>CM057456.1:793987500-794587500 GCA_016271365.2 Neoceratodus forsteri
AACTGACCTTAACCAGGTTGACAGGTCCCCTCTCTACCAAACAGAGACACTAACATAGCCACAGAATATTTCATCTGTCCTCCTCTCTTCAAAACCTTCACATCCGGTCACCACCGTGGGATGGCAGGAAAGTAACCAAGTGGCTAACACGCCCCTGCTTCAACTTCTCAAATCTAGGGACAAACTTTGGTCCAGGTGGAAGATCTCCCACCTCCATGCAGACTTTGAAGACTATCGGTGCATTCGTAACAACTGCAAAAGACAAATTCGTATTGCCAAAAGCACCTACTATAGGAACCTACTAATAACATCCTCTACAAATCCGGCGCAGGTACTGGTCCAAAATTAAGGACATTCTAGCAGCGACAAGCAACAGAATCCAGCTGACATGAACATTCAAAGGTGTTCACTGCACCAACCAGCGCACCACTGCTAGCGCCTTCAATGCCCTTTTCTTCTCCACCAGTCGCTACTCTAACTAGCCCACAACCTGACTGTCCCTCTTCTCCTCCTAGCCCTCCCACCTCCCTTTCGTTTCTGGCTCCAACCACATGGCTTGAAGTTCATAAGCTACTTAACTCCCTTCCGCACGCTGGGGTCAAGGGCCTGAGGGCATCCATCCTTGCATACTTAAGCAGTATGCACCTTTGGCTGACCAGACCTATCACCTGGCTTTTAACCTCTCGATTCGTATGTCTACTGTCCCATCCACCTGGAAAACTGCCAGAACCATCCCTATACACAAAAAGGCGATGTCAAATTCATGTTCAACTACGCCCTATATCTCTTCTGCCCTCTCAGTAAGCTGCTTGAAAAATAGTCCACCCCAGCTTGCTGCTCACCTTGACATGTTTAATCTTCAAACCCCGTGCCAACATGGTTTCCGGCCTGGTCACAGTACCACCTCTGCACTTACACAACTTACAAATGACATCAAAAATAATATGGACCGTGGCCTACTCACTGGGGCCGTCTTTATTGACCTGTCTAAAGCCTTCGACATGAGTACACCATCCTCTCATGCTAAAAACTCCAATCCACTGGAGCATCTGACCAAGTCCTCTCCTGGTTCCATAGCTATCTTGACAATCGGACTCAGGCAGTAGCATTTCACAAGGCCCTTTCCTCCCCTAAACATCTCCGTGGGTTCCCCGGGGATCCACTCTTGGACCTCTACTCTTCTCCTCTTCCTAAATGATATTCCCACCATGTCCGGCATAGCTGCACTCTTATGTATGCATAAATGACCTTGTTCTCTACTCTGGGTTAAAACTGGTTGCTGCCATCAACTCCACTCACCTAATGACTTCCAATTCCTGCAGACCTGGCTCTAGCAACCACAAGTCCTGAACCTAGAAAAACCTGTGCTATGCTATTGGATCCTCTAAAACTGTCTGCCCCTCCCGAACAGGCTCGGGTTCAATGCCTTGATGGCTCCCTCATCTTAAACACTGAGTCCTTCAAGTACCTTGGGGTCACTTTTGATCCCACACTTGACCTGTCTCAACATGTCAATATGGTGTGCCGTGCCGTCAATGCTAAAATGGCGGAGCTTATCAGCGTCTTCCTCCCTCACTCCTTCCGCTAGACTTTCTGTTGCGAGGTATTCTCTTACCCCAGCTCCAATATGCTCTGCCCCTCCTCTTTGCTGCAAACTCTGCTACACTCCACAAATGGGACACTGTCTACAACAACATGTAGAGTCAGCCTTAACTGCCCCACGTCTTACCCATCATTGTCTCCTTCGGCTGGCTTAAATTGGCTGTCACCTAAGGATATTCGAGCCTACTCCTGGGCTGCTTTATCGACTCCCTGTCTAGACCTCCTGCCCTGTCTATCTTGCCAACCTCCTGACTCCTGCCTCACACACCCGTACCCTCAGGTCTTCCTCTGTCCCCATGCTCTCCACTAGACCTTGCATGACAAAATAGGTGAACAGGCATTTGCCCATTTTGCTCCCAAATTCTGGAACTCACTCCCCTTATGGTAACTTCAGCCTCCCATCGAGAATTCAAAACTTGCTGTTCACCCACCTTCTAGCCTCTGGCCAGCGCAAATGCTCTTAATTTGCTTTGTCCCACTGCAGGCTGTCGGGTCTGACCCTGAGTACTACACTAATGTTCTCCAATGCAATATGCTTGTCTAGGTGGCTATGAACCTTGATGTCTTTACTGTCCTCAGCTGTCTTATGGTTACCCTAATTGCTTTATTTTACATCCTTACTATGATCTATGCCTAAAATGTACCCTTATGTAACTATTACTGTGCTACCCAATGTATGTCTTGTTTTGCTCCTGTACACCTATATTATGTCTGTGCATTTCTGCATATTGTAACCAATGTCCTGTGCTCTCCCGGGTTGTGCCTGAAAATAGGTAGGTCTGTTGCCTAGCGCACTTACCCGGTTACCAAAAGCTAATAAATAAATGTCATTCTTAACCCCCTTTTTTATAAAGTAAGAGTCATCCACACGAGAACACACTACCAGACAATTTTATATGGTGCACAGCCTGTTTTAATGCAAACTGTTTTTCTTTGTTATGGCTTCTTCCTTCTTTAAGGATAGGAAATGTTGTTTCTGTATTTTCCCCTTTATGTTCCAACACATTTACTGACCCACATATGTAACTGCATGGTGAATGCAGCACAATGTATTTTAAATGGTACTGCTGACATCTGTGTGGATGCTGTAACTGGACATGATTGAGACTTTATTGTCTGTTAGTATGAACGGAACACATGATATGAATTGTAACTTGCTTACCATGCTTGAATAAAGCGGAGTTTAAAAAATAACATATGGCCTGATACCTGAATTTTAGTAAATAAAATGAAAATACAGGATTATATTTACTCAAACTAGCTGCTGACTACAGTGAACATCAAGTAAAATAAAGTAACTTCAAATACAACATGCAATACGTGTGTGTGTGTGTGTGTTCAGTGGGGGGAGCAAGTAAATTATACATACAGGGTTTTTTTTCTCTCCCATGTATATAAAGCTGAATTAAAAACTGTCACACTTCGTAAGATTTTGCTGCATCTACTGTTCTGGGCTCTAGTTCAAAAAGCAAATAAACAGGGATTTACACAGCAAGACACCGTCTCACAATAGGTAATCCCATACCTGTATTTAACTACATAAAATTCAAGTAAGAGATAATATTTGCTGTGAAGGCACTGGGCTGTGGAGATGCTAAAGGTTTGCTTTTTGCGATAATAATATGGTGACTGCTTCTCGGCAACATTCCCGCAACTCTATATCACAGTGGAAGAAGCCAAATTTCAAAATAGTTTTATTACTTCAAATCTGGCTTTCGCACTACAGTGCTGTGGTGGTCCCTGTGTATGCAGATAAAGTAAAAAACTAACTGGACAGAAGAGTTATATGGGGAGACTGCGCTGGTAGCACGACTTTAAAATGAAGAGTGCCTATTGGTAGGTCCACATTACGACTACACAAATACAGCAGAATACACACAAGGATCACAGAAAACATTTTAACTGCACTGTAAATTTGATACATTTTAGATTGCTTTCTCTCTTTCCCCCCACCTACAGTATGTAAGGAAACCCAAAGTGATATTTGGCAACAGCAATGTTGCCAACCTAGCTACTTGAACTGTGCCTGTATATCTCTCTACTGGTTCAGAATATATAATGCCATACCTTCATTTTACTAAATAAACTTCAAGTAATTATATTTGCTGAGACAGCAGTGAGTTGTGGGGTACTACAAGTTTACATGTGTGCTGTACTAACCTGGAGACTGCTTTTCGGTGACACTGTCCCGATTTCTTACAACAGTGCAAGAAGCTGAAATAAATAAAAGGGTTTTGTTACAAGGACCATGTAGGAGAGCTGCATGAGCGAGCAGCGAACCTCTCAAGAACACAGTGACTGACCTCTCAATAACATGCCGGCAAAGCTCCTGAGAAGGGGCTCAGCTATACCAGCATACAGCCTTACATGCACACTACCAGACTGATTTCTGCTGCTGCGTACAATAGGTCTGTGTGTCTAAATCTCGTTTGTTGGCCCCAAGAACCACAACGAAGTAGCCGAATGCAGCTATGTGAAAGGAAGACAAATGCAATACTGACAAAACTAGACACTATTCCTCTGCTGTTGCCCATCAACCCATGTGATTCCCACTACCATACCACTTAAAATACTTAAAATGATTTCCTAATAGTCAAGTGGACCCCCATCCTCATCCAACCCCAGTATTCTAACACACATTACCAGAGTCCAGGGATATTTGCAGCTGGTGCTTAGCTGAGTACAGAATGTCATGAAGGTTTGGCTGACTGCCATTCTGCAGAAGGGACCAAAGGTCAGAGTGTTGTTCACACAGCTCATGGCT
The DNA here is from genome assembly GCA_016271365.2 of Neoceratodus forsteri. Lineage (NCBI taxonomy): Eukaryota > Metazoa > Chordata > Ceratodontiformes > Ceratodontidae > Neoceratodus > Neoceratodus forsteri. The sequence continues at coordinate 793,991,867 of CM057456.1, forward strand.
GTACCTAACCATCAAAGCTTTGCACAGTAACTGCCCTGAAAGATAGCCAGGACTGCCACCATGCATACTCTGTGGACAAGCTGGGCCATGTTTATTGGAGTCCTTGTTTGAGGGCCTATCTCTCTCTGCATTTTGGCTTTGCAGGACAAGTCCGCCTCCAAACTTTCCCGGAAAGGGTATTCTGTAAACTCAGAAAGGTCCCATGGGGGCCATGTACTCATGGTCCATCCAACAGAGTAGGGCCCAACAAGAAGCCAGGAATTTCCAGATACTGAGAGTAGATCCTAGCACGGCTGGAACAATGGGAAAGGCTACCCCAGCCAAAAAGCCCCATTCCCCAATACTAAGCAGGATGTACGTTTACTTGTTTTCTGGACCTTCTCCAGTAGAACTTCAAATGAAGCAAGCATTCTATCCAACAAAATAGGTGAAGGAATTCCCTTCCCCCATGCCAAAATACCAGGCACAAACAGTGTGGGTAGAAGCAGAACAAGTTGCCTATTGCCAGTACTGAGGATGGTGCTAGTGAGCAGGCGACTCGGGTCAGCAGTGGACCAGGAATCCACAGCCCATTTGGTACAACCAACAGCGTCTTGTCAACCATGGTCTATGGCATATGCTTCATAACTCCACTGCTGCAAAGCACCTTTCTCCTACCTATGATGAGTGAAATCGGTGACAGGAGTCTGATGAGAAAGAGGCGTCCGCAATGATATTTTGAGAGCAAGCTCAATACTGTCTCATTGTATGGTCACGATCTAGTCAGTGTGGCGCTGGCTTCCACACTGGACAAGTGGCAAGCACTGGGAGAACTGATGATACTGTCAGAGACAGGACAACCAGTGGAGACCGAATGGGGGAAGGTAAAACCAGAAGCTCAACTGAACTAAGCCCTCCTGTACTGGGCAGGACAGTTGCCAGAACCGGAATCCATGAGACGGAGAACACTTATTAACTTATATTTTATTAAGTGTTTTAATACATACAGAAATTCTGGCAGTGTATTACCTTGTACATATTATCCATCCACATCATAAGGAGAGATCAGCTGAAGAAATTAAAATATTCAATTAATAATTATGCAGGACAGTAAATACAGGTTACTATCCTGTAACAGGAGTTCTAGGAATGGTATATGTTGTTCATCCACACTTATTGGCAGGTATCCTTCCCGCTTTAAATCTTGCCGGAAGGTCTTCAAGCTGGCTCCTCCCACCCACCCGGGTGGTAAAACTCTCGGCTCCGCCCCATGACGCCAGATCTGGCCCACCTGAAGCTCAGGTTGTGTGTCGGAGCCGGGGAGGTCGGGTGGGTCGTGTGGATGAACAACATATACCATTCCTAGAACTCCTGTTACAGGTGAGTAACCTGTATTTCTAGGGACATGGATATGTTGTCCATCCACACTTATTGGCAGACTCCTAGCAGTTCTCCGGGAGGAGGGAGGCAAGGCGCACACCCCCTACTTAGGGAATAGAGACTGGAGAACCGAGGCCCCAAAACCAGCATCTCCGCGTGACTCAAGGTCGATGTGGTAATGGGTGATGAAGGTGTGTGCTGACTTCCAGGTAGCAGCCCTGCAGATTTCCTGGATAGGGGCGTCCCTGGAAGCAGCCACCGATGCAGCAGTATGGTGGGTAGAATGAGCTCTTATCCTCTGGGAGGCTCCATGCCGCCAACTTATAGCAGAGATCTCACGGGAGGTGACCCACCTGCTTATCATCCGCTTGGCTGCAGGTCTGCCAGATGCGGCTTCAGTGTAGGTGACAAACAGCTGGCGAACCTCTCCCGAATTTCAGCCGTCGCTCATATAATGCGAGCCCTTCTAGGGTCCAAGTATGGAGTCTATATTCGGCCTCCGAGGTGTGATTGGGGTAGAACACCGGCAGAGTCAACACCTGGTTAAGGTGAAAGTCCGACACCACCTTAGGAAGGAATTTCGGGTGGGGGCGCAGGACAACCTTGTCGCTGTGGAAGACCAGATAAGGAGACTCGATGGAAAGTGCCTGGAGCTCTCCCATCCTTCTGGCTGACGTAATAGCCACCAAGAAGGTGGTCTTCCATGACAGGTGAGAGAGATCACACCTGTGCATTGGTTCGAATGGCTTGCCCATGAGCTTTGCCAGTACCAGCAGTAGATCCCACGGAGGTGGAGGTCCTCGACCGGAGGAAATGTGATCAAGGCCTTTGAAAAGAAGCAGACCACCTTCTCCCTGCGCCACCGACTGCTTCCCGGCCACGCCGGTAGTAGAGATGGCTGCCAGGTGCACACCTTGAGATAGGTGCCGACCTAAGCCCTTGCTGAGAAAAGGACCCACAGGTAGTCCAATATGCTCGCCAGGGGAAAGGGAGGAAGGGTCAAGGCCCTTACCCTGACACCAAATGGAAATCTCTTCCATTTGAAGGTGTAGCATTTCCTGGTCGACTCCTTACGGGACGCCTCAACTACACTGAGGACCTCGTCGGAAAGACCCAAGGCCTGGAACTCTAGCCGCTCAGGAACCAGGCCGTCAGGTGCAGGGACTGAAGGTCCGGATGGAACACCTTCCCCTGATTGACTAAGAGCAGGTCTGGGCGAGCTGGAAGCTGCCTCGGGAGCCTGGAGCTGAGGCTGAGGAGACCTGGGTACCAGAACTGGCGGGGCCAGTCTGGGGCTATCAGAATCACCTGCGCCTTGTCCCTTCTTGCTTTGAGAAGCACCTTGTGAATCAAGGGAAATGGGGGAAAGGCGTAGAAGAGGCCCGGGGTCCACTGCCTCGAGAAGGCATCCCCCTGCAGCGAGCTCTGCTGAGGGGGCCGGGCATGGAACAGCCTCAGCTCGCTTCTCCTGAGGCAAACAGGTCCACCTGAGGTGTGTCCCAATGGGAGAACAGATCTTGTACTACCTCCAGCAGGAGAGACCACTGCGTGGGACGCAGCCCCTATCCGGCTTAGGGCATCGGCCAGGGTGTTGGAGGCTCCTGCCACATGAATGGCTAGGAGATCCGCCTCCAGGCTGGCACGAAGTGACCAAATGCGGAGAGCTTCCTTGCATAGAAGCATGGAGGCGCGCCCGCCCTGGCGGTTATAGATACATGGCTCGGTGGTATTGTCCGTCTGGACTCGGACCACTTGACCTTGGAGAAACGGAGCAAAGGCGGTGAGAGCTAGGCGGACCGCCGGAGCTCCAGCAGGTTGATGTGACATCGGACTCCCGCGAGGGACTAGAGGCCGGCGCCGGTGTTCCCCAGATGGGCACCCCAACCCATCAGAGAGGCATCGGTCGATAGAGAACCGGTCGACCGGGCGGACAAACGGGATGCCCTCCTGCAGATGAACTGGAACGGTCCACCACTGGAGAGCGTTCCACATCCCCTGGGTCACTGTCACTAGCTGGTCCAATGGATCGCAGTGTTGAGACCACTGGCTGGCCAGCCCCACTGAAGGGGGCGCATGTTCCAGCGGGCCCAGCGGACCACGCTGGTACAGGCCGCCATGAGACCCATGCGCAGGAAGTCCTGGGCAGGGCGCGATTGCCCAACCAGAAATGATTGGGCAAAGGAGGAAAGAACCTCGGCCCTGTCTGCCGGGAGCCGTGCTCTGGCTCGAAGAGAGTCGAGCTCTGCCCCGATGAAAAGAATCACCTGCTTCGGCTCGAGTTCCGACTTGGCCTCGTTGATGAGGAGGCTGACTTGAGAGCAAACCTGGAGGGCCAGATCTCTGGACCGCTCCACCTCCTGCCTGGAGGGGCTGCTATCAGCCAGTCGTCCAGGTAAGGGTACACCCGAACCCCTCGGCGCCGCAGGAATGCTGTCACCACTGCCATGCATTTGGTGAAGACCCTGGGAGCTGGAGACAAGCCGAAGGGCATGGCTCGGAACTCGAAAAGGGATCCCTCCGCTCGAAAGCGAAGGAATCTCTGATGTGACGGACGGATAGGGACGTGAAAGAAGCTGGTCCTGCAGGTCCAGAGAGCAGAACCACACGCCGCGTTCCAAGGATGGTACTATCTGAGCCAGAGTGACCATCCTGAAGGTCCGAGACCTTAGGAACTTGTTTAGGTTGTGCAGGTCGAGAATGGGGCGCCAGCCCCCATCCGTTTCGGAACCAGGAAGTACCTGGACACAAACCCCGGGTCTGAGGGAGGGTCCGCTACCTCTCTGATCACCTCCTTCTCGAGGAGGAGAGCGATGTCGGCTCGGCGAGCCGACAGTGAGGCTGCGGACCCCGAGGCCCCCCGAGGTGCGACGGCTCTGAAGGGCGGGGCCTGCTCGAACTCCAGAGGCAGGCTCTTTCCGACCACTTCCAACACCCACCGGTCTGTGGTAATAACGGACCAGGCGGAAAGAAAGTGGCGGAGCCGCCCTCCCACAGGGGGGAACCTGGGGTGAGGTGATGGGGTTGGGGGCGACACCCCTCAACCCGTCACTGGGCAGGCTTGGAGGAGGGACCGGCCGAGGGACCTCCAGGGCCTTACCTCCTGCTTCCTGGAGGAGGAGGAAGCTGAGGGCTTGGGTTTGGGATGCCAAGCTCGTGCCTGCTGGCCCTGACGTTGCTGGGCCGGACGTGCCACGGGCGCAGAGGGACGAAAAGGCTTAGGCTGTGGTCTGCGGCCTTTGTCCTTCTGTGCGGATGAGACAGAGTCCAAGGTAGCATTGGACTTCTCGATCCTCTGCAGGTGACCTTCCTCCTCAGGGCCGAAGAAGTCGGTCCCCAGGAAGTGGACATCCGCCAACTTGTGCTGGGTATCCAAAGTGAAGGTGGATATCCTCAGCCATGCCCGACAGCATATAGCCACTGCGGCCGCTACCGACCGGGCACATGAGTCTCCAATGTCCAGAGCAGTCTGAAGCTGCTGTTTGGCCACTGCCCTGCCCTGGTCCCGCACCTGCCTAACCGTGGTCTGCAGGTCTGCCGGAAGATGAGGAACTACCTCGTCCAGGGAGCCCAACAGGGCATGAGAGAAATGTGCCATGAGTACAGCCGAACTGGCCTGACAAAGGCCGAGGGAGGATGCAGCGTAGACTTTGCGCCCGGCATAGTCCAATTTCTTGGACTCCTTGTTGGGAGGTTTGTCCACGTCCCTAGCGTTCCCGGCGTGCCGGAAAACGCTGTCGGTAACTAGCCCCTCGAGTGAGGGGTGTTCGGAAAAACCGGACAAGGAACCGGTAGGGACCGCATACTTCCTGGCCATCCTGGCCGAGGGCGCAGGACAGGAAGCAGGGCGCTGCAAGAGCTCCAAGGCCGGGCCCACTATGGCCTCGGCCACCGGAAAGGCCTCCGTAGGGGAATCCCCTCGGTCCAGTATCTCCGTGAGGGGATACCTGGCCCGCTTAGACACAGGTTCGAGCTTCATCCCGGTGGACTCCGAGATGAGCCGAAGCAATCCCAGATAGGACGAAGGGCTATCGTCCATCGACTGACCTCCAGAGGACTCCAAGTCTACTCGCCTGGAGAAAAGGGAGAAATCGCCATCAGACTCGGAAGAGTCCGCAAAGAGCTGCCTCGGGCCTGAGCCACCCTCCACCTGCCGAGGTCGATCAGGAGTGAGGGTAACGGACAGCCTATGGGGCAGGCCCTGAGCCGACCGAGAATTCTTGGTCGGAGTCCCAAATAACGGCTGTGGAGGCAGAGGTTCCACCAGAATCGGTGGAGCAGCTGGTTTTGGCTGAACAACCGGCCTGGGAACAGGCTCCTCGGGTAAGTCGAGGGGTTGTTTCGGCCGCTCCGGTGACAGCCACTTAATGGCCAGGTAAGGCGGCCAGCGTCGGCTTGTTCCCGTCAGAAGGACTGTTGCCACATGAGATCCTCGTGTCAGTCGGCGTAACAAGTCAAAGCCTCCCCTCGTCGAGGAATGACCGCGGTGGCGCCATCACTGTGCCGAGACCGGTAACCACCGGCGACGCGGATCGGGCTGGACCCGAAGAAGTCAGAGACCGAGACCAAGAACCTCGGCTTTTCCAGGGACGGTGCGAGGAGGAGCAGGTGGAACCGGCTCTCCCTCGGCTCAGTGGGTTCACCGAGGCTCCGGAACTGGAGGCACTGGCAAGCCCAGGATCCTCAACTCCCTGGGGACCAGGGAGAGGAGGATTCTCGGCTCGCCTGGCGGCAACCAGTCAAGGTCGAGAAAAATCTCGACTGCGTCGATAAGTCTCAGTCAACTGACCTGGCCAGGGACACCGTGAGACCAGTGGTGAAGCAGCGATCGACCGAGTCGATGGCCGACAACTCGGGAGAGGGACCTTTCCCGCTCCCAAAGAGCGTCGGCGGAGGACTTACCCTTGTCTTTCTTTTGGACGAGAAGAAGGTCCAGCAGGCGTTAGTCCCTCTCCCTGAGTGGAGGGACAGACAAAACACTCACCTAAAGGAAGCTGTATAAGAGGAACCCAGGGGAGGCGGGATGAGATGCATGGCCGAGAAAGATGAGGCCAGCGCCTCCTCTCGAGGTGAACATCTGCTCTAGCTGATCCGCCGAAAGCCCGCCCCGCTGAAACCGCCAACCGGGCCTCTTTGACTTCACGGAAAACGTTTCTCGGGGACGCCCCAGTTGTAAGCGGGCAGCACGGTCTTCGAGCGTGAGGCTGAAAGGAAGAGCACAGGTGCAAGCCTGCGGGTCATGCTCAAGGCCTAAACAGTAGACACCGTGGAGTGCGGATCCGTCCGAGACATCTTCTGCCGCATGGGCATCTCCAAACGGGAGTCGGTTGTCCATCGCAGCCGCGAGGATAGAAGACAATTCTAAATGCAAAAACTTTAAGTTCGCAAAACCGAAGGTAGGAACCAGTCTTATCACGAAGCGTTAAGGAGGAACCTGAGCTTCAAGCAGTAAGGAAGATCTGGCGTCATGGAGGCAGAGACGAGTTTTACCACCGGGTGGGTGGAAGAGACCAACGAAGACCTTCCAGCAAGATTTAAAGCTGCAAGGATACCTGCCAGTAGAGTGTGGATGAACAACATATCCATGTCCCTAGAAAACAGGTTACTCACCTGTAACAGTAGTTCTAGGAGTGGTATATGCTGTTCATCACACTTCTAGCATTCCCTTCCCCTTTAATTCTTGCCAGAGGTCTTCAAGCTGACTCCACCAGCGGTGTCTCCTCGGCTCCTTGATGCCAGATCTTAACCAAGGAAGCCAGATTTGTGCATGCAGCTGGGGAGGTGGGGTGGGTCAGTGTGGATGAACAACATATGCCACTTCTAGAACTACTGTTACAGGTGAGTAACCTGTTCTTCTAGGGACGTGGACATGTTGTTCATCCACACTTCTTGACAGACTCCTAGCAGTTCTTCAGGAGGAGGAGGGAGGTAAGGTGCACACCCCCTCAATACTTACTTGCGGAACAGAGACTGGAGAACTGAGGCCCCAAAACCAGCTTCCCGGAGTGACTTGAGTTCGATGTGGTAGTGGATGATGAAGGTGTTCGCTGTCTTCCAGGTAGCAGCCAAGCAGATTTCCTGGGTAGGGATGTCCCTGGAAGCAGCCACCGACGCAGCAGTATGGTGGGTGGAATCAGCCCTTAGCCCTCTGGGAGGCTCCCTACCCGCCAATCTACAACAGAGATCACTGTAAGATGTAATCCATCTGCCAATCATCTGCTTTGCTGCAGGTCTGCTAGAAGCAGCTTCAGCATAGGTGACAAACAGCTGGTGAACCTCTTCCCAAATTTCCGCCATTCTCTCCTTGTAATAGGAGACAGCGTGTCTCAGGTCTAAAGTATGGAGCCTGTACTCTGCATCCGAGGTGTAGTTCGGGTAGAACACAGGCAGGGTTAACACCTGACTAAGGTGACACTCTGACACCACCTTCGGAAGGAATTCCGGGTGGGGGCGTAGGACAACCTTGTCCCTGTGGAAGACCAGATAAGGGGAGTCCACCAAGAGTGCCTGGAGCTCCCTGGTCCTTCTGACTGACATGAGAGCCACCAGGAAGGCGGTCTTTCATGACAAATGTGAGACAGCTCACACTTGTGCATCAGTTCGAATGGCTTGCCCATGAGTTTTGCCAAGACCAGCAGTAAGTCCCACGGAGGTGGAGGTTCACGCACCGGAGGGGATATGTGATCTAGGCCCTTGAAAAAGTGCCAGACCACCTTCTCCTGTGCCACCGTCTGCTGACCGGCCCACGCCCAGTAAGCAGAGATGGCTGCCAGGTGCACCTTAAGGGTCGAAGACCAAAGACCCCCTTTGAACAAAGACCAAAGGTAGTCTAAAATGCTAGCCACAGGACAGAGGGTCTAGGCACTTGCCCTAACACCAAATGGAAAATCTTTTCCATTTGAAGGTGTAGCACTTTCTGGTCGACAACTTCCTGGATGCTTCCACTACTGTGAGTACATCCTCAGAGACCCCCAAAGCCTGGAACTCTAGCCGCTCAGGTACCAGGCTGTCAGGTACAGGGATTCAAGGTCCGGATGGAATACCTTTCCCTGATTGACTGAGATCATGTCTGGGACATGCTGGAAGATGCCTCGGGAGCCTGTTGCTGAGGCTGAGGAGATCTGGATACCAAAACTGGCGGGGCCAGTCTGGGGCTACCAGGATCACCTGCACCCTGTCCCTCCTCACCTTGAGAAGCACCATGTGGATCAATGGAAATGGAGGGAAGGCACAGAAGAGGCCTGGAGTCCATGGCCTCGAGAAGGCATCCCCCTGCAGTGAGCCCTGCTGAGGAGGGTGGGCATGAAACAGCCTCAACTTGGTGTTTTCCCTTGAGACAAACAAGTCCATCATTGGTTTGCCCCAGTGGGAGAACAGGCTGTGAGCTACCTCTGAATGGAGAAAACCACTCATGGGATGTCTCGCCTATGCGGCTGAGAGCATCTGCCAGTTGATTTGAGGCTCTTGCCACATGGATGGCTAGGAGATCTGCCTCCAGTCGGCTCACGAGTGTCCACATGTGGAGCGCTTCCCTGCACAGTGACTGGGAGTGCGTGCCACCCTATTTGTTAAGGTAGTACATGGTCGTGGTATTGTCCGTCTGGATGTGAACCACTTGACCCCGAAGCTGCTGAGCAAATGCTGACAATGCCAGTCTGACTGCTCTGAGCTTCAAAAGGTTGATATAATAATGGGATTCCTTGGGAGTCCAGAACTCGTTGGCCCTGTTGTTCCCCATGTTGGCTCCCCAGCCCATGATAGAGGCTTCAGTTGTGAGGACGACTGTCGGCTCGGGGCGGACAAACAGGATCCCTTCCTGCAGATGGTCTAGGATGATCTACCACTGGAGAGCGTCCCATATCCTCTGGGTCACAGTGATCAGCTAGTCAAACTGACTGTGGCGCTGAGTCCACTGGGCAGCCAGCTCCCATTGAAGGGGGGGAGCATATGCCACCGGGCCCATCGGACCACAGTAGTGCAGGGTACTATGTACCCCAGAAGGCTCAGAAAGTCCCGGACAGGGTGCAAGTGCCCAACCAGAAATGATTGGGCAAAGGAGGAGAACACCTCCGCCCTGTCCGCGGGGAGCCGTGGTCTGGCTTGGTAAGTGTCGAGCTCTGCCCCGATGAAGCATATCACCTGTGATGGCACAAGCTCTGACTTGACCTCGTTGATCAGGAGGCCGAGTTGATAGCAGATCTGGAGGGCCAGGTCCCTGGACCTCTCTACCTCTTGACGGGTGAAACCTGCTAAGAGCCAATCGTCGAGGTAAGGGTATACTCTGACCCCTCGACGCCCAAGATGGGCTGCCACCACTGCAGTGCATTTGGTGAAGACCCGTGGGGCCGATGACAGGCCGAATGGTATGACTCGGATCTCATATAGGGTTCCCTCTGCTTTGAAGCGGAGGAACCCTGGTGAGACGGACAGACTGGGACATGAAAAAACGCGTCCTGGAGATCCAGTGAGCAGAACCACGTTTTCCTTAGAGATGGTATGATCTGGGACAGAGTTAACATCCTGAAGGTGCATGGCCTGAGAAACTGATTAAGGTCATGCAGATCTAGAATGGGGCGCCAGCCCCTCGTCTGCTTCGGGACCAGGGAGTACCTGGAAATGAACCCTGGGTTGACTGCAGGATCTGCCACTTGAACCATTGTCTCCTTGAGGAGGAGTTGGGCTATGTCGAATCTCAGAGCCGACTGGGTGTGGGCTGATACTCTCTCCTCCCGTGGGGCGTGGGTTCGGCAAGGAGGGTATTGCTTGAACTCTAGAGGCAGACCCTCGCCGACCACTTCTAAGATCCATCTGTCCGAAGTAACAGCGAACCAGAAGGAAAGAAAGTAGTGGAGCTAGCCCCCCACAGAAGGACCCAGAGCTGGCGTGATGGGAACAGGGGTGGCAGCCCCTATCCTGTCACTGGGCAGGTCTGGAGGAAGAGGGTCCAGATTGGAAAACATCTGAACCCCGACCTCCCTGTCTGCGGGCCGCTGGAGGCCTGGACTTAGGCCGAGGGCTCCAAGCTTGTGCCTGCTGTTGCTGCCCACCCTGGAAGGAGGGCTGCTTGGCTGCAGGAGCAGGGTGCCGAAAAGACTTCTTCTGATGTTTCTTGGAGCCAGGGGCGTCCTTTTGAGCAGAAGTAGCAGAGTCCAAGGTGGCACTGGACAGCTCGAGATTAAAATCACTCTGGGAAAGCCAGTAAAAATAAACAGGTTTTTTAACAAAGATTTAAAACTACTGACGGTCAGGCACTCTCTTAACCAATGAGGTAGAGAATTCCACAGGGTTGGTGCCACAAATGAGAAAGCACGAGCTCCAGATGTTTTAAGATGAACCCTGGGAATCTCTAGCAATCCCTCGTCGGCGGATCTGAGGGGGCGACTGGGGGTGATTCACTGAAGGTGACCATCCACACCTGAGCCAAAGAGATTGGTACCCAGGAAAGGAACATCAGCGTGTTTGTGCTGGATATCTGCCATAAAGGTGGAAAGCCTCAGCCAAGCCCTGCAGCACATGGCGACTGCGTCTGCCACCGAACAGGCACAAGAGTCCCCAAGGTCCAAGGCCGTCTGAAGCTGCAGCTTGGCAACAGCTTGGCCCTGGTCCCGGACCTGCTTGACCATAAGCTAAACGTCTGTGGGAAGGTGTGGGAGAACTTCGTCCCAAGGAGCCCAGGAGGGCATGGGAGGAGTGCGCCATGATGACGACTGAGCTTGCCTGATGGAGGCATAGAGAGGAGGCTGCATAGAACTTCCTGGCAGAGTGGTCCAGTTTTTTGGACTCCTTGTCTGGAGGTCTGTCAGTGTCATCAGAGCTGCCTGTGCGTCTGAACACAGAAACAGTCACTAACCCCTCCGCAAAGGGATGTTCCGTGAACCCCGAGAGGGATCCAATGGGCACTGCATACTTGCGGGCCACCCTGGCAGATGGCACTGGGCAGCAGAATGGATGCTGCCAGAGCTCCAAAGTCGGGCCTACAATGGCCTCGGCCACTGGGAAGGCTTCTGTAGGGGTATCCTCTCTTTTAAGAATATCTGTAAGAGGGTACTCTGCCCATTTCTGGACAGGTTCCAGTGGCATCCCTATGGATTCGGAGATTAGTCGGAGAATCTCCAAAAAGGATGAAGGGCCCTCCTCCATCGACAGACTACCCACCGACTCATCATCCAGTGGATTAGAGTGGAGGTCGGTGTCGTCAGAATCTGAGGTATCTGGATAAATCGGTCAGCCACCAAGGTCCCCTTCTACACGCCTGGGGCAGTCTGGCATGAGGATGACTGATAACCTGCGAGGAAGACCCGGAACCATCCGAGATTCCTTCGTAGAAGCCCCTCCCGAAGGCTGCTTAGATGGCGGCTCCACCACTATCTGTGGACAGATCAATTTCAGACAAACCAGGGCAGGTTTTACCAGCTCTGCGGGCGGGGGAACTGATTTTACCAGTTCCAATGGAGTCTGCTTCAGCCTAGGAAGCTAAAGCCAAGTAATGGCTGGGTGGAAACCGTAGAAGGCTTCTGCCTGGACAGAATGGGCTGCTGCCATATTAGATCTTCATAGCATCTGAGTTTCCGCCAAAGCCTCTCCCCATCCGAGAAGGACGAAGATGAATGGTGGCGTTGCCTCTTTTTAGAGCACTTATGCGGCTTCCTCAGCCTCTCGGCCAAAGGGGTCCGAGATCCCAACCTCGATCGGACTGGCTGAGTGGGTCGTTCAGGAGACACCGGGGAAACTGGTGACTTTCCTGGATCAGGAACCGGTTCCTCAATGGGACTGCCAGTAGGCTGGGTTTTCTCATCAGGAAGAGGCACGACAGGGGTCCTAGTCAGTGAGTTGTCGGCATCATCAGGCGACAAGAGATCGACTGGGTCGAGAGTGATCCCACCGCATCGTCAATCGAGACCTTGGCTGGCTGACCAGTCAGCAAAGCCGAGAAGCCAGTGGCCAAAGAAGCAGTCTCGACCTAAGTCTAGACTGGAGATTCCTGTGACCAAGATCGCTCTCGATCCCAAGAACGTCTTCGCCAAGATGAAGAATCTTTTGGTTCCTTGTCCTTTTTACAGGACCAGGAGGTATGTGAGCTCAAACGTCCCTCACCCTTGGTGGGGAGAGATAGGCACATCTCCCGAAAGAAGCTTCAGAACGTGGGGCCCAGGTTGAGTGGAACGAAAATCTGCTGAGAGGAGAGCTCCGTGGCCCACCCCACCTCTTCCTCAAAGGCCTGCATCTGTTGTGACTGCTCGGCGGATCCAGAAGCTGTGGAGAACGCCCACCGGGCTTCCTTGGATTTCACCGATGGATTCAGTTTCCTGGGCCTGCCCAACTTAAGCCGTGTGAGACGACTGTCGAGGACATTTGGATGAAAAGAGAGACACACCTCGCATGACTGGGTGTCTGGGTGAAAGTGAGACACATCTCACATGCCTGGGTGTCATGGCCGACACCCAAGCAGCAGACGCGTGCAGTATGTGGGTCTCTGCATGACATTTTCTGGCCGCTTGGGCATTGGCAAAAACCGGGGGAAGATTTATCTTCCACAATCGAATAGCAAAAGTCGCAATCGCTAGCTCAAACGAGCTTAACCTTCACAGGATCCGAAGAAATTGAAGCCAGGGCCTACAAAACGTGGTAGCAAAGAGGAGGCAACTTGAATCTTCCAGCAGAAAGGAACATCTAGTGTCATGGAGCGGAGATGAGGGTTATACCATCCGGGTGAGTGGGAGGAGCCAGCTTGAAGACCGTCCGGCAAGAATTAAAGGGGAAAGGAACATGCCAAGAAATGTGGATGAACAACATATCCACGTCCCTAGAAACAGCCAAATTACTAGACTTGCAGACCTAGAGTACAAAAACTTTTTTGGGGGTTTTTAATCCATCATCATGAATCATCTGATTCTGTGTTATTTGTAAAAATGTATGTGAATAGATTCTAACACACACATTGAAAAAAACTGCCACAGGCAATATATAAATATAGGCACACCAGGCTTATTTTAGACAAACTGTCAAGGAAGTGTGCTGAACATCATTAAGACTGTGTCCCTCAGGTCAAGGCGAATGTAGCACGCTGACAGCGGATTGATGACATCACAAAATCAGGAATGCTGAACATTTCATGAAGACACTGCCGTGCATCATCAGAGAAACCCATCAGTGTCTGGGTGAAATGCCAGGCATTCCTGATTCAGTGATGTCATCAGTCCACTATCAGTGCGGTACATTCACCTTGCCCTGAGGGATAGTCTTCATGATGTTCAACACACACACTTCCTTGATGGTTTGTCTAAAATAAACCTAGTATGCCTATATTTATATTTTGCCAGTGTCAAGTTTTTTCTGTGTGAGTGCTACAATCTATTCACATACACCGTTCACTTTTTCGACAACGCCATGGAACATTCCTGGTGTTTGCCTGGTGTTTTTGCGCTGTACATTATCTGTAATAAATAAAATATATTCCCAACCTGGGTTAAAGGGACATTATCAACCTTGTTTGCATCATATTATTTTTCAGTAAAAAAAATTACTGATGTTGTAGGTTGTTTATTAGAACCAAAATGCACGGTAATGTATAGCTATGCCCAGCTTTTTTTTTGCTTCAAAACACTGATCTACTCTTAGTGCATACTTCCTGACCATTAGAAACACCCTCAAACTGTACAGCCACTCATGACACAACAATCTCCTCTACTCCCAATGCATGAGTAGCAAGACTGTTGGGGATATTCCTGAGTCCAGGAAAGACGCAGTGGGAGCTGAAATGTAAAGCGACATGTTTTGGTGTGGTAACACCAATATGATGGGTAGCCAGTTCTTCCACTTTTTTAAAGAAAAAATGGATCCAAATCAAACTACCAACTGCATCAACAGTCTCTACAGAATGTGAGCAATCAAAAAATGTGTTTTATAAACCAGGGACACTTTGAGGCCTAAGGGACTGACAGTGTCCCTTTAACTGTGGGATTTCTCGAAAGACTAAACCTTGCAATATTACATTACTGTTATTAAAGCATTATAGCATTTAACAAATGGAGATAACATTTCTCATATTTGTGTAGTTGCCTAGCATACAGAACGGCAAAGGGCTCTGTTAAAGGAGAAGCAGTCTTGCTGTGATAATTATTTAAACTGCCACTGGATGGGATGCTACCTGTGTACCACACTATTGTCACTACTGTAACTGTTTGCACCTTCTTGTTTACTGATGCGGCAAAAATAAAAATTAATAAAAAAATATAAAAGGGATAACTAAATTTCCTATATTAGTTGTACACCAAATTATTTAAGTAGGATTTGTTCCATCATGACCATAATTTGACAGTTTATTTTACCTTTCAGCCAAGTAATCACAGCCTATGCCAGAAAGGTTGAATGGCACTAGGGCCTTCAACTGCCCAGATAAAAGCTTCACAGGCAGACAGGCTCCTAATGTGGTTGATACGCATTACAAGAGCCCAGCACCAAACTCTCACAGAAGATACTTTTATGAATTAAAGTTAAAAATTATTTTACATACAAACAACGCCAAAGGCAATCCTAGACAAGGTGCGGTTCAACCTCTTTTTAGGAGAAAATCAATCTTGTGGGCATTCCAGAAGGGAAGAATGTAAAAAGACCCTCGACAAACAGCACTCACACAACCAGTGTTGATTTTCTTGGGGGGTATTTTGCCTGTAGAGACTATAATGGGTGACACAAAAATCTCGAAAATCTTCACTATGTCATGGCGCCAGATTCTCCACCACCCACTCTTCAGCTGTCAGCAAACCCAAAACTGAAACATCACTGAAGAAAGGATCGTCATTCTCCATCGCTTTCCCAGTCCCTGGCCTACCTCTGAGCACCAGTAGCCAATCATCCTTGACTGCTGTGAGCACATAGCTTAGCACCACTGACAGTTGTTGACTTGGTGAACGCAGGCAGCACTGCTGTTGGTGACATGACAGACACGGTGAACCTGCAAACCATGCACCTCTTAAAACCCAGCTACCTCTTTCTTTTTCATAGTCACATTTAACAATGCAGCAAGTCATGAGTCGAAGTACACACAGTGAGTCGAAGGAAAAAGCTAAAATATTTGAAAACTTTCTAGAAAAAAATTTGAAAACTTGCAGAATCCCAATTCACTAGCAGAAGCTGTATGTAGAGGATGAAACCTGCACAGTTTCTAGCCTATCCCTGTCCCTCTTCAGGTGCAGGCTTCAGAACTGGGCAATGAGCACCGTACTCCAGGTGGGGCCTAAGGACTTGCACAAGTCCAATATCACCTCCCTCCTACTACTATTACTACTGTGTTTATTAATTATTGAGTTTATTCACCTGTTACTGATGTCATACTGTATTGTTTTGGTATCACCCTGCTTTTTTTCTCAATAAATTTTTATTGAAAATTCAAAATTTAACACAAACAAGAAAACTTACTTCAGATCAATTACATTTTGTACAATCACATAAGAGAAATACATCTCAGTTCATCTGTGCACGGTTTATCCATAAACCTACATTCATCTCTATCACCTTCTCTCTAATTTATTTATTTCAGATTGGGATTAATACCTGTGAGTCAGGGACTCATTTACAAAGGTTCCAGGTCATACAGATACATAAGACAATCAAACAACACATAGGTTACTCAGATTCAGTACTAAGTTACATTACAAGTTACAAAAGGGTCCACATGAGTACACTGGTTGTAAAGGAACTTAGTGAACCTGGTAGCCCAGAACACAACATGACAAGATTTGAGTTCAGTGCGAAACAGAGAGAGCTGTTTACATTTCAGATGCAGATTGTAGAGTAAAGTTATGCCAGCGTAAGTGCAGAGTACAGCAAGAGGACTAGAATCAAAAATTGTCTCGAATTAGTAAAGCAGTCAGAGAAGGCTTTGTCAGCACATTAGCGTAGGGGAAGGAGTGTGTGGGGAGGAGAATGGTGGTAGGGGTGAATAGAGGGGAAGGGGAGTAGGTGGAAAAGGAGGAGGAGAGGAAATACCAGGGAAGTGGGGGGAGGGGTGGCAAGGGGGGGCAGATAGGAAGGAGGAGGAGGAGGGATATTAGAAGCATCTCACATTTAAATATATTACTACAGGCCGGCCCGTTGGCGCAGCGGTAGCGCTACCGCTTGCGACGCTGGCGACCTGGGTTTGGGAACAAGCCTGGGGAGCCAGCCTGGGGGAGAAGGCTGAGTGTCTGTGGACTGCTCACCTTCTCCAGAGAGGGAGGGGGGGGACGAGGTTCGGTACCTGACTGACCCCAGGCGGAGGCCTGGGGTACAGCAAGTGCTTAGCCATTCCAGGAGGGTCGGGAGTGCCAGTCGTCGGTGGAGCTCCGCCTTGACATCAGGGAACATGGCACGCCCAGGAAAGAACAGGGGAAAAAACACCTCCTTCGCTCCGGGTAGATGGAGCGCCAGCACGGACCTGTTGAAGGTCCCTGTCCCAGCCTAGCGGCCCGATGAAGTGCCATTAGTTCAGGGTGCTTGAGCCCCACTGTCTCTCGCCTGGGGGGAAATCCAAGGCTACATGGGGGGACCGCCGAAGGGCTCCAGGTACGGAAGGAACTGAGACAGATGCCAGGCGCTCCTGAGGAAGCAGAGAGCAGGAGGCAGGGGTAGGTGGAAAAATAGAAAGTACAAATAAATAAATATATTACTATATAAATTTTTAATTAACAACACAGGAGGAGGTTCATGGTCTGGTCTATCTGTTCAGGGCAGTATCTGCCATACCATAGAGGGCCTTGAGGAGCTGTCTGCCAACATCCTCAGCTGTTTAGAAACACTGAAGCAACTCCTGCTTCTGAGTACCATCTGGAAGGACCAGTGCAGCAACTTTGCCCTTCCTCCAGTTGGCATTCTGGTATTTGACCATGTGTGACAGGTAGCTGGCAATCCTCAAGTCCAAGGTACAGAAAGCACACACCCTCTTCTCCCACAGGTCAATCTTGCAGGACTCCTTGTCGGGGGGGGACCTTAAACTGCTTAGGCGCCTTAGACCTGTCATGTGCTGCCTTAATGACCAAAGATTCAGTTTTGGCATGGGCAGCAAAATAAGGAAGGCCCTGAGGGGCATTAAAGAGTTTGTCAGCCCTGCGGGGCATGGCTGGCACCATGTCTGGCCTGTGCCAGGCTGCCATTGTAGCATTTTTCAGGGCAAGAAGCACAGGAGGGATAATTCTAGGGGGAAGATTTGGGAATCTCCAAATAGCCAGATCCTTCCTGGTGACATCCTCCTACTCCTCTGTATGAAAACCCAAGGTGGCAGACAGCTGCCTCATGATGTTAAAGAAGGTGACATCCTCAGGAGATGACCTTGGGGTGTGCTTGACTAAGTCCTCACTGACTGAAGAGGCAGTGAACTTATCAGAGGTGAGGAATTGTTTCTCTTCATCCTCCACATCATCTGGAAGGATGAGGTCAGGGTGCTACGCCTCCTCAATGTCGATCTCTTCTTCTGGGTCTGCCATTGTACGTGTCATCAACGGCTCACAGGAAGGCTCCCTGGGTTGACGAAGAGGTGTTGACGATGAAGCCGTCATCGATGGCACTGGTGACAAAGGCCTATTAAAGGCTACCAGCTGCTGAGCCAGCACATTAGTAAAGCAGACAAGAACTTTGTTCAGGACCAAGGATTAGATGGTACAGAAGCTGACAACCTGTCCTGTAGACCCCACGAGCCCATAGCCCTCAAAGAGGAAGGAGCAGGTCTTGAATGGGTAGTCATCGACAATGAGCCCATCATCAATGGTGGAGGGGCTGACGACCAGAAGGTCGATGGCCGAGCACCCAGAGTCTCAGGCAGAGAAAATGCCTGTATGGGCCTGGTAGGAACCGAGACCTGGACAGCTGGTCTCTTCGTCTTGGTAGCGAAGAGCCCCCAGAAGGAGAGGCCGATGGGGAACCAGATGACCACTGTGGGGAGCGGTGGCGATTCCTTTCTTTTTTGACACTTTTCCCTGAGTACTTGGCACAGACCTTAGAGGCTTGGGAGCTCACAGAGCCGGACAGCGACTGGTTGGCCGAGGCCCCAAGGACTCCTGCTTGGAGCCGACTACCTGTCATTCCATGAAGATGTTTAGAGCCTTCCTATGTCGCCTGAGGATAGTTTGGTTAAACTTCTGGCAGAGCTCACTGTCAGAGGCGTCATGGTCAAGGCCATGACAGCAGACACAAATGGAATGCTCGTTGGCAGAGGCAAACTACTTTCCGTAGCAACAGAAAAGAGAAGAAGGATTAACACTCGAAATAAAAACAATATGAAAAAGTGAAAAAAGGCAGCTGTAGGTCAAAAAAGACACAAACACTGCAACAGAGGTTTCACGTAGACTGCGCTTGCAAGTTGACAATAGGAAAGAACTGAGGAGGGAAGAGAGACGCCCACACCTATAGGAGAGGGGAAAACTCACATCTTGCTGGAAAATTCCGACGTATATGTTAGTCAAGGAGGATTCCCGAAAATATTTAAGGTCCCAATGGGAACTATATGCCTATATGAACGAAGAGCTGGTGTATTCACAAGGAACATTCTGGGAGGCAGGGAAGGCTTTCTTGAAGGAAGCAGTTATCAGCTACTTGGCTCAGGTAACAAAAGAGCGTGAGCGAAAACAGGAGGAACTGGAAAGGAAAATTGAAGAATTTGAGCACAGGGCAGCGGGGAGTAGAGAAAATGAAGTCCAGAGAGAATTACTGGTGGCTCGTGAAGTACTAAATCTATTGCTTACGGGATAAGCAAAGTCAATGCTCTTGCTTGCCAGACACCGGCTACATGAGTCGGGGAACAAGCATGACATATAGTTAACGCTTTCCTCTCCGGAGCAGTTCAAGTGCTAGGGCTAACTGCATAATGTCAGAATACAGCAAGACTTCATGTTGTTTGAAGACTAACACAAGATATAAGAAGTTTATTAAATAACAGCTTGATAACAGAATGTACATGAACGGTTTATTGTTCTTAATTGTATTTTTTTTTTTAAACTATGTTTCAGTGGTTAACTGTTCCTGTGTTGGACACAACATATATTTAATATTTTTGAGATGTAATAGAAAACTACTAAAAATATTATTCAAAAAAAAAAAAAAAAAGATTAACAGAAGACATGGGCAGATCTGATTCTGGAGGTAGTACAGAACAGCTTGCATCTCCAGGATATTTATATGTAGGTTGTTCTCCATCTGGGTCCATGACCCTTGTGTCTGGACCGGGTAAAGATGAACATCCCAATTGTAGCCCGAGGCATCCTTGGTGAGGATCTGTAAAGGAGTTGGTAAAAGGAATGGAATGCCCTCGAGTAAATCATCATGTTCCATCCACCACAGTAATGCCCTGCGAAGGAGAGACATGATGAAGATCATTTGCTCCAGTTCGTCTGACAGCTTATCCCACTGGACCCTAAGTGTCCAGTGTAGGATACACATATGAAGTCAAGCTAATGGCACACACTACAGCTACAGCCAGAAGGCCCAAGAGACGTAACATCATTCCAACAGAGAAGTGGTGGCTCATGTGAACCAAGTATGCTTGATAAATCAGTGTGTCTGCAATGTTCTGGTGCAGGAAGGCACATACCATTTTGCTGTCTCACATCGCCCATATGCACTAAAGTCTCTGGCAGGGAGTCACCGGAGACACTGGCACATTCACTGTGACTTCCAAGTTATCAAACACCTGACGTGTTCAGGACAGAGTAAGAAAAAGATCTTCCCTAGAAATGGCCTTCAGGAGCCAATAGTGCAGATAAGGAAATACATAAAGCTCTTCACTGCAAAGGGTTGCTGCAACCACACCACTTCCAAGCATTTTGGAAAAAACATAAGAATTTGCCAGCAGAAGGAGAAAGTGTGGTCCATCTAGTCTGCCTGGATTTTCTACCCCACGACCAATTTAGAGGACAAGCCAGAGGTAAACACTTTGAACTGATAATGTCTGCCCTCCAGCATAAAGCAGAGGTATTGTTTGTGTGACTTCCTGATCTTGATATGAAGGTATGCACCATTCATGTCCAGTGAACAAAGTCTGTCCCCTATTTGTAATAGGAAACGCTGGGCTTGCAGAGACACCACTTGAAACTTTCTGTATTTGTTGTACAGGCTGAAATCTCTGAGATCCAATACAGAACGAAGATATCCCCTCTACTTCGGGACTAAGAAGTATCTGTAACAGAACCCTTTGTTTCTGTCTTGATGGCAAACTGGTTCTATGGCGCACACTTCAAACAGGGTCTCAATCTCCTCCTTCAGAAGGGACATGTGACCTTGAGAATAAAAGGAAAGAGGTGGAGGATGGTCAGAAGGGATATCTATCAAGTCCAGAGCAGCGGTAGAATTTAAGAAAAAAAAGAGGTATTCTTGGTGGAATACCAGATTCAAAATTTTGGTATCCCGCCTGGAAATCTGGTATTCCATCTAAATTCAGTGGGGTTTTATGTTATGCGCATGCGTAGAAAATTTTGAACACCCATATGTAGCTCTGACATTTTTAGGAGTTTTTTCACCACATTTTCAACATGTACTTTTTGGGACCCAACCTCAGGAAGAGTGCCACTGTCATTTCTTTCATTGATCCCGAAAGATGATTCTGCACAACCGCGCCATTCTGCGCCACTGGTGCAAAAACATATTTCGGGCAGGATGTGAAGAATGACAGCTGTACTGTTCCATGAAGGGGAGTGAAAAAATGGCAATGTTGTGAATTTGGAGTGAAAATATTAAAAACTGCTGAAGTTACGAGCTTGCGTAGAAACATTTCAATGACCGCGCATCTCTCAACCATTTTTTCAATATTTTTGCACCAGATTTTTAACGTGGGCTTTTTGGGACCCCACCTCATAAACACTGGCACTGTCTTTTCATTACTTGGTCCTGAAAGGTTATTCCGCGCAGCGACCGCTAAATCACCTTTTGGGACTGAGTAACAAAACGACAGTGCCAGTGTTCATGAGGTGGGGTGCCAAAAACCCCATGCTGAAAATCTGGAGCAGAATACTGAACAAGCATTTGACAATGCAGAATGTTATTGTGCTGGCATTGGTAGTGCAGGAGTTAGAGAGGTGTATAATAGGAATGGCAGTGAAGTATGGAACTGACATCAACCCCACACCACCCTGCAGAAACTGACAGGTACTGAAGTGTGCCTTTAGGTTGTCGGCCATACCACTCATGCCAGTTCACCTCACCCTACCCTGCAGACTCTAACAAGAGTTGCGCTGTGCCTTGGGGTTGCCGGGTCTTATACTCACCCCATTCCATAAGGAAATATGTTGAGATGGGTGCAGTATAGAAGAATGGGGGAAGTTTGGTGCAGAAGAGTCCAAGGCACACCTTGATGCCTGTCACTGGCTGCAGGGTGGGGGTGGAATGGTGTGAGCATTACAGACTACAATCCAAAGGCTCACCCCTGATGCCTGTCAGTCTCTACAGGGTGGTACTTTATAGTTAGAAACTCAAACGCCCCGCCCCCGGCATCTGCACTCCAAATTTTCAACATGGCCTTTTTGTGACCCCACCTCATGAAAGTATTTGGGACCTCCACTCATGAACAGTGTCACTGTGATTTTCTTAATCTGTCCTGAACATTGATTTCCCAGAGCGACCACGCAACTGTGCACCAGATGTTCGAAAATACATTTCAGGCAGGATGTGAAAAATGACAGATGTACTGTTCATAAGGAGGTGTGAAAAATTGGAAATGTTGAAAATCTGGAGTAAAAATATTAAAAATTCTCAAACTTACGAGTGTGCGTAGAAACTGCGCAATGCGCGCTCATAACATATTTTTGGGAATGTTTTCACCAACTGTGCAACATAGGCTTTTTGGGAGCCCACCTCATGAACAGTGACACTGCTGTTTTGCTAATCAGTGCCGAAGGGTGATTCCACACAGTGACTGCGAAGTCACCTTTCGGGACCGAATAACGATAAGGCCGTGACTGAGTTCATGAGGTGGGGTCCCAAGAACCCCATGTTGAAAATTTGGTGCCAAAAGTCACAAAAATGGCAGAGATATCCACTTTAGTTGACCCCCCCCCCCCACCACTGATGCCATTATACAGCTTACCGGCATTTCTTCAGTTCGCGGTCAGCTTTGCAGAGTGCAGACGTGTTCCCGCGCCACCGAAGATCATCGTGCCAGGATCCAGAGGTAAGTATGGGGTGAGGGGGTGTGTGGGGAGGTGGGGTGCTCAGAGGGTGAGTGCAGGTTGGAGGAGGGGGGACAGTTTTCTTGTTTACAGGTTTAACAAAAATAAACTTTGTGGGAAGGTTTCCTTTTTTTCAGGTACATTTGGCACGTTGGGGTGGCCTCCCAGTGTGCCATCTGGGTGTTTTGGGGGGACTGGAGCAGACGGGGATTGGTCACCCCATCGGCAAAGAAAACAGGTCTGTGATTGGGGGGGCATGATGCCAGGGGGGACTGGGCAGCCCCTCGGCAAACAAATTCAGTTAGAAGGACTTCAGGCCAACGGGGACTGGGCTCCCCTGTCGGCAAATGAACTGGGGAGGCGGCATGCCGACAGGGAGATTGGGCACCCTCCACAGCGGTTTTCGGGACTGAGAGAGGCACACGGCGACAGCCACGCCATGTTTATTGAAATGTTACACCAGGAAAGGCACGCCCTGCAATGATGGGTTGCTCCCTCATTGCAGCGGCGAAACTGTTTCAAGTTGGTGGCACACTTTTGCAGCACTGTCATAGACAGCGTGCTATTTCACTGATGCCACAAAGCCCAGCCCGAAAAAGCAGTCGTGCCATTGGTCACAACATGACCGCACCTCCAAAACCTGCTATTCCAAGCAACCACAATATGTTTGCACTTGCATGCAAGACAACATAAAAATGGCCGAGATGTTGACATAAGTTGAAAATGCCACCGACAGCCATTATACAGCATGTAGCATGATTCTTCAGTTTGCAGTTCAGCTTTGAAGAGTGCAGACATATCCAGGTCCACAGAAGATGACAATCACGCACCTCAGATAGTAAGTATAAGGTGTGTGGGGCTGCTCAGTAAAGGGTCGGGATGGGGAGGGGGACGGTGGAGATAACAAGGGACCGCTTTGTTTTTTTTGCAAGAAAAAAGATGTTGGGGACAGTTTCTTTTTTTTTTTAATCAAGAAAGAGGATTACTGGAACATTTCAGGACACTGACAGTGGGCTCCCCAGTGTCCTAAAGTACTGGGAAGAGGGAGGGAGCAAGCACCGACACGGGGTTGGGGCTCCTGTTGTCGATTCTAATGTGCAAAAAGGCAGGTATTTCAGGCGGATAATTGTACTGACGGTATCCTGGTACCACAATGTACCAGAATAATCGCTAAATTCAGCCCTGCAGAGCATGTCCCCTTGCAAGTATCTCCAGGACCCACTTGTCTGTGATGTACTACCACTGTTTTAAATGCAGGGAGACCCTGACCCCCCACACACACACATTCACTCCTGGGGGTAATCAATGGGGGGGAGAGACAAATAAAATCAGAGCTGGCAGGGATACTGAAGCAAATTCCTTTGGGTGCCTTGGCATGGGCACCAGGTGGGAGGGGACCTGGGAGCAGAGCACCACATCTCCCACGGCCCTTCTGATGGAATGCAGGGCTACCCCTGGCAGCAGACATATTAAAACAGCCCCTACCACATCCTCTAGTGGGATTGTGGTAGAAGGACTTAACAGACCACGAAGTAATCTTAGATGTCTGAAGGCCATGGAATGATTCCTCAGCATCATAATCAAACAGTTTGGAGCCTGTAAAAGGAGCATTCAAAACTGCCTGCTGCACACCAGTGGCAAAAATCAGCCACTCTAAGCCAAGAATAGCATCTCATGCAAATACAGTACCAGAGGCTGCAGGACTGGAAGAAGCACCACAAATATAAGGTGAATGCAGCAAATGTGTGCCAACTTCAGTACTAGTAAACAGTGTTTTAGTGAAATCATTCTTGGCAGGACCACCAGCCAACCCCAAGGCAGCAGTACAAATTGATTTCCAAAGGCTGTTCTGGTATTTAATTGTGTGATGCCTGCTAATTTTGCATCTGGAAGAATAATTCTCAGCATTCCCACTACCCCAAAAAAAAATCCATAAAACTAGGGACCTAACCAACTTTGCTGCTGAAGCTTCTGCTCAAGTCGTGCCGCAGCTGACTGGTCACCAATAACCTCCCTTCCTGACATAAACCTAGAATTAGAATATCTGGTCAATACCTGCACCTCCATCCTTGACCATCATGCTCCCCACAAACTAAGAAAATCAAAAGTCACCCACTCTCCCTCACTCACACAGGAACTGAGGCACCCCATGCGCTCTCGTGACAAAGCATGGCATGCCTTCAAAATCTCTAGCCTCCACTCTGACTGGAACACCTACTGCCAGCTATGCAATATCTGTAAATCTAAGATAGGCAAAGCCAAAAGGGAGCATCTCCTATCACTACAGGAATAATACCTCTCCAACCCAAAATGTTTCTGGAAGAAAATCAATGCGCTCCTAAAGGGTAATGAAAGGATCTTCCAAGCCGGCTCCATGGCGCAGAGTGAAGGGGTTCGCATCCCGAGCCCGGGTACCAGGAGCAGAGACTGGTAAGGAAGGGGTTCCAAATGCATCCATTAGACGCTTCCCTCCGGGGGGTGGGGTCTGCCTGGGGACCTGCGGGCGGATTGGTGACGTGCTTGGAGACGTGTTACCTCGACATGCCCCCTGCATGCCCCCACCCCAGGAATACCCCGCATGCTTACGTAAGGCCAAGAACTGTAGTAAGCGGGGCACAGAAAACGGAAACTACACCCCCAGATGACAAGCGCCTTGGCCCCTGCTGCCCAAAGTCCTGGAGCCAGCCCAGATACAGCCCCACAGCACCTGTGATGCGAAGTCAGCCACTGAGGCCATTCCTTCCCAGAAGAGAGGGACCCTCCCGGCATAGGAATATGCCAAGCTACCCAAGGTAGGCTGCAATTGGGGCTGGGAGAAGGTGGCAGGATATCGGAGGGTGGCAGATAGGTGCTGGAGCTCTGATGAAGTGGCTGGTTGGGGGTGTGTAGGGAGGCACAAAAAAAAAAAGAAAGAATCTTCCCCCAGTCAATGACAGCAAAAGGCTCCACACTATCCTCACCCATGGAGATACAGCAGGGCTGAACCACTTCTTTATGGACCTTGATACCTAAAAAAAACGACCTTCCTGTTGTTCTGCGCCACCAGCTAGCTGCCCGGAATTTCCACACCCACTCTTCCACTTAAAAACTACCTCCCAAAAAGAGGTCTTTAAATTGCTAAGGGGACATAACCCTGACAGCTCACCAGGGTTTGACTCCCTACCACCCAAATTTCTTAAAATAGGTGCACCTGCACTTGCAACCCAATCTCCTCCCCAATCAGTAGATCCTTCATCACGTAAACCATTCCAGACAAATGGAAAACAGCAGTTGTTGTCCCAGTACATAAAAGTGGTCCGACCAACCTTATCGAAAACTATAGACCCATATCTATCTTGTGTCCAATTGCTAAAATCCAAGAAAGAATACTTTATAATCAACTATCATCCTACCTTGAACAGACCAATGCCCCCACTAGTAACCAGCATGGCTTTCGGAAATCGCATGGGACAGAAACTGCTCTCCTGAGGGTCACCACTGATATAGTCCAGGCTATGGACCAGGACAAAGCCAAAGGTGCAGTCTTTGTCGACCTAACAAAGGCATTCGACCTAGTCAGCCGCTCACTTCTCATCTGTAAGCTTCAACACCTTGGTCTCTAACTACTTAGAGAATAGATTTCAATGTGTAAAATGGGCCGGTACCATCTCAACCTTATCTCCTATCACCGACGGGGTTCCCCAGGGATCAATCCTAGGGTCTCTCCCATTCTCAATATTCATTAATGACCTTCCTCTGAATTGCGGAAGGGCATCGGTTCAGCTATATGCAGATGATGCCATCTTGCACAGATCCTCCTGTGTCGTCTCAAGTATTAATTCTGACCTGACAAATGACTTTCAGACTCTAGAAACATGGTCTAAAAATAACCTACTAGTTCTGAACACAAAAAAGACTAAATCTGTGCTGTTCCACCATATATGCTTTGACACAACTTCACAGCCCCCCCCCAACCCGTTATCAAAACATCCACTAACATTCAACTCGAAAATGTGACTTCCTTTAAATACCTGGGTGTAGTACTTGACAAGCATCTATCCTCAATGAGCACATAACCTGTGTCACTAAGGCTACTAATCAGAAACTAGGTCTTCTATATCACACTGCTCCCTACCTCTCAAGTAGTGCAAGAAGCACTATTGCCTCTGCCACCCTTCCCCAAGCCTCTTCTACGGTGCCTCTATAATCCACTCCTCTGAGACTACACTCCTGAACAAACTCAAAAGGGCCTATCACAGCATTGCCCGATTTACTATTAAGGCACGAGGTCGTGCCCATCACTGTAACGTGCTGAACAATTTGGGTTGGCCATCTTTCATGGCCAGACATAACTTCCCAGTGTATTGCGCCACCTTCAAGCTAATACACCTCCCCACCTCCTCCGAGTATATCTAACCTACTAACCCTGAAACCTTGCGTAATAGCAGCACGTTCTTGCGCATGTGCGAGATATTTTCCTCCAGCTGCTATTGTGCATGTGTGGGATTTCGGCACCACGCTTTGAAAGTGTTTTGCGGCTGAACCGGTGCTTGGGATTAGATTTTAAATACCAGCAGCACTTTACATTACTGAGTTCTACTGAATGATTTTATTTGTTGCGATGGGGACCATAAAAAGCACACTTCGGCACCGCGCTCCAACTACATGCGCGTTCTCGGCATGGGATCTCCTTCCGGTGGGCTGGGTTTGCATTCGGTTGGAGAGTAAGCCAAAAATAATGCTTTTTTAACTAAAACATGTAACCAGTTCAGTTTTTTGCTTATGAAGGTGCATTCTACTCTAATACTGGTACAGGTATGTGCCTGTGGAATCATTGTTGTAAACTGAGGCAAAACCGAGGGGCAAAGCTGACAGTGCCCCTTTAAGCTTTAGGACCTGAATCTGTATAATTAAGGGTGGGTTAACAAATATAATATTAAGCTCTGCCTCTAACAGTTTCATTATATTCCATATTTTGACAATTGTTCCCACTTTTCTTTAGAATCTTCATTAAATAAATGTTTTCCTAAGTATCTGAATTTATTAATTAGCTCAGTCTGGGCCTTCAACCTTTCTCTCTTTTCATAGCAGAAGCTGCATTAATGATGTAACTTTGAAACCAACATTTAGACATTACCAATTACTACGTCATGATGTGTCCTCTGGGTTGTTACCCAAGATGAAATCTGCTATTCTGTTCTTAATGTCTGACACAAAATCCGAGCTGCTCAAAAGAAAGTTATGAAATTTCTCTCTTTTATTTCTTCCTGGATTGCTCAGTTTAGTGAATGTCATTAAAACTAGGGAATAGTCAAATATCACTTGCTCCTTTATTTGGGTTAGTCTGTTCACCATCCCTTTTGGTGTAGACTGATAAATTCTAGAACCAGATTTATGACATTCCAACCAATATGTAGTTCTAACATCAGGGTTCATAATTCTCCAAGGATCTACCAATGCTAGATCTTCGACCAGATCATTTAAGTCCTTATCAAACATAGATCTACCCGTTCTAAATTTAGCTCTATCAAGAATCAGGCTTAGTCTGCAACTGGTGTCACCTGCTACAATAACCGTACTATCAAACAGATTCCCAATTTTTGATAATACCTCACTGAATACTTCATGAGAAAGGGCAGTGGGGCCATATATGTTAACAAATGTGAAATATTCTTCACCCAGCTACCTTTGGACAATAAGTGTCCAGACAAGTCTTTCACTATGTTGCATACTTGAAAGTTCAAACCTCTTTAAAATAAACTCATTACTTCCATGTTTTTCTAACTCTGCCTTGCCCCAAATACCTGACCTATCCACTTCATATCATTAAAGTTAAGTTCTCCTTAGTGAGACGCATTTCCTGAAGAAATGCAATAAATGCATTACGCTTTTATAAATGTCTTATCACCAAATATCCTTTAATTTTATGATTTAGACCCCTTACAGTCCAAGTAACAATTGTATGGTTTTGTGCATCTCCCATGTTTGTTTGTTTTTTGTTTTTTTTTTGTATATTTTGTTTATGCTCCTACCTCTCTACCCCTGGACTGTTTCCAGTGTGGTTACTCGACCTTCACTTTCTCCCGCCTGGTCTGAAGTCTTCTCCACCGCTCGACCCCCCTGGCTGTGAGTCCCCCAGGGGTGGGACCACAGACTTTTTTCTGGCACTCAATCTATAATCAGGTAGAGTGACCAGACGGCGAAGCACCAAAGGAAGAGAGAGACCCGATGGTGGGCGTGGGTGTTGAAGTCCCAGAACCCACTTTCACCTACCGGGGTAGGGCCATTTTCCTTAGTTCCTCCCCTTACTGGTGCGGACATGCACTGGCATTAGCGCGTGAGGGAGATGCTCCTGCCTCCCCCATAGACACCAGCTGCAGCCAGTACCCCACTGGCTACCCCTGCCAGAGGTGTAGTGTCCCCAGCCACCGCTAGCAGCCACCACCAGGAAGGAGATCCCTTGGAACCCACTCCAGGAGAGGAGAGCAGTCCTCCAGATGCTCAATCCTCTTCTTCCCCACCAACCTGTGCTCGTTCCCGAACCCGGGTCGCCGGTGTGGCATCCAGCACCTCATCCTTCAGTGCCACCGGGCCGGCTTGCATCTCCCATGTTAACACCCATTTTTAACCACAGCAAAACAGACAGCTATTTAAACAGTACCACACTGTCAAAGTTATTAATGATCATTCTCTCTTTGATTCTATTTGCCCAAAAGAGAAAATAAAATACAGAGGAAACAATATCAGAAAAAAGGAATTACAGTGCTCCCTCGCTATAACGAACCCCTGGGTATTACGAACATGGTGTTTGGCTCCCGAGTCCCGACAGCAAACCGTACCACTGCTTAACTACAGTGCTCGATACTGTACCATGTAAAGTAATCTGTAAACTATCAGAGAGGAAAACAATAGTTTCCAAGTAGTAAGAGTAGGAAAGCAAAGGAGCCAACGGAACCAACTGACTGATAAGACTGGCCAAAAGTTATGTTTTTTCCATCTGTTCCACCAGCTGTGGTTCTCCACCTCCACCTGCACACTCCCTCACTATTGCAAACTCCTTTGCCTGATGGCAGTGTTGTCTGTGGCTTTAATTTGCTAGGTAGGTCCTTAGTTCTCCACTTAGAACTGTTGTTCTAAACTTGTATATCAGTAAGTGATAGACATCAATAAAGGTAGGGTGCAGTCTGGTGTTGAACACAGTCACAGTCGGGGAAGTGGACTGAATACAGAAACAGAATTGTTATTTTATCTGTAGACTTGCTCATTGTAAAAGATATGAAACATAATGGCCAGAATTATTCTCACAAACCACTACAAAATTAAGTGGACTGGGTTAGGGAGGCACACTGTCACACAGCGTGCTGTTTACAGCACATTACTGTGATGTTACAAGTGTTCTGCTTGTTTGATCTGGCATCCCTCGATGTACCGAATAGACAGTTATAACTAACATGCATTATGGCTCCCACTCGGTACATTACAGTGAGGGAGCACTGCGGAAAGTAGTATTCAGATCTTCAGTAACCCCCCCCCCCGTTTAGATCTATTCAACCCAAGAAAAAAAGCAATTTCTATATCTGTAAGTAAAATCAACCATATAACAACACCCAAGTCCTGTCCCCTGCACATTCTTAAATGGCTAAGACAATAAGAAAGTCAGCACCCCTCATCAAAATGTCTAATCTTCTGAACAAGCTAAGTGTGCTGGATTATTACAAACATACAAAATATGAATTCTTAAATAGCTTAGAGAATAATAAAGTCAGCACTCCCCCTTTGCCATAATTTCTCATCTTTTAAAAAAGCTAAGTGAGCTGGATTAATCCAAGCAATCAGAATATGAAGTTTAATAAAGAAGAATTACATACTTACAGTACAGTTATGCAAGAACTTTACCGTAACAGTAGATCTTCGAGACAATCTCTCTCATCAGGCAAAACTTATGGAACTATTGCCATCAGGACCACATGAGAATTTATTTGCAAGCAGTCTACAAGGGGCTGCCTACAATGATGTCATACGTTGACATCCTCACTACATAAACATGGGTGGCCCCATGCCCGCAATTCCCCACCGGAGACCATACGCAAAGAATCTCCTCCTGAGGAACTGAAGGAGAGCTGAAGGTTCCCACCAGCAGGCAAGGAGGAAGCAGAACGTAAACCATTCCAGGGAGAGAGAGAGAGAGAGAGAGAGAGATGAGTGACGGAGCTCTGAATCTACGGGGGACGGAGGGAAGGACAGCATGGCCTGATGAAAGAGATTCTCTCGAAGACAGAACAGGTACGTACCAACTTACTGCAACAGTAACTCTTCAAGGGGATCTCAGTCATCAGGTAAAACTGTAGGAACCTTTACTGTCGGTGAAGGGGAATCTACATGGAAGATTTTCAGCAGTACAGCTGGGGCTGCCCACACCTTCGACATCAGCCGACGTCACCAACCCTATATAGGCATGGGAGGTACCGCTCCCTCCTCAGTTCTTTCCTTCTGGAGACGAAGGGAGCAAGGCTCAAGCCCTGGGGAACCGAGGAGAGACAGAGGTACCCAGCTCTAAATAGAAAATAGGACACAATAGATAGCCTGGTCCTAGACAGGAGCCCCAAAAAGGGGGATGGTGGGAGGAAAATCATACCTGATGACTGAAATCCCCTCAAAGATCTACTGTTCTGGTAAGTTCTTACGTAACTATTTCAACTTCTTCGGGGGTATCTCAGTCATCAGGTTACACCATAGGAACGAATATCAAGCAGTGACAAGTGTAAACAGACAGTCTGGGAAGCTGGATCTCCATAAACTTAAGACAGGAGTCCTTGTAACAGCCCTTCATAAACCTGCATGGGCTCTTGAGGCAATATCCAGATTGTAATGCTTGGTAAAAATATGGACTGTACTCCAGGTGACAGCTGCACAAATGTCAGTGGGTAAGACCCCTTTAAAACAAGCCACCGAGGCAGCCATGCCTCGGGTGGTGTGAGCACTTACAGTATCAGGCAATTCTTTGCAGTACTTACTGTAGCAGAACACAATGCAATTTGCCAACCATTTGGATAAACATAGCTAAGAAGCTGAAATGCCCTCTCTGCCTGGGGTGAAAGAAACAAACAACTGCATTGACTTTCTGTACTCTTTAGTCCGAAGCAGATAATACTTCAAAGTTCTGCGTACATCTATTGTATGGAGCAGTGCTTCCCCTGGATTAGCACACTCAGGAAAATGAACAGGAAGCTGGATAGACTAAGTGTGAACTCACAAGACCACGTTGGGTAGAAAATACAGGTTACACACCTGTAACAGGAGTTCTAGGAGTGGCATATGTTGTTCATCCACACTTACTGGCAAGTTCCTTGCCGCTTTAAATCTTGCTGGAAGGTCTTCAAGCTGGCTCCTCCCACCCACCCGGGAGGAAAAACTCTCGGCTCTGCCCCATGACACCAGATCTAGCCCGCTGGAAGCCAGGTTGCGCGTCGGAGCTGGGGAGGTCGGATGGGTTGTGTGGATGAGCAACATATACCACTCCTAGAACTCCTGTTACAGGTGAGTAACCTGTATTTCTAGAGACGTGGATATGTTGTTCAATCCACACTTACTGGCAGACTCCTAGCAGTTCTCTAGGAGGAGGTAGGCAAGTCACGCACCCCCTACTTGGGAAATAAGGAGTGGAGAACTGAGGTCCCAAAACCAGCATCCCGGCGTGACTCAAGGTCGATGTGGTAGTGGGTAATGATGGTGTGTGCTAACTTCCAGGTAGCAGCCCTGCAGATTTCCTGGATAGGGACATCCCTGGAAGCAGCCACCGAAGCAGCGGTATAGTGGGTAGAATGAGCTCTTATCCCTTTGGGAGGCTCCATGCCCGCCAACCTATAGCAGAGATCTATGCAGGAGGTGACCCACCTGCCTATCGTCCGCTTGGCTGCAGGTCTGCCAGATGAGGCTTCAGCGTAGGTGACAAACAGCTGGCGAACCTCTCCCCAAACTTCAGCCATCCGCTCCTTGTAATAAGAGAGCACTCTCCTACAGTCCAGAGTATGAAGCCTATATTCGTCCTCCGAGATGTGATTGGGGTAGAACACCGGCACAGTCAACACTTGCTTAAGGTGAAACTCCGACATCACCTTCGGAAGGAATTTCGGGTGGGGGCGCAGGACAACCATGTCCCTGTGGAAGACCAGCTAAGGAGACTCAATGGAAAGCACCTGGAGCTCTCCCATCCTTCTGGCTGATGTGATAGCCACCAAGAAGGTGGTCTTCCATGACAGGTGGGAGATATCGCACCTGTGCATCAGTTCGAATGGCTTGCCCATAAGCTTAGACAATACCAGCAGTAGATCCCATGAAGGTGGAGGTTTTTGCACTGGAGGGGATATGTGATCAAGACCTTTGAAAAAGCACCGACCATCTTCTCCTGCGCCACCGACTGCTTCGCGGCCCGCGCCTGGTAAGCAGAGATGGCTGCCAGGTGCACCCTGAGGGTCATCGACCGAAGCCCTAGCTGAGAAAGGGACCACAGGTAGTCCAGAATGATAGCCAAGGAACAGAAGGAAGGATCCAACCACTTATCCTGACACCAAATGGAGAATCTCTTCCATTTGAAGGCACAGCATTTCCTGGTCGACTCCTTACGGGATGCCTCAACAACGTTGAGGACCTCGTCGGAAAGACCCAAGGCCTGGAACTCCAGCCACTCAGGAACCAGGCCGTCAAGTGCAGGGATTGAAGGTCCGGTTGGAGTACCTTCCCCTTGTTGACGGAGATCAGGTCCAGGCAGGCTGGAAGCCGCCTCGGGAGCCTGGAGCTGAAGCTGAGGAGATCTGGACACCAGAACTGGCAGGGCCAGTCTGGGGCTACCAGAATCACCTGTGCCTTGTCCCTCTTCACCTTGAGAAGCACCTTGTGGATCAAGGGAAATGGAGGGAAGGCAATGAAGAGGCCCGGGGTCCACGGCCTCGAGAAGGCATCCCCCTGCAGCGAGCCCTGCTGAGGGGGGCGGGCATGAAACAGCCTCAGCTTCGCATTCTCCCTGGAGGCAAACAGGTCCACCTGAGGAGTGCCCCAGTGGGAGAACAGATCGTGTACTACCTCCAGCAGGAGAGACCACTCGTGAGATGCAGCACCAATCCGGTGTAGGGCATCGGCCAGAGTGTTGGAGGCTCCTGCCACACGGATGGCTAGGAAATCTGCCTCCAGTCTGCTCGCAAGAGACCAAGTGCGGAGAGCCTCCTTGCACAGAGGCAAGGAGTGCATCCCGCCTCTAGTGGTTTAGGTACATGGTCGGTGTTGTCCTGCTCTTGACTCTGGACCACTTCACCCCGCACAAACGGAGTGAAGGTGGTGAGGGCTAGTCGGACCACCCGAAGCTCCAGCAGGTTGATGTGGCATCGAGACTCCTGAGGGGACCAGAGTCCATAGGCTCTGAGCTCCCCCAGATGGGCACCCCAACCCATCAGAGAGGCATTGGTCGTCAGAGTGACCGTCGGCTCTGGGCGGACAAACGGGATACCCTCCTGCAGATGAGCTGGAATTATCCACCACTGGAGAGCGTTACACATCTCCTGGGTCACTGTCACTGGCTTGTCCAGAGTACCAGAGCGCTGTAACCATTGGCGGGCCGCATGTGCCAGCAGGCCCAATGGACCACGCTGTTGCAGGCCACCATGAGGCCCAGGAAGTCCCGGGCAGGGCGCAACTGCCCAACCAGAAATGACTGAGCAAATGAGGAAAGAACCTTGGCCCTGTCTGCTGGGAGCCGTGCTCTGGCTCGAAGAGAGTCGAGCTCTGCCCTGATGAACTGGATCACCTGCATTGGGAAGAGTTCCGATTTGGCCTCGTTGATGAGGAGGCCAATCTGAGAGCAGAACTGGAGGGCCAGATCCCTGGACCGCTCCACCTCCAGCTTGAAGGGGGCTGCAATCAGCCAGTCGTCCAGGAAAGGGTACACCTGGACCCTTCGGCGCTGCAGGAATGCTGTCACCACTGCCATGCATTTGGTGAAGACCATGGGAGCTGGAGAGAGGCTGAAGGGCATGGCCCGGAACTCGTAAAGAGATCCCTCTGCTCTGAAGTGGAGGAACTGATGATGAGACGGACAGATTGGGACGTGAAAGAACGTGTCCTGGAGGTCCAGAGAACAGAACCATACGCCTCGTTCCAAGGATGGAATGATCTGAGCCAGTGTGACCATCCTGAAGGCACCAGACTGTAGGAACTCATTCAGGTCGTGTAGTTCTAGAATGGGGCGCCAGCCCCCCATCGGGTTTGGGCCCAGGGAGTGCCTGGAAACAAACACTGGATCTGGTGGAGGATCTGCCACCTCTCTGATCACCTCATTCTGGAGGAGCAGAGCAATGTCGGCTCGACGAGCCAACAGAGAGGCTGCGGAACCCATAGTCCCCTGTGGGGCGACGGCTCGATAGGGTGGGGACAGCTCGAATTCCAGAGGCAGACCCTTTCCTACCACTTCCAGCACCCAGTGGTGATATTGGATCAGGCAGAAAGAAGGTGGCGGAGCCGTCGCTGGGGAGAAGTGATGAGTCTGGGGGCGACACCCTTCAACCTGTCACTGGGCAGGCTTGGAGGAAGGGCCGACCGAGGAGCCGCCTGGACCGTTCCCTCCCAGCTTCCTGCTGGAGGAAGCAACAGGCTTGGCTGTGGGATGCCAAGTGCGAGCCTGCTGGTCCTGATGCTGGTGTTGCTGGGCTGGACATGCTATAGGGGCTGAAGGACGAAAGGGCTTACACTGCTGCTGGCGGCCACTGTCCTTCTGGGCAGACATGACCGAGTCCAAGGTGGCGTTGGACTTCTCGATCTGTTGCAGATGACCCGCCACCCCGGGACAGAACAAGTCGGTACCCAAGAAGGGAACGTCTGCCAGCTTGTACTGGGTATCCGCTGTAAAAGTGGAGATCCGCAGTCAAGCTCTGTGGCGCATGGCCACTGTGACCGCTACTGACCGGGCACACGAGTCAGCTATGTCCAAGGAAGTTTGGAGCTGCTGTTTTGCCACTGCCCTTCCCTGATCCCGCACCTGCTTGACCGTCGTTTGAAGGTCAGCTGGGAGATGAGGAATCACCTCATCCAGGGAGCCCAAAAGGGCATGTGAAAAGTGTGCCATCAGAACAGCCGAGCTGGCCTGACAAAGACCTAGGGAGGAAGCGGCATAGACTTTCCACCCGGAGTAGTCCAGTTTCTTGGACTCCTTATCGGGTGGCTTGTCCACATCCCGAGCATTCCCAGAATGCCGGAAAAAGTTGTTGGTCACTAACCCTCCCGCGGAGGGGTGCTCCAAGAAACCGGAGAGTGAACCGTTGGGAACAGCATACTTCCGAGCCATCCTGGCCAAAGGTGCTGGACAAGAAACTGGCCGGTGCCACAGCTCCAGGGCCAGGCCAACAATGGCTTTGGCCACCAGGAAGGCCTCTGTGGGGGAATCCCCTCAGTCCAGTATCTCCGTGAGGGGATACTTTGCCCGTTTTGAAACGGGTTCAAGCTTCATCCCAGTTGACTCTGAGATAAGCCGAAGCACTCCAAGGAACGAGGATGGGCTCTTGTCCACTGACTAACCCTCAGTGGACTACAGGTCAAGCGGCCTGGAGAACAAGGAGACGTTGTCAGACCCCGAGGAGTCTGCAAACAGCTGCCGAGCGCCTGAGTCACCCTCTACCTGCCGAGGTCAATCAGGAGTGAGGGTGACTGACAACTGATGGGGCAAGCCCTGACCCGACCGAGGATCCTTGGTCGGGGCCCCAGTTTTAGGTTGTGGAGGCGGGGATTCCACCACAATTGGTGGCGCAGCCAGTTTCAGCTGAACAACCGGTGCCGGCTTCGGTTCCTCGACTACCACGAGGGGTTGTTTTGGCCACTGCGGCGATAGCCACTTAATGGTCAGGGGAAGGCGACGGAGTCGGCTTATTCCCAGTCAAAAGGAGCTGCTGCCACATCAGATCCTCGTAGTGCCCAACTCAATTTGCACCAGAACCTATCCTCTTAAAGGACGAAGATGAGGATGAGTGGTGCCGCCACTTTCCATGGTGCTGAGACCGAGACGGCCGATGTCGACAGGATTGGCTGGACCAGGAAGAGGTCTGAGACCGAGACCTTCAGTGTTTCCGAGGGTGGTTCTGAGAGGGGCAGGGGAAACCCGCTCCTCCCTCGGTTCAGGGACCTTAACCGGGGACTCCGGCACAGGAGGCACAGGCAAGTCCTCGGTTTCCACCAGGGGAATCGGTGAAGAAGGATTGCTGGCTTCTCCAGTCGACAGCCCGTCCGATAGGTCGAGAAAAATCTCGACTGTGTCGACGGGTGTCTCGGCCGGCTGACCTGACGGGGACACCATGAAGCCAAAGTCGAGTCTCGACTATCCGGGGAAGGGGACCTCTCCTGCTCCCACAAACATCGACGGTGGGACTTACCCTTGGAGTCCTTCTTCTTGGACCGAGAGGAATGTCCCAAAGGCCCCTCTCCCTTGGTGGAAAGGGACTGACAAAGCTCCTTGAACGAAGTCGTGTAGGAGGAGCCCAAAGAGAGCGGGATAAATGCCACGACCGAAGATGATGATGCGGCCTGGGCCACTTCCTCCTCTAGGGCGATCATCTGTTCGTGCCATTCAGCCGAGCCCGCCGCCAGACACCGCCTAACAGGCCTCCTTCGACTTGACCGGAGGATAACATTTCTTGGGGCGCCCAAGCTGCAATCTGGCAGCGCAATTCTCTAAGACCGTGGCCGAAAAGGACTTGCACAGGTCACAGGCCTGCGAATCGTGCTCAAGCCCAAGGCAGTACACGCATGTGGAGTGTGGATCAGTCCGGGACATCTGCCCACAGGGGCACCAATGAAATCCAGGAGTCGATTTGTCCATCGCAGCTGCGAGGGAAGATAAAGACCGAAGTCTTGTAAATTTTAAGATTAGTTTCAGGTTAACCGAAGAGTTTGGATCCAGGCCTAAAATGCACAGCGCAAAGGAGGGAACCTGAGTTTCCAAGCTGTAAGGAAGATCTGGCGTCATGGGGTGGAGCTGAGAGTTTTACCACCTGGGTGGGTGGGAGGAGCCGGCTTGACGACCTTCCGGCAAGATTTAAAGCGGCAAGGAACCTGCCAGTAAGTGTGGATTGAACAACATATCCACATCCCTAGAACTGGGCAGTTTTGTGTTGAGTAGAGACATAAAAAGGTCCAGCTCTGGACGACCCCTTCTGTTGTACAGATTTTCTGCTACGGATGACA
The DNA here is from genome assembly GCA_016271365.2 of Neoceratodus forsteri. Taxonomy (NCBI): domain Eukaryota; kingdom Metazoa; phylum Chordata; order Ceratodontiformes; family Ceratodontidae; genus Neoceratodus; species Neoceratodus forsteri. The sequence goes on from CM057456.1 coordinate 794,029,549, forward strand.
GAAGCTCCAATTTGTGCATGCTGGACTGAGTCCTGCTGAGACTGTCCACCAGTGCCTTTAGTACACCTGGCACATCAACCGCAGAAAGTGTCAGACAGTGTTTCAGTGCCCAATATCACACACTCATGGCCTCCCTGCAAAAGGAGTACGAACAAGTCCCACCCTGCCTGTTGCAGTAGATGACGCTCAAGATTGCCCGACTGCACTAGCAGCTGGCCTGGAGCAAGATGCCCCTGAAATGCCTGCATTGCATAAAGCACCGCTCTCACCTCTAGGACACTGATATGTAGAGTGGCTTCCCACTGGGACCAGGATCCCTGGGTTTGGAAAAGGGAACCAGGTGTGCTCCCCAGCCTAAAACCGAAGCATCCGTGGTTAGAATATGATGTGGGGAAGAGATCTGGAATGGAACCCCTTAAAGAAGATTCAAGGGGTGTATCCACCATTGCAGGACCTTGTGAACTGGGGAGGAGACCAGGACTTACTGGTCCAACTCCTCCGTGTGCTGATCCCATTGCACTCCGAGGGTCCACTGAAGGGTGAGCATATGAAGCCTAGCCAGTGGAATGGTGGGAATGGCCGCTGCCATTAGACCCAACAACCTGAGATACAGCCTGGCAGGAATGTACAGACTCTGAGCGACTTCCTGAGCTTGGGCCATGAGGCACTCCTCTCCATTTTGGAGTAGGAAGGCCTTCCCCTGCTCGGACTCCAGAACCACCCCTATGTACTGCAGTCTTTGGGATGGTACTAGAACTGACTTAGGCAGGTTGACAGTTATGCCCAAACAGTGAAAGAGGTGGAGAGTGCACTCCAGAGTCAGCAAAAGCTTTCTTGGGACAGGGCCTTGAGAAGCAGATCATCTAGGTAAGGGAAAACATACAATCCCTCTCTTTTGAGAGCTGCTGTTACCGCTGCTAAGCACTTGGTAAAGATATGAGGCACAGCGGATAAGCCAAAGGGCAGCACTTTGAACTGGTAACGCTCACCCTGAAGGCAAAACGAAGAAACCTCCTGTGAGGAAAAAAAACAGAAATATGCAGGTAAGCATCCTGCATGTCCAGTGAACAGCGCCTGTCCCCGGTTTTGAGGAGGGGCATGAGGCCTGGCAAAGTTACTATCCGGAACTTTTTCTACTGGACAAAGAGATCGAGTTCCTTTAGGTCTAAAATGGGCCTCAGATCTCCAGTCTCTTTGGAGACCAGGAAAAAACCTGGAATAAAATCCAATTTCTCTGTCACTTTGGCACTAATTCAACTGCCTGCTTGCGCAGAAGAGACTGTACTACCTCCCAGAGAACAGACAGGTGAGCAGGGGGATAGATGGAGGATGGTGAAGTGGTATCTGGAGGCTGCTGGATAAGCTCCAGGGTGTGACCCTTCTCTATGAACTGCAGGATCCATGCATGTGAAGTTATGGTTCATCACTGATTCAGATGGAGGGAGAACAAACCTCCGACCACCACCTCCTGGGTCTGGACCAGAAGAGGGGGTCTGGCAAGGAGTCAAGCTGAGGTGGAACCTGCTACAGAGACTGGTCCATTGTTTCTAGGATGCTTAGCCACCATTCCAGCATTGGAGGGGGTGGACAAGGAAGCCCGGGCTCTACGTTAACCCTAGGTATTGGGGGGGGGGGGCGCTGAGCCTGGCCTATTGGCCTGTCTACTAAAGGCAGAATGTCCTCTACCCTGTGGCTGAGTGTGGCAGGCAGAATGGATGGATGTAATGGCTGTGCCCGAGGCCTGCGGATCATTTATGAGGTCCTGGACAGAAGAGCTTGGTGCCATTGAAAGGTGCAGTAAGCACCTTGTTCTGCAAATCCAGATACCCTAATCCAGGAGTGCCTACGATGGCATATGCCAGTGGCAGCTGCTCTGGCCGCTGTATTGGCCGTATCATACAGGGGCCTGAGGTGGTGTTTGCTAACATCCTCGGCAGTTTGAAAACACTGAAGTAGTTCCTGCTTCTGGGTGCCATCAGAAAGGGCCTGAGCAGCAGCTTTGCCCTTTCTCCAGTTGGCATTCTGGTATTTAACCATGTGTGACAGATAACTTGCAATCCTCAAGTCCAAAGTAGAGGAGGCATACTCGCCCCCCCAAGTCAATCCTGAAGGACTCTTGTCTGGGGGAAGGGAAGGGAACAAAGGTGCTTAGGCACTTTAGATCTGTCATGGGCTGCCTTGATGACCACAGTGTCAGTTTTGGTCAGAGCAGCAAAATAAGGAAGGTCACGAGGCGAATTATGAAGTTTGTCCACCCTGTGTGGCATAGCCTGCACCATGTCTGGTCTGTGCCAGGCTGAAGTAGTGGCATTCTTCAATGCTGGGAGCACAGAAGGAATGATCTTAGGGGGAAATTCTGGAATCTCCAAGAAGTCCACCAGGTCCTTCCTGGTGACATCCTCTTCCGCAATCTGGAAACCCACTGTGGCAGACAACTGTTTCATCACACTGAAGAAAGTGGCATCCTCAGGAGGAGACCTTGGAGTATGCCGGACAGAGTCCTCACTGACCGAGGAGGCAGTGGACATATCTGAGTTCAGGATCTCTTCCTCCTAATCCTCTATATTCTTAGGGAGGATGAGAGCAGGACGATACTCCTCCACAATGTAGATCTCCTCATCAGGGGCTAGCGTCGGAAGCGCCAGCAGTGGCCCCCAGCGAGTCTCCTGAGGTCGACAAACAGGTGTCAGTGATGAAGCTGTCATCGACAGCACTGGCAAGGAGGGCCTATAGAATGCACCCAGCTGCTGAATTAGTACCTTTGTAAATTTGACCAGTACTTCGTTCAGAGACATAGCGGATGTCGACGGACAGGGGTTCAAAGGCACGGGAGCCGACAACCCTCTGTCCTGGGAGTCCAATCAGCCTGTAGCCCTAGGAGAAGGAGGGGCAGGCCTTGGTGGAGTCAACGTGCCCATCAGTGGTGGAGGGGTTGGCAACCCAAAGGTCGATGGCTGGGCGAGTCAGGCCGAGGAATAGTCAGTATAGGTCTGGTAGGAATAGAGAGACCTGGACAACTGGTCTCTTTGTCGGAGTGTCCAATGCCTACAAACAGGCCCCCAAAGGAGAGACCAATGGGAAGCGGTCGCAATCCCAGTCATTTTTATGACCCCCCCCCCCGGACTTGTCTCGGGCCTTGGAGGGCTGGGAGCTCGAAGATCCGTTGGGCAACAGGGGTCCCGCAGGACCCCTGCCCGGAGCTGGCTACCTGTTATTCCATGAATTTTTCAGAACCTTCTTGCGTCACCTTAGGGTTGTTTGGTTGAACTCCTGGCAGCATTCACAGTCCGAGATGTCGTGGTCAGGCCCAAGACAGCAGACACAAAGAGAATGCTCGTCTGTAGAGGTAATCTTTTTTACACAGTGGCAGTGACAGAAAACAGATAAAGAAAGATTAACCCTTGACATAAAAGGAAAAAATCTCTAAAAAGAGATTTTGTTAAGGATTAGAGGAAAAAGCGTCCGTTGTCCGAAAAAGGTGCAAACAGTGCGCCAAAGCTTCCACGGAGACTGTGCTGGCAAATCAACAGCAGGAAAGAATTGAGGAAGGAGTGGGGCCACTCATGCCTATATAGGGTTTCTGACATTGGCAGACGTCAACAGTGTGGGCGGACACAGTTATACTGCTGAAAATCTTCCGTGTGGATTCCCCTTCACCGACAGCGAAGGTTCCTATGGTGTAACCTGATGACTGAGATACCCACTAAGATGATCTACTGTTACGGTAAGTTCTTACATAACTACATTATCTTCTTCGAGGATATCTTTTTCATCAGGCCACACCTATGGAACGAGTCCCAAGCAGTTCTTACAAAGAACCAGTCTGTGTGGCTAGAGGATATAGGCCTATGAAAGGAGACCTTGAAGCACAGCCAAACTGAAGCCTACCCTTCTTTCAGAGGCAATGTCCAGACTGCGGTGTCTAGAGAAAGTGTGGACAGAACTCCAGGTTGCAGAAGCACAAATTTCTGCAGCCGACACATTTCTGAAACAGGCAACAGAAGTGGCCATGCATCTGGATGAATGGCCACGCATATCCCCAGGAAGTTCCTTACCATATTTCCTGCAACAAAATGCAATAAAATTGGCCAACTATTTGGACAGACACTGTTTAAAAACTGGTACACCCTCTTTTCCAGCTGAGAAGGAAACAAAAAGCTGTGAGAACTTCCTGCGGTCCTTCGTATGATGGACGTAATATCTGAGTATTCTATGTACATCCAGAGTATGAAGCAATGCTTCCCCTGGATTGGCATGCTCAGGAAATAAACAGGCAGGTGGATGGTCTGATTCAGGGTAAACTCAGACACCACCTTTGGTAAGCACTTAGGGTTGGTACGCAGACACACCCTGCCTTTGTGGAAAATCAAATAAGGAGGCTCACAAATAAAAGCCTGAAGCTCGGAAATCCTCCGAGCAGATATAATAGAAACTGAAAATAACGCTTTCCATGATACAAAGCGTGGCTTGCAAGTCACAGCTGGATCAAAAGGAGCCAAAGTAAGTTTCTCTAGAACAAAATTCAAGTCCCAAGCTGGGAAGCTTCAAGTGGAGAATGCCTCTCAAGAACGTATAGGGCACCTCCAGCTGAGCTACTGTACAGCCGTCAGTAGGCACATGGAAGGCTGAAATGGCAGCAACGTGCATCTTAGCGGAAGAGTATTGTAGTTCCGTGTCTGATAGGGACAGCAAGTACTCCAAAATGTGATTCACTGAACAAGTGAAAGGATCCAAGTTACGGGAAGCAGCCTAAAGAGCAAAGCACTTCTAGTTCAAGGAATAAGTGACCCTGGTGAAGGTTTCCTTACTGCCACCAGAACATCAGCCACTTTTGGGAACACTGCAAATCTTGCAACGGCTATGTCTTCAGGAGCCAGAGATGGAGTGACTTGAGGTATGGACAGACAAGGGTTTCCTGTTCCTGCAAGAACAAGCCTTTGCAAAAGGGCAGGGGTACTGGATGTTCCACTGCCAGCTGCTGCAGCAGGAGAAATCAGATCTGACAAGACTAGAAGGGGGCCACCAGAATTAGGGTGGTGCCCTCCATCCGGAGTTTGATTAGCACCTTCTGAATCAGAGAGAAGGGAGGAAAGGCATAAAGGAACTTCCCTTTCCAAGAGAGGGACAATGCATTTTGCCGGAAATCTCCAGGTCCTGGAGCGAGCAAGCAGAAACACAGCAGTTTTGTGTTCAGTGGGGATGCAAAAAGGTCCAATTCTGGATGACCCCACCTGTCGAAGAGGTCTTCTACAACTGAGGTCAGTAGTTCTCACTCATGTCCAAGACTACAACTGGTCTGGCTTAGCCTGTCCATCAGGACATTTTGTGTGCCTGGAACATAGATGGCCAACAGTTCCAGACCACGCTCTAGAGCCCAGTACCAGACCCTCTTTGCTTCCTGGCACAGAGGGTACAAATCGAACCCCCCCTCCTTGCTTGTTTATGTAGTGTACTACACTGATGATGTCCGTCTGTACCAGCAAATGCCCTGGGGACAGGTGGTTCTGGGACGCTTGCAGAGCATACAGAACGGCTCTCATCTCTAAGATGTTTATGTGGAAGGAAGTCTCCACTCCGGTCCATGTCCCCTGAGTCTGAGGAGGCCCTAGATCAGCCCCAAGTCCATGCCTGAAGCATCTGTGAAGAGAATCTGCTGAGGGCAGGGAGTGAGGAAAGGAACCCCTTTCAACAGGTAGCTGGGTTCCATCCACCACTGGAGCACCTTCTGGACTGGAGAAGTGACTACGACCTGCTGTTCTAGTTCGCCAGTGCGCTCATCCTGCTGGACCCTTATTGTCCACTGAGAGATCCTCATGTGCTGCCTGACTGGGGGGGGGTGACAAGGGCTACCACCATTAGGCCCAACAGCTGCAGCAGTGTCTTGATAGTGACATACTTGCTGTTGTACAGCAACTGGGCCTGAGCAATAAGGCATTCCACCCTGCCCTGGGTCAGGAAGGCTAAGCCCAGAGACGTGCCCAGTACTGCCTCTATGCACTGCAAATGCTGACAGGGGATAAAGACTGACTTGAGCAGACTGACCGTGATCCCTAGGGTGTTCAACAGCTGTCTGGTACACGTTAGGGTGTTGGACAGTTGTTCTTTGGACTAGGCTTTGATTAACCAGTCTATATAAGGGAAGACATACAGTCCCTCTCTTCTGAGACATGCAGCCACTACTACCAGGCATTTGGTAAAGACGCATGGCACAGATGAAAAAGCCGAAGGTCAATACCCTGGACTGGTAGTGCTCCCTCTGGAAAAGGAAATGAAAATTACGTACTCACTGTAATTCTTGATCTTCCAGAATATTTTCACCATTCATCACTGTTAGGTCTCAAGTAGGAGGCACTAGGACCCAAAGGGAGTGCAAGCCTTCAAAGCTTTGGAGGAAGAGAGCCAGCATCAGAGACCGTACCATCTATAAGGTAGATGTGTGACGTGGCACTTGAGGACTGGCCAGTAACTGATGCCAGCCCCCCTTCACCCTCAGTTCTGTCCACCTAGGAGAGAAAGAAAGAGTAGAAGATAGGGTGGGGCAAGACCGCACAAGGAATAGGGAAAAGGATGTAGGACAGGGGTGTCCAACCTTTCCAGGGTCGTGAGCCACATTTAAATTTCTGAATAAGACGTGAGCCACAACAATGTGTGGACCTTACCATACCCATACTTAGGAGTTAAAATAACAATCTTAGTCAAAAGTTAATAATCGTATTTTAAGTTTTATTTATAAGGAGGGTAGACTGGCCATCGCAGTTGGTCAGCTCCTCCATTACATGCTCACAATTAGCAGCGTGTATATCCCGCCTAACGCAGATGCCTCCACAGTTCAACAATTAATGAACACTATTCTAACCTACCAAAAAGGTGTGCTGGTCTTGGGCGGGGATTTTAATTGTTTATTGACTCCCTCTAAAGATACCTCAGCATCCCCCCAAACCACGGGACATCATCATTTACGACGTCTAATTAAGGATGTTGGTCTGATCGACTAATGGAGACAGCTTCACCCCAACCAAAGGAAATTCATCTTCTACTCTTACTCACATAAACACAACACCAGACTTGATTTTCTATTGATCAGTCAAGAATATAAGGATCTAACACATAAAGCCGAAATACTGAACTTAGGTCTGTCAGACCACGCTCCAATAACCCTAGACCTGGCAATTCCACAAGAGATAAGATGGACAACTTGGAGGTTTAACCCCTCTCTCCTTAGGGGCCCAAAATTCAATGACCTTCTAGAACAGAAGATCCTGGAAATCATTCTCAACAACCGTTCCCCCCAGATTTCTCCATGATTACTTTGGGACACCATTAAGGCAGTTCTTAGGGGCTATATTACGGATTATGCCTCAGCTATAAAGAGAAAACAGGGGTCTCAACTCGAAGAACTCCAGCATAAGCTAAATTTCTACAGGCGGCGGCTCACATGCAGGGGGACCAAGAGGTGGCTATATTAATGAAACAGACACAACAGGCCATACAACAGCTTTTAACGGCCAAGACCGAACAGGTTTTGATCTGGCTAAAACTGCTCTATAATGAAGGTGGTGCACCGGCCTCCAAGATCCTGGCCTACTGCCTCCATAGGCAGATACAATCGAATACTTTCCCCAAAATAAAAGATCAAACTGGCCATATCCATCATACCACTCAACATACCAAAAATATTATCAATCTTTATATCCCTTCATACCCCCCACGAGTGAATTAGACCCTAAAATGATTCCCGACTTTTTCTCCCGGATTCAGCTCCCTACCTTGACTCCTACCCATAGAAAGATCCTCACTTATCCTATCACATCGTCAGAGCTGATGCTCACTATACAAAAATTAAAGAATGGGAAAAGCTCCGGGCCGGATGGATATGGTCCGGAAATTTATAAACACGTCCGTCATTTACCCTCTGAACCTCTCCTAGAGGCATTACTAAATTGTCAAAAAACTGCAAAATGACCTGCCTTTTGGCAACAAGCAGTCATATTGGTTATTTTAAAACTACAAAAACTGCCCCATCTATGTGATTCCTACTGACCCATTTCAGTTTTAAACCAAGATTATAACATTTATACTAGCATTTTGCCCACAGACTAGATAATATCTTACCCACTATTACACATCCAGACCAATCCGGCTTTATAAAATCCCGCAAAACTACAGATACCATAAAACACACCCGTTACCTGATAAACCATGCCAAAATCACAAACTCCCCCTTCTCATTCTGGGAACAGATGCTCAGAAAGCACTGGACATGGTATCCTGGCCTTTCTTCTTAGCTACCCTGTCCAAATTTGCCTTCTCCCAATCCTTTCTACATATTATTAAAGGCATATATACCAGGCCCCGGAGGCGATGGTGAAGGTGAACGGAACAGTCTGACAGGTTCTGACTACTGCGAGGTACCAGACAGGGATGCCCTCTTTCCCCTTATCTTTTCATCCTGTTTGTAGAACCAACAGCAGAATTACTTCAGCAACTCCCCCAAATACACGGATACACAACCCAGGACACAGTATATAAATCAGCATATTACATGGACGATTTGATTTTATATATTACCAAGCCTGAGGTATCCCTGGGAGCATTTGCTAGCATTCTTAGGGATGTCGAGGTGGTGTCAGGCTACACCATAAATCAAGGTAAATCAGAAGCCTTGATAGTGCAGGGTACTATACCCCCCACATATTATGAGGCTATATAATTATAAGTGGAATAAACCCTTTATAACATATCTCAGGGTCAAGATCACAACTAAACTCAAAGATCTATACTCCTTAAATTATAAATCCTTCTTCGCCGAAATACAGCAGGATCTAAATAGATGGCAGGCCTTACCACTATCCTTAATTTCCCCGAGTACAGAGTATCCAGAGGAACACTTTACCTAAACTGTTATACCTCATGCAGAGTATTCCCATCCTCCCTACTAATTGGGACCTGAACCAATGGGATCAATCTACCAGGAAATATATCTGGTCTGGAAAGAGACCTCGAATAGCCATTGATAAATTAAGATTACCCAAGGATAAGGGCGGTGTTGCTCTTCCAGATTTTTTTAAGTACTGGGTGGCAGCCTCACTTTCTCATATGCTGACCTGGCTTCTGCCTACCCACCAGGTGCCAATCGGGACAAAAAAACAGGTTACTCACCTGTAACAGTAGTTCTAGGAGTGGTATATGTTTTTCATCCACACTCTCTGGCATGTCCCTTTCCCCTTTAAATTTGGCCGGAAGTCTTCAAGCTGGCTCCTGCCACCCATCCGGGTGGTAAATACCTCGGCTCCACCCCATGACGCCAGATCTTAGCCCGCTGGAAGCAAGGTGGTGCGTCTAAAGCTGGGGAGGTCAGGTGGGTGCATGTGCATGAACAACATATACCGCTCCTAGAAGAACAGGTTACTCACCTGTAACAGTAGTTTTAGGAGTGGTATATGTTGTTCATCCACACTGTCTGGCATTGTCCCTTTCCCCTTTAAATCTTGCCGGATGTCTTCAAGCTGGCTTCTCCCACCCACCTGGGTTGTAAATACCTCGGCTCCACCCCATGACGCTAGATCTAGCCCGCTGGAAGCCAGGTTGTGCGTCTTAAGCCGGGGAGGTCGGGTGGGTGCGTGTGGATAAACAACATATACCACTCCTAGAACTACTGTTACAGGTGAGTAACCTGTTCTTCTAGGAGCGTGGATATGTTGTTCATCCACACTGTCTGGCAGACTCCTAGCAGTTCTCCGGGGGTAGGGAGGCAAGGCGCACACCCCCTACTTAGGAAACAGAGATTAGAGAACCGAGGCCCCAAAACCAGCATCACGGCATGACTCTAGGTCGATGTGGCAATGGGTAATAAAGGTGTTTGCTAACTTCCAGGTAGCAGCCCGACAGATTTCCTGGATAGGGATGTCCCTGGAAGCAGCCACCGAGGCAGCAGTATGGCGGGTAGAATGAGCCCTTATCCCTTTGGGAGGCTCCTTGCCCGCCAATTCATAACACAGACTTATGCATGATGTAATCCATCTTGCAACAGTCTGCTTAGCGGCAGGTCTGCCAGAAGCGGCTTCAGTGTAGGTGACAAACAGCTGGCGAACCTCTCCCCCGATTTCCGTCGTCCTCTCCTTATAGTAGGAGAGAGCACGTCTGAGGTCCAGAGTATGGAGCCTGTACTCGGCATCCAAGGTGTAGTTAGAGTAGTATACCGGCAGAGTCAACACCTGGCTGAGCTGAAACTCTGACACCACCTTCGGAAGGAATTTCGGGTGGGGGTGCAGGACAACTTTGTCCCTGTGAAAGACCAGATAAGGGGAGTCCACTGAAAGCACCTGGAGCTCCCTGTCCTTCTGGCTGACGGATAGCCACCAAGAAGGCAGTCTTCCACGACAAGTGTGAGAGCTCACACTTGTGCATGGTTCGAATGGCTTGCCCATGAGCTTTGCCAAAACCAGCAAAGATCACACGGATGGGAGTCACTTGCGGAGGGGATATGTGATCAGGCCCTTGAAAAAGCACTCGATCACAGTCTCCTGAGCCAACGTCGGCTGACCGGCCTGCGCCCGATAAGCAGAGATGGCTGCCAGGTGCACCCTAAGGGTCGATGACCGAAGACCCCCTTTGGAGAGGGACCAAAGGTAGTCTAGAATGTTAGCCACAGAGCAGGATAAGGGGTCCAGGCTTTTCCCCTGACATCAAATGGAAAATCTTTTCCATTTGAAGGCATAACATTTCCTGGTCGATTCTTTTCAAGATGCTTCCACCACGGTGTAGACATCCTCAGAAAGACCCAAAGCCTGGAACTCTAGCCACTCAGGAACCAGGCTGTGAGGTGCACGGACTGAAGGTCCGAGTGGAAGACCTTCCCCTGGTTCAGCGATATCAGGTCCGGGTGTGTACACAGCCACTCCGGGGCCCTGCAGCTGAAGCTGAGGAGATCTGGATACCAGAACTGGCGTGGCCAATCTGGGGCTACCAGAATCATCTTCGCCTTGTCCCTCCTCACCTTGAGTAATACCATGTGGATCAAGGGAAATGGAGGGACGGTGTAGAAGAGGCCTGGGGCCCAAAGCCTCAAGAAGGCATCCCCCTGCAGCGAACCCGCTGAGGGGGGCGGGCATGGTACAGCCTCAGCTTGGTGTTCTCCCTGGAGGCAAACTGGTCCACCAACGGCTTGCCCCAATGGGAGAACAGGTCGTAAGCTACCTCTGGATGGAGAGACCACTCATGGGATGTCTGGCCTATGTGGCTGAGAGCATCCACCAGTTGGTTCGCGACTCCTGCCACGTGGATGGCTAGGAGATCTGCCTCCAGCCGGCTGACGAAGGTCCAGATCCAGAGCGCCTCCTTGCACAGCAGACGGGAGTGCGTGCCGCCCTGTTTGTTGAGGTAGTACATGGTCGTGGTATTGTCCGTCTAGACTTGAACCACTTGACCCTGGAACTGAGGAGCGAAAGCTGACAGGGTCAGTCTGACTGCTCTGCGCTCCAGCAGGTTAATGTGGCATCGGGACTCCTTGGGGGCCCAGAACCCGTGGGCTCTGTTGTCCCCCATGTGGGCTCCCCAGCCCATGAGAGGTGCGTCGGTCGTAAGGATGACCGTCGGCTCGGGGGCGGACAAACAGGACTTCTTCCTGCAAATGACTCAGGACGGTCCACCATTGGAGAGCGTCCCACATCCTCTGGGTGACTGTGATCAGCTGGTCGAAAAGACCCTGACGCTGGGACCACTGGGCAGCCAGCTCCCATTGAAGGGGGCGCATGTGCAGTCTGGCCCAACAGACCACTGAGGTGCACGCCGCCATGTAACCCAGGAGGCGCAGGAAGTCATGGGCAGGGCGCATGAGCCCAACCAGAAATGATTGGGCAAAGGAGTAAAGAACCTCCGCCCTGTCTGCCGGGAGCCGAGCTCTGGCTTGACAAGAGTCGAGCTCTGCCCCGATGAAGCCCATCACCTGAGAAGGTACAAATTCTGATTTGGCCCCGTTGATCAGAAGGCCCAAGTGAGAGCAGGTTCGGAGGGTCAGGTCCCTGGACCTCTCCACCTCCTGAAGGGAGGAACCCACCAGGAGCCAGTCGTCTAGATAGGGGTAAATACGGACCCCTTGACGCCGTAGATGGGCTGCCACCACTGCAATGCATTTGGTGAAGACCCTTGGGGCTGATGACAGGCCAAATGGCATAGGGTCCCTTCGACCCTGAAGCGGAGGAACCACTGATGGGATGGACGGATTGGGACGTGGTAAAAAGCGTTCTGAAGATCCAGTGTACAGAACCACAGGTTTCGCTCCAGGGATGGTATGGTCTGATTCAGAGTTACCATCCGGAAGGTGCGAGACCTGAGATACCGATTCAGGTCATGGAGATCTAGAATGGGGCGGCAACCCCCGGTCCGCTTGGGCACCAGGAAGTACCTGGAGACGAAGCCTGGGTCTGAAGGTGGATCCGGCACCGGGGCAACTGCCTTATTGAAGAGGAGCTGCGCAATGTCTTCCCGAAGGGCAGACTGGATGCCAACTGAGATCCTTTCCTCCCGCGGGGCACGGGCTCGGCTGGGAGGGTACTGCTTGAACTCTAGGGGCAGACCCTGCCCGACCACTTCCAGAACCCACCTGTCCAAAGTGATACCGGACCAGGCGGAAAGGAAGTGGCGGAGCCGGCCCCCCACAGGAGGACCCAGAACTGGTGTGACAGGGTGCGGGGAGGCCACCCCGACCCGTCACTGTGCAGGCTTAGGAGGAGGAGGAGGCACCTGACCAGCACCTCGGCCTCCTTTAAGGGCTGTTGGGAACTTTGCTTGGGCCTAGGGCGCCAAGCTTGAGCCTGCTGCTGTTGTTGACCTCCCTGGAAGGAGGGCTGTCTGACCGCAGGGGAAGAATGCTGAAAAGGCTTCTTCTTGCGCTTCTGCTGGTTCTTGCCTGAAGAACCCTTAGCAGAGGTGGCATCTAAGGTGGCATTAGACTGCTCAATGTGCTAAAGATGACCTGCCACTCCTGGACCCAAGAGGTCGGTGCCAAGGAAGGGCATGTCAGCTAGCTTGTGCTGAGTATCCACAGAGGATAACCTCAGCCAAGCCCTGCAGCAAGAGGCTACCGCTGCCGCTAGTGAACGGGCACAGGAATCACCAATGTCCAGAGCTGTCTGGAGCTGTTGTTTGGCAACAGCCCGGCCCTGGTCCCGGACCTGCTTGACAGTGGTCTGCATGTCTGCTGGGAGGTGAGGAAGAACTTCATCCAGCGACCCCAAAAGGACATGAGAGAAGTGTGCCATGATCACTGCTGAACTTGCCTGACGAAGGCCCAAGCATGATGTCGCGTAGACCTTCCGGGTCGAGTGGTCCATAAGTTTGGACTCCTTGTCCTGAGGGCGGTCAGTATCCATAGAGCTGCCCGTTTGCCTGAATACTGAGGCAGTCACAAGGCTTTCCGCCAAGGGGTGCTCAGTAAACCCAGGCAAGGACCCTGTGGGCACCGCGTACTTGCGGGCAGATGGTGCCAGGAAGGAGGCTGGACGCTGCCAGAGTTCCAGAGCCGGGCCAACTATGGCTTCGGACACTGGAAAGGCCTCCGTCGGGGTATCCCCTCTCTTAAGAATATCCGTGAGGGGATATTCTGCCTTTTTCTGAATAGGCTGCAAAGACATTCCTGTGGACTCTGAAATGAGTCGAAGGATGCCCTGGAAGGAAGAAGGCCCTTCTTCCAAGCCTGAGACCGACAGCTCATCATGAGAATGAAGGCCGGTATTATCTGAATCGGATGAGTCCAGATACAAAGGCTTCCCGCCTAAATCTCCCTCGATACGCCTAGGGCAATCAGGAGTGTGGGGAAGACCCGAAGACTGTCGGTCCTCCTTAGAGGGAACCCCTCCCAGGGGCTGTTTTGGTGGAGGTTCCACCAAAATTGGTGGGGAGCCTGTACCCGGCCGAGCCAAAAGGCGCACGGGGGCCACCGAAGGGACCAGAGCCCTAGAAGTTGAAGAAGTCAGTGTCGGCCGAAGAGGCTGAGGCCAAGTGATAGCCGGAACCGCCGGGGTAGCCGGCTTCTGGCCTGTTAGCAGACGTTGCTGCCACATAAGATCCTCATAGCGTCGACGGAGTTTCCGTCGAAGCCTCTCCTCATCAGAGTAGGATGAGGAACTGTAGCAGCGCCTCTTCCAGGAGTGTTTGTGTCCTTTCTTGGGTCTACCGACCGAAGAGGACTTACTCTTCGATCGAGACCGATGGCGTCGGCTCTGTCAGTCAGGTGAAGCCGGACTCAGTGAAAACCGAGGTTCCGTCTCCTGGTCCTCGATCGGGATACCCGCGGGACAGGTTTCCTCATCGGGGAAAGAGAGAACAGGCGTTCTCTCCAGAGAGTCGTCGACAGGCGTCGGCGACAACGGCTCGATCGGGTCGAGAGAAATCTCGGCCGGTTCAGCCGTGTCCTCGACTTCAGTGCCTTGTCCAGACAGAAGGTCTGAAAACCCGGCAGCCGAGGAGGCGATTTCGACCGTAGTCGAGACTCCCTGCTCCTGGAAGTTGGACTGCTCTCAGTCCCAGGAGCGTCTTCTTCAGCTAGAAGAAGACGGTTTTGGATCCTTCTTTTTGGATCGGGAGGAGTGCGAGCCCGAGGGTGCCTCACCTTTAGTAGGGAGAGACTGGCACAAATCCTGAAAGGATCCTGTGAAGGTGGAGCCCAAGTTGAGCAGCACGAAGAAGCTTCAGTTGGCCGAAGCTTGGGCAGCATCTTCCTCGAAGGCTGCCATCTGCTTGAGCTGCTCAGCGGATCCCACAGCCGCGGAAACCGCCCACCTGGCCTCCTTCGACTTCACTGGTGGATTGCGAAGCTCCGGTCTCCCCAGCTTCAGGCGCGCCTGACGGTCCTCCAGAACGGTGGGATGGAAGGCAGAGCAAATAGTGCATTGCGAGGTATCATGCACGGGTACAGAGGCAATAAACGCACGAGAGGTGGGGGTCGGTGCGCAACATTTTTTGTCCACAAGGACACCGGCAAAACCCGGGGGATGACTTGTCATCCATGTCTGAAAAGTTCGTATCCGAGTCGTATATTCTTACGAGTTTCAAAGCGAGAAGATGCAGTGAAAACCGTTGATTAGACTCCAGGGCCTCAGTCGCTGCAAAAAAGCACGAGGGAACCTGCATCTTCCAGCAGAAAGGAAGATCTGGCGTCATGGGGCGGAGCCAAGGTATTTACCACCCAGGTGGGTGGGAGGAGCCAGCTTGAAGACTTCCGGCAAGATTTAAAGGGGAAAGGGACAATGCCAGACAGTGTGGATGAACAACATATCCACGCTCCTAGAACTACTGTTACAGGTGAGTAACCTGTTTTTCTAGGAGCTTGAATATGTTGTTCATCCACACTCTTTGGCAGACTCTTAGCAGTTCTCCGGGAGGAGGGAGGCAAGGCACAAACCCCCCTGCTTAGGAAACAGAGATTGGAGAACTGAGGACCCAAAACCAGCATCTCAACGAGACTCAAGGCCAATGTGGCAATGGGTAATGAAGGTGTTTGCTGACTTCCAGGCAGCAGCCCGACAGATTTCCTGGATATGGATGTCCCTGGAAGCAGCCACCTATGCAGCAGTATGGCGGGTAGAATGAGCTCTTATCCCTTTGAGAGGCTCCTTGCCCGCCAACTCATAGCACAGACCTATGGACAGGGCCCCGAGTTTTCCGCGATTCCGCAGATGCGGCAAACCGCGGAAATATCCGCTGAATTTGCCACGCCGGAATTTCATGTCACCGCCGAACAAACGTCCGCTGGTTTGCCGGATCGGGTGCCCAACTCTGCCGCCTACTGTCCCCTCCAACAGTTTACATGCCACGCTGGGAGCCCACCCAGCGTGGCAATCAATGATTTTGCCGACGGGGTGCCCAATCCCATCGGGCGAACGCCTGTCTTGTGCGCACGCTGGGAGCCCACCCCAGCGGGACAACCCGAGCTAATAGTTTTTTTTTTGCCAAGGGGTGCCAATCCCCTGTCGGGCTGAACGCCCCGCCAAAAGTCACAGCTACAGCGCGGCAAACGCGCTAATAGTTTTGCCGACGGGGTGCCCTTAGTTGCAAGCGGTCCAAGGACGCCTTTTTTTTTTCCCTGTAAAACAAAAATCGTCCACGGGCGCTGCCTCCCGAGCCCCACTCCCACATCCCGCACCCACCCACTGTGCACCCAGCCTCCCCACACCCCCCACCCCATACTTACCTCGGACTCCGGCGCGACGATCTTCGCTGGACTGGGAACACGCCTGCACTTTCAAAGGCGATGCGAACTGAGGAAATGCCGGTAAGCTGTATAATGGGCTAGATGGAGGGGTTCAACTTTATTGCATATCTCAGGCATTTTTGGGAATTTTTGCACCAAATTTTCAACATGGGGTTTTGGGCCCCCTTCTCATGAATGATGTCACTGTCGTGGCGGTATTCGGTCCCGAAGGGTGATTTCGCGTACGCAGGCTCGTAAGTTCGCAAAATTTCAATATTTTCACTCCAGAGTTTCAACATTGCCATTTCACCACACTGTCTTATGAGTAGTACAGCTGTCATTTTTCACATCTCACCCATCACACTGTCTTATGAGTAGTACAGCTGTCATTTTTCACATCTCACCCAAAATGTGTTTCCACCCTTGTAGCGCAGAATGGCGCAGTCGGTGTGCGAAATCAATGTTCCGGACAGACTAATAAAATCACAGTGATACTGTTCATGAGCAGAGGTCTTAAACTGGCTATGTTGAAAATTTGGTGACAAACACCCATAAAATGACTGTGTTACGAGCGCGCATTGTGTCAGATATGGCAAAAACAAAAAGGAAAAAATTATGGGTAAAATGTGCCTTCGCAGAAATTGGTGTTGAGTGCCAAGTAGTTCTAAGGGCAAATGAGAACCTCGTTGCAGAACTTGTCTGGCGTCGCAGAAAATCGGGCCCTGCCTATGGATGATGTAATCCATCTTGCAATAGTCCGCCTGGCTGCAGGTCTGCCAGAAGCGGCTTCAGCGTTGGTGACAAACAGCTGGCGAACCTATCCTCGACTTCACTGTCCTCTCCTTGTAGTAGGAGAGAGCACGCCTAAGGTCCAGAGTATGGAGCCTGTACTCAGCGTCCGACGGTAGTTAAGGTAATATACCGCAGAGTCAACACCAGGTTAAGGTGAAACTCTGACACCACCTTCTCGGAAGGAATGTCGGGTGGGGGGCGAGACAACTCTGCCCCTGTGAAAGACCAGATAAGGGGAGTCCACCGAAAGCACCTGGGGCTCCCCTGTCCTTCTGGCTGACATGATAGCCACCAGGAAGGCAGTCTTCCATGACAAGTGTGAGAGCTCACACTTGTGCATGGGTTCGAATGGACTGCCCATGAGCTTTGCCAATACCAGCAAGAGATCCTAAGGAGGTGGAGGTTCACGCACCGGAAGGGATATGTGATCCTCATCCAAGCCTTTGAAAAAGCTCCCGACCACTGTCTCCTGTGCCAAAGTCGGCTGACCGGCCCATGCCCCGTAAGCAGAAATAGCTGCCAGGTGGGTGGGAGGAGCCACCTTGAAGACTTCCGGCAAGATTTAAAGGGGAAAGGGACACTGCCAGACAGTGTGGATGAACAACATATCCACGCTCCTAGAACTACTGTTACAGGTGAGTAACCTGTTTTTCTAGGATTTTGAATATGTTGTTCATCCACACTCTTTGGCAGACTCCTAGCAGTTCTCCGGGAGGGGGGAGGCAAGGCACAAACCCCCTGCTTAGGAAACATAGATTGGAGAACTGAGGACCCAAAACCAGCATCCCAACGTGACTCAAGGCCAATGTGGCAATGGGTAATGAAGGTGTTTGCTGACTTCCAGGTAGCAGCCCGACAGATTTCCTGGATAGGGATGTCCCTGGAAGCAGCCACCTATGCAGCAGTATGGCGGGTAGAATGAGCTCTTATCCCTTTGAGAGGCTCCTGGCCCGCCAACTCATAGCACAGACCTATGGATGATGTAATCCATCTTGCAATAGTCCGTCTGGCTGCAGGTCTGCCAGAAGCGGCTTCAGCGTAGGTGACAAACAGCTGGCGAACCTATCCCCGAATTTCCGCTGTCTTCTCCTTGTAGTAGGAGAGAGCACGTCTAAGGTCCAGAGTATGGAGCCTGTACTCAGCGTCCGACGTGTAGTTAGGGTAATATACCGGCAGAGTCAACACCAGGTTAAGGTGAAACTCTGACACCACCTTCGGAAGGAATGTCGGGTGGGGGCGCAGGACAACTCTGCCCCTGTGAAAGACCAGATAAGGGGAGTCCACCGAAAGCACCTGGGGCTCCCCTGTC
This sequence comes from Neoceratodus forsteri, assembly GCA_016271365.2. NCBI lineage: Eukaryota > Metazoa > Chordata > Ceratodontiformes > Ceratodontidae > Neoceratodus > Neoceratodus forsteri. Next base: position 794,047,839 of record CM057456.1, read on the forward strand.
CTTCTGGCTGACATGATAGCCACCAGGAAGGCAGTCTTCCATGACAAGTGTGAGAGCTCACACTTGTGCATGGGTTCGAATGGATTGCCCATGAGCTTTGCCAATACCAGCAAGAGATCCCAAGGAGGTGGAGGTTCACGCACCGGAAGGGATATGTGATCCTCATCCAAGCCTTTGAAAAAGCTCCCGACCACTGTCTCCTGTGCCAAAGTCGGCTGACCGGCCCATGCCCCGTAAGCAGAAATAGCTGCCAGGTGGGTGGGAGGAGCCACCTTGAAGACTTCCGGCAAGATTTAAAGGGGAAAGGGACAATGCCAGACAGTGTGGATGAACAACATATCCACGCTCCTAGAACTACTGTTACAGGTGAGTAACCTGTTTTTCTAGGAGCTTGAATATGTTGTTCATCCACACTCTTTGGCAGACTCCTAGCAGTTCTCCGGGAGGGGGGAGGCAAGGCACAAACCCCCTGCTTAGGAAACAGAGATTGGAGAACTGAGGACCCAAAACCAGCATCCCAACATGACTCAAGGTCAATGTGGCAATGAGTAATGAAGGTGTTTGCTGACTTCCAGGTAGCAGCCCGACAGATTTCCTGGATAGGGATGTCCCTGGAAACAGCCACCTATGCAGCAGTATGGCGGGTAGAATGAGCTCTTATCCCTTTGAGAGGCTCCTGGCCCGCCAACTCATAGCACAGACCTATGGATGATGTAATCCATCTTGCAAAAGTCCGTCTGGCTGCAGGTCTGCCAGAAGCAGCTTCAGCGTAGGGTGACAAACAGCTGCTAACCTATCCCCGATTCTCCGCCGCCCCTCTCCTTGTAGGAGAGAGTACGCCTAAGGTCCAGAGTATGGAGCCTGTACTCAGCGTCCGACGTGTAGTTAGGGTAATATACCGCAGAGTCAACACCAGGTTAAGGTGAAACTCTGACACCACCTTCGGAAGGAATGTCGGTGGGCAGGACAACTCTGTCCCTGTGAAAGACCAGATAAGGGGAGTCCACCGAAGCGCTGGGCTCCCTGTCCTTCTGGCTGACATGACAGCCACCAGAAAGGCAGTCTTCCATGACAAGTGTGAGAGCTCACACTTGTGCATGGGTTCGAATGGATTGCCCATGAGCTTTGCCAATACCAGCAAGAGATCCCAAGGAGGTGGAGGTTCACGCACCGGAAGGGATATGTGATCCTCATCCAAGCCTTTGAAAAAGCTCCCGACCACTGTCTCCTGTGTCAAAGTCGGCTGACCGGCCCATGCCCCGTAAGCAGAAATAGCTGCCAGGTGTACCCTAAGGGTCGATGACCGTAGACCCCTTTGGAGAGAGACCAAAGGTAGTCTAACATGTTAGCCACAGAGCAGGATAAGGGGTCCAGACTCTTACTCTGACACCAAATGGAAAACCTTTTCCATTTGAAGGCATAACATTTCCTGGTCGATTCCTTATGAGATGCCTGCACAACTGTCTAGACATCCTCGGAAAGACCAACAGCCTGGAACTCTAGCCGCTCAGGCACCAGGCTGTGAGGTGCAGGGATTGAAGGTCCAGATGGAATACCTTCCCCTGGTTCAATGATATCAGGTTCAGGTGTCTACAAAGTCGCTCTGGGGCCCTGCAGCTGAGACTGAGGAGATCTGGATACCGGAACTGGCAGGGCCAATCTGGGGCTACCAGGGTCACCTTCACCTTGTCCCTCCTCACCTTGAGTAACACCTTGTGGATCAAGGGAAATGGAAGGAAGGCATAGAGGAGGCCTGGGGTCCACGGCCTCAAGAAGGCAACCCCCTGCAGTGAGCCCTGCTACCGGGCATGGTACAGCCTCAGCTTGGTGTTCACCCTGGAGGCAAACAGGTCCACCAATGGTTTGCCCCAACGCGTGAATAGATTGCAAGCTACCTCTGGATGGAGACACCACTCGTGAGATGTCTGGCCTATGCGGCTGAGAGCATCCGACAGTTGGTTCGACTCTCCTGCCACATGGATGGCAAGGAGATCCGCCTCCAACCGGCTGGCGAGGGTCCAGATCCGGAGCGCCTCCTTGCACAGTAGATGGGAGTGCGTGCCGCCCTGTTTGTTGAGGTAGTACATGGTCATGGTATTGTCCGTCTGGACTTGAACTACTTGACCCTGGAGCTGAGGAGCGAAAGCGGACAGTGCCAGTCTGACTGCTCTGAACTCCAGCAGGTTGATGTGGCATCGGGACTCCTCGGGGGTCCAGAACCCGTGGGCCCTGTTGTAGTCCATGAGAGGCACATCAGTCATGAGAACGACCGCCAGCTCGGGGCGGACAAACGGGATCCCCTCCTGAAGATGACCTGGGACGGTCCACCATTGGAGAGCGTCCCACATCTTCTGGGTGACCGTGACCAGCTGGTCAAATCGACCCTGACGCTGAGTCCACTGAGCATCCAGCTCCCACTGGAGGGGGCGCATGTGCAATCTCGCCCAACGGACCACTGAGGTGCACGACGCCATGTAACCCAGAAGGCGCAGGAAGTCCTGGGCAGGGCGCAAGTGCCCAACCAGAAATGAATGGGCAAAGGAGGAAAGAACTTCCGCCCTGTCTGCCCGGAGCCGAGCTCTGGCTTGACGAGAGTCAAGTTCTCCCCCGATAAAGCCCATCACCTGAGAGGGCACGAGTTCCGACTTGGCCTCGTTGATCAGGCGGCCTAATTGGGAACAGGTTTGGAGGGCCAGGTCCCTGGACCTCTCATCTCCTGCAGGGAAGAACCCGCCAGGAGCCAGTCGTCGAGGTAGGGTATATCCAAACCCCTTGACGCCGTAGATGGGCCGCCACCACTGCGATGCACTTGGTGAAGACCCGAGGGGCCGATGACAGGACGAATGACATGGCTTGGAACTCGTACAGGGTCCCTTCCACCCTGAAGCGGAGGAACCACTGGTGGGACAGATGGATTGGGACGGGGAAAAACGCGTCCTGCAGATCCAGTGAACAGAACCACATGTTTTGCTCCAGAGATGGTATGATCTGATTCAGAGTTACCATCCGGAAGGTGCGAGACCTGAGATACTGATTCAGGTCATGGAGATCTAGGATGGGGCGCCAACCCCCCTTCCGCTTGGGCACCAGGAAGTACCTGGACATGAAGTCTGGGTCTGTAGGAGGATCCGGCACTGGCCCCCCCTTGTGGAGGAGCTGAGCAATGTCATCCCAAAGGGCCGACTGAATGCAAACTGAGATCCTTTCCTCCCGAGGGGCTCGGCAGGGAGGGTACTGCTCGAATTCTAGAGGCAGTCCCCGACTGACCACTTCCAGGACCCACCTGTCTGAAGTGATACCGGATCAGGCGGAAAGAAAGTGGCAGAGCCGGCCCCCACGGGAGGACCCAGAACTGGCATGACAGGTTTGGGGTGGCTACCCCTGACTCGTTACTGAGCAGGTTTAGAGGAGGAGGCTCCTGGACCGGCACCTCTGCCTCCTTTGCGGGGCTGTTGGGGACCCTGCTTGGGCCTGGGGCACCAACCTAGAGCCTGCTGTTGCTGCTGACCTCCCTGGAAGGAGGGCTGTCTAACTGCAGGAGAAGAGTGCTGAAAAGGCTTCTTCTTGCACTTCTGCTGGTTCTTGCCCGAAGAACCCTTTGCAGAAGTGGCATCCAAGGTGGCAATGGACTGCTCTATGCACTGGAGGTGACCTGCCACTCCTGGACCAAAGAGATTGGTGCCAAGGAAGGGCATATCAGCTAACTTGTGCTGAGAGTATCTGCCGGGAAAGAGGATAACCTCAGCCAGGCCCTGCGGCGAGTGGCTACTGCGGCTGCTAGTGAGCGGGCACAGGAGTCTCCAATATCCAAGGCCATCTGGAGCTGCTGTTTTGCAAAAGCACGGCTCTGGCCACGGACCTGCTTAACCGTGGTCTGCATGTCCGCTGGGAGATGAGGGAGGACTTCATCTAGTGACCCCAAGAGGGCATGAGAGAAGTGTGCCATGATCACTGCCAAGCTGGCCTGACGAAGGCCCAAGGATGAGGCTGCATACACCTTTCGGGCAGAATGGTCCATATTCTTGGACTCCTTACCCGGAGGGAAGTCAGTATCTGCTGAGCTACCCGTGCATCTAAACACAGAGGCAGTCACAAGGCTCTTGACCAAGGGATGCTCTGTGAAACCTGCCAAGGACCCCATGGGTACAGTGTACTTGCGAGCCATGCAGGAAGACGGAGCAGGGCAAGAGGCAGAGCGTTGCCATAGCTCAAGGGCTGGGCCAACAATGCCTTCGGCCACTGGGAAGGCCTCTGTCGGGGTATCCCCCCTCTTAAGGATATCCGTGAGAGGATATTCCGCCTTCTTTTGGACAGGATCCAAGGGCATACCGGTTCACTCTGAAATAAGGCGGAGGATGCCCTGGAATGAGGAAGGACCTTTCTTCAAGCAAGTCACTGACAACTCATTATCAGGGTGTGAGTGCAGACCAGTGGTATCCAAGTCCAAAGAGTCAGGATATAAGGGTCTCCCACCTATGTCCCCTTCAATACGCCAAGGGCGATCAGGGACAACAGTGATGGACAGACGACAGGGCAGGCCCATATCTGTCTGGTCCTCTTTCGTGGGAGCCCCTCCCTGAGGCTGCTTAGGCGGTGGCTCCACCAAAATTGGTGGGGAGACTGGAACAGGCCAAACAGGAAGTACCAGTCCTACAGGAGGAAGAACCGGAGTCTTCGGTTCCAGAGGGGTCGGTGTCGGCCTAAGAGGCTGGGGCCAAGTAATGACAGGTGTAGCCAGCAGAGCCGGCTTATGACCGGTCAGAATTAGCTGTTGCCACATAAGTTCCTCATAACGCCGACGGAGCTTCCGTAGAAGTCTCTCCTCATCCAAGGAGGATGAGGATCGCTGGCGATGCCTCTTCCAAGAGTGTTTGTGACCTTTTTTCGACCGAAGGGGTCCTGGTCCTCTACCGAGACTGACAGGGTCGGCTTGTTCGATCGGGAGAGGCCAGAGTCGGTGAAAACTGATGTTCCGGCTCCTGTCCCTCAATCGGGACACCCGAGGGCTGGGTCTCCTCAGGGAAGAAAAGGACAGGTGCCCTCTCCAAGGAGTCATCGACCGGCGTCTGCGACAACGGCTTGATTGGATCGAGAGATATCTCGGCCGGTTCAGTCGTTTCCTCAGCCTCGGTGCCTTGTCCTGATGGAAGGTCCGAGAAGCCGGCGGCCAAGAAAGCGATCTTGACTGAGGCTGAGACCGCAAGGTCCTGGGATTCAAACCTCTCTCTGTCTCAAGAACATCTTCTCCGAGAAGAAGACTTAGGGTCCTTGTTCCGCATTCTAGGGCGGGAGGAGTGCATGCCTGAGAGCGCCTCACCCCTGGTGGGAAGAGAGTGGCACAGCTCGCGAAAGGATCCTGTGACAGTAGAGCCAAGGTTTAGTGTCACGAAAAAGCCTTGACTGGCCGAAGCTTGGGCAGCTTCTTCTTCAAATGCCGCCATCTGGTCGAGCTGCTCAGCCAATCCCGCGGCCACAGAAACCGCCCACCTTGCCTCCTTCGATTTCATCGGTGGATTGCGAATCTCTGGTCTCCCCAGCTTAAGGCATGCCTTGCGGTCATCCAGAACGTTGGGATGGAAGGCCAAGCAGATGGTGCATGAAGAGGTGTCATGCACGACACCCAAATAATAGACACACGAGAGGTGGGGATTGGTGCACGACATTTTCTGTCCGCAGGGACACCAGCGAAACCAAGGGGATGACTTGTCCTCCATGTCCAATGCGCTCGTATAGGAATTGTAAACTCATACGAGTTTCAAAGAAAGCGACTGCGGTGAAAACCGTTGATTTGTATTCAGGGCCTACAATACTGCAGAAGTAGCACAAGGGAACGTGAATCTTCCAGCGGAAAGGAAGATCTGGCGTCAAGGAGCGGAGCCGAGGTATTTACCACCCGGGTGGGTGGGAGGAGCCATCTTGAAGACTTCCGGCCAGATTTAAAGGGGAAAAGGACATGCCAAAGAGTGTGGATGAACAACATATCCATGCTCCTAGAAATAAAATTTCACCTTTCTGAAGCACCCTTAGACCTCCTGGCAGTTCGCCCACTGAGCACAGTGCTCTCCTGAGTCCGGTGTCATACTCTCATCGAGGGTCTGCTAAAAGACTGGATGAGATTCCTCTCCCTAACAGACAAATGACTTTTATCAAGCTGGATAGGTATCCTGGAGAGATATCGCGCCTTCTTACCCACCCAAACTGACCATAATTTTAAGAGATGGACTCAGTTAGGCTTAAAACATACTTTCCAGTTTTATGAAAAAGGTATATTTAAAACCTCTGAACAGCTACAGGGAGAGTACTCTCTCCCTTGACAGGATCTCTTCCGATATTTTCAGATCAGGCACTTCTTAGATTTGAACCTGAGTCTCGATGTCTCATCTAAGCAGATTCCCCCATAAGTGATTTTATCTTTTTGACTCTAGAAACCGGAGACCACAGTCATCTGATCTCACGAGGCTATCAGGATCCTCAAGGGAGGCAACTTCCAACACATGGATCTGGACCAGTTCCACTGGGAGGTGGAGCTGGCTACCTCCTTCACTGTCTCAGACTGGTTACATGTATGGAGACGCCATCACAAAACTTCAAATTCTTACACCTGGAGAGAATTCTCCAGGAAGGTGGCAGCCAGATACTTCCTAACCCCACAACATACAGCTAAATACTCCCACTCTAAGCATTCCTCCTGTTGGGGGCTTTGTGGGTATGGGGTGGTGACACATTCCCATATATTTTGGTTTTGCCCAGTCCTAGATCAGTTCTTGTCTGAGATACACCATAAATTAGGAGAGATATTTCCAGACCTGGGAGCTCTTATCCCAGAGTTGGCCCTTCTCCTACATTTCCCGAAACACTACAATAAGAAAAAGCCATACACCTATCTCCTTAGCATTATCCTTGGTGCAGCTAAAAATTAATTACTCAGCTATGTCTTAAACCTGACCCCCCTAGTATCCAAGCTTGGGAAAAAAACATTTATGACATTTATAAAATGGAACACCTCACGGCTAAGCCTCAAAACAGAGTTCCAGAACTGTTGGACCCCATGGTTCCTGAGTATTTCTCAGTCTAGACCCGTCTTAATCCCATGAACTGAGAAGCCTCTGGGACCTGCTGAATGACCTAATGCCTTGCTTGATGGGACGGCAAGCCCCCCCACCCCCACTCCATTTGCTCTGTGTTTCTCCTATACCTAACTTCTACTTTAGGATACAGTCATCCTTCTTAGAACAGATCATACTTAAAAGAACCAAATGATCTTAGGCTTAGGAGATCATTGTATATCTGACCTCATGCCCCCTGGTCCTGCCTGGACCCCGGACTACCTTTTCAAGGCCTAGAAATTTTCTTTAATCTACTCTCAGACTATTTTTTTTTGGGGGGGGGGGGACTATGCTGAAGAGCACAGATATCATCAGGATCAGATATAACTGGCATATTCTAATTACCAATCAACCTCTGGATATATGTACATTTTCATATTCTTTTATTTATTGATATTACAGAGATGGATGCTACTGAAGACTACACCTGAAGTTCCTTTTATATAAATCAATGTCTCTGAATGCATTACACATCTCCACCCTACATACATGTTTGTAATATGTTAATAATGCTGAACTGGAAAAACTATTAAATAAAAAGTTTCAAAAAACAAGAAAAAGAAGTTCTGAGGGATAAACCAGGGCTCAGGGAGCTAAAAAAAAGGTTAGTTACTATGAAAATAAGAAACAAGGAAAGAAGCAACCCCAAAGGGGCAAGACCAAGAATAGGGGTTCAAACTAGGACAGTGACAGGAACAAGGATTCTGCATTCTTCTCAAACTCAGAGTGTGGGAGAATCCCTATATGTGCAGCAATGCACAACATGGTGTGCAGAGTAGAGAAAACTCTTTGACCCAAACAGTCAAACTCAGCTGAGTCTGACTCCAGGGGATGGTCGCACTCTGGGCCCCCACAAGTGGGATGAGGCATGGCTCCTGGAGACCCCAGGGGTGTGCAATACCTGGGATGACAGTCCCTCGAGGCTGGGGAAGGGGCAGAGCCAGATGTTCCACGACGTCATCTTAAATGGCTGAAGCCTCAGAGGTATGACTACTGAGCACTCAACTGACTACTGAGTCAGAACTGTACTCCCCATGAAAGGACAGCGTCGAACAGGCAGGATTGTGTACAGAAAAATGGCACAAGTACAGATCCTCCATCATCCCTGAAAGGAAAAGCTGATAACTGGTGTAATCAGCATCAAAGGAGAGGTGAACTGAGGTATCCTCTTCTTCTGAGGAAGATGGGGATGAAGAGGAGCAGGACTCGGGGCAGCAGCGAAGAGGTTTCAGGTAAAAAAATAGCCTGGTCCATTGCCCTCAGGTAGAAAGGGAAGGCACTCACTAGCGCCCTGACCTGCTCCCACATCAGGGGCCCCTAAGAGCCAGAAATTCCCAGGAGAGGGGGGTAGAGCAAGCAGAGGAGCAAGAAGAGGGTCATGCAGGAACAGGCCGGATCCTCTGCCAGAGCTGCGAGAGCATACAGGCATCCCTGCCCCAGGAGAGGGAATGTGCAACTCACCCACCTGGGAACACCAAACTATGAAGGGGCAATCAGGGTGGTGCCAATGTTGGGGGGGGGGGGAACCCTGGTGGGGAGGTTGGAGCTATATAGGTCAAACAGAGCAGCCCGTTTCCCCACCTACTGCAGGCACATGTTTCTGGGAGGGATAGAAGACCCAAGTCAACATGCCAACTCCTGCCAGAGGCCCCAGACACTCTGGTCACGGAGTGCAGCACTGACCGGGACCTCCCAATCGCCACCTTGCCAAAGAGGCCTCTGTCCCTTGGAGTAAGCACAGCAGCAACAGCAGAGACAGAATCGGAGAATAAAGGGAAGCCAACACCACGAGCAACACCTTGACCCCCCACCTCTGCAAAAATGGTGCCGGAATTGGACCAGTCACCACAGACAGAGCTGGAACCTGACTCAGCACCTGAAGTGGCAATGGACTCCAACCAGGCGCATCCACGGTGGTGCAAGTAGCATCATGGGACGCAAGGGAAGTGGCGCTGCAGCCTGTGACAGGAAGAAAACTCCCAGACCCTGTCACAGAAGGCCTAGGGCTAGGCCCAGAAGGATCCCTAGCTCCCCAGAGCTGGGAAAGCCAGTCAGGATCATCCCGATCATTGCCCTCCAAATCGGAGGAAGATATCAGCGAGATCGCCAGCTGAAAAACTCCAGGGACCCTTCTTGTCCCGGAGCTGTGAATGGCAGCAAGAGGGGACACAGCCTGCACTGCCCTGCTCACCACCATCAGATTTAAAGCCAGAAGCCGAAGCAGCACCGGACTGCAGTGTCAAGGGACCTGCTGGTGCAGGCCCAGCATACAGCTGCAACGCCACCACTGGGACTGTCCAGATCCCTGAAGGGGTACCGAACTTGAATGGGTGTGCAGCCAGCTCCCTGGAGGATGCCAGCTGTCCCACAGATCGCTTCCCTGGGCCTCTCGTCTCAGTGAGACAAGGACTAATGGAGGCCTGGTCTCCTCGGTACGTACAGTATCGGGGAGGGACTAAGGGGAAGAACCCAGGACCTAACTCTGGAGTCCTGGGTGCAATGCCAGCCTCCGAAGGTGAAGGGGGTCCCGTCCTCACTTCCTTACACAAAGTTTGAGAATGTGGCGGTCCATGCTGAAGCAGGAGTCACAACAATCCATGTCGTGGTCCGACCCCAAGCAGATACAGCACAGGTCATTGCACTCCTGAATGGACATATTTCTCCCCCAGAGGCACCGACACATGGGAGGAGACCCCATTCTTCTTCCAGCCTTCTTAGGCTCCTGACCAAACATGATCGAACTTTCAGTGGAAATAAGGACACGGCGCCTCACTAAAAGAACAGAAAAGGCAAAACGTGGTGACAGGGCGAACAGGAGTACAGTGCTGAGTAGCATCGATGGACAGAATTGTTGGGCACTTAAGTGGCAGAATGTTTTCATTATGATCCTTCCTCTACAGCAGAAAAAAACAGAATGGTGGGAGAGACAGAGCTGGTACTGGTTACTGGCCAGTCCACGAGCACCACATCATACGTCCACATCATGGCCGGCAAAGTCTCTAACATCGACTCCCTTCTTCCAAAGCTTTAAAGGCATGCGCTCCTGCGGGGTCCTGGTGCCTCCAGCCTAAGACCCACTAGTGACGAATAGTGAAGACTGATTCTTGGAAGATCCTGAGGTACCACCTGTGGGGAAGACAAATCTTGATATGCAGGTACGCATCTTGCATGTCTAGGGAGCATATGAAGAAACCTCCTTGCAGAAGAGGCAACTGACCCTGCAGAGTGACCATCCTGAACATCTTGTACTGAATGCAGAAATTCAGATCTCTCACATCTAGAATGGGTCTTAAGTCCCCTGTGGACTTTGGGACAAGGAAGAAATGGGAGTAGGACCCTGTATTCCTTTGTTCCCAGGGAATTGGTTTTATGGTCCACCTGCGCAGAAGGGCACGCACCTCCTCTTACAACATTGGTACATGGTCTGGAGGATAAGTGGAAGGAACCGGCAGAAGCTCTGGAGGGGACTCCAGCAGTTCTAGAGTTTGTCCTTGTTCTATTAACTGCAAAACCCAAGCATCTGTTGTGATCTCTCTCTCTCTCTCTCTCCACTGGTCCAGATGGAGGGAAAGGTGGCCCCATACCACCTCTTCCGGGCTGCCTACCAGAGAGTGGAGGTCTAAAAGTCATGCCGAGGCAGATCCTGTGGCCACACCTCCTCTAGGGACTTTGGAGCCCGTAGAGGAGGTTGGGGCCAGCAAAGCTGCTCTGTTTTTGCTCTGCTGTCTGGATCTCAATTCAGGTCTACTGCTGGCCTTACAAAAGGGCACTTTCTGATTACTCTTTGGTTGTATGTGATAGAGGGAATGGACAAACCTAAGGGTCCTTCCCGAGGCTTGCAAGTCAGAAAGAATGTCTGGCACATCTGCCACAAAGAGCTTGTAGCCTCTGAGAGGGGCATTCACTATGGACTGCTGAACATCTGTGGGAAAGCCAGACACCCTCAACCAAGAGTGCCTTCTTAGGCAGATGCCAGCGCCAGTTGCAGCTGCTCTGGTCAGACGCATTCAAGATGTCGTAGGTAGACCTTAAAAGGTGTTTACCCATATCAACCCCAGTCTAGAGGGTCTTGAGCACCTCTTGCTTCTGTGAGCCCTCAGGGAGGGACTGGGCAGCACCTTTAGCCTTTTTCCAGAGGGATTTCTGGTATTTGACCATGTGGGCCTAATAGTTTGGTATCCTATGACCCAAAGTGGTAGAAGCAAAGGTTCAGTCTTCTCAACTCCTTATCTGGGTTTGGGGGACCAAAATGCTAAGGTCTCTCGGACCTATCATGGGCTGCATTTATCACAACCAATTTGGCCTGAGCCTGTTTTGCAAAACAACAGTTACGTAAGAACTTACCGTAACAGTAGATCTTCGAGGGGATCTCAGTCTTCAGGTCACACACCGTGGAACGTCACTGTCAGTGAAGCAGGATCCACATGGAAGATTTACAGCAGTACAACTGGGGCCACCCACGCCAATGCCACAAGATGACGTCAACCAACCCTATAAAGGTGTGAGTGGCCCCACTCCCTCCTCAGTTCTTTCCCCCTGGAGACAAAGGGAGCATATACATGCTGAGGGGAACTGAAGAGAAAGAAAGAGGTGCCCAGACCTGAAGAAAAGCTAGAAACACCAGATAGCCAGCTCTAGACAGAAGTATAATAAGGGACATGGATGGAAGGAAAGCAGGCCTGATGACGGAGATCCCCTCGAAGATCTGCTGTCATGATAAGTTCTCATGTAACTGTTCTATCTTTCAGGGTTATCGCATTCATCAGGTCACATCGTTGGAACAAATCTAAAGCAGTGACAAGGAACTACCAAACAGTCTGGGAGGCAGGCAAACAGATGCTTAAGACAGGAGGCCCTAGAGAACAGCACAGCCAAAACCAGCCCTGGCCCAAGAAGCAATGTCCAGATTGCAGTGCTTTGCAAAAGTGTGGACGGTATTCCAGGTGGCAGCTATGCAAATGTCTGCAGCTGAGATCCCACTAAAACAAAGCCACAGAGGTAGCCACGCCCCCTGTGGAATGAGCTTTAACCACCCCAGGCAACTTTTTACCACACCTATTGTAACAAAATACAATGCAACTAGCCAACCATTTGGAAAAACATTGCTTAGAAACTGAAATGCCCTTCTCTACCCTGGGTGAAGGATACAAACAACTGCTTCAACTTCCTACTGTCTTTAGTCCGAAGCAGGTAATATTTCAACACTGCACACATCTAACATATGGAGCAGTGCTTCCCCTGGATTGGCACACTCAGGAAAATAAGCAGGAAGGTGGATGTACTAAGGGTAAACTCAGGCACCACCTTGGAGAGAAATGTACTATTCATGCGCAGAGAGACCCGGTCTTTGTGAAAAATCAAATAAGGCTCCTCGCACCAGAGGGCCTGAAGCTCAGAAATTCTCTTAGCGGAAGTAATAGCAACTAAAAGTAACATCTTCCAAGAAAGGAAGCATAAGCTGCAACAGGTCCAAAACAAAATTCAGATCCCAAGCCAGGACAGGGGAATGGATTGGGGTTTCAGATGCAGGATGCCCCTCAGAAAGGTACGGGAAACATCAAGCTGAGCTATGGTGTGGTTACCCACTGGCTCATGAAAGGCTGAAATTGCCAAAAGGTGTACCTTGAGGGAGGAGTACTGGATACCTGAATCTGACAGCGATAACAGGTAGTCCAGCACCTGGTTCATTGGCAAGTGAGAGACTTCAGGTTGTGATTTGCAGCCTATATGGCAAATCTCTTCCAATTAATGGCATAAGTGGAAGGAGTGGAGGGTTTCCAAGTGGCCAGCAGGACATCCACTACCCAGCTGGAAACCCTAAATTTGGCTTTGGCTATGTTCTTAGGAGCCACGCATCCAGATGGAGAGACTTGAGGTTGGGATGGACCAGGGTCCCCCCAAGCCTGGGTCAAAAGATCCTGCAGAGACGGAGGGGAAAGTACAGTTACATAAGAACTTACAACTGTAGTTCTTCGAGAAGAGCTCTTACAGCAGGCAATAACCATTAGGACTATGCTGCCAAGCACTAGGACCTCATGGAAAAATTCTAGCTGGCAGTCTATGGCCAGGGACCGCCCCTGACATCGCCCATGGTATAAAGAAGTGGTCCTCTGGCACCACCTCAGTTCGCCTGAAGGAGACCCAGCTGTATGAAGGATAGGGAACTGAGGAGGTTCTAACATCCCTTAAAGGGAGAAGAAATGATACCTTCCTAATGAGAGGGAAGGACGGAGGGAAAGCATGCTTGCTGCAAGAGCTCTTGTCGAAGAGCTACTGTTACAGTTAGTTCTTACGTAACTGAACTCTATCACTTCAAGACAGAGCTCTTGCAGCAGGCAATAACCATTAGGACTGAGTCTCAAGCTGTATAAGGATATGAGCCAAGTCAGATGGATGGTGGACACAAAAATCCATGATAGCTCCTAAGAGAGTAGTCCCTGGAGAATGGCTAGGCCAAAACTTGCTCTCCTTCTGGAAACAATGTCCAAACCATAATGCTTGATGAATGCATGGACAGAACTCCAGGTGGCTGCAGCACAGAGATCCGCTGTGGACACATTTCTGAGGGATGCAAACAAAGTGGCAACACCCCTAGTAGAGTGACCTTTACCCGAGCCTGATAAAGGTTTGTCATACTTTTGGTAGCAGAAAACTATGCAACTGACCAACCATTTGGGCAAAGTCAGCATAGTCACTGGCACCCCTAACATTCTTGGGGCGAAAAACACAAACTGATCAGATTTTTTTAAAGACTTGGTACAGTCAACGCAAAAATGAAAAACTCTGTGAACATTCAGAGTATGCAGCAAGGCTTCCCCTCTATTCGAGTACTCAGGGTAATAAACTGGGAGATGAATGTCCTCATTAAGTGTGAACTCAGACACCACCTTCGGGAGAAACTTAAGATTAGTGCGCAGGGATACAGTGTCCCTGTGGAAAATAGGGCTCTTCACACATCAGAGCATGAAGCTCGTAAATCCTTCGAACTGATGTGATGGCAATTAAAAATAGTGCTTCCCAAGACAGGAAGTGTAGCTCGCAACTTGTGGCTGGCTCAAAAGGAGGCAACGTAAGCATCTCTATCAAAAATAAGAGATCCCATGGGGGGAAGGTCCCGAATGGGTGGCTTAATATACATCATACCTCACAGGACAGATCCATTTGTGCCAGGTTCCTGCCGTCCACTGGAACATGATAAGCTGACAGGGCAGAAGGGTGTACCTTTATGGACAAGTAGCTTAACACCTGCATTGGACAGGGAAAGAAGATACTCCAGGACCAAATTCACCGGACAAGTGAACGGATCCAGACGATGAGCAAAAGTCCATAGGAGGAAGCGCTACCATTTCATGGTGTAGGTGGCCCTAGTCGAGAGTTTTCTCGCAGCCATTAGGACTTCTGCTACTCCAGCTGACACCCCGTACCAGTCCCTAAGTCTGCAGAAGCCATGCATGCAGGTGCAGAGACTGGACACTCAGATGTAGAAGACTCCTTTGCTCCTGGGAATAGCAAGTGAGAGGACAGGGGCAGACAAATCAGAGGTTCTGTTGCCAGTTGCTGGAGCAATGGGAACCAGATCTGCTGAGGACACAACGGCACTACGAGAATCATGCCTGCTCATTCTGCTTGAAGTTTGAGCAGTACTCACTGAAGTAGAGGGAAGGCACAAAGAAAGCTCCCCATCCAAGAGAGGGACAACACATCTCGCCAGAAAACAGCAGGCTCTGGATTTAGCGAGCAGAAACTGGGCAATATGGCACTGAGCGGGGATGCAAAGAGGTCCAATTCTGGAAGTCCCTATCTTTCAGCTAGATCGTCTACTACCACCTGTAGTAGTTCCCACTCGTGGGCCTGAGACTGAGAGAGGCTTAGGCTGTCAATCAAGGTGTTTTGTACCCCTGGAATGAGAACCACTTTGAGTTCCTGATTGTGCTTCACTGCCCAGTACTAGACTCTCACTGCCTCTCTGAAAAGGGGATACTAGCGCCCCCTTGCTTGCTGATGTAAAAGACCACCGACATGTTGTCTGTCTGAATCAGTAAGGGGACTGGGAGGAGGTCCGTCTGAAACACATGTAAGGCGTACAGAACGGCTCTCATTTCCAACACATTGATGTGGAGGCTGCATTTCAAAGGAGTCCATATCCCTCTTGTCTGATTTTCTTTGAAATGCGCACCCCACCCCAGTCCTGAGACATCTGTTGCCAGATTTGCTGAGCACTGGGACATCAAAAAGGAGCCCCGGTCTCTAGTTGTGAGGGGGGTGAGCCACCATGCCAAAGTCTGAAGCACTGCAGTGGAGATCCGAACTTGCTGCTCAAGATCGTTCGAATGCTGATCCCACTGTACCTTGAGGTTCCACTGAAGCACTCTCATGTGGAGACGAGCTAAGGGCACTGTTGAGATGGTGGCTGCCATATGGCCTAGGCGTTGCTGACTGATACTTGGCCTGAAGTGAGGATTTTCCGAGCCAGCACCCACAGATGATCTGTCCTGTCCGAGGGGAGGAAGGCCCTTCCCTGGAGGGTGTCCAAGATGGACCTTATTTATTATAATCTCTGACTGGCCCAGGGGAACGACTTGGGAAGACTCAAGGTAATCTCCAGGTCTTGGAACAGTTGGAAACTACTTTCCAGTGTGTGACGCATCTGGTCTCTTGTGGGCTAGTTTCGTAATGTCCTGGAAGGGCTCCATTAAAGGTGGGATGACCAATGGTTTTGGATCAGAGGCCCCTAAGAATTTTGCCAGATGGCATCTCTCAGGGTCTACATCTTCTGTCTCCCACTGGTTAAGGAACTGAATGTGCCTCATCACAACTAGGAAAGTGGGATCATCCAGAGTAGACATTGGAGAATCCTTCCCTGGATCCGGCGATGGATGATAAAAGTCATCTTCTGACAATCGTAAGAGGAGGAGCCTCCGCCGGACTCCTCTAAAGATGTGGACCGGCATCCGCTACAATGACTGGCGTCTAGAGGAGGATCTGGACGGGTGGCAACCATGCTTCCGTTGTTCGGGGACTCCTGTCCATCGCAACCAGGAGCCGGGCAGTGTGGTGAAGGCGTTCTGTGTGCAGGAAGGGTCGTTGCCTAGGAGGAGCTGGTGTAGGGGGTCCCCGTGGGACTGGAGTTCGGCTCTGGTGGTCTGGGCATCAGATCCCCTTTGTGTTCCACTAGCTGGTAAACACAGCACCAACCTCAGCCAGAGGTACCATAGGGCCAGTCTATGGGTCTAGCGTTGGGACATGGGCGCCCAAGGAGCCTGGCATCAGACCCTTCGCTTTAGTACCACCTGTCATCATGTCTGACGGTGCCGCTGTGTCAAGCATTAGGTCTGGCGGTGTCTCATCCCCCAGCGTCGGGTGCCTTGATGTCTGGTCACTGGGCTCCCGAGGGGGAGGTAGCAATGGAGTGTGTGGTGCCTGGTCTGTGGCCCTCTTCGAGTCAGGTGTCAGGTCCCATGTCCTTTGCTCCATGGTCGGAGACTTTTTAGAGCCCTGTGGGTCAGGCAACGGCTTGGAGGGTGTCATCTGCTCCGGCTCCATAGTGGAGTCTAAGGGCGTTGTGTTCTGTCGTCGGTCCATAGCCGTGGCTGACAACAGCTTGGAAGGTGGGTGCGGTTTCTTGTGGCGCTCGTGTTCCTGATGCCTCTTGGTGTCAAGGCACCCTGACATCTTGTCCAACACCCCTGAGGCAATGGCCTTGTGGACAGCAGGCTCGCTGACCTGCCGCCCGACAAAGTGTGGGCCAATCCTTCTGGCTGAGACCTTTGCGACAGCTTGTAGGGCTTAACAGCCAGGGAAACGGAAGCCTGGGAAGACCCTAACCTGGAAAACCTCCCGCTGGACCCCTGGGTGAGTAACCCAGGAAGAGCAAGGGAAACCGGAGGGACTGAGTCCGACCTTGCACCAGTGGCGGAACTTTTGAAAGCCTTGTGTAGAGACCTGGGTCGGGATTCTGACCTGGACCTATCCTTGTCTCAATGACGATGATGCTTCCTGCTCGATTTCTTCTCTCTAGGGGAGGAGTTCTTGGCCAAGGAGGAAGATGAGCTGCACCCTGAGTGGGTCTTCTGCATGGCGGCCACTTGTTGTTCAAGGAGGTAGGCTTTTAAGGTCTTCAGGCGGCAGATGCAGGTCCTCCTGTTGAAGCTGAGGCAATGCAGGCAGGCATCTGGCTTGTGAGCAGGGCCTAGGTACAGAAGGTAAGACAAATGGATTTCTTTTGCCAGGATCTGCTTGCCGCATGTGCACTTCGATTTCCGCCACTCTGTAGATGAGGTTGGCTGGGTAGACGTACTCGAATTCGGTAAATTTGATGAAAAAACAGTAACTATGCAAAGTGCAAACAATGGTGATCGACTGGTAGCTGGAGGCATCTGTGAAGCAGAGATGTGTGGGTCGACGGTGGGAAGGAGGAGGGAAAAAACTGAGGTGATGCCGAGGGACCGCCCTTTATACCGTGGGCGATGTCTGGGGCAGGGCCGGAGTTGTCAGGGGGCGGTCCCCCACCACAGACTGCTAGCTACAATTCTTCTGTGGGCTCCTAGTGCCTGGCGGCACAGTCCTAATAGTTGCTGCCTGCAGGAAGTGCTCTATCTCTATATGAGATCCAGAGGCTTCTCTGCCAGCTGTTATAGCAACGTGAGCTATATCTGTCAAGGCCAGAATGCAGCCATCAGAATCTTGCTGGCCCCTTCCATCTGCAGTTTGAATAGTACCCGCTGAATTAGAGGAAATGGAAGGAAGGCGTCAAGGAACCTCCCACTCCAGCAGAGGGACATAACATACCAAAATAAGTCCAAGCCCTGCATCGAGCGAACAAAAACTGGGCAGTTTTGCGTTGAGTGGAGATGCAAAAAGGTTCAATTCTGGATGACCCCATCTGTCGAACAGATCTTCTGCGATGGATGAGAGAAGTCCCCACTCGTATGCGCTAGACTGTGTCCTGCTGAGGCTGTCCACCAGGGGTTTGGTACACCTGGGACGTGAACCACAGAGAGGCTTAGACGGTGGTCTAATACCCAGTACCACACCCTCATAGCTTCCCTGCAGAGAGGATAAGAGTGGGTGCCCACTTACTTGTTGATATAAAACTCCACACATAGGTTGTCGGACTGAATCAACAACTGACGCAGAAGATGATGGTCCCAGAAAGCTTGCACGGCATACAGAACTGTTCGCACCTCCAGGACACTGATATACAGGGAGACTGCGAGCTGGGACCACGATCCCTGGGTTGGGAAGGGACCCAGATGAGCCCCACCAGGCCACCCCAGAGGCATCCATGATGATGACTGCTGGGTAGAGAAAATCTGAAAGGGAACCCCTTACTGGAGATTCAGGGAGTCCATCCACCACTGGAGCACCTTGAGGACTGGGGAGAGGATCAGAACCAGTTGGTCTAGGTCGTCCCGGCACTGGTCCCACTGCAACCGGAGGGTGAATTGCAAAATACGCATGTGGAGCCTGGCGAGGAGTACCAAGGGGATAGACACCGTCATGAACCCCAGCAGCTTTAGGTATACCCTGGCAGGGACATCAGGGCTCCGGGCAACCTCCTCAGCCTGAGCAATGAGACAGTCCACCTTGGTTTGAGGTAGGAAAGCCCTCCCTTGTGCAGAGTCCAGAACCACCCCAATATATTGCAGCCTTTAGGACAGAACTAAAACTGATTTGGACAAGTTTACCAAGATGCCTCAGGAAAGGAACAACTACAGAGTCATCTCCAGGGACCGAAGAAGCTGCTCCCTGGACAGGACCTTCAGGAGCCGATCATCCAGATACAGGAACATGTACAGACCCTCCCTACTGAGGGCCGCAGCTACTGCTGCTAAGCATTTATATATCGAAAGGCTCTATATAAATAAAATTATTATTATTATTTGGTAAAGACACGCAGCGCAGAGGACAAGCCAAGTGAAGCATTATAAACAGATTATGCTCACCCAGAAAGAGAAACCGAAGGAAAATCCTGTGAGGAGGGAACACCGAAATGTGTAGGTAAGCGTACTGCATGTCCAGGGAACAGAGCCAGTCACCCTGCTTGAGAAGAACTTTTTGTACTGGACTTACAGGTTCAGGTCCTTGAGATCTAAAATGGCCTCGGATCTCTGGTTTTCTTGGGGACAGGGAAGAACCTGGAATAAAAACACAGGTTACTCACCTGTAACAGTAGTCTTAGGAGTGGTATATGTTATTCATCCACACTTGTTGGTAGTGTCCTTTCCCCTTCAAGAGTTGCCGGAAAGTCTTCAAGCTGGCTCCTTCCACTCACCCGGGTGGTACATCCCTTGGCTCTGCCCCATGACACCAGACTTTGCCCGGTGGAAGCAGAGGTTGTGCGCCTGAGCCTGGGGAGGTCAGGTGGGTCCGTGTGGATGAACATACACCACTCCTAGAGCTACTGTTACAGGAGAGTAACCTGTTTTTCTAGGGATATGGATATATTGTTCTATCCACACTTGTTGGCAGACTCCTCACAGTTCTCCAGGAGAAAGGAGGCAAGGCACATACAGCCTAGTTAGGGAAAAGAGTTAAGAGAACTGAGGCCCAAAAACCAGCATCCCAGCGTGACTCGAGGTCAGTGTGGCAGTGGGAAATTAAGGTAGCAGCCCTGCAGATTTCCTGGATAGGGACGTCCCTAGAAGCAGCCACCAACACAGCGGTACGGCAGTGAAATGAGCACTTAGCCCTCCAGGAGGTTCCCTACCCACCAACCTATAGCAGAGATCAATGCAGGATGTGATCGTCCGCTTGGCTGCAAGTCTGCCAGGTGCGGCTTCAGCACAGGTGACAAACAACTGGTGAACCTCTCCCCAAACTCCAGTCATGCGTTGTTTGTAATAAGCAAGTGCTCGCCTCAGGTCCAAACTGTGGAGCCTGTATTCAGCCTCCTTCTCTTTTAGAAGTAAAAGAGACAAACAGTTGATCAGTCTTCCTGAGATCCTTCGTCCTGGTGGTGTAGTATTTCAGAATTCGATGAACATCCAAAGTATGCAAGAGGTACTCTCCTTGATTGGAGTGCTGCGTAAAGAAAGCAGGCAGCACTATGGATTTATTCAGTGCAGATTCCGCTACCACCTTGGGAAGAAACTTAGGGTTGGTACGCAGAGCCACATGTTCCTTGTGAAAAATCAAATATGGGATTTTGCAAGAGGGCCTGGAGCCCAGAAATCCTGTGAGCAGAAGTAATGGCCACAAGGAAGAGAATCTTCCATGAAAGGAACTTTAGGTCTGCTGAGGCTGCCGGCTTGAAAGAAGGCAGAGTAAGCTTCTCAAGGATAAAATTCAAATCCCAAAGAGAGGCAGGAACCTGGATGGGGGGTCTCAAGTGGAGGACCCCTCTAAGAAAGGTCCTGGAGACCTCCAGTTGTGCAAACATCCTGTCCCCAAAAGGAACATAGTAAACCGAGATGGCCGCCATGTGAACCTTCAGAAAGGAATGACTGAGACCCAGATCAAAGAGGTGTCGCAAGTAATCCTAAAGCCGTCGAACCGAGCATGAGAAAGGCTTGACATTTTTGGAAGTGGCCCAAATAGAGAACTGTTTTCATTTCATGGCATAGGTAGATCTAGTGGAGGGCTTCCTAGCCTCCACCAGAATCTCAGCAACCAGCGGGAAAACCCCGAATTGGGCTTGAGCTACGTCTGCAGAAGCCACATGTGCAACTGAAGGGAACTGAGGCCTGGATGGACCAGGGACCCCTGATCCTGGGTCAGCAAAAGTTGCGACAGAAGAAGAGGAAGAGGAGGTTCCTCTGAATACTAATGCAGAAGAAAGAACCAAACTTGCCTGGGCCAGAAAGGAGCAATGAGAATCATGCGAGCTCCTTCCGAGCTGAGTTTCTGTAAGACTCTCGGAAACAAGGGGATCGGGGGAAGGCATAGATGAATCTTCCCTTCCAGTCTAGAGACAGAGCATCTCTCAAACAAATGCTGTGCCCTGAAGCAAGTGAGCAGAAGGCGGGAAGTTTTGCGTTGAGAGGAGATGCAAACAGGTCTACCTGAGGGGTTTCCCAGCATACAAAAATGTCGTCTGCTGGCCCCTGATCTAGCTCCTACTCGTGGGCGTGAGCAGACGACAGACTGAGGTGGTCTGCCAACGTGTTCTCGACCCCCGGGACGTGAATGTCCATGAGGTGAAGGTTGTGCTGCCCTGCCCATTCCCAAACCTTCATCTCCTCCATGCAGAGAGGGTAGGAATGAGTGTCTCCCTGTTAGCTGATGTATCAGACTACAAGCAAGTTGTCCATCTGGACAGCCAGATGTCCAGGAAGCAGATAAAGATGCAGAGCCTGAAGAGCATAAAGCACGGCCCGAAGCTCGAGCACATTGATGGGGGGAGATTTTTCAAGCTTGGACCAGGAGGCCTGGGTCCTGTGAGGCCTAAGATGGGCTCCCCAACCCTCGCCCAAGGCGTCTGTAGTCAGCATCTGGGAGGGGAGGAGGAGAAAGGCAGAAGGGAACTCCCCGTCAAAGGTTCTCCTGAACCGTCCACCATTGCAAGTCCCGAGCCATAGGACTGGAGACCAGAATAGTTGATCTAGGTCGTCCACCAGCTGATCCCACTGAGACCGGAGTGTCCACTGAGAGATTCTCATATGGAGCCGAGCGCAAGGGACTGTTGGAATAGCAGTTGCCATGAGCCCGAGGAGGTGAAGGATCGACCTGGCACTGACCCACCTGCGGATGGACAACAGGCTGACCTGAGCCTGGAGTGAGGCTGCCCTGTCCAGTGGCAGGAATGCCATGCCAGAGGCCGTGTCCAGGGTTGCACCAATAAACTGGAGCCTCTGGGACGGGATCAGGTGGGACCGGGCCTGGTTGACGGTAACACCCAGGCAGGCAAAAATCTGCAGGGTAAGGGAAAGGAAGCATAGGAGTTCCTCCCTGGATGAGGCACCAGGAGCCAGTCATCCAGGTACGGGAAAACCTGCACCCCTTGGGTACGCAGGTAGGCTGCTATCACCGAAAGGCATTTGGTAAATACTAGGGGCGCTGAGGAAAGACCAAATGGGAGGGCCCTGAACTCGCAGTGGTCCCCCGGAATGCAAAATGCAGGTATTTGCAGTGGGAAGGGCGAATAGGGGTATGCAGGTAAGCATCCTACATATCCACAGTGCACAGCCACTGTCCCGGCCGAAGAAGGGGCAGATGACTCTGCAGAGAGAGCATCCTGAACCTTCTGTACTCCACAAACAAGTTCAGGGAGCTGAGGTCAAGAATCAGCCTCACATCTCCTGACTTTTCGGGACCAGAAAGAAACGGGAGTAATAACCTGTCCCCCGAAGGTGGGGAGGAACGAGCTCTATCGCCTCCTTCAGAAGAACAGAGGATATCTCTTCCTGAACCAGAAGATGTCCTGGGGAGTAAGACGACCTGGGGTGGCGGGGGGAGTTCCAAGGAGGTTTCTGAAGAAACTCTATTGAGTGTCCTTCTTCGATCAGCTGGAGCACCCAAGTGTCTGAAGTGATCCTCTCCCAACCCGATAGATGGAGGGAGAATTTCCCTCCTACCAGTTCCTCTGGAAGGCCCAGAGGCTGTAGGAGAGGAAAGGAGTCAGGAGGTGTGGGACAACGTCGTGGCTGAAGCCCCCGCTGCTTTTTATTTGGGGGCTTGGCAGCTGGAAGGGCCCGACGATTGTTTGCCCACTTTAGCTGAGGTTTTGCGCCTTTTTGCGGAGAACGTCTGCAAAAGGGACGACGCTGAGCCTGAGGGGGTCTGTACATGGAGTCAACCAACTTAAGTGCAGTGCCCTTCTCCTGCAGATCAGTGATGATGCCCTTGACATCGCCACCAAACAGCACTGAACCCCTGAAGGGCGCGTCCTGGATAGCAGACTGCACCTCCAGGACCAAACCTGATACCAGGAGCCAGGCATGAAGTCGCAAACCCATGGCGAAAACCGAGCTCCGACCAGCAGCGTCCACTGCGTCGTATGTGGCACAAAGCATGTGCCGACTGGCCGAAAGCGCAGACCGGACTAGATCCGCCACTTCCTGCTTCGTCTGAGACTCAGGAGGGGAGATCAGTTTATCCTCCACCTTGCTAAGGATCGCCTTCTGGTAATCCCCATATGACCAACATAATTCAGGGCCCTAATACCCAGAGTAGAAAAAGCGCAGACCTTCTTCCCATACTGGTCCAGAAGGCAGGATTCCTTGTCAGGTAGTGAGGAGCTCAAGTGCTTGGGGTTAGCCATCCGGCCGTGACCGGCGCTAATCACAACCGAATCGGCTCAAGGGCATGAATTTAAAGAGTCAACACCCTCCGGAGCCTGATAAAGTCTGTCCAATTGCCTAGGAAGGGGGGCTAATGCCGACGGTTACTTGCAAATGGTGGAAACAAGGTCAGCATGAGGCTCATTCCAGGGTGGCACCAGGATTGGAGCAGTCTCGGGCAGATCCAGGTGCGCAGCGAGTTTCTTACGCTGTAGATCCGGCTCCAAGGAATGCCACAGATGATCTGCCTGGATTCTGCACAGCAACTCCATAAAGTAAGGATCCTCCAGAGGAGACTTCGGGGGAGTCCTTGGCCTGGGCTTGTCCAGAGTGTGTGGCTCATCGTCTGGGTCAGAGCGACCATTGGAGTCATCCGAGGTCTCAGTGGAGGAAGAAAAGGAAGATTCTTCCTCCTCCCAGCGTGGGGGAGGAATGGACCCCTTGGGAAGCCCTCGGAGAAGCATATCCTGCCCTGCCCTGGAACTGGAAGGCTCGCCTCTGGTATCTGGAGGTGGGGAGGGGGTCTCTCTTCTCCGATGTAGGGGGTCCAGAACCAGGACTGGCGTTGGAAGACGGCTCTCTACCTCCCTGGTGAGCTGAGCCTTGGCCTCAGCCCACCAGGAAGCCAGAGTCTCCTTCAAGTCCACCGGCGGCTGAGGGGGCGGTGGAGGAAGAGGAGGGTATGGATACTAAGGGTATCCATAAGGCGTGTATCTGTATCCTGATGGAGGGAAGCCCGGCGTCGGGTACTGGGGTACCATGTACTGCGGCGTCAGGAAAGCCGAAGTCGGGTACTGGGGTGCTGGATACTGCGGGCCTGGGTATGACGGCGTCGGTTAGGACAGGGTCGAATACCCAGGCACCCGGGGGGTCAGTGGGGGCAGAACCAGCAGGCAGGCCCGGAACAGGAGGCCCAGCAGGCAGCAGGTCTGGCATACGGTCAGCGACTGGCAATGGGATATTGTCAGGTGTCGGGTAGGCCGTCGGCATCCGAGGATCCAGCATCAGGTTATCTGGCACAGCGGGAGGGAGACCCGAAGACAGCGTGCCCACCGGGGAAGGATTACCATCCCCGGGATCCAGCAGAGGAGACGCTGGTGCCTCGCAGTGCAACGAGCGCCACAGCGAGCTCGGGACGCATTTGGATAGGCCTGAAGGGTCTGGCATCGGCTCTAACGCCGAGTGGGCATCGGAGGAGCCTATGGCCATCTTATCGTCAGGATCCGGGTGGATGTCGGAGGAGCTGGCGTCCAACTTATCGGACCCAGTGCCCGACGAAGGCCGCGAAGGAGGGGCGGCCTTGGTGGGCGCTTTGGAGGCCATGCACATCCCCGGAGAGTTGGGCATCTTAACGCCCTTACCCAGTTGGGCATCAGAGGAGCTGACGTCCGACTTATCGGGGCCGCTCGAAGCAGAAGGCCGCATGGCGGCGACCTTACTTTGAGCGGCTGCCTCCTTAGACCCAGAGGCTCCCGAGGGGCCTGAGCGCAAGCCCAACAGTAGGGTTGACACCGTCTTGGAAGCCTCCAAGATGTCCGCCACAAAGCTGCCTCCCAGGGGAGGCGTTACCTGCAGCACCATGACCCCAGCCGAGGACGCAGCGACCGATGAGGAGTCCCGATCCCAATGCTTCTTCCTGTGGTGGCTCTCTGAAGAAGTCGAAGCCTGCCGAAGTTTTTTCAGTTCCTTTTCCATGGAGGTCATTTTTTGCATAAGAACGTGAGCCTCCAGAGACTGCTGTCTCTGCTTTCTGGTGGCCACGTTACACTGCTATTAGAGCTGACACTTCTAGATGGGATGATCAGGGCCTGGACAAAAAAGGCACTCGGAATGGCCGGCCTTATGTGGAGCTGTGGCCGCAAAATTACTAGTTTTGTGCACAAGAGGTCGGGGACGACATACCGCAGCAGCTGAAGGCAAGGCTGACGGAAATCGGAAAGTAGTAAAATAGGCAGTAAAACTATCGAAATTGGCTGCGCAGTGAATTTAATCATGAGAGCTGCAACGAGCCATCAAGCAGGAAACAACTGGAAGGCGCATGGGGACCGCCTTTATACTGACGCTAGTCACCTGACATGGGGCGGTCCCCCGCCAGAGACTGCTAGCTAGAAATGTTTCCGTGGGGTCCTGACGCCTGCCGGCTTCAGTCCTATTTGTAATTACCTATTGCAAGAGCCCTCTCGAAGTAAGATCTTTGGGTTGGGGTGCAGGCAACCTTGTCCCTGTGGAACACCAGGTAAGGAGACTCCACCGAGTGGAGTTCACTGATCCTTCTGGCTGACGTGACAGCCACCAAGAAGGCAGTCTTCCACGACAGGTAAGACATGTCACACCTGTGCACTGGTTCGAATGGCTTGCCCATGAGCTATGCCAAAATCAGCAACAAGTTTCATGGTGGTGGTGGTGGTTCATGCACCAGAGGAGAAATGTAATCTAGGTCTTTGAAAAAGTGCCAGACCACCTTCTCCTGTGCTAACTGCTGTCCAGCCCATGCCCAGTAAGCGGAGATGGCAGCCAGGTGCACCTTGAGGGTCATCGACCGAAATCCCCCTTTGGAGAGGGACCACAGGTAGTTCAAAATGCTGGTCATCAGATAGGACAAAGGGTCCAGCCCTTTGCCCTGACAGCAAATGGAGATTCGCTTCCATTTCAAGGCATAGCATTTCTGGTCGATTCCTTTCTAGATGCCTCCACCATGGTGATGACATCTTCAGACAGACCCAAAGCCTGGAACTCTAGCCACTCAGGAACCAGGCTGTCAGGTGCAGGGATTGATGGTCTGGGTGGAGTACCTTCCCCTGATTGATGGAGAGCAGGTTGGGGAGTGCTGGAAGATGCCTCGGAAGCCTGTTGTGTACTACCTCCAGATGGAGAGACCTCTCATGAGATGCCTCGCCCATTCGGCTGAGGGCATCCACCAGGTGATTCGAGGCTCCTGCCACATGGATGGCAAGGAGATCTCCCTCCAGGCTATGCACAAAGGTCCAGATGCAGAGAGCTTCCTTGCACAGAGGCAAGGAGTGCTCCCTGCCCTGCTTGTTAAGATAGTACATTGTTGTGGTATTGTCCGCATGGACTTGGGCCACTTGACCCCGAATGAATGGAGCGAATGTGGTCAGGGCTAGCCGAACCACTCAGAGCTCCAGCAGGTTGATGTGACATGGGACTCCTGAGGAGACCAGAGCACGTGGACTCTGTGCTCCCCCAGGTGTGCACCCCAGTCCATCAGAGAGGCATCAGTCATCAAGATGACTGTCGGCTCAGGGCATACAAATGGGATCTCTCCCTGCAGGTGTGCTGGGACAAGCCACCACTGGAGGGCATCCAACATCCTCTGGGTCACGGTGACCAGATGGTCGAAGTGACCTTTGCACAGAGATCACTGGCTGGCCAGCTCCCGTTGGAGACAGCACATATGCCAGCGGGCCCATTGGACAATGCTGGTGCAGGCCGCCATGTAACCCAGAAGGCGCAGGAAGTCCCGGGCATGGCGCAACTGCCCAACCAGAAATGATCAGGGAAAGGACTTCCGCCCTGTCCGCCAGGTTCTGGCTCGGAAAGAGTCGAGCTCTGCCCCAATGAAAATGATCACCTGCGAAGAAACGAGTTCCGACTTGGCCTCGTTGACTAGGAGGCCAAGCTCCAAGTAAGCCTGGAAGGCCTGGTCTCTGGACTACAAAACCTCCTGCCTGGAGGGACCTGCTATGAGCCAGTCATCCAGGTAGGGGTACACCTTGACCCCTCAGTGCCTCAGATAAGCTGCCACCACTGCAATGTATTTGGTGAAGACCCTGGGGGCCGAGGAGAAGCCAAAGGGCACAGCTAGAAACTCATAAAGAGTTCCCTCCATCCAAAAATGGACCAGCCTTCGATGGGACGGATAGATCGGGACATGAAAGAATGTGTCCTTAAGATCCAGGGAGCAAAACCACATGTTTTGCTCCAGAGATGGCATGATCTGTACCACAGTTATCATCCTGAAGGTGCGAGATCTGAGAAACTTGTTCAGGTCATGCAGATCTAGAATGGGGAGGCAGCCCCTCATCCGCTTTGGCACCAGGAAATACCTGGAGACAACCCCTGGGTGTTCCGGAGGATCCTCAACTCTGACCATGACCTCCTTGCGGAGGAGCTGGGCTATGTTGTCTTGAAGAGCCAACTGAGTGACTGCGGAAACCAAGTCCTCCCGTGGGGCACGGGCTTGGCTTGGAGGGTACTGCTCAAACTCCAGAGGCAGACCCTGGCCGACCACTTCCAGAATCCACCTGTCCGTGGTGATAACGGACCAGGCAGAAAGGAAGTGGTGAAGCCGGCCCCCCCCCACAGATGGATCCAGGGGAGGCGTGACGGGTATGAGGGTGGCAACCACCATCCTGTCACTGAGCAGGCTTGGAGGAGGAGGAGGATCCGGTCATGGGGCCATCAGGTCCCTTCCCTCTGGGCCTTCGGACCGACGTCACCAGGATTGAGCCTGATGGTGCTGGGCTGGTTTTGCAGCAGGAGCGAAGGACCAAAAGGACTTGCACTTCTGGTGCTTAGGGCCCTTGTCCTTCTGGCAGGATGTCACACAGTCCAGGGTGGCACTGGACTTTTCAGTGCACTGGAGGTGACCCTCCAAACAGAGTCCGAACAGGTCAGTGCCCAAAAAGGGGACATCAGGCAGCTTGTGTTGGGTTATCTGCCTTGAAGGTCGAGATCCTCAACCAAGCCCTATGGCGCATGGCTACTGTGGCCGCGACTGAGCAGCACAAGAGTCACCAATATCCAGAGTCATCTGGAGTGCTGCTTCGCCACTGCCCTGCCCTGGTCTAGGACCAGCTTAACTGTAATCCGGAGGTCCGCCACGAGGTGAGGAATCACCTCATTCTGGGAGCCCATCAGGGCATGAGAGAAGTGTGCCATCAGCACGGCTGAACTAGCCTAGCAAAGGCCGAACAAAGTGACAGCACAGACTTTCTTAGCCAAATGGCCTAGCTTCTTGGACTCTGTCTGGCGGTCTATCCATGTTCCCTGTATTACCATGGCCGAGGGATGCTACGAAAACTCCAAAAGGGAGCTGGTTGGTACTACATACTTGCAGACCATCTGGGTCAAAGGCGCCGGGCAAGAGGCGGAATGCTGTCAAAGCTCCAAGGCCGGACTGACAATGGCCTCAGCCACCGGGAAGGCCTCTGTGGGAGAATTCCCTTTGTCCAGAATCTCTCGGGACAGGCTCAAGCTCCATCCCTGTGGACTTGGAGATGAGCCGAAGAATGCCCATGAATGAGGAAGGACTTTTGTCCATGGAGTTGCCCCCCAATGACTCGGTGTCGATGGGACGTGAATGCAGGGAGGAGTCCGCATAAAGCGGGTGGCCACCAGTGTCACCCTTGACCCGTCTAGGACAGTTGGAAGTGAGGGTGACCAACAGCCGATAGGGAAGTCCCCTGGCCGGCTGAGCCTCCTTAGCTGGAGCACCGGTCATGAGCTGTTAAGGTGGCAGCTCCACCACAATGGGTAGAGAGGCCTGCTTCGGCTGAGCTGACGCGGTCTGCATCAGCTCTGCCAGGGGAGGGACGGTGGCGATCAACCCGGATGGGGGAGTTGATGTCAGCTGTTCGGGTGACAGCCACTCAATGGCCGGGATAGAAACTGGCGTCAGGTTCGACACGGTTAAAACCAGCTGCTGCCACATCAGATCTTCCCAGCGTCAACGCAAATTGCGCCAAAGCCTCTCCCAAGGAGGACGAAGAAGAGTAGTGGCGGCGACACTTTTCGTGGTGCCAGGAGTGAGATTGCTGATAACATCGAGACCTGCTCGACTTGGAGGAGGAAGACCGAGACCATTGGTGGTGCTGACAGGGAGCCTGAGTGAGCTACCGGTGGGTTCAGCTCAGTGGGATGGGCTGACCCGTCAGAGGTCAATGGAAGGACCAGAGTCCTAAAGAGAGATTGTTAGTCTCTTCAGGTGACAACCGGTCGAATGGGCTGAGAAAAATCTCAACCGCATCATTGACTGGCATCTCAGCTAATTGGTCTGATGGAGGCACCGTGAAACCAGCAGCCAAGGCTGCGGTTTTGACAGAAGTCAAAACTGAAGTCTCCTGAGAACGGGAACGTTCCCGATCCCAAGAATGTCGACAATGAGTCTTCTCCTTGTCCTTCTTCGACTCCTCCTTGTGAGAGCATGAACTGTGCTATCCCAAAGGACTCTCTCCTTTAGTTGAGAGGGACTGGCACAGCTCCTTGAAGGAAGCCGAGTAAGTGGAGCCCAACTGGAGCAGAACAAAGGCTGAAGCCGAAGAGGATTGAGTAGCGACTTGGGCCACCTCCTCCTCAAAGGCCTTGAGCTGTTCAAGCTGCTTGGTGGACCCCGCAGCCACAGAGACCACCCAACAGGCATCCTTGGACTTGACTGGTGGGTAATGCTTCTCTGGTCACCCCAGCTGGGGTTGAGCAGTGCAGTCGCCCAACACATTCAGGTGGAAGGATCAACAGATATCACAGGCCTGCATATTGTGATCATTGCCTAAACAGTATATGCATGTGGCATGAAGGTTGGTCCGCGACATCATCTGTCCACAGGGGCACCGGGGAAACCTGGCAGGGCTGTCTCGTCTTCCATCACAGGAGCGATTGAAGAAAAAGCTGAAGTTGTAACTTGTACAAGTTTTAAAAACAGTTTAGAAAGCAAATTTGAAGATTCGAGCACCAGGGCCTACTACATACAGGAGCAGTAAGGAGGGTACCCGAACCTTCCAAGCGGAAAGAAAGATCTGGCATCTAGGGGCAAAGCCAAGGGTTTAACCATCCGGGTGAGTGGGAGGAGCCAGCCTGAAGACGTTCCAGCAGGAATTAAAGGTGAAAGGCATCTGCCAGACAGTGTGGATAGAACATCATATCCACATCCCTAGAAAAATGTAGAATACGTAGCTATTGTAATTCTTGATCTTCTTGGACGAAGTCTCCACCATTCATTCACGCTAGTGGGAACCACATCGGTGGTGCTAGGACCGAGCGGGAGCCAAAAATCTTCAGGAGGGACGGTACCAAGATAGGACCGCACATGCGCAGTGCAGCAAGACTGGCTCATGCTATATAGGCTATCTCGGCGTCCACCTTCTAACCTCCTTAGTACCTTTTTTACCGAGGAGGTGCAGCTTAAACTAACCTATGTTGGACATGAGATGGTCCATATGACCCGTGTAAGAAGGGTCAATACAACAGTATCTTCACAGCCCAGCCAACGAGGGAGTGAAGACCAAAAACAAGATCAGTGAACTCGAGTGGGGTGGTGGGTGGGCGTGTAAATGAGTGTTGGAGACTTCGTCCAAGAAGAGCAAGAATTACTGTAGGTATGTAATTTACATGATCTTCCTGGACATAAAGTCCACCACTCATTCACACTAGTGGGAGAGTACCGAGCCAAAATAATCCCTCCCCCCCCCACCACGAGAAAGGTGGCAGGAGAGAAAGGAGCTCACTCAGGACAGAAACCCATTATAAAGACTATCCTGCCAAAAGATGGATGCTGTCTGGCATGGACATCCAAGGCATAGAGCTTCACAAAAGTGTGCACAGAGCTCCAAGTAGCTGCAAAGCAAATGTCTGCAATGGACACATTCCATATTTCTGCCAGAGATGCTGCGATTGCCCTGGCAGAGTGGGCGTATACCCTGCCTTCCAGCTTGACCTGCGCCATTGAATAGCAATGGCGGAGACATGCTACCAGCCATGCCGAAATACATCTGATGGCAACAGTCTGACCCAGCTGGGCCATGCTGCAAGAGACAAAGAGCTGCTTGGATTTGTGGCTCTCTTTCACTCTGCTGATGTAGAACCACAAAACTCTTTTTACATCCAGAGAATGTAGGGTAGGTTCCCCTTCATTCTGAAAGTTTGCAAAGTAGGTCAAAGGACATGGGGCTAGTTCAGGTGGAATTCCGAGACTACTTTTGGAAGAAATTTAGGGTGAGTTCTGAGAACCACCATGTCCTTCTGAAATACTGTATATGGAGGGTCTGTGACCAGGGCATGTATTTCAGACACTCTGCGAGCAGAAGTAATGGCTACAAGAAAGGCAGCCTTCCAGGTTAGGAACTTCAACTTGCAGGTTGCCAGAGGCTCGAAAGGTTTACAAGTGAGCATGTCTAGCACAAGGTCTCCTGACTGGTAGCCTAGTGTGGAGGATACCCTGAAGGAACCTCTTAACCAAGGGCAGCTGAGCCACTGACATATTGTGGACGGGCTCTTGGTAAGCCGAAATCATACAGAGGTGCACCTTCACCATCGAGTATTGTAGCCCTGCATTTGACAGGTCTAGCAGGTACTCTAATACTTTGTTTGGTGAGCAAAAAAAGGGGTCCAGGGAGCACTTTGCAGACAAGATGGAGACTCCTTTCCACTTTGAGAATGTCTGAGACTCTACGGGAGACGTTGAATCTACCTACTTCTATCTCCACAGAAACCAGGCATGGAGATGAAGGGACCTCAGGTTGGGATGAACCACTGGACCCTAAGTCAGAAGATCCATTTGAAGTGGTAGTTGACTCAGTGGAACTTCTGATAATCTGTTGACTAATGAAAACCAAATCTGAAAAGGCCAGTACGGCATGATGAGAATCATCCCATCTCACCATCCCCCCACAGTGCCTCCAGCTTGAGCAGCACCCCTGAATTAAGGGAAGAGGAGGAAATGCGTACAGAAAGCATCTTGTCCACCACAGTCCTAATGCATCCTGACAGAACACACCAGGTTCTGGATTTCTGGAGTAGAACAGAGGCAGTTTTGTGTTGAGTGGGGACACAAAAAGGTCCAGGTCTGGAATGCCCCACTCTTCGAAGAGCTACTGCATGACGTCTGAGTCAAGAGACCACTCATGTGGATCCGCCTCCTTTCTGCTGAGGCGATCCACCAGGATATTCTGGATTCCTGGTAGGCAGACCACCTGGATCAGGGCTTCATGCTTGAGGTACCATTCCCACACTCTCACTGCTTCCCTGCACAGAGGGTAACAGTGTGCTCCACCCTGCTTGTTGATTTAATACATCACTGCCTTGTTGTTTGTCTGAAGGAGTACTACTTTGTGACAGAGAATATCTTTAAGGGCTCGGGCAGCATACAGGACAGCTCTCATTTCCATGATATTTATGTGTAGCTGAGCTTTGTCCTGATTCCACAGACCCTGGGTGTGGAGATCCTGACAGTGGGCTCCCCAGCCGATTAAAGATGCAACCGTAGTGATGGTGATCTGTGTCTCCAGTGGGGCAACGGGAAAGCCTTGCAGAAGGTTGTCCGCCTGAGTCCACCTGGTGAATTACCTCATTAGGGGTTCTGTCATCTTAATGCGAAAGGACTGTGCATGTGTGGTCGGGGACCACTGAGCATCCATTGTGAGGTTCTCATGTGCAGATGAGCCAGAGACACCGTAAACACCAATGACCCAATGAGACCCAGCATCAGAGCTCAAACTGAGTCGTTCTCCTTGATGAAGCGAGCCATCTGGAGGATATCATTTCTCCTGTCTTCCGGAAGGAAGGCTCTTTTCCTGGAAGTGTCCAGGAGAGTTCCTATGATGAGGAGTGGTTGGGAGGGTTGTAGCTGTGATTTTTCCAGATTCAACAGAACTCCCATGGATGTGAGAAACTTGGAAGCCGTGGCCACTGCTTCCCATGTCCCTTATCTGAAGAAGCTTGCTAGGAGCCAATTGTCCAGATATGAGAATACTTGAATTCTGAGTTTCCTGAGATGCACTGCGAGTACTGCAAAGCATTTTATAAAGACTCGAGGTGCCGAGGACAGTGTAAAGAGCAGGACTCTGAATTGGTAGTGCTGGCACAGAGCCACAAAAAGGAGATACTTGTGGTGGCTTGGGTGCATCGGGACATGTTGGTAGGCATCGTTTTGATGAATCAGTGGTAGCAGCATACCGAGCGATATCATCTTGAATTTCTCTTTGAAGAGGAATTTGTTTAACTTCCTTAGGTCTAGAACAGGGCACATACCGCCTGATTTCTTTAGAACTAGGAAGTACTGGAAGTAGAATCCTGCGTCCCGTTCTGCTTACAGAACCACTTCTACTTCCCTGTTGTTCAGAAGGTCCTGAATCTCGGAAGCGAGGAGGTTTGACTGAGTGACAGTTTAGGCTGTTGTTTGGGTGGATGATCCGGAGGGGTATCCAAAAAAGTTAGAGTAACCCTTGCAAATTATCCTGGGGACCCATTTGTCCGTGGTGATTGACTTCCACTGGTTGTAAAACTGAGTCAGGCAGCCCCCTACTGCAGAGGAAGAGTCTCCCTCGGACAGCCGAGGTGGGACATGGGCCAAGTCTTCAGAGGGTGGCACCAGGCCCCTTGGGCCATGTGCCTTCTGCTACATTTTCTTTTGCGGCTGGAGGGCTTGGTTCTTGTTGAAGGCCCCTCGGCCTTTGCCACGAAAGGACTGACGGTTATGAAACCGCTGGCAATGCCCGACCATCTTAATAGCGGTCTTAGTTTTCTCAGTGGCTTCCAGGGCCTGCTCCACTTGTGGGCCAAAGAGATAAACTCCATCAAATGGAAAATTCATGACTCTCTGTTGAGCATCATTTGTGAATTCTGAAGTCCATAACCATGAGTGACGCCGGTGCATATCCCAGTTGCTGCTGCTCTCGCAGTGTCAAAGGTGTCCATAGCAGACTTAAGTTGCTGATTACTGGACTCAATGCCTCTAGTAATGGTTTGGAAAAGCTCTGAACTAACGTTTGATTCTGGAACAGCCTCCACAGTGGCTTTTAGCAAGTGCCAGAGAGTGTATCCATATTGAGAGAAATAGTCCTGATAGCTAGTGATACACATTCCTAGGGTAACAGGAACACTCACTTTCCTAAAGTGTCAAGACTTACAGGATTCTTTATTTACTGGATGAGCCATAGATTCCTGAGGGAGAATGGCTCTGTCATTTTCTGCCAAGACCACTATGGTGTCTGCAAAGGCTTGAGAGGCCAGGACTGGTCTATCCTTGGGGGGAGCGCATTTCCTGTCTATGGTCTTAGCCACAGATGGAATGTGTGCCGGACTGTCCCACATCATCTGTAAAAGAGTCTCAAAAGAGGCCTGTACTGGAGGTGTCAATTCCACAGGGATTTCAGGGACATGCAGATATTAAAGGAGCAACAGCTTCACAGGATCTACCTCAGGATTCTGGAGAGAAAGGGTGGAGTTTATATTCTTCAGGAGAGACTTAAAAGGATAGGTCCTCGACCAAGGGGCTCTGCTAAAGTAGAGGGCTTACCTCCCACTCCAAAGGATGAATCTTCATCAAAATCGTTCCCTAACTGCAGATCAGGATCAGTCTCAATATTATCTCCCATTAGCCCAGAAGGGATAGTGTAGAAAGTAAAAGGAGGAATGAGAGTAGGAGGAAGTGCTCCCCAAATTGGAGTCGAAAATCATGACACCTGAGACAGCACCGGCTGCAGCCCTGCCAAGACCAGAACTGTGGGTGGCGCCGCAATCAGCGCCAGGCGAGCACCTGGAGACCCCAACACCAGGGCACCCAGGACTGAAGATATGAAAACATGAGTAGGAGAAGGTAGTACCTGTGCTGGCTCCCATGCCGCAGCCATGTGAGGGGAAAAAGCACAAGAGCGTGGCGTCTATGGCATCAAAGAAGGTTCCATGCAATTAGGCTGACCCAACCAGCCTGCTTGCGGGTCCAAGGCCCCCAGGCCAGGCTCAGCAGACACGGGAAGTCGAGACAACCGCCGAACCCTCTGCTCCATCAGAGCGGCCCAATGATGAAACTGCTCACCGGAGGACCCCCCCCCCATGGGGCAGGGAAGGACTCCGGAGTTGAGGATCACGGCAGCTGGGAACCGAGGCCGCAGGTGACCCCAATGGAGCCAGGGTCGGCCTACTGTCCCCACCACCTACGATCTCCATGCAGACGTACCAGAAGGCAACCTCGAGCAGTATTACTTCTTCTTCGGCCAGCGGGACGAAGAACAACTCAAGGCCGAGTGGTACTGGGTCCCCGAATTCGATCAGGCCCGCTTCTTTTTGTGCTTCCGAGAGGACCGCCCTTCCTCCCAAGCACTGGACTACCTATTGTCAGACCCACCTGCATAGAGGGCGACGGATCGAACCCAGCCCTGCTGCTGAAACAGCTTTCAAGCAAAGTTCCCACACCATCACCGGCCCGTTCATGGTCGACTCCATTGAAGGTGGGCTGAAGAAGACTTCTCTGTTCTGTGCTGAAAAGGTTTTTTTTTTTTTAAATAAATAAATAAAAGTAATCAAATACTGAACGACTATGCTGCTGTTGTATAGACGCAAAGATTTAACTCCTGGCAGGTGAGCGACGTAGTCACTTAAGAGCATTTGACAGCGAGGAAAAAGAAGAACTTAGGCGGTTGGAGGGTCTACAGTGAGATAGCCTATACAGCACAAGCCAGTCTCGCAGTGCCATGTATTTGTGGTCCTACCTCGGCACCGACCCTCCTGAAAATTTTTGGCACCCACTCGGTCCTAGTGCCTCCGATGTAGTTCCCGCTAGTGTGAATGAATGGTGGAGACTTTATGTCCAGGCAGATCATCTCCATTTGGCCATGGAAGTTTTTCTGGTAAAGGGCTTACGGATGGCCAGAAGAATCTCTGAGACCCTTTGAGAGACCTTTTACCGGCTCACTTCCATCTCTTCAGGAGCCAGGCATGGAGGTGAAGGGAGCACAGGTTGGGATGAAACAGGGACCCCTGCATCAGAAGGTTCGTACGCAGGGAGAGAGGTCTCAAAGGGGCAACTGACAAGCTGTTGAGCAGAGGAAACCATATCTGCCGAGTCCAGTATGAACAATGACAATCATCTCACCTCCATGCGCCTCCAACTTGAGCAGTACCCTCTGAACAAAAGGAACAGGATGAAATGCATACAGAAAGCGATTTGTCCACTGCAGCCTGAATGCATCCCAACAAACAAAATTCCACATTCTGGATTTCTGCAGCAGAATCGAGGCAGTTTGGTGTTGAGTGGGGACGCAAAAAGGTCCAGCTCTGGAGTTCCCCACTCGTAAAAGAGAGACTGTACTACATCTGGAGCTAAGGAACACTCATGAAGATTTGCTTTTGACCAACTGAGCTGGTTTGCTAGACTGTTCTGATCCTCTGGCAAACAGATCTCCTGGATCAGAGCACTGTGCTCCAGAAACCATTCCCACGCTCTCACTGCTTCCCTGCAGAGAGGGTAAGAGTGTGCTCCACCTTGCTTGTTGATGTAGTCACATGACTGTCTTACTGCCTGTCTGTAAGAGGATGACCTGGTTGTGGACATAGCCCACCAGGGCCAGGAGGGCGTACAGGACTGCTCTCATTCCCAAGATACTGATGTGGACATGAGATTCCACTGGGCTCCAGACTCCCAAAGTGTGGCTGCCCAGACAATGGGCTCCTCACCTCAACAGAGACACGTCCTTGGTGAGGGTTATCCGAGGTTCTGGGGGAAGAGACTGGGGGACCTTGAAGAAGACTGTCCTCCTGTGTCCAATAAGCAAGTAATCGCAGGAAGGGCTTTGTCACCTTGATAGTATAAAACTGAGGATGCGCTGTCAGAGACCATCGAGTGCTGATCATCCCACTGTTCTGTCCTCATGTGCAGACACGCTAAAGGCACCGTGATGACAGAGGAGGCTGAGGACTAGCATTCACTGCATGGAGTGTGCCCGGAATGACTTGTTCTTCATGATGAAATGTACCATCCGGAGGATTGCTTTCCTCCTGTCTTCTGGGAAGGAGGCCCTTGCCTTCACAGTGTCCAAGAGGGCTCCGATGAAGAGCAGTTACGGAGAGGGCTGAAGTTGCAAC
Source organism: Neoceratodus forsteri (assembly GCA_016271365.2). NCBI lineage: Eukaryota > Metazoa > Chordata > Ceratodontiformes > Ceratodontidae > Neoceratodus > Neoceratodus forsteri. The sequence goes on from CM057456.1 coordinate 794,084,980, forward strand.
TTCTCCATATTCAGCAGAACTCCCGTGGAGATCAGGAACTGAGCTGCTGTGGTCACTGCTTGTTCCGCGCCCTGCTTGGACTATCTGGCTAGGAGACAGTTGTCTAGATAAAGACTTACAGTCCAAGTTTTCAAAGGTGTGCTGTGAGAACTGCAAAGCACTTTGTAGAGACTCAAGGTGCCAAGGATAGCCCAAAGAGCAGGACTCTGAACTGAAAATGCTGGCCCGGAGCAACAAAGCGAAGAAATATGCGGTGACTGGGATGCACTGGAAAACGCTGGTAGGCATCTTGCATGCCCAGAGAGGCCAACCAGTCCTGAGACTTGATAAGTGGAAGCAGGGTCCCTATACAGTTCATTTTGAACTTCCCTCGATGCAGGAACCTGTTCAGTTTTCTGAGGTCGAGAATGGGGTACACGCCCCTCTGACTTTTTCGGAACCACAAAGTGATGAGAGTAAAAACCTGTATTGCACTCACTCTCTGGCACTACTTCCACTGCCCTGTTGCTCAAGAGGCCCGCTATACCTGCACAAGAAGGTCCGACATGGAAGTGGACACGGATTGCGGTTTTCTGGGTAGATTGTCCATGGGGATTTCTGCGGAATTTAGTAAGTATCCCTCCTGGATGGCCTACAGGACCCACTTATCAGAAGTGACAATCTTCCACTGACTGTAAAACTGAGAAAGATGCACACCCACTGGAGAGCAGTGGGCCTCTGGCAGCGGAGGCAGAACCAGGGCCAGAGTTTCAGAGGGTGGCACTAGGCGCTTTTGGGGCTCATACCTTCTGCTGCATTTTCTTCTACAACTCAGGAGGCTGAGACTTAACTTGGGCTCCTCTTCCTTTGCCACAAAAGGACTCTCTATTACTCAAAACCCTACAGACGGGCGTTCCTCAAGGGTCAGTCCTGGGGCCCCTACTTTTCGCTATTTGCATAAATGAAACTGACTGCAAAATTACTATGGCAAGTGTTCATCTCTTTGCAGATGACACTGTACTTTATGTTACATGGCCTTCTCTTGAGTCTGCTTGTCTAGAACTACAAAAGGAATTCAACCTTTTACAGCAGCACCTTCTTCACTTGAAACTACTACTTAATTCAAAAAAGACTAAAGTCATGCTCCTCTCCCCTCAAAAAAAAAGCAGCAAACACTAACCCCATAACTATCAAACTACAAATTACAACCATCCTGAGGGAAACACTCAAATATGTGGACAAATTCAAATAGCTAGGTTTCTGGCTCGATCATAAACTAACATTTACGACTGGCATCGAAGAACTATCAAAAAGACTAAGACAAAGGATAGAACTTTTCGTCCATATTAAGCACCTGCTTACCTATGAGTAGGAGTTTCGGTTTTATGTGTTTATTATTTAATAAAAAAGGTGTTTATTTTCAACTTTTCTTGCTCTTATTTCAAGCTGTAAAAATCTGTGTGTTCTGGTGTAAAAAAAAATAATTCTTAACACATTTTCAGTAGTTATCAGTGTTTATTGTAATAAAGTAATTACGTATGTCAGCAGCAAGATTCCTCATTGGCATGGAGTAAGAGGTCGTGATCGGGCATGATTTCTGTCAAGAGGCATGGTGGAGCCCCCCCCCCCCAGCACCCACACCCAGCCGTGCAGCAGGAGACAGACACTGAGCAAGAGAGACAAGCCTGACCCCTGCAGCAACGGAGAGAGAGACATAGTAAGTGATGGCACAGGACATGTCACTGAAACCCACGGTCTCTCTCTCTCTCGACCTAGCGAGAGGGAATCAGAGGGTGCTGACATGTCCATGTGTGTGTGTCTGTCTTGACGTTGCCTGCAGTCGGCGAACGGGAATTCTCTTGCCCTGCTGTGGAGTTGCTAAATAGGCAGTCAGTCCCCACACCATGGCAGTCTCACAGTGCAATAGAGTGAGACCGAGGAGGGGGCAAGTGAGCTGCAGGGAGCCCCGAGAGAGAGAGAGAGAGAGAGAGAGCAGGGTTTTAAATAATTGATTAGCAGTTTTTTTCTTGGGACTATACTAACTGTACACAAAGTATTTATATAGATTTTCTAGAAGTGCTGTGTTTGTTAAACACAGTGAGGCCAGAGCTATGCATTTTCACAAAGATTTAGCACTTTTATGAGCAAAACGCTAATCAATTTTTAGAGTTATATAAATCCCTGGAGAGAGATACGCACAGCGACACAGTATGGAATTCAAAGTTGCAGGACTCTCCTCTGTTTGTGCATCTCTCTCTCTCTCGCTTTCTTGTTCAGAATGAGCAGTTCTGAGTTGTGTGCGATTGTGTTGTCTGACGTGCAGCTCACAGTGACAGTCCCCACGAGTAACCTCACCCCCCGATATTTGCTGTCGATCCTCTATAGGTGAAATAAAATTTCAGTGTTTATCGGTTTTAACCGAAATGACGAAAAACACGTCTGTGGTGTCTTATCGGTTAAAACCGAAAACCCTACCTATAAGGCAAAACAAAGGCTAGTTCAGGCAACATTTCTACCCCTCATTGACTACGCGAAAGTACAGTTACATAAGAACTTACGTAAAACAGTAGATCTTTGAGAGAGATTCCTTCAGAAGGTCATTACATATTGGACTGGCGCCACCAGGCGTCTGGCTACATGGCAGCCTTTTCTAGCAATACCTGATGGGGGACCGCCCACCTGACGTCACGTGACCGGCATCAGCGTGGCTGTATATAATGGGCGGTCCCCACGCCCGCCCACCAGTTCTCCCGCTGGAGCCAGAAGAGGTCTGACAGTAGGAGTGAACAGGATTCGGAGTCCCTGTGAAAGAAATAAAATGAGGGGAAGGAGGGAGAGAAAAATATGACCTACTGAAGGAACCTCTCTCAAAGATCCACTGTTACGGTAAGTTCCTACGTAACCGTACTATCTTATTTCGAAAGTGTTCCTTCAGTAGGTCATTACATATAGGTCAGAGTCCCAAGCAGTCCATCCAAAAAGAGACAGAGAGAAATCAGGGAGGAGGAGAAAATAACTCCAACAGAAACTGGGAACCAGAATGGACCCAGCCTAGGACATAAGGCCCTGCAAAACAGCTAAGCTGAAGTCAGCCCTCCGCCTAGAAGCAATGTCCAGATTGTAATATTTAGTAAAAGTGTGAACAGAACTCCAAGAAGCTGCGGTGCAAATATCAGCCGCAGAGACGTTCCGCAAAAAAGCAGTGGAAGCAGCCATGCCCCTACTAGAATGACCTGTGATGGGACCCGGCAGAGGTTTTTCGTACTTTTGATAATACTGAATGCAGTTGCCTAACGATCTGGAGAGGCAGTGCTTTGAAACCGCTTTGCCCTTTGACCTGGGGGCAAAAGAAACGAAAAGCTGATCGCAGCTACTGAAGTCCTTGGTTCGGTGTGTGTAGCACCAAAGAATCCAATGGACATCCATGGTGTACAGAAGTGCCTCACCTCTATTCGAAGGGAACAGAAAGTAAACTGGAAGTTCTACTGATTGGTTCAGTGTGGCTTCTGACACCACCTTGGGTAAGAACTTAGAATTTGTCCTGAGGACCACCCAGTCCTTGCGAAAAATAAGAAATGGCTCTTTACAAACCAGAGCGTGAAGCTCCAAAATCCTTCGAGTTGACGTAACATCAACCAAAAATAAAGTCTTCCAGGAAAGGAAGCGCAAGTCACAGCTCATGGCAAGTTCAAATGGGGGAAGAGTGAGCTTCTCCAACATGAAATTCAAATCCCAAGGTGGGGTTGGGCTGCGGATGGGGGGTTTCAGATGGAGGATCCCTTTCAGAAAGGTTTTTGAGACCTCCGACTGAGCTACGGGTTTGCCACCCACCAGCTCATGGTACGCGGAAAGGTGGACCTTCAAGGAAGAATATGACAGCCCTGAGTCTGACAGATGAAACCATATGAGCTTACCCCCCATAACAGTGACAAAGGACAAATGGCAAGTACTGTTGGTGATGCTAGGAAAGGAGGGCAGGATGGGGGGGGGGTGGAAGGTGGTTACCCTTAATGCTAGGAGCCTTGGGAGGAAAACTGCAGAGTTACAGGTTCTCATGGCAGAGGGAGAGGTGGACACTGCAGTCATCACGAAACATGGGCCACCCAATACAATGACTGGGACCTGTCTGTACCAGGGTACAGATTATTTCGTAGGGACAGGGTGATTGGGAAAGGAGGGGGTGGCACTATATGTGAAGGAAGGACTGAAGTGTTTAAGGGAGGAAGGGGAGGAGGGTAGTACGAAGTCACTTTGGATGCAAATCCAGGATTCCAAGAATAGGATTCTTAGAATGGGAGTGGTGTACAGGCCACCATCTCAGACGGAGGAGTTAGACAGGGAACTAGCGGGACAGATCAGAAGGACCCAAGAGAAGGTAGGTGGTGATTGTGGGGACTCCAACATGCCAGGAGTGGACTGGAGCACCCCAACAACCAGGAACAGAAGGGAGCAGGTACTGCTGGATGCCTTCCAGGACAGCTTCCTGCTGCAAATGGTCAGTGAACCAACCAGGTTAGGGAATACCCTTGACCTTGTGCTGGCAAATGGGGACTTTGTGAGAGAACTTACAGTGGAGAAACCGCTGTTAGGGAGTGACCACCGCTCAGTATGGCTCAAACTGGATATGGGCAAGGAAGGAGTGGAATCTGGCACAATACTGCTGGACTTCAGGAGGGCCGACTTTGGGAGGATGGGGGAAGTGGTAAAAGGGTACCTGGCCAGAATTCAATCTAGTATGGACACTAACCAGAGGTGGGAGCTCATAAAGCTGGGGATAGTGGAGGCAACCAAAACCTGCTGCAAAGCCCAGAGCAAGAAGGCTAGGGCTAAGAAACCGATCTGGTTGAGCAAGGAGGTGATGGAAAAGGTAAGGAGGAAAAGAGCTGCCTTTAGGAAGTACAAGAAAACAGGGAGGGGAGGACAGGGAGGAGTACTTGACAGAATCGAAGGAGGTGACAAGGGCAGTAAGGGAGCCAAAGATCTCACGGAACTCAGGCTGGCACAAGGCATTAAGAAGGGGAGAAGAACTTCTTTAAGTACATCAGGGAAAAAGGAGCTGTAAGGACCACATAGTAAGGATTAGGAAGGAGGGGTTGGGTGGAAGCAGGGTGCGATAAGGCGGAAGCACTAAATGAGTACTTCTGCTCAGTATTTACTAAAGAGAAGAGGGGGGTGACACCCAAGGTGGCAGAAATGGCAGAAGCAGGGGGAGTGGTGACAGATGGGGAAATCATGGAGAGCAGAGTTCGAGAGGGTTTGAAGGCACTGAGGGTGGACAAGGCGCCAGGCCCAGATGGCATCCACCCAGGGTACTGAAGGAGCTGGCAGAGGTCCTTGCAGGACCTTTGGCAGACCTATTTAATGCCTCACTACATTCGGGTTGTGTACCTCAGGACTGCAGGATGGCTCATGTGGTGCCCCTCCACAAGAGTGGCCCCAAGGATGAACCGGGAAACTACAGACCAGTGAGCCTCACATCCATCATGGGTAAGCTAATGGAGACTATCCTGAAGGAGAGGCTGGTGGCCCTCCTAGAGGCCAAAGGACTACAGGACAGCAGACAGCATGGCTTCATACGTGGCAGATCCTGTCAAACCAACCTGGTCGAGTTCTATGACTGGGTAACTAGGCAACTGGACAGGGGCCATGCAGTGGATGTCCTGTATCTGGAATTCAGTAAGGCATTCGACTCAGTGCCACATGAAAGGCTGGGAATGAAGTTAGTAGGCACAGGGGCGGGTGCAAAGCTGGTGAGATGGGTAGGAAACTGGCTACAGGGAAGGCAACAGAGGGTGGTGGTGGGTGGGGAGCTCTCACACCCAAGGGCAGTGACGAGCGGTGTTCTACAGGGCTCAGTGTTGGGACCAGTGTTGTTTGGGATATTCATTGCAGACATATCATGGGACATCAAGAGCAAGATCAGTCTGTCTGCTGATGATACGAAGGTAGGCGCGGTGGTGGATAACCTAGGGGGATGGCAGGGGTTGCAGGATGATCTGGCAAAGCTTGAAATCTGGTCAGACACCTGGCAACTGGGCTTTAATGCCAAAAGTGCAGGTGCTGCATTTTGGGATGAAGAACTCAAGGAGGAGTTACCAGCTAGGGGAGTGCAGCTAGCCCAGACAGAGGAGGAGAAGGATCTGGGTGTGCTCATTACAGGGTCAATGAACAACTCGGCACAATGTAGGAAGGCAGCTGCAAAGGCTAACAAAATGCTGGGTTGTATTGCAAGGGGTAAATCCTCGAGGAGGGAGGAGGTGATTCTGCCAATGTATAGGTCATTAGTTAGACCACACCTGGAGTACTGCATGCAGTACTGGCGTCAGTATCTGAAGAGGGACATTAAGTTACTGGAGGGGGTGCAGCGCAGAGCGACAAAGATGATCAAGGGGCTGGGGGACTTATACCAGAGGACGTTGAAGGAGTTGAACATGTACTCACTGGAGGAGAGGAGAGACAGGGGTGACATGATGGCGACGGGGCTGTGCTGTGATCTCCGAGTGCAGAAACGCTGCCCCGGGGAAAACTCATTTCAATTCTTTCAGTTTTATTTAGTTTATAATTTTATTAGTTTATTTTACTAGTTTATAAGTTAGTTTTTGTTTATTTTGTTTCGGGGTTTTGTGTTCTACCCTATTTGCTTAGTTGGTTTTTCCCCCCACCCCACCCCTTCTCTCTGTCAGTGCAGTTGCGGAAAGCCTTTCAGCATCACCTGTAAGACTGTTCGTGTTCCTGCTTGTGGGACTGAGGATTCGTCTTCTCGGACTGCTTAGGGAAGCGTATGTACTGGTGTCAAGGACTTGGACAAATCCCTATGGGCGTCTGAGTGGAGGAGATGGCGGTGTTTTCATGCCACCGGAGCTGTAAAGGGGTCTGTTTGCTGTTGTGGTGCCGTCTTTCCCTGTGCTATATGAAGTAAAGGGAGAATCTAGGTGGCGAGTCGTTGGCCCCTGAGAGGCTCTTTGTCAGTTTTGGTGGGCCACCGTGTTGAATATCCGCCCCGAGAGGTGGTGGGCTGGATGGTTGCTGCTAGTTGGCAGCAGCATTTCTGGCTCTTCTGACCCGCTCCAGTTCGGCTGGAGAGCTGACCAGAGAGCGGTAAGGTCTGTTTTGTGGGCGGTGTTCACATGGTGATTTCCTGATACTGCCGTGGCTTGTTATCTCCCCTTCCTATGATACGAATGTTGGAATGCCTTAGACTTATTTCCTGACCCTGAATTTGATCCAGAGGAGGAAGTATTGTGAAGTGTCTCCTACAGCAGGAATAGCTGGATCCGTTGTTTCATAATGGTGGTGAGAGCCCACGTGGGACTATGGATTTTACTGCTTGAACTATTCTTTCTGAGATTTGCTGACTCTGTTATACGTTTGGAACTTTTTCTGCCTGCACTGACCCTTCCAGAGTGGTGAGAGCTCCTTGGAGGGGTTTGAACTGGGGGTGGGGTTTTTTCTTTTTGTTTTGTTATTATTTTTTGGATGCATGGAGTGAGAGTTCATGCTCCATATTTGGTTATCCCTACGGTGGACGGTGGGAGCTCCAGTGTTAAAGACTGATTTTATATATTTTATTGAATTATTATTGTATGCCTTTTGGATAAGTTGACTGTTTAATTTATTTAGTTATGTTATGTGTTTTTAAGTCTATGTTTTATTTTTAGTGGGATTTCTCGGAAGTAGTGAGATCTCTGGCCCCGGCCCGCTGCTTATGGACGACAATATTTATTTTCATATCCCCGTCATGCACTATTCATCCGCCGCTCTTCATGCCCTCCGCCCTTTTTTTGCCCCCCCTCTGTCCTTTCCTATATACCAACGTTGTAGGGCATTGGGGATTGTGCGTGGTAGGATTCGGAGGGTGGGGAGACGTGAACAGCGGGGGATGAAGGAGGGAGTTGTGCGTATTCGGCCGGTTAAGTCCAGAAGACGCCCTGGGGCGAAATGGAGTGACGACCGGGGTCCTTCCTGGTTGGTCCCCATACCCAAGGGCACCACCCTCTCTGTTAACAGTGGGCAGATGGTCGGGGTTTCCCAGGAATCCTATCCAACTCGGGCGGTGTTGTGCAATGCCAGGTCCGTTGTGAACAAGACTGCCATCATTGCGGACTTGGTAGGTACAGCGGACCTGACTTGCATTACCGAAACCTGGCTGGATAGTAATGCAGGCCCAGTCTTTGAGGCTGCTATTCCGGCCAGGTATTCGGTGATTCACCGCCCGAGATTGGATCGCAGGGGTGGGGGGGTTGCGGTCTGTTTTAAGACCGAATTGGACCTCACAAGTGTTTCAGTGGAGGAGACCAGATCTTTGAGAGTGTCGTGGTGGCAGGTGGAGGTTATAGAATGGTTCTCGCTCACCGTCCACCCAGTGATGAGAAAGCTTTAAGGAAGAGGTGGATTTCCATCGACCAGGTATTTGAGTCACCCAGGTTGATGGTGCTGGGTGATTTCAATGCCTGGATCGATGATGAACTCGCCTGCTTGGTCAGCACTTCCTCCAATTGATGTGTTCATTGGGCCTCTCACTGGTAGTTACCTCTGCCACTCATAAATGGCCACTCACTCGATCTGGTCTTCCTGCTAGGGTTGGAGGCCTCCGAGGTGGGGGTGGAACCAGTCAGTTGGTCCGACCACTACATGGGGAGATTCAATTTTGGCACCCCCTCGCCTAGACCTACCCCAGTGGAGATGGTCAAGTACCGCCCTTTACGGGACGTTACGCCCACTGGTCTAACTGTGGTTCTTGACCTATCAGAGTTTCCTGGGTTGAGCATGAATCCGGAAGAAATGGTGCAGGCCTATAATAAAGCTGTCACCTCTGCTCTGGATTTAATTGCTCCCACCCGTGTGCGACCTCTCTCCCTTCGCCCTCAATCCCCATGGTTTGACCAGGATCTGAGGGAGTTGCGGAGACTTGGTGGCAGGTTGGAGAGGTTGGTGGAAGTCCGCCTGATGCCGACCATATTAGACTTCTAGAGCATTATAAACTCTACCAGTCAGCAATTACTCATAAGAAGGCAGTGTTCCTGTCCGGAGAAATTGCTGCTGCTCAGAATCGACCAGCCCAACTCTTCCGAACTGTGGACAGGCTGTGCAACCCAGCTTGTCTGCAGATCCGTCGAGCTTTTTCACAATTACAGTGTAAGGAGCTTGCTCGATTCTTTGCTGATAAGGTGGCCGACATCAGGGCCGAGATTCGCGCCGCCTCCTCCATGGGAATTGCAGTGGTCCAGCCTATGGTTGCAAGCACCTTGTCCACCTGGAGCTCCTTCACAAGGCTGGAAATCGAGGATATTGTGAGGATTGTCCTAGGTATATGCACCACCAGCTGTAGTTTAGATCCAGGTCCTACTGACCTGATTGTGGGCTGTAGGGATGTTATCATCCCGATCCTTACCAAGATAGTCGGGTGTTCCCTAGACACTGGTGAATATCCCCGCTCCCTGAAGGAGGCAGTAGTGACACCAGTGTTGAAAAAGACATCTTTGGACCCCGACTCCCTGGTAAACTACAGACCCATCTCGAACCTCCCCTTTGTTGGGAAGGTTATCGAGAAAGTGGTGGCTGCCCAGTTAGACAACCATCTTGCCATCCATAATATCTACGATCCTCTTCAATCAGGTTTTCGTAAGAGACACAGCACAGAGACTGCGCTGGTTCGGGTCCTCAATGATCTCTTGATGGCGAGAGACCAGAAAAAACGGTTTATTTTGGTCCTTTTGGACCTGTCAGCAGCTTTTGACACCATAGACTATGGGGTATTGCTTGAGCGCCTGAGATACATCTGCGGGCTGTCGGGTTTGGTCCTCAGATGGTTTACCTCCTTCCTCACAGGTAGGATTCAGAGGGTGGTATCGGGAATTTTTTCCTCTGAGCCTACTGCTCTGACCTGTGGGGTGCCTCAGGGCTCTGTGCTTTCTCCCATGTTGTTTGCGGTGTACATGCTTCCCCTCGGAGACATTGTAAGAAGATATGGGCTGAAGTTTCATTGTTATGCCGATGACACCCAGCTCTACCTATCTTTTGTACCTGACCAGAATAGAGCTCTCTCAGTGTTTAACAGCTGTCTCAGGGAGATCCAGGATTAGATGAGGTCCAGCTGGCTGAAGTTGAACTCTGGGAAGACTGAGGTGTTGGTTGTGGATCCCGATCGCCGGATTAAGGGGTCGGGTGGTTGCTTAGCCTCCGGTTTATTCCTGGGAGGTGTGGAGCTCCCGACCTCTGAAAGGGTGTGAGATCTGGGGGTGATTCTGGACGATCAGCTGACTCTGCGTGCCCAGGTGTCAGCAGTCATTAAGACATCCTTTTACCATCTTAGGAACATCGCCAGGATCAAGCACCTTATCCCATCCGGTGACCTACCTACGCTGATCCACGCCTTTGTGACCTCTCGTCTGGACTACTGCAATTCCCTTTACTTTGGGCTTTCTGGGTAGATATTCGCCGCCCAGCTAGTGCAGAACCGGCAGCCCGGGTTGTTAATGGGGACTTCTGTCCTCGATATCACACTGGTGCTTCGGGAGATCTGCACTGGCTGCCGATTCAGTGGCGATCACCTTTAAAGTAGGTCTTCTGACTTACAAAGCCCTACAGGTTGGGCCCTGACTATCTGAAAGAGCTTCTGGTGCCTTACCGACAGACACGTCCTCCGCTCCACCAATGAGGGGTTGCTAGAGATCCCGAGGGTTAGTTTAAAATCTTCTGGTGCCCGAGCTTTTATGTTTACGGCACCCACCCTCTGGAATTCTCTACCACGTTGGATTCGAGAGTGCATGACGGTAGAGGGTTTTAAAAAGGGCTTAAAGTCCTTTTTATGGAATAAAGCATTTTCAGATAAGGTTGATGTATTTTAATTGCCCCCGCTGTTAATTTTAGTTGAGGAAGTATTGTATAGTTTTAGAATGTTTTTATTTGTAATTTATTGTAATGCGCCTTGGTTTTAAGAAAGGCGCAGACAAATAAAGTTTATTATTATTATTATTATGATTGAAACCTTTACATACATGAAAGGAATAAACAAGACAGGCACAGAGGGGCTGTTCAAAGTAAGGGAGGGGAGGGCCACCAGGGGCCATGATATGAGACTGGAGCGAGGAAGGTTCAGGAGGGAGATGAGGAGACACATTTTTACAGAGAGGTGGTGGCTGGGTGGAATGCGTTACCTGCTGAAGTGGTATGCAGTAGAACAGTGGACTGCTTCAAACGAGGATGGGACAGGACAAGGGGGAGGGTTAACGAAGGGGAAGGGTGGAAGGGGAAGGGCAGCTGCAGAATAAGGGGTGCTAGCTGCACATTCGAGAAGACTTGATAGACCTCTAGGCCTTTATCTGCTGGCAAATTTCATATGTTCGTATGAAGGAGGTATTCCATGACTTGTGAGGCAGAACAAGAAAAGGGGTTCCAATTCTTGGCAGATGCCCAGATGGAAAAACGTTTTCACTTCATGGCATAAGTGGAATGAGTGAAGGATTTTCTAGCCTCTAAAAGAACCTGAGTTACTCGAGAGGAGACCCCAAAACGAGAAATATCTATGTCTGAAGGAGCCATGCATGAAGATGCAGGGTCCTGAGCCCCGGATGAACAAGGCAACCTTGATCCTGAGTCAAGAGGTTGTGGGTCACTGGAAGTGGAACCGGTGGTTCCCTCAACAGCTGTTGCAGCAGCGGGAACCAAATTTGCCTCGGCCAGGGAGGGGCGATGAGAATCATCCTCGCCTTCTCTGCCTGTAGCTTGAGAAGGACCCTCTGGAGAATGGGAAACGGAAGGAAGGCGTACAAAAATTCCCCGGTCTGAGAGAGAGAGAGTGCGCATCATGCCAGAAAGCACCATGCCCTGGAACAAGTGAGCAAAAACTGGGAAGTTTTTCGTTGTACTGGGAGGTAAAAAGGTTGATTTCCGGACGCTCCCATTTTAAGAAGAGAGATTCTGCCACTTCACGATTTAATTCCCATTTGTGAGTTAGGGTCCGAGACCTGCTGAGACAGTCCGCCAGGACATTTTGGATGCCTGGAACATGTACGGCCACTAAGGCCAGATCGTGCTGGACTGCCCAGTTCCACACCCGCATTGTCTCCCTGCACAGGGGGGTATGAGTGAGTTCCTCCTTGTTTGTTGAGGTACCAAACTACCGACATGTTGTCCGTTTGGATCAGCAGTGATCCCTTGGGAAGGAGGGTCTGGAAGGCCTGCAAGGCATACAAGACCGCCCTCATCTCCAGAACGTTGATGTGAAATGATGCCTCCAAGCTAGACCACAGTCCTTGTGCTTGGTGCTCCCCTAGATGTGCTCCCCATCCCATGTTTGATGCATCTGTAGTTAGGGATGCCAGAGGAGCTGGGTTCCTGAAAGGAAGACCCATGGAAAGGTTGCACTGGTCCCTCCACCATAGCAATTCTCTATGCTCGCCCCAAAACCAGGAATGTCTCCTAATGTAGATATTGACGGCAGTAGCAGCATGGGAAGCAACAATCTGCAAAATCTTCTGCGTTAAGTGTCCAGTTCTGGTAAGGTTTCTGCAAGACATTTGAGGGGGGTCCAAAGGGAATACTCATACTAAGAGAAGTTTTCTTGGTAGCTAGCTATACACATATTCAAGGTAGCTACAGCAAAGGCTCTTTTCCCCATCAAATCAATCATATGAGACCCTTATTGATGGGGTATGCCATAACTTGTTATGGCTTAATCGTTCTCAGCCAGAATGACAATCTTATCAGCAACAGGCAGAGACTCTCTAGGTCTCTCTCCCTGCCCACTTTCCACACCCTTGATGGGTCTTTACTTGAGAACACACGCTCCTTCAGGTACCTAAGAGTTTGGCTGGATCAATACCTAAACTTCTCAAAACATACTGACGCCATCCAAATAAAACTACGCCTCAAGTTTGGTGCCCTGTTCAGGAACCGTAGTTGAATCCTCTCTACAGTTAGGCGTGAAATTGTTCAGAAGATGATCTTGCCCATCTTCGACTACTGTGATGTAGTCTACAGTGCTGCTCCCAAGTCCTCCTTGGCCAGACTGGATACCCTCTTCAATTCCTTCTGCCATTTTGCCCTTGATGCTCCCTCTCGCACCCACCACTGTGATCTCTATCATGCCCTATCCTTCCCCTCTCTCCCTCTCTTACAAACAGACAACTCTCCCACTGCGCTAAATTCACCTACAAGCACTGGCTGGGTGAACTCCCTTCCTACCTCTCCCACTCATTTATAACATTCCTCACTCTCTCTCACTCACTTAGATCATCCAACTCCCGTACACTGGTGGTCCCCCGCAGAGCCACCCTCATCGGCCAATCTGGTTACTCTTACCACCTCCCAAAAATGTGGAATCCCACCCACCCTCAAAATTCGTCACTCATCCTCCTACTTCTCCATCAGCTCTGCCCTTAAAAACTTCCTTGCACCTAGCTGTTCCTGCTACAACCCTCCCTAACTCTCCCCCTCTAAGCCTGACAAACTCTATCCCCCTCTCAGTACCCATGCAATGGCCTTGCTGCAGCTCCACTCCCACCTACCTAAAAACTAGCATTCTTTCCCTTCCTCCAGTTCTTTTCCTTCAGACCTTCCAATGTCTCTTCTGCGATTTCTCTATCTTCCAAAGTTGTACCAAGGGCCTGTCCCTACCCTATCCTTACACCATTAACCCAACTCTTCCCTCCACTTCTCTTCATCCTGAAGGGCTGGGATCCTGGCCTCTCTTCTGTCTCACCTTCACCCTCTTTTATGTCCTTCCGAAGCCTATTCTTCCTTGCTGACTACAACCTGCTTCCCTCCTATTGTACCCCACCTCTCGCTGCCACAGCCTACTCCCTTCCTGACATGCTTGACCCCTGCCTTGTGCAGGCAGAGTCCTCAGCATATTGGAGGGGGTCAGGTCCCAGCAGACCTTTCTCTTCCTACCTCTTCCTTCACCTCCTTGTTCCAACCACTTCCATCACCACCCCGCTTCACTGCCTACCGACGTACCTACCCTCTCTCTCTCACCTTCCATTCTGCTCCCTATGTAGCCCTATCTATAGCTGACCCCAATCTCTATCGCACTTGTAGCTAACTTGCTCTTCTGTTATGGCTGACCCCTAATCTTTACTGCACTTGTAGTTAACCTGCACTTCTGTTATACCTTAGCCAACCCATTCTGCCTGTGTTTACTCATCACTAGCTTCTCTAGATCAAACTACAACAGTTCTAGTCAGCCATTTTGCAGCTACGCAGTTATGTGTCATTTAGTGTATGCCTAAAAGTCATTTTGTGTTGTTGAATCTATCTAGTCCAAAAGCGCTGGCGTAGTATCGATCTAGTTCAAAACTGTTAGCATTCTATTTTATTACTCCTGTACAGTCTGCTCAAATTATTTGACTGCAATGTACTATAAATTTATATTGTGTACCAAATCTCTGTAAACTATCCTCATATTGCCCTACCCCTCAGGTCGCACGGGAGACGAGCAACTTGTTGCTCAGCGTGCCTTCCTGGTGAAACATTTCAATAAACAAAAAGGCTGAGAAGCCAAAAATAGGCCTATCTTTACAGGCAATGTTCTTACAGTCTATCTGCTTAGAAACAGAAAGAATGGAAGCAGACCTGGCCCACACTGCCTCCAAAAGAGTTTTAAATGCAGGAAGAACAGGAGGTGTGAGATTAACCGGAATGTTACGCACATGAAATCACTCGAGACGTAGCCGTTTACCTGTATCTAAGGCAGAGGCTGAGAGCAAGGGTTGCATGCATATTGTGAAGCAGAGTCTAGAAAGAAAGATCTTCCTGAGGAACAGAAGGAGCACCTGGAGCAGAATTATCCAGGGAGTACAAAGAGTCATTGTCAATGCCCTCAGGGATAATATGGTCAAGGTCAAACTCATCCTCCTCCAACTCCTCTTCAGAAAGAGGGGTAGATAGAAGTGTGGACCTACAGATGCCTAGACCAATCCTGGGAGTTGGACAAACAGGAGACACTGGCACTAGCCCAGTAGGAGCCAGAGCCATACCTGGTGCCAACACTGGCACTGCTTCCAAAGGAGTCGGCACCGGCAGCACAGGAGCCTGTTTCAAACCCACAGAGACAGGATGTGGCGCCGAGGAGATCCCCAACGTCGCAGACATCACCAGACACGGTGCCCGTTCATGGCACCAGCACAGGTCCTAGGAGGCCCAAAACTGCCACCACCGAAGGTCCAGCTAGCACTGAGGTGACCAGTAACGGTACCTTGGCTGGTCCCCACGCAAAGACTGTGTAAGGGATTACGGCCAGTGGAACTGGTATTGGTAATGCGGTCACCATCAAGGGATCAAGATCCACTGGTGGAGCTAAACACTCTACCTGGCCGAACGTCCTGACCACATCCCCGAGGTCCCAAGCTCAGAGGAGCCTAGAACTGGGTCCGCAGGAAGGGGTAAATGGGCCTGATGCTGTACCTACTGCTCCATAAGAACTGCCCAGTGGTAAAACTGCCAACCAGAATCCCCGCAAGAGGACAGTGAGGGGCTCCAGGCCCAAAACATTGAGCAAACCGAGGCCGTACAGGCCAGGGATACCAGCGCTGAGAAGGCCTCCTGTTCCCAGACATCAAAGACCTCTCAGCAGACCTACCAGAGGGTGACCTCAAGCTGTACCATTTCTTCCCCTTCTGATGGGAAGAAAAATCATTTGATGCTAAGCAGTGCCGGTTCCTCAACCAGGATCAAGAACGGGCCCGCTTCTTTTTGTGTTTATGAGAGGACTGCTCTCCCTCTCAAACTCAGGAACACCCAACGTCAGAACCCTCCCTGAGCAAAGGAAGTGGACCAAACATGGCCCCGTTGCTGGAGCAGCATGCCTGAAGAGGCTCTCTATCACCTCCGTCGACGTCCATAGTCATAGGCCGTTGTTCAGTAGGGCTGACAGAAATTTTTTTTTTTAAACGCTAAACTGACATGAAAATAAGAAACACTAGCTTAAAATATTAAACGGAACTGAACGCTGTTGTAGTACAGACATGAAGATCTGACTCTCCCCGGCTGAGTGACAGTCACTGAAGTGCACTTGACAGTGGGGAAAAAAGGAACTGAGATGGTTGAGGGCCATTGCCAAGATAATCTATGCAGCGCGAGTTAGACTTGCAGTGCTGCGCATTTATGCGACCAGTCCCGGCATCTGACCTCCTGAAGATTTTTGGCCCCCAAAGGGTCCTAGCACCTCTGGCTCAGAATCCATCAGTATGATTCAATGGTGAAGATAAGGTTCAGGAAGATCAGAAATTTCAAAGAAAGAAAGTGTAAGCTGCAAGTTACAGCTGGCTCAAAAGGAGCCAAAGTTAACTTCTCAAAAACAAAATTCAAGTCCAAAGCTGGGACTGGATTTCAGAATGAAGGCTTTGTGTGTAAAATACCTCTCAAAAACATACAGGCCACCTCCAGCTGAGCCATCATTAGGCACATGGAAAGCCAATATGGCAGTCAGGTGCACTATGATTGAGGCATACTACAGGCCTGAATCCGATAAGAACAGCAAGTACTCTAGAACCTGACTGACTGGACAGTAAATGGATCCAAGTTATGTGAAGTGGCCCACAAAGCAAATCACTCCCACTTCATGGTATAAGTGGATCTGGTGGACAGTTTTCTGGCAGCCACCGGAACATCCATTGCCACTTTTTGGGAAACCCCAAAGCAAGCTATGGCTATGTCTTCAGGAGCCATGCATCCAAATAAAGAGACTTCAGGTCTGGATTAAGTAGGGTTCCCTGTTCCTGCGACAAAAGACCCTTGCACAGTGGCAGAGGTACTGGGGTTCTACTGCCAGTTGTTGCAGCAGGGAGAACCACATCTGTCAAGGACACAGGAGAACAATGAGTATCAGAGCTGCTCCCTCCATTTGCAACTTGAGTAGTACTCTCCGAGGGAATGCATACAGAAAAGTACAGTTAGGTAACTTACCGTAAGAGTAGATTTTCTAAATGAGCTCCTGCAGCAGGCTACACCATACAGACTATGCCATTAGGCACTAGCACTCCAAAGAAAAACTTCTAGCCAGCAGTACCTAGCTGGGGTCCGCCTCTTACATCAGCCTGCCTGACGTCACTAGCTGAATAAAAGGGGCAGATCCCAGCCACACCTCAGTTCACCCGCCGGAGACCCGAAGGTTGCTCAGCAGGAGAGCTCTGAGGCAGGTGCCGAAGCAAATCCCAAAAGGAGAAACTCAAAAAAGGGGGGGAGGGAATACAGCGTCTGCTGTAGGAGCTATTCTCATAGATCTACTGTTACGGTAAGTTCTTGCGTAACTGTACTATCATACTTCGAGTAAGAGCTCCTGCAGCAGGCTACATCATAAGGACAGAGTCCCAAGCATTGTCCCTCATGAAAATCAGAAAAGGAAGGATTTATAAAATATGAACTGTGAGACCAATAGTGTCTCTAAACTTAAGAGCTAAGTCTTTCAGAAAAGGTAGCTGCAAAGGAAGCAGCCAGGTTCCTTGTGAAATGCCCCCTTACCAGTCCTAGCAAGGTTTTGTCATACTTTTCGTATACAAAAGTGATGCAGTTGGACAACCATTTAGACACAGTCTGTTTCGTTATTGGCTTCCCCAAAGATTTGGGACCTAACAAAACAAATAGTTGTTCAGCTTGCCTGACTCCCTTAGTCCTGTCCAGATAATATCTGAGAATTCTGTGGACATCTAGAGTATCACGGAGCGTTTCCCCATGTTGGTGAAGGGGTACAGGCTCTAGGTCCCTCTTTTCTAGCAAGGATCGAACAACTTCTGCGATGAGAGGAATGTGGGTGGGGTCGAGAAAGGACTGGAGGTCTGTCTGGCAGAATTTCTGTGGACTCCAGTATGTAACCCTTTTTAATGATGTCCCTCACCCACTGGTCTGAGGTTATTGCGGTCCGCCCTCCTGAGTAGAAGGAGACTCGACCTCCCACTGCCTCCCCCACCTCTTCTGCTGAAGGACGGTGCAGTGGCAGGGCGTCATGCAAGGGGGCCCGCGGTGGGGGGTGCGCAGACTTATGGTATCTAGCACCACCGATCCCCACCTGATGAGGGAGACCTCTTCTTGAAGGGACCTCGGGGCTGTTGATTCTTCTGTCTTGGTTGGCCCTGGTGACGACAAGGCTTGTGCCTCTGTTGCTGGGGTTCTGATCAATACATATGGTGTAAAGACTGCACTGCTTTGCCAGAGTCCTGAAGTTCGATGATTATTTTTTGAACTTCTTCCCCAAAGAGGAAGGACCCATGAAATGGGGCATCTAAGAAGGAATCGTGTAGGTCCTTCCTGAACCCAGAAACTCTGAGCCAAGTATGGCGCCTTAGACAAACGCTGGTAGCCACTGCCCTGGCTGCAGTGTCTGCAGAGTCGTAGAAAGCCCTAAGGATGTGCATCCCTATGTCAAGGCCTGATTGCAGCACATCCAGAAGTTCTGGACAGGGAGTGCTATCAGGCTGTTTTTGGGCCAAGTCGACAGCCTTTCTCCAAAGGGACTTTTGATACTGCACCATGTGGGCCAAAAAGTTTAATGACCTGATGGAGCAGGTGAAGGAGGCATACACTCTTCTGCCGAAATGGTCGAGCTTCTTTGACTCCTTATCGGGAGGCTGGGAACTCATATGCTTTGGCTGCTTGGTTCTGCCATGGGCCACTGTGAGGACCACTGAATCTGCCCTTGGGCTTTCAGCCAAAAAAGGCTTGGCCTTGGGAGGCTTACAGAACCTGTTAGCTTTCTTGGGGATGGCAGAGAAAGATGCTGGATGTTCTCAAGCTAATCTTGTGAGGTCCTGAAAGGGGGGACTAAAGAAGGGATGACTAGTGGCTTAGGGTCACTCACCCCTAAGAAGGTATGCAACCTCTTCCTCTCCGGATCCATCTCCATTGTGTCCCACTGATTCAAATATTGAATGTGACACATAACGTCTAAGAACATAGGGTCATCAGGTGGGGATCTTGGAGAATTCCAGGGTCCTTCTGGTTCTGGAGAGAAACCCCAGGATGAATCCACAGCTTCTAGAGTAGTCCAAGGAAGAGGATCTAGACTTTTTTTTACCTCTCCGACTCCCGCTCCTGTCCTCCAAAGAGGATCTGTTGTAGGAGAACCAGCGACATTGGCTGGTGTCTCCCCTACGCCTGGGACGACCAGGATCTGATCCTTTAGGTGTAAGACTTCTGGAGGAACGAGGGTCTCTGGGAGGTCGTCCGAAGGAATAGGCTTGTTGGGGACTGTGGAGGAGGCAGTGGGGGAGGTTCATCCTGTTTTAACAGGTCCCTTTTAACCGTATTCCACAATGAGGCGAAGAGAATTCCCACCTCTGCCAGAGGTACCACAGGAACCTGAGGGGTTTTCCCGCTGGATTCCTCCATATCTGAAAGAGGGTGGCTGGGGCCTGGAGTCTCCTCCTGAGACCTAGGACGACTGGTGGGTGCCACTCAGTCCAACGTCAAATCATCTGTTGTCAGAGGGTCTGTCGCCTGGTCAGCCGGGGCTTTAAGCTTTAGCGGCGGCCTGTCGACAGTTGGTCTGTCATCGGGACGACGTTTGGCCTTATCCGACGACTGGCCCTGAGGCGACTGCCCACGAGGTTCCTGTGGCTTAGTCGGGGTTGCAAAATCCAATGCCGGGGGGAGGGGGGCACCAGTTTCTGATGGTCACCCAATTTACTGGATGACCTGTCATCAGGGTCTTGGCTGGGATAGCAGACTTCTTGTTCTTGGGGGGGAACGTTCCCTGCAGCGTGAATGATCCCGGTGTCCTCGGCCATTGCCAGAGGCTGATGACTGGCTGGACAAAGGGGATGCCTCGAACTTATCAGTCAATTTCCCTTTCATAGGCCCTGAGGGATGCTGAAAGGGCCTAAGAATAAGGGTTGGGCCAGCCGGCCCGAGCCCCAAAGAGCTGCTGCCAGAGGAAGCCGTGGTGGTGGTAGCCTTGGAAATAGACAGGCCCGCTGAATGGCCTGCTAGCGGGGCTGAATCCACTTGTTTGCCTGAGCGGGAGTGAGAGGGTTTCCCCCTTCCAGGAGAACTGGATCTGGCCTCCAACCTACTGTGCTCCTTTTCCTTGTGATGGAGCTTCCCTCCGGGATGTTTGTCTCGGTGGGAGGTTGGCGATCATGAGGACGAGGAGTTGGCCTTCAACGGGCACTGAAGTGCGTCAAACTGCTGCTCCATTATGTAAGCCTGGAGAGTCTTCTGGCAACTGGTCTGGGTGCGCTGGTTGAATTTCGCGCAATCGGGACAGGCCTGCACATCGTGAGTAGGCCCTAGGCAGAAAAGGCACTTCAAGTGGCCGTCTTTCAATGGAATCTGTCACCCGCACAGACACTTGTACTTCCATCGTGAAGACAAAGGAGACGACATACACCGAGTCGATGGAAAAAAAACAAAAGGAAAATCTGGCAAAAGGTATTTTCTGACTGGAAGCAAAATGGCAGGTCGACAAGAACAATGAGGTGTCCGAGGAGCCAAAGCGCACAGGTCGACAGCGGGAAAAGAACTGAGGTGGGGCTGGGGTCCGCCCCCTTTATACAGCTGGTGATGGCAGATGGGCCGATGCAAAGGTCAGAACCCAGCTAGGTACTGTTAGTTAGAAGTTTTTCCGTGGAGTCCTAATGCCTGACGAAATAGTACTTATGGTGTAGCCTGCTGCAGGAGCTCTTACTCGAAGTAAGATCCTCCCTTTCCAAAGGGGGGGGGGGACAATGCATCTTGCCAGAAAACTCCAGACCCTACAGCGAACAGAAAAACGTCAGTTTTGTATTGTGTGGGGATGAAAAAAGTCCAACAGTGGACGACCCCATCTTTCTAACAGAATGAACAGCTCCCACTCGTGCATCCTGGACTGTGACCTGCTTAGCCTGTCTACCAAGACATTTTGGACACCTGGAACATGTACTGCTGATAGTTTCAAACCATGTTTCACGGCCTAATACAAAACCCTCACTGCTTCCCTGCACAGCAGATAGCTAGGTGCTCCCCCTTGTTTGTTGATGTAATGCATCTCACTGACATTGTCAGTCTGTATTAACAGAGGACCTGGGGACAAGTAGTGCTTAAGCAATCAGGCAGCTGACCTGTCCAGAGGCAGTAAAGCCAAGCCCTGAGCCATGTTCAGGACTGCTCTATATACTCCAGTTACTGGCAGGGTGGCAAAACTGATTTTGGTACACAGACTGTCACCCCCAGAGCATCGAACAGCTACCTGGTTCAAGCTAAGGTCTTCAAAAGATTGGTCTCTGGAGTGGGCTTTTCAACAGCCAATTGTCCGGGTCAGGGAAAACATAAATGCCTTCCCTGCGAAGGGCTGCTGCCTCCAGTGCCAAGCATTCTGTAAAGACTTCTGGCACAGAAGACAACTCAAAGGGTAACAATGTGAATTGAGAAAGCTCCCTCGTGAAAGAGGAACCTCAGGTGTTTTCTGTGAGGTTTCTGGATCTTGATGGAGGTACACATCCTTCATATCCAGGGAGCATGACCAATCCCATCTGCAGAAACAGAAGACGACCCTGCAAAGTGATCATTCTGAACTTCTTGTATTTTATGAAGAAGTTTAGATCCCTTAGATCCAGTACAAGCCTAAGGTCTCCTGTCCACTTTGGGACAGGGAAGTGCCAGGAAAAGAAACCTGTGCTCCTCTGTTCTAGAGTGACAGGTTCTATGACCCATTTTTGCAGCAGAGTCATTATTTCCTCCTGCAACAGGGGTACGTGCCCTGGAGAGTATACTGACATGACTGGGTGATGATTTGGAAGGGGATGCCCAGAAGTTCCAGAGCATGACCCTTTTCCATGATCTCTAGAACCTATGCATCTGTCGTCACCTCCGTGATTGGGCTAAATGGAGAGGCACCCTCCCCCCCAAAAAAAACACACACAACCACCCCTAGAGGAAAAAGCAGTTGAGTGGTGTACAAGGAGTCGGGATGAGCCAATGTGGTGGCTCCACCACCTCTGGGTGCTTTGAAATGGGGACCTGAGGTAGTGCAGGTGACTAGCAGGGCCCCTGCTCCTTTGCCCCTGCCCTGCTGTGTGGGGGCTGGGCACTGTCCCCTAACACTGGCTGGGTGAAAGGCACCCCTATTCCTATCCCTGGGTTGGGTATGGTAGAGAAAGTGCACTGATTTCGAAGTTCTGACTGAGGCTTGGAAATCTTTAAGAACCTTTTGTACCTCATGACCAAATTTTGCCTTCTGAATGGGGCATTAAGAATTACTTGTTGTACATCTGTTGCAAAGCCTGCTACTCTGAGCCAAGAGTATCTCCTGAGAGAGAGCCATGAGGCCACAGACTTGGCAGAAACGTCACAGGCTGTGCGGAGCAAATGCTTGCCAACATCTGCCGCAGCAGTCAAGAGTTTTCATTAACTCCTGTTTTGAGGAGCCTCAGGCAAGGCCTATGCAGCAATCTTAGCTTTCCTCCAGAGGGTATTCTGATACTTCATCATGTGGGCCTGGTAGTTACCAATGCAAAGGCCAAGTGAGGCAGAGGTATATTTCTGCTTGCCCAGGACATCCAACATCCTAGATTTTTTTGGCAGGAGGAAAGGAGCTCAGGTGTTTAGGTGCCCTAGACCTGTCATAGGCAGCACTGATCACCACGTAGTCAGTCTCAGGTTCTGTAGCATAAAAAGGCTTCCCAGAAGTTGCGGAATACATTTTATCTGTCTTTCTGGGGACAGCTGATATACTGTTTGGTCTGTACCAAGTTGAATAAGTGGCATCCTCTAAACCTGGAAGCAGAGGTGGCACAATATAACAGGAAGACACTGGCAGCTCCAGGAACTTGAGCAGGTTCTTCTTAGTAGTATCCTGCTCTTCTAAAGCAATGTTCATGACAGCCTGCATCTGCTGCATCATGGTGAAAAACGAGGGGTCCTCTGCAGGAGACCTTGGTGTGTTCAACAGTGTCCTCACTACAAGCAGGGACTGCAGAGCAAGTGCTATGTTCATACTGGCTCTCAGCATAGTCTTCTTTTTCCTGCATTGTCAGAGCAGAATTATTTTTTTATTTAGTTTTTTGTTGACCGGGTAAGTGCACTAGACAAATCCTGCCTATTTTCAGGCAACTATACTCATATTCGTAATCGACTGAATTGACAGAAATGAAAGACCTTGTCAGCTGCAGCATAAGAGGATCCTGTGGAAAGGGAGTACCTGGTATCATCAAGGGATTAGGTACAGAAGACCTCACTGACAGGCTCCCAGAAACAGGAAGACCAGGCAGTAGGTGCCTTGTCATGTCCGAAAAGGAGAGGACTGCTTGAGCGTTGGCACCACTTTGGTTAGCAAGAGCGACTGGAAGAGTCAACAGGGGAGGCTGGGTGCCCGTCCTTTAAAGCAATGTATCAGCTATAACAGGTCAGTAGCGCCCACGCCAACACCCGACCTTGGTGTCAGATCGACATTGAGGGAGTGGTTGGCTTCGCTGCCAGAGCAGACAACGTTGACAAAGAGGTCATAACTGCAGAGAGCAGGGGTGATCTGGAGCACACCAGGGAAGACTTCTACTTGTCCCGTTGCGTGTGCTTATGACTCCCTGAAGATTTCTCCCAGAATATGGATGACCGCAATGCGCTCAAGAGAGCCAGCAATGCAGATTCCTCTTGGAGCAGCTTCTCCATTCTCTCTACAGTCTTTTGTAGTAAAAATGTATCCAAAACCCTCTTTCTGCATCATCTGGTTGCCGACAGATTTTGCAGGCTTTTATGTTGTGGTCTAGGTCGAAGCAGCAAATGCAACCTTCATGGGAGTCTCCAGTGTAGATTGTTTCGCTGCGCTGAGAGTACTAGAAAAGTCTGCATGGTTCCTTCAACGACATGCAGGTTGTTGAAAATCACTATAAAAATAATTACTTTGGTATCTAAAAGAAATAAAATGGTGGCAACAGCAGTGATGTTTCCAGCAATGGTCCAATGAGTCTAAGCAACAGTGGGAAAAGAATTAAGGGAGAGAGGAGGGGCTGCCCACTTTTAACTATATGCCGACGTCTGATGTTGTCATGGGCGACCCCTGGCTGACTGCTTGCGAAAGTTTTCATGTGGTCCAAAGTTCCAAAGGTGTGGCCCGATGAAAGAGATATTCTTGGAGAGCAACCATATTTAGCTAATTAATCCCTAAGTATTAATAAAGTTGAACACTTAATATCCTACCTGCTACTTGTCAAATAGTAAAATTGACCTTAAATGTGTAACTGAGTATCCAAGTGAAATATTAAAAAATCCATGCTATTAACTATAACATCAAGCCATCACAGTGTTCATATTATGCTGCTACCATCAATACACTTAATGCACCTGTCACTGTTTCATCATTCTGATTGTAGTCTCCCAAAGTAGTGCACAAAAATGTAAAGAAAAAAATTAAACTACTGAATCCTCTTCCCTATGCATCCAGTATTCATTTTGCCTTAATGTATTCTTTGCTGCACTAGCCTAAGGAATTGGGGGTATCACTGATGATGACCCCAGGACCCTTTCCTCTATTGTTCTGTCTAAAGGTACCACACCACCGAGTACTCTCTGCGTGGGGTTCTTCTTCCAATGTTCGTCACTCTGCATTTCTTGGCACTGAACCCCAACTGCCAAGCCTTGGTGGAGCACTTCTCCAGCTGCTCCAAATTCTTTTTTTAATTCCCCACCCCACCTTCACTGTCCACCCTGCCATACAAATTTGTGTCATCTGCAAAAACACACATCTTGCTCTTGATACCTTTTCCTATGTTGCTTATGAACACCTTGAACAAGACAGGTCCCAGGACATTGTCATACCTGGCTGTGGACGTTGTTGCAGATTATCTGAATCTGAATAATACTCTTGGGTATATTCGTCCTCTTCTTCCACCCACTCCTCTTCTTCCACCCACTCCTCTTCTTCCTGTACTTCTCCTGCTGCTGCTGCTGCTTTTTCTTCCTTTTTCTGAGCTTTTGATTTCTTCTTCTTTGAAGCTACAAGTTAAGAAAGCAATTGGAAAATGCAATTAGTTTGTCTTGTGTGAACATAATTCTAAAGGTGATATACAGTATTTCTATTCAATTTATGATACACACATCTATTTCTCTAGAAGTGATAATTGTGACAGAGCCATAGCGAAACTACACAAGAAGGTAATTATGTAGGAGTGGTTCACTCTTTTTTTGGGGTGGGGGTGGCCCTCACTCCACAAATAGTCACTATTTACACAAGCAGGATCAGAACTCACCCAGACTTTGTACAGATCAGAACGCTCCAGTAGTTACCATGCAGCCTCTCTTATTTTCCATGAAGTGCAGAAACCAGAGCAATAATGTGCTACAGACAGAAGTAAAAAAAGGACGCTTTGCGTTCAGTGACCTAATGTTTTGCTTCTAACTGTCCCAGAGTTTCGTCACTGGGGGTGAGTGCTGATCCTACTTGTGAAAATACACAAAAAGATATTTTCTGCAAATCACTAATTACAACTTGAGCTAGTGATCTAAATGACATTAAATGTGCCACAGCCAGCATTGCTCTGTCACGCTGGTGACTCAGGTTCATGTCCCGATCCTGCGTACTAAGAGCGGAGGCTGTCAGGGAGAGAATTCAGTGTCCCTTGGATGTTTTCCTCCCAGGATGGGTGGGTTGCTATGCACCACTTCAGTGGTGCTTCCAGGTGGTGGCAATGCGGAGGTGTTCTTGGCGTGGGTAACCACACGCCGAGCACCCCTGTCCCAGGATTCCACAGCAGACGCATTGAAGGGTGTTGGGTGGGGCCTCAGAAAACAGGAAAATGGCCGAACATGGCCACAGATGACTGCCTTGGGTAGGTTTCCCCCTACACCGCCCCTTCCTGCCCCTCTGAGTGACGTCCCTGGATTAGTCCCGACCAGGAACTAAGTCAGACCAATTGTTGTGCCTGATGGGTCAGACCTCAGCAGAGGTCTGATGGGCATTACGTGGCAGAGCTGAAGCCGCCTGGCAAATGAATGGGAATCAGCATGAGAGCCTGAAAGAGTGAGGCCATGGAAGACGCAGGAAGGTGTGAAAAAGTGTGCCATGGAGGCTTGTTCCCTCACTGGAGCAACTTTTATTCACCTATCCAAGACATTTGACACTGTTGATCATAAGCAGTTGCATTCAAAATTACTTGCCCTGGGCCTATGCTGCCACACGGCATCTCGGTTTGGGAACCTACCTCTCTGGGAGACAGCAATTATTCCACTTTATAATGTAGTCTCACCCCCTGCCCCAATAAACTTAAGTGTTCCATGGGGCTCCATACATGGTCCCCTGCTCTTCTCAATTTTTGTTAAAGACCTTCCTTCTGCTCCACCTTGCTGCACCTTACTAATGTATGCAGATGATACTGTTCTATACACTAGCTCTTCCTCCATCTCCACAGTCAAGTCTCAGCTACAGCATGATTTCTCCTTGGTTCGGTCATGGCTCATCAGGAATAAGTTAGTCAATTCCCCAAAGATCCAAGCCATGCTATTTGGATCTCAGGTCAGAATCTGGTCATGCTCAACTCCCCCCTTCCATAATGTGCAAGAATAGGACCCCTCTTACCATGGTGATGGACTTCAAATACCTTGGGGTCCCCCCAGACTCCAGCCTGGACATTTCCCTCCATTATCTCCTACATCTGTAAAAGTCTCAATTCTAGGCTTGGCCTAGCTTACCACGCAAAATGCTCCCTCATACCAAAGGCCAGGCTTGCAAATGCCAAGGGCGTCCTCCTTCCACACCTACAATATGGTTATATTATTTATTCCCATGCCTCCAAGGCAGCCCAGAACAAGTGGCAGGTGTCCTACAACATTTGGTGTTTCTCTCTGCCCTCTCCCTGCTTCACACACCATCACTCCCTGTATGCCTCTCAGGACTGGCTCCCCCTTACGGGGGCCATTTGTTCTTCCTTGGGTGTTTTATTCATAAATCTTCCAAGATCTCCCACTCCAGCCAACTTCCCCCTCCCCCACCACAACTCAGCTCACTTCATTCAACAGGGCAGCACAGATACATGTTCCTAAATGTGCTTCTAAGATGGGTAACAGGCCTCCTTTATCTTTGCCACTAAATACTGAAATTCACTTCCCCTTGAAACGTGCAGTCCCCTCTCACATGGGCTATTTAAATCTGCCCTAGATAGGCATTTGCTGACTTTGTCAGCCTGTCATCCTGCAGATTGGCCTTCAGGTTTTCCTGCTTCTTGTACCTGAATCCAGTTTGGGATATATCTAGAATATGGAGTTCAGTACTGGTGCCCACACCTCAAAAAGAACATTAACCTGCTGGAGAAGGTACAGAGGAGGTCTACAAAGATGATGGCCAGTCAGCAGGGCAAGGCATGCGAGGAGAGGTTGAGAGCACTGAACATTTACTCCCTGGAAGACAGAGGAGAGAGAGAGAGAGAGAGAGGGAGAGAGAGAGGACATGATTGGGACATTCAAGTACTTGAAAGGGATAAATAATGTTGATAAGGAAAGTCTCTAAGCTGAGTGGCAACCATATCACGAGGGGGCACGGTCTTAAGCTGTGGGGTGGGAGGTTTAGGAGGGATGTCAGGAAGTACTTCTTCAGAGAAAGGGTGGTGGACACTTGGAATGTGCTGCCGGAAGAGGTCATCTCGTTTAAGACAGTGAGCAGCTTTAAGAGAGACGGAGACAGGCATGGGGGAAGATAAGAATCATGGGTAGGGAGGATGGGAGGAGTGGGGAGGGACATTAATTCAAGCTGTGGACCCTGCAATACGAGCAGACTTGATAGTCCAAATGGCCTTCTTTTGCTGGCTTGTTTGTATATACTGTTTGTATTTGTTCTTCCTTTTGCTATGTGCTTTTTTTGTGTTAACATCCCTCTACGGTTTTACATCCACTTTGTAATGTCTGGCTGTATGCTTTTACATTCGAGTGTGTTCTTGTTCTACGATGAATGCTAACTGTACTATGTATTCTTCTAGTCTTTTTTTTTTTTTTAACCTAAGTGTATTCTCCCGCGTTGTGCCTGAAAATAGGCATTAACTTGTCTACTGTACCTTACCCCGTAAACAAGAATTAACTAAACTACAAGCAAACAGACCTATAGTGTCTTAACATTTTGCAACTTAGAAGTGTGTGTCAGAAGGGCAACAAACAGCACGGTCATTGGGATGTCAGTGGTGGTGTAAGCCAGAATTTTCTGAATTACAGCATTTTGAATTACTGCATTTCAAATGTGTCCTTCCCCAGCAGGATTGCCTGATACGACTGTAGTGGGACTGTGGAGAATTCAGGAGGCAGGCAGGGTTCTGAGACTTTCAGAAGCAGAGGAAAGCTGCCTTTAGGACTGACTAGCACCACTGTTGGGAGCATTGGTCATGTGACCACTAGGGACTATTAGGATCCCAGTATTCTTGAATTTAGTTCTGTGGGGTAGTGACCCCAGTAGTCCACAATAAAGCAGAGGACTCTGCCTGTAAAGCCCTGAGGGCACCAGTGGGGAAGCAAGCATCTTACAGGTGAGACAGAAAGGGAAGGCAAGGCAAAAAAAAATGACTAGCAGCAAGAGGAACCCTGGGCCTCAGTAGAAAGCCACCTGCGCTAGAACTCCCAAACGGGGGAGAGGTAGCAGTAATGTAAGGGAAACCTTCAGCAGGAACAATACACTATCTGGGGTAGGGCAAATCAGCAGAGGAAAACAAAATAGAAGGGTAGGCATAAAACAGGCTAGGCAAGGTTATTTATATGGCGTCCACTCCTTACAGCAAATTAAAAAAGTCAAAATGACAAGACTGAAGGAAAACAATTTACTTACAATGGTATAAATACGAATAAAAATACGAACATACGAAATTTGCCAGCAGATGAAGGCCTAGAGGTCTATCAAGTCTGCTCGAATGTGCAGCTAGCACCCCTTATTCTGCAGCTGCCCCTCCCTTCCACCCTTCCCCTTCATTAACCCTCCCCCTTGTCCTGTCCCATCCTCGTTTGAAGCAGTCCACTGTTCTACTGCATACCACTTCAGCAGGTAACGCATTCCACCCAGCCACCACCCTCTCTGTAAAAAAGCATCTCCTCATCTCCCTCCTGAACCTTCCTCGCTCCAGTCTCATATCATGGCCCCTGGTGTCCCTCCCCTCCCTTACTTTGAACAGCCCCTCTGTACCTGTCTTGTTTATTCCTTTCATGTATTTAAAGGTTTCAATCATGTCACCCTGTCTCTCCTCCTCCAGTGAGTACATGTTCAACTCCTTCAACCTCCTCTCATATGATAAGTCCCCAGCCCTTGATCATCTTTGTCGCTCCGCGCCTGCACCCTCCAGTAACAATGTCCTCTTCAGATACTGACACCAGTACTGCACGCAGTACTCCAGGTGTGGTCTAACTAATGACCTATACAGTGGCAGAATCACCTCCTCCCTCCTCGAGGATATACCCTTGCAATACAACCCAGCATTTTGTTGCCCTTTTCAGCTGCCTTCCTACATTGTGCCGAGTTGTTCACTGACCCTGTAATGAGCACACCCAGATCCTTCTCTTGAAAATATTGGTTTTTGATGTATTCTCAGGAAAGGCTAGAGTAAGAAAGAATGTTTTAAGGGTAGTTTTGAAAAAGCCTGTCAAGGATGCATTTCAGACCCTAACAAGAAGTCTGTTCCACAGTGAGTGGCCAGCCACATTGAAAAGTACAGTTATGTAAGAACGAATCGCAACGGTAGATCTTTGAGAGGATCTCTTGCAGTAGAACACTGGCAGGACTTCACCGCTAGGCACTAGGATCACATGGAAACCTTCTACCTAGCAGTCTACCAGAGGGGTCCGCCCACAACCTATGTCACCCACTGACATCGGCCAACCCTATAACAGTGGGCGGCACACAAACCCTCCTCAGTTCTCCCGCCGGGACCAAAAGCAGAACCTGCTATGTGAACTGAGGAGAAATGCGAAGTAACTGATAGAAAGAAAAGAAAGCAGAAGGCTCCCCTGCAAGAGGAAGGGAGGGATGTAGGGAGAGAAAGAGAGAGAGAGAGAGAGAGAAAGAAAGAGGTAGGAGGGAAAGAAAGCATGGCCTGCTGCTAGAGATATTCTTGAAGATCATCTACTGTTATGTAAGTTCTTACGTAACTGTCATCTTACTTTGAAGGCATCAGTTCTTGCAGCAGGCCACACCGGTAGGACAAGTCCCAAGCAGTTATATAAAAACTGTCAGACAGTCCGGGAGGATAAAAGAAAGGACCTAAGAAAGAAGGCCCTGAAGAACGATTAGCCCGAAACTGACCCTGCGTCGAGAGGCGATATCCAGACTATAGAGTTTTGTAAAAGTATGGACCGTGCTCCAAGTGGCCACTGTGTAGATGTCTGCAACGTAGATGCTGCGCAAGCAACAGAGGTGGCCATGCCTCTGGTGGAATGCCAATGTACCACATCTGGAAGTTCCTTACCATACATACTTCCTGTAGCAGAAAATAATGCAGCTGGCCAGCCGTTTGGACAGACACTGCTTGGCACTGGGACTCCCCCTTTCCCAGGGGCGAAGGAAACAAACAATTGTGAGGACTTCCTGCAGTCCTTAGTCCGATGTGTACAGTAACGCAAAATTCTACGCATATCCAAGGTGTGGAGCAATGCTTCCCCTGGATTGGCATGGTCCGGGAAATAAACAGGTAGGTGCATGGACTGATTCAAAGTAAACTCAGATACCACCTTGGGGAGAATCAGTATGCAAGGACACCCTGTCTTTATGGAAAACCAAAAAGGGGTGCTCACACACGAATAGCTGAAGTTTGGGAATCCTCCAAGAAGAAGTAACAGCAACTAAAAACAATGCTTTCCACAACAAAACGAGCTTGCAACTTGCAGCTGGTTCAAAAGGGTGAGTTTTCCCAACACAAAATTTAAGTCCCAAGCCAGGACAAGGATGAGGATTGGAGGCTTCAGGTCCAGGAAGCCTCTTGAAAATATGTGAGACACATCTAGCTGTGGACAAAAAATTAACTTTAATCGAGGAGTACTTCAGACTGGAGTCTGAGAGGGAAAGCAAGTACTCTAAAATTTGGTTAACTAGACAGGTGAAGGGATCCAGGGGGTGAGATGCAGCCCATATGGCAAAGCGCTTCCATTTCATGGAATAGGTGGCCTGAGTGGAGGGCTTCCTAGCTACCGTTAAAACAACGGCCACTTCAAGGAACACCCCAAACCTCATGATGGCAACTTCTTCAGCAGCTACGCATGAAGATGGAGAGATTTAAGATCCAGATGGACTAGTGTGCCCTGCTCCTAAGAGGGCAAGCCTGTGCATAGGGGCAGGGGCAGTGGAGGTTCCACTGCCAGCTACTGGAGCAAGGGAATCCAGATCTGACAAGGTCAGAACGGGGCAATTAGAATCATGGAGGCCCCTTCCAGCTGAAGTCTTATTAGAATCCTCTGAAGGAGTGTCGTTGAGGCACAAGTCAGGAAGCACAGGAAAAACCAGGAGCAGTTGTAAAATTTGAAAAAAATTTATTTACACTAGCAGTAACATAAAAAAATAAACTTGTTCAGAATAAATATTTACAAAGGAAGAATAAGCAGCAGATTCATCAGTTTTCCTTCAATCTCTGTGTGTCCATCTCTTCTCTTTCTTGCAACTGCAGCTCAGCTCTCTTATAAGTCCTTCCAACCCCCATTCTTAACAAGTATCCTGTTCTTGTAAGAATCGGGCACGTGCAGCTAGAACAGTGTGTCCCTGAGCTGACGCCCCTTTTTCACAGCTCTTCTGCAAAAGGCCTAATACTTGCCCTCAGGTAATTTTTTAATTTATTTTATTTATTTTTTATTTAGTTTTTGTTGACTGGGCAAGTGCACTAGACAAATCCTGCCTATTTTCAGGCACGACCTGGGGAAGGGGGATACAGATGAATGCCAACTGACCTTGAACCAGATTAAGCTGTTGGTGGTATTTTTAGTGAATGAGGGAAATTTGGCCAGGACACCGGGGAAATTCCCCTACTCTTTTCGATAAGTGCCATGGGATCTTTTACATCCACCTGAACTACCACCAATCTAGGCAGATGGGACCTCAGTTTAACGTCTCATCTGAAAGACAGCACCTCAGAAGTGCAGCACCCCTCTCATGCTGCACTGCAGTGTCAGTACTGGGATATTAACACATGTGCCAGATGTGGGAACTGAACCCACAGCCCTCTGATCTCCCGGCCTCAGAGTCGAGTGTGCTACCTACTGAGCCACTGACACTGCTTGAGTTCCTGATAGCTTTTTGCAATCATCTCAAAATATAATTATATACATTTCAACAGTAACATTATATATTTTCTAAACAAAAATATTAGTTACATTTCCATATAATGATCTGCATATATTTTTATCATCAGTAGATATGCAAGGGAGGGCTGAGAGACAGTGACAGGCCGAGGATTGCAAGACTGTCAGGGCGACCAAGTCTGAGGTCTCACAGGAAAATGTGGCTGCACAACCAGACAGACAAGAGACAGGAAAGGAAATAACAGATCCTTGCATTTAAACACTTTCTCCATTACAACTGGGACAGGGTCCTATTCCAACCTGTCACAAAGAGCGAGAAGGGAGGGAAGGTGTACAGAAATCTCCCTTTCCAAGAGAGGGACAAATTGTCTCACAAGAAAACTACAGGCTCTGGAACAAGCAGAAAGGTGGCAGTTTTGCATTGAGTGGGGACGCAAACAGGTCCAACTCTGGATGATCCCACCAGTCGAGCAGATCTTTCACCACTGAGGTCAGGAGTTCCCACTCATGAACTCAAAACAGAAACCAGCTTAGGCTGTCCACAAAGATATTTTGGTCACCAGGAACATGGATGGCTGAAAAGTTCCAGGCCGTGATCTAGTGCCCAATACCAGACCCTCATTGCTTCCCGACACGGGGTAAGAGGGAGTCCTTCCCTGTTTGTTGATATAATGAACCATGCTGGTGTTGTCCGTCTGAATCGGCAGTGGATCCGGTGAGAGATGTGCCTGGAAGAACTGCAGGGCACACAAAACTGCTTGAATCTCAAAGACATTTATAGCACCACATCCCGAGGCTGGTGGGCACCCAGCTGAGCCCCTCAGCCTAAACCACAGAAGTCCGTTGTGAGGATCTGCTGTTGGGGTGGAATGAAAAACTGCTCCCCGTCAGGAGATTTCTCAGTTCCAGCCACCACAACAGCACCTTTTTGACCAGATCTGAGACCAGGACTGGCTGCTCCAGGTTGTCCACACACTATTCCGACCGGACCTGCAGTGTCCAATGGGGAATCCTCATATACAGTCTGACTAGGGGAGCATGGCAATGGCTGCGCCCATGAGTACTAGGAGGCGAAGGAAAACCCAGGCTGGGACGTGACAGCTGGAGTGCAGCTGATGGGCTTGATTCTTCAGATGCTCTGCTCTGTCCTGGGAAGAAAGGCCATTCCCTGAGCTGTATCCAAACCCACCCCAATACACTGCACCCGTTGGGAGGGGTCAGACAAGATATGGATAGACTGATGCTGACTTTTAAAGCCTGGAAGAGACGTCAGGTGGAGTCTAGGGTTTGGAGCAGGTGCTTCCTTGACAGTGCTGCTAGCAGCCAGTCGTCAAGGTTATGGGAACACACAGAACCCCCGCCATCTGAGGACAGCTGCCACTACTGCCAAGCACTTGGTGAACACCCAGGGGGCTGAGGACAAGCCAAACAGCAGAGATCAGAACTGGAAGCGGGGTCCCTGAAAATGGATCCTGAGGAAGCGCCTGTTAGTGGCGCACACCTTCTTGTGCAGGTATGCATCCTGCATGTCTAGGGATCAAATCCAGTCACCCTGGTGTAACGGGGCAGCAGTCTCTAAAGGGTGATCATCCTGAACCTTTTGTACTGAATTGACAGGTGTAGCTCGCGGAGGTCCAGGATGGGCCTGAGGTCCCTGGTGCATTTGGGGACCAGGAAGAAGTAAGAGTAGAACCCCTGTCCTTGCTGGGACTTTTGGGATGAGTTCTATGGCCCTTTTGCAGAGCAAAGCATGGATCTCCTCCCAAATTAGTGGGATGTGGACAGCAGAGTAAAAGGACTGAACTGGGGGTTTGTCTGGAGGCCACTCCATAAGTTCCAGGGAGTGGCCATGTTCTATGAGCTGCAGAACCCAACTGTAGAAGTCATTTCTCTCCACTTGTCTAGATAGAGGGAGAAGCGACCCCCTACAACCACCTCCTGCATTAATGGAGGGAGGGAGGGGGTCTGGCAAGGAGTTGGGGGGGGAAGCAGCTACAGCTGGGGCTGTGGGGCCCCACCTGGAGCTTTTGCTGGTGGAGGAGCTAGGAGCAGGCAGGGCAGATGCCATCACCCTCCGCCTGCCTTGGGGCTTGGCCGACATCCAGGGCTGCCTGGTGGCAGCCTGACAAAAGGAGGCCCTCTGTCTAGATCTAGGCTGCATGTAATACAGGGAATGAACGGATATCATGGCTGGCCCCGAGGCCTGGAGCCTAGAGAGATATTCTCAACATCATCTCCAAACAGTAGGTTGCCCCTGAAAGGAGCATTCATGATGGACAACTGGGCGTCTTGGGCAAACCCAGACACCTGGAGCCAAGAGTACTGGTGCAAGCATATGCTGGTAGCTCCCGCACGGGCTGACGCTTCCACAGCATTGTAGTCTGCCCTGAGCAGGTGGATACTGACATTGGAGGCCAACTTGAGGGCATCCAGGGCTTGCTGCTTGCCAGAATCATCAGATAAGGAGTAGACAGAGTCCCTGGCCTTGTTCCACAGCACACTCTGATACTTGAGCATGTGGGCTAAATAGTTAAGGGCACAGATCACCAGGGTAGAGGAGGCGAACATCCATTTCCCAAAGAGGCCCAGCCAACGGGACTCCCTGTCGGGTGGTAGGGAGCTCAGGTGTTTTGGTCATTTAGTGCAGTTGTGAGCAGCGTTAATAACCACTGAATCAGCGTGGGCCCGCTCCCCCAGGAAAGGTTTGCCCATCAGGGAATGATACATCCTGTCAGCTCTGCAGGATAGGATATGCTGGGACCAAATCTGGCCGATGCCAAGCAGCCATGGTGACATCCTCATAGGCATCAATGAGACGGGGAACCACCAATGGAGGGGAGTCATGCTGACAAAGACAGATAGCGAGCCAACGTCGCTCCAAGTCCTGCTCCTCGGTTTCATTCCCCATACCTCCAGGAAGGGGTGCATGATGGCTGAGAAGATGGCGTCTGAGGGATTTAGGAACATTCTTCAGGGTTCCTTTCCCCACTAAGGAGCCCGTGGAAGTGCTAGGGTGAGTTGCTAATTTTTCGCTGTCTCCTTCCTCCAAGTCTAACTGTCCCCCTCATCAGGTAAGATCAAGCCAAGGCGATTCTGATCCCCTTTATCGGGACGGTGATGGGGGTGTGAGCCGGATGGAGTGGCAGGGACAGCCTTGAAGGAGCCAGAGTGGACAGCCCCGGAGGTGGATCCTGGGGAGCGGGAGTCACTGGACCTTGAGGCATAGGGACCCACATCTGCAGAACTTCCCAAAGGGAAGAAACAAGATTTTAAATAGTGACCAGGACTGATGGTGCAGCAGGCGACAGGTAAGAAAGACTGGCACTGGTCCCACAGGCACCGGTGGGAGGTAGACTGGTGAAGACCCGAAGGGCACTGGCTGTGGGAAGATAGGCTGAGGACCAGCAGGCACCAGCTAAGGGTAAGCCAGCATAGGCTGGGGATAAACGGGCACAAGGCTGGCTGGCAACGGATATGGCAAGACTGGCAGAGGCCCAACAGGGAATGGTTGAGGCAGAGTCGGAGGTGGTCCCACAGGCGAAAACTGGGGCAAGGTGGGCGCTCATGTAGGAGGGCGGTGCCAGAGGAGGGTAGACTTGGATCAGGAGAGAAGCCTAGGTGGCGGACACAATAGAGGAGTCCAATGCTAAAGAAGCAGGAGGCCAGCCTGCCAGCACAACGGATGGATTTCCGCTTGCGACACCAGCGACCCGGGTTCGGGAATGAGCACGGGTCAACAGAGGGCCAGCTGGGGAGGATTGAGCGTCCCATGGACAGCTCTCCTTCTCCGGGGGGAGGGTAGGGGACTGGTCCGGCGCCTGCTGGCTCCTAGAAGGCTGGGAGTATCACAGGATGCATGGCCCAAATGCCAACTGGGGAAAGAGCAGACGTCAGCAAATGCCAAGACGTCACTATGCTGCCCCAACAGAAAAAGGAAAATTGCTTGCTGGCCACGGATGACTGCTCTCTGTTCCCTAAATTGCCTCCAGGGCCTCCTGCTCCCTCAGCAGCATCCCCGGACCCTAGTAGTGAGTGTGTTGGGACATTCCCTCTCCTTGGACGTCCCCCACCGAAGGAGGGGACCCGCCAGCGAAAGATCTTGTAAGGATATCCCGGTTGGCTGCCATATGGGGACCACAGGAGGGCTGGGTAAGGACAGTGGGGCTGGAGGGAGCCTGTGGAGCCCGAAGGAGTGGGGGACCAGCAAGCACGGAGGGTGGAAAAAAGGAAAAAAAAGTAGGAGGTAGGCGGAGAGAAGAGGAAACCACGGCAGCCGCTGAACCCACGTCAGCTGAGCAGCCATGCTGTGTGCCTGACGTGACATGGAGCCTGAGCAGCATAGGCTGAAGGGCAAGGGATGAACCCTGACCCAAGAAGCCTCCGTGTGAGACAGTAAGAAAGGCAGGAGGCAGGGCCACCAGTAGCCTTGTGGAAGAAAGGACATGCGCGGAGCCATCATGGCCAAACCCCTGGAGAAGCACCCCATTGCGGTCGAATGATAGTGCAGCAACCACGTGCGGGACGAGGAGGGCTGGGGCCTATTGCGGCCCTTATGCTTCCCACTTGTCTTGTACCAGGACTTGGAAGAATGAAAGCCCAAGGACATGGCCGGGGAGGCCGAAACGTTCCTGACCTGCAGCTCTCATTCCATGGAGGAGACCTTCTGCTTCAGCAGAAAGTTCTCAAGAGTCCGATGGCGGTGGTACTGGCAGGCCTGGTTGAATCTCTGGCAGAACTCGCAAGCTTGGACATCGTAGTCTGGGCCTAAGCAGCAGACACATGCATAATGGCCGTCCTTCGCAGGGATTTGCTGACCACAGGCACACTTTGTGGGAATGCTCCAAGGACAATGTTGGTTTAGAAGACAAATGAAATACCCATTAAAAATGCAAAATAACTACAGTGAGAAAAATTAGGAAACCAAAGATATACAGAGTAAAAAAAAAGACATGAAAATAGTGGTCAGCTGCATCTGCGGCAGTTTCCAAAGATCCGACGTGCATTGGTCAACAGCAGGAAAGAACTGAGGAGGGTGTGCAGGCTGCCCACTCTTATAGGGTTGGCTGATGTCAGTGGTGGGCAGGGTATTAAATAAGCCAAAACAATTGATTAGCAATTTTACAAGTGACTGTGCTAATCAGCTGCAAAAAGGCATAGCACATGGCAGAGAATGGTTAGCAAAATTTAAAAATATATAAAATTATTAATTTTGTCTACTGTAGCATAGACTAACTGGAAAAAATGCTGCTACACATTTTTGGAAATGGTTAGCATTATCCCGTTTTGAGTAGTGTTTTGCTATGCTATATCAGCTATTTAAAACCCCTATGGCAGACTGCTAGCTAGAACGTTTCCATGCTATCCTAGTGAGTGGCGGTCAAGTCATACCGGTGTGGCCTGCTGCAAGAGATGCCCTCGAAGTAAGATTCTCTATCCCTTGAAAGCTTCGATCTTAAGCAAGGGATGGCAAGCAGCCCTACGTCGGCAGACTGGAAGGGATGGATGGGGTGTACAGAGTCAGGAGCTTCCACAGACAGCTGGGGCCCATACTATACAGGACCTTGTAACTAACAAGAAAATCATGAAGTTGACAAACCACCAAACTGGCAGCCAGTGCAGTTAATAGTGCACTGGTGAGACTGGCGGAGACTGATAAGTTCATAAGGGTTACTCACCTGCAACCATAGTTGTAGGAGTGGTATATGATGTACATCCATACTGTAACAGAGTCCTTGTCTCTCTAAATCTATCCAGAAGGTCTTCAAGCTAGCTCCTCCCATCCACCTGGGTGGTATCCTCCTCAGCACCACCCTGTGGCGTCAGATCTTGCATGCTGGAAGCAATCCACGTGCACCACTTGGCAGGGATGGGAAGGGGGTGCATGTGGATGTACACCATAAACCACTCCTACAACTACGGTTACAGCTAAGTAATCCTCATTTGTAGGGACGTGGATATGGTGTACTTATCCACACTTCTAGCAGACTCCTAGCAGTTCTCCTGGGAGGAGGGGACAAGGCACACACACCCTACTTAAGAGAATTATTGGAGAACCAAGGCCCCAAAACCAGCATCCTGGCAAGACTCAAGGTCGATGTGGTAGTGGGAGATGAAGGCATGAGCTGACTTCTAGGCAGTAGCCCTGCAGATTTCCTGGACAGGGACGTCCCTGGAAACAGTCACCGAGGCAGCAGTGTGTCTGGTGGAATGAGCCCTAAGCCCAATGGGAGGCTCCCTACCAGCCAACCTATAGCAAAGGTCGATGCAGGAGACTATCTACCTGCCAACTGTCTACTTAGCTGCCGGTCTGCCAGGTGCGGCTTCAGTGTAGATGACAAAGAGCTGGCAAACCTCCACCCCAAACTCCAGCTGTGCTCTCCTTTTAAGAAGCGAGTACTCTCTTCAGGTCTAACGAATGGAGCCTGAGCTCAGCCTCCGAGGTTGGGTTGGTAAAATATACCAAAAGATTCATCACCTCCTTAAGGGGAAACTCCTAAAAAAACCTTCAGGAGGAACTTTGTCTTTGTGGAAGACCAGGTAAGGAGACTCCACTGAAAGCGCTTGGAGCTCACTGATCCTTCTGGCGGAGGTGGCCATCACCAAGAAGGTGTTCCTCTACGACAGGTGGTACATCTTACATCTGTGCATGGTTCAAATGGCTTGCCCATGAACATCGCCAAAACCAGCAACAAGTCCCACGGTGGTTGTGGTTCACGCACGGAAGGGAACAAGTGGTTCAGGCCCTTGAAAAAGCACCTGACCACCTTCGGTACACCAGTCCACGTATGCGGAGATGGCTGCCAGGTGCACCTTGAGGGTATCGACCAGAGGCCTGACTGAGAGAGGGACCACAAGTAGTCCAGAATGCTCGCCAATGGACAGGACAAGGGGTCCAGCTCCTTGCCCTGACACCAAATGGAAAACAGTTTCCATCTGAAGGCGTAGTACCCGTGAGTCAACTTCTTCCGAGATGCATAAACCACAGAGGACCTTGTCAGAGAGACCCAAAGCCTGGAACTCTAGTCGCTCAGGAACCAGGCTGTCAGGTGCAGGGACTGAAGGTCTGGATGGAGGACCTTCCCCTGAGAGAACAAAAGCAGGTCCAAGCAGAGAGGCAGATGCCACAGAGGCCTGCTGCTGAGGCTGAGGAGATCCGGGTACCAGAACTTTTGTGGCCAGTCCAGACCACCAGGATCACCTGCGTCCTATCTCTCTGCAACTTGATCAACACTCTGTGGATCAGAGAAAAGGGAGGGAAGACGTACATGAGGCCCAGACCCTTGCAAAGGCATCCCTCAACAGTGTTCTGCAATAAGGGAGGCAGGCGCAATACAGTCCCAGCTTCGCGTACCTCCGGGGGGGGGGCAAACAGGTCGACCTCAGGAGAGCCACACAGACAGAATAGGCAGTCTACCACCCGATGAAGAGACCACTTGTGAGACACCTCACTCATTTGGCGGAGGGCATCTATTAGCCGGCTGGACATGCCAGCCACATGAATTGTCAGAAGATTGGCATCCAGGCTGCAAAGAAGGTCCAGATGCAGAGAGCTTCCCGGCACAACGGAAGGGAATGTGTCCCGCCCTACTTGCTGAGGTAGTACAAGGTCATCGTGAAGTCTGTCTGAACCTGAATGACCTGATCCCAAACATGCGGAGCGAATGCCGTCAGTGCCATACACACTGTCTGGAGCTCCAGTAGGTTGATGTGATATTAGGACTCCTCGGGAGTCTAGAGCCTGTGGACTTTGTGGTTCCCCAGTTGGGCGCTGCAGCCCAGCAGGGAGACATCGATCATGACCAGCGGCATCACTCGGACCAGCTGGGCAAGGTGACTGCAGTGCTGAGAACATTGCCGGGTCAGTTCCTGCTGTAGGGAGCACATCTTCCAGAGTGTACAATGGACCACACTGGTGAAAGCCGCCATTAAGTTCCGGAAGATGCAGGAAGTCTTGGGCAGGGTGCAACTGCCCAACCAGAAATGAGCAGGCAAAGGAGATAAGATCTCCACCCAACAGGAGTAGCGCGCCGCCTCAAAAAACTGAAACAACTATGAAGGACTGAGTTCCAGTTTGACCTCACTGACCAGGATGCAGATAGCCGAGCAGGTCAGGACGGCCAGATCCCTGGAACGTTCCTCCTCCAGCCTGGAGGAACCAGCAATCAGCCAGTCGTCCAGGTAGGAGTACATCTGGACCCTGCGGCCCTGCAGAAATGCTGCCATCACTACTATGCACTTAGTGAAGACCCTGGGTGCCGAAGAGAGGCCGGACAGCATGGCCTGGCACTCATATAATGTCCTCTCTCTAAGCGGAACCAGAGGAACTGCCAGTGGGACAGACAGATGAGGAATGAAAGGTGTCCTGGAGGTCCAGTGAGGAAAACCACATCGTTCTCCAGGAACAGAATGTTCTGGTTCAGAGTGATTATTCGGAACTTGCGGTCCAATATGGGGCACCAGCCCCCCCACCCCATCCATTTCAGAACCAGAAAGTATCTGGAGACAAATCCTTGACCGCGCATGTCATCCTGGACATGAACAACTGCCTCTTTCTGAAGAAGCAGAGTGATGTCCTCCCAAACGGCAGACAACATGACCACAGGCACCGCGTCCTCCCGTGGGACATGGGCTCAGTTGGGCAGAGAAGCTTCGAACTCCAGAGGCAGACTGCGACCAACAACCACGGATACCCACCTGTCCGAAGTAATGGCGGACCTGGTGGAAGTAAGGTGCCGGAGCTGACGCCCCACGGAAGGGACTGGGGCTTGCAGGACAGGCGGGGGAGGGGCAACCCAAATCGTCACTTCGCAG
Organism: Neoceratodus forsteri; assembly: GCA_016271365.2. Lineage (NCBI taxonomy): Eukaryota > Metazoa > Chordata > Ceratodontiformes > Ceratodontidae > Neoceratodus > Neoceratodus forsteri. The sequence continues at coordinate 794,125,921 of CM057456.1, forward strand.
GCTTGGTGGCAGGGCCAGCCGAGGAAGCCGCCAGCCGTCGCCCACTGGACTGCCTGTCGGCCGAGGAGGAAGACTTCAGCCGAGGCAGCCAGGCATGCTGCTTCTGCACCACTGGTGGCAGAGTGGAACAAAGCAGAGGCAGAGGAGGGCTGAAACTGAAATGACTCTTTTTTCTGCTTCTGTCCTTTCATTTCCAGCTGGGTGGAGGTGACAGAGTCCAGGGTAGCACTGGACTTCTCAATACGTGTGAGATGGCCATCTATCCCACGCCCAAACAAATCGGTACCTTAGAAGGGAACATCCATCAGTTTATGCTGGGTATCAGGTAGCCACAGACCTGGCACAAGAATCATCAATGTATAGGGACATCTGGCCCCCTGGCCAAAGATATGCTCCCGCATTGTCCTAGTGCCTCACGCCCAGACCCACTGGTGAAGACGACTGATTCTGGGATGATCAGTTGTTATTGTCAGTGTATACACGTAATAAAACTTAATTTTGGGTGTCAAGTGTGGCTCAGCTGTTAGCACACTCCCTCTGAGTTAGAAGGTCACGGGGTTCTAGTCTTACTCTGGGACTGAGCTCAAACGATTAAACCTCTGGCACCTGTGCACAGTAGTACAGGGATACTGTACTGTCATAGTGTGCCATTTTGGATGAGATGTTAAACAGAGTTCCTGTCTGCTTGTTCTGTTGGTTGTTCAAGTGGACGTTAAAGATCCCATGGCACTTCTCAAAAAGAGTAGGGGGTGTCCTGATCAAATTTCCACTGGTCACAAAGGATACTATCAACAGCTTAATCCGATTCAATATTAGTCAGCTCACATCTATGGGACAAGGCAGAACATAAGCACTTTTGTCTAGTCCTTCTTTCCCAGTCAAGAAAAATTTAATCAATAACTTCTCTTTCTTGACGTACTGAAAACTATTTTCACTACAGCCTTGCTTCTAAAAAGAACCAATTAAAAAGCAAATTTTTAAAACAATAAAGGAAACCAGCATACATGTACATTTACAGTGTACTGACATAGTAGAATTGCATTTACAATAATACTGAATTGATACTGTAACAAAGGAGTCTCTTCCTTGCTTACTGACATAAAAGAGCATGGTTTTACACTCTTTGTTGACAAGGGCAACCTTACCCCGGATGAAGGGAGCAAATCTGGTCAGTGTCAAACAAAATGCTTGAAACACCATCAGGGTGACGTGCAAATGGGACCTACTCTGACCAAATGCCATGTACACTGCGGTCTTGCACAGGTACCCCTCAGCCAATCAAGGAGGTATCCGTCAATTACATTGTGAGCCTGAGCTGGAGAAATACGACTGCGTGAAGTACTATTCCTCACAGACAGTGAGAGGAATATGAACTCTTTTGCAGGCAATCTAATGAGCTCAGGAAGAATGAAAACATTTACCAGTAATGACTAGATAGGGATTTATAGGTAGTAAATGTAACAAGGCATTACCACTGTGTGTGTGTGTGTGTGGCCACTGATAGGATGAGGAAGCTCTTACTGAGCTGGGGGAAAAGGAAAAAAAAGTACAGTTACGTAAAAACTTACCATAACAGTAGATCTTCGAGAAGAGCTCTTGCAACAGGCTACACCATAAGGACTGTGCCACCAGGCACTAGGACCGCATGGAAAAATTCTAGCTAGCAGTACTCAGCAGGGACTGCTCCCAACACTGGACCGCCTCCGATGTTGGCCAGTGGTATAAGGGGGCAGTCCCCAGTCCCACCTCAGTTCTCCTGCCAGAGATCCGGCTTACAGAAAAAATGGAGAACTGAGGAGATTCGAATGTTCCCAAACAGAGGAAGTAAAAAGATCAGGGGGAATGAGGGAGGAAGGGAAAGCAGCACTTGCTGCAAGAGCTCATCTCGAAAATCTACTGTTACGGTAAGTTCTTACGTAACTGTACTATCTTACTTTAAGTTGGAGCCCTTACAGCAGGCTACACCATAAGGATGGAGTACCCAGCAGTAAAGAGTAGACCCAGGTCAGAAGGAAGGTGAAAACTAATGTCAATGGGAGAATTCATGTGAGGAATCCTTGAAGGACGGCTAGGCCGAAAGCTCGCTATCCACCAAAAAGCAATGTCCAGGCTGTGGTGCTTTACGAATATATGCACTGAGCTCCAAGTAGCAGCAGCACAAATGTCTGCTGTGGAGACATTCCTCAGGCCCACAAACAAAGTGACAACCCCCTTGGTAGAGTGACTTTTAACTAACCTCGGTAAGGGTTTGTCATACTTGATGTAACAGAAAGTGATGCAGTTCACTAGCCATTTGGATAGTGTCTGCTTAGCCACTGGTGCACCAATGGATTTTGAGGCAAAGGAAACGAACAACTGGTCGGCTTTCCAGGTGCAATCAAAATAATAACGAAGCACCATATGGACATCCAGAGTATGCAGACGGGCCTCCCCCATTAGAATACTCTGGGTAATACACGGGCAAGTGGATGTCCTGATTGAGAGTAAACTCGGACACCACTTTGGGAAGAAACTTAGGACTGGTTCTCAAAGACACCCTGTCCTTGGAGAAAACCAAATAAGGCTTTTTACACATCAGAGCCTGAAGCTTGATGACAATTCCCCAGAGGCTACAACCACACTGTAAATATAGCACCTGTATTAATATCAATTCCCTAGCTACTACATGTATAGGTCAACAGTTACCCAGGCTATTACATGTAAATACTTTGCTTAAACTGTATTGTCTCACTAATGTGCTGATCACTATTCCTACAATATGACAATGCCTCAGAGGCTGCGTTTTGCTCTGTAATTGTTCCTCTGTTCTAATTTCAATATCCTAGCTACTACATGTATAGGTCTTCAGCCACCCTGGCTTTCATATGTAAATACTTTGAAATGTGATGTCTCATTAATGTACTGTCTCTGAATGTATGGCTATGCTGTCGCGGAGCCTTTGTAAATGAGTCTATGACTCAAAGGGTTGTAATTCCTATGACTGAATAAATAAATAAAGCTCAGAAATCCTCCAGGCAAAAGTAACGGCAACTAAAAATAATGCTTTCCACGACAGAAATCAAAGCTTGAAGTCCGCGGCTGGCTCGATGGGAGGCTTCTCTAACAAAAAGAAAAGATCCCATGGGGAAATAGGGTCCCGAATGGGAGGTTTCAGCAGCATGCCACACAGAAAGGTAGGGAACAGGTCCATTTGAGCAAAGTACTGGCCTTCTACAGGTGCATGACAGACTGAAATCACTGAAAGGTGCACCTTAATGAAGGAATAACGGAGCCCAGAGTCTGAAAGGGAGAGAAGGTATTCCAGGACAGAGTTCACCGGGTAGGTGAATATGTTCAGACCACAGGCGGATATCCATAAACAGAAACGCTTCCATTTCAAGGCATAAGTAGCCCTGATGAAAGGTTTTAGAGCCACAACCAAGACCTCGACAACCCTAGGGGAAACCCAGAAGCCGTGCATACTTGCAAGATCTTCTTTGTCCCTATCCCCTCCCACTCACTCCGTTCCTCCGACAAGGGGTTGCTAGAGGTTCCGAGGGTTCAACTTAAGACCTCAGGGCCCCGTTCTTTTGCTTTTATGGCCCCTACCCTGTGGAACACTCTACCTCATTGGGTAAGAGAGTGCCTGACCATCAAGAGCTTTAAATCTGCTCTCAAAGCTCATTTATTTGGGATGGCTTTTCCTGATCTTAATTAAATCTGTTGCGCGTTTTAATAATAGCTTGTTAGTATTTATGTTACTGTTTTTATGGATTTCTCTTTTTATCTTGTACAAGTGGTCTGAATGGAATTGTGCTTTTTATAAATAAACAGCTGACTGAAACTGATCGATGTCTGCAGGAGCCAGGCATGCAGGTATAGAGTTCTAGATGGACCAGACAGCCCTGCTACTGGGACAGCAAGTGCGAGGTCGGGATCAGAGGTTCTACTGCCAACTGCTGAAGCAGAGGGAACCAAATCTGACATGTCCAGAGAGGGGCGATCAGGATCATGTTCGCTTCTCCTGCTTGAAACTTGAGCAGGACCCTTTGGAGGAGGGGAAAAGAAGGAAAGGCCTACAGAAATCTCCCTGTCCAGCAGAGGGACAATACATCTTGCCAGAAAACACCAGGCAATGGATCTAGCGAGCAGAAACTGTGCAGTTTGGTGTTGCACGGGAAAGCGAAGAGGTCCAACTCTGGATGTCCCCCACCTTTCAAAAAGGTCCTCCGCTACAGTTTGCAAGAGCTCCCACTCGTCAACCTTGGACCAGGATCTGCTTAGGCCATCAGCCAAGGTGTTTTGGACTCCTGGAACATGAACCATGATGAGGGACAGACCGTGATCTATGGCCCAGAACCACAACTTCACAGTCTCCTGATAGAGAGGGTATGAGTGGGTGATCCCTTGTTTGTTGATGTAAAAGACAACAGGCATATTGTCCATCTGAATCAACAGGGGGCTTGGAAGAATGTCCGGCTGAAATGCCCATAGAGCATACAGAATCAGTCATCTCTAAGACAATGATATGAAGGGTTTATTCCACTGAAGCCCACATGCCCTGGTACGAGGCACATAACTGCGGATCCTTCCCCTCCTTTGGTATAAGGCATATGGCAGCATCATAACAAGTAACAAAGACATTTTTGTCTGCAATTTGCTGCATTGTATATGTATGTTTGATTATGTATTGTCTGTATGCAATATATGTGGGTCGCACCTGTAAAAGGAACTTGTTTCCAGTGTGCTTACCCGTTAATCGAATAAACAAACAAACAAACAAACAAAAGTATCTAGCAAAATAATCTCTCCCATCTCTTCACTCTGCTGGAACACTAACATGTCTGGTGGGGCTGGAGCAGGTAATTACTCACTCCAGAGAAACTCTTTCTATGATACTGGACTTTACAGCTGTCCAAATTTTTGGTTAAGAAATATGACGGACTTTCCCTAAAAGCAGATGGGAAGATACCATTAGTCTCTGTTGAAAAATGTGTTAATGCCTCAGGATACAGAATGATAATATCTACTATGTTTACGACAGAATGTTTATCATTAATAGGGACCCTGAGACACAGCTTCTGAAGATGGATGGGTGGAAGCTCCATCCCTTCCTGGGACAGGAAGGTGGTAAGCAGTCTGCAGTAACTGCTTCCCTCTTAAGGTGGGGGATATGTGAGAAGGAGCTCCAGCCACTCTTGAGGACCGACCATTTCTTAAATCTGTTGCAACATTTCTTCTATTTCTTAGCCTAATCAGTCCTTTACAATTTCTGGTCCATAAGGTCGGCCACCTATGGGCATCCCCTTCCCTTTCTTGACTATGCTATAGTGTCCTCTTTAATTTTCCTTTTCCCTCTCAGGTTCTCTTACAGGGAGGTTATTGTGGTCATCTCCAAACACGTAAAACAGGTTGTGTTTATCGTTGTTGGATTTAATATGTAATAGCACTATGTCATAAAATACCTTGATGTATATAGTTTATGTTTATGAAACCTGTAAATGTTGAAAATACCATGGCACTAGGTGTTTTTGATAAAGGGAAAAAAAGTACTAGTTGACTGTATTATAAGGATTAAGTTAGATCAGAGATCAGTGTCAGTAGGTGCTGACTAAGTGCAGAGAAAAGACATACATAGTCTGTTGCTGCAAACTGATGTACTGAAGAAGGAATATGGCATTATAGAAGCTTATTTCCTGTATTTTGAATAAATATCACACAGAGATTGTGTGTTGAACCTGAAGTTCAGTGTCTGGTCCATCTGTTATCCCACAACGCCAGGTTGTCCGGCTGGTCAGATGGCATTAGGTTGTCTGGCGGCAGCTGATCTGGCATCGGAAGCGGGGGCCCCAGTTTAGCCAACAGCGAAGCCTTGGGCTGCAGCTTGGGAGAAGCTGGTGGAGGGGGTGTCGCCTAGTTCAACCCCGGAGAAGTGGATGCTGGTGTCGGATGATGGTTGTCTGTCTTGTGTCTGGGAAGCATACTCCGGACTGGAGTTCCTGTTCCTGGCGCTGGACCATGGCGAGCGGCCCGATGAATAGGACACCTCAGCTGGACAGACGATGGGCCAGTGCCCGCCGTCTGAAGGGGAGCCGGCTGGGCCCCCCTGGCTTAGGCCCAGAAGGATGGTGAAAAGGCCTAAGACTCGGGGCGAGGCAAAGGCCCTTGACCTGAAGACCCCCACCTAACGTCTGGATCAGGGTAGGGACTTCATTGATGGGAGCCCTGAGGGAGTTAGGGCTGCCAGGGGGACAGAGTCCGTCCTCCCGCAGCAGTGGGGACTCAATGAAGCCGCCTTTTGATGCGGAGACCTGGAGCATGTGTACAATCTGCGCCTTTCCTTGTTTTTGTGGTGGTGTTTCCCACTGGCCTTCTTGTCCTTGTGGGAAGATGGAGCAGACCCTAGTGACAAGGAGGAAGCGGAGCTGTGACTGTAGGTGGTCCTCTGCATGGTGGCTAGTTGTTGCTCCAATAGGTGGCTCTTCAAGGCTTTCAGGCAATGGATGCGTGTTCAGTGCTTGAAACTGCGGCAATGCATGCAGGCCTCAGAGTCGTGGTTGGGGTATACGTACATAAGGCAGGTCAAATGTCCATCCTTAGCCGGTATCTGTTTCCTGCAGGCACAATTAGACTTCCGCTGATCTGTGGAGGAAGACGGTGAAGACATACAAGAAAAACTTGAAAATATAAAGAAAATAAGAAAGCATGAAAATCGCGAAAAATGTCGGTCGACTGGTAGCAGGAGGCATCCATGGAGCTGAGGTGCATGGGTCGACGACTGGAAAAGAAATGAGGTGGGGCTGGGGATCGCCCCTTCATACCAGTGGCTGATGTCGGAGGCGATCCGACATCAGGGGCGGTCCCTGCTGAGTACTGCTAGCTAGAATTTTTCCATGGGGTCCTAGTGCCTAGTGGCATAGTCCTTATGGTGTAGCCTGCTGCAAGAGCTCCAACTCAAAGTCATATCAAATAGGACACAATTCAGAAGGCTGTTCCTGAACAAAAATAAAAGGTGCCTACCATCTTGGGGTTCATCTAACAAAACAGAATTGAAGCACAAGTCCCCAATCGTATCTAACAAGTAGGAGACAGAGGATGGGACCCCAGGAAAATATATGAGGCTCTGTGGAAGGTGGGAACCCTGCTGGCACCAGCACCCCAGGAGTCTTGGAATGGTCACTTGAAAAGCCAGCCCGGGGGGGGGGGTGAAGGTGTACAATTCCCTGATGGACGCTAGGGAGATACTGAAAACCTCACTCAGGAAAGTAGCAGCTATAGCATGCAGACCACAAAATGGTGAGGGATGTTAGGGACCAGAGTGTCATGTAGGAGGAATGCAGATCCCGAAGAACACGTTTCATGTCATGACCAGTTTCTGGCCGAGGAATGGGAAGTTAAAGACCAACAGTTATACATCAGAGGCAGAGCTAGTAAATAGTGCCTGAGGAAAGGTGGTAGCACTGGTGAAAGCACCCCAGGCATCAAACGTTGAATGGAGCAGATGTTTCTCCATGTCCAAGCCATTAAAGATGGTCCAGCGGACCTCATTTTTAAAGGACGGTCAGGCAGTTTTGTCAGTTATAGCGGACACAGATTTCCACAGGCTATTCTGGTATATAACCATGTACACCTGATAAGTAACAGTATAAATGCTCAAAGAGGCAGAGGCATATGTCCTCTTGCCCATAACATCAAGATTCCAAGATGTCTCTTCGGGGCAAAGTGCTCATATGACTTTCAACAGATCATAGGCAGCCACAGCAACCAAGTTAGACTCAGGTTGGGAAGCTTAAACATAGTTAAAGGGACAACCTGTGTACATTTTATCGGCCAAGGCAGAATTCACCAGGCCAATACCTGTCAGCTATGGTGGCATCTGCCAGAAAAAGATATAGAGGAGGAGTCACCACATGTGGATATCTGTAACAATCACACAGGAGTGTGGTGTGCATATTTTAAGGAACACATACCAACAGAGGTGAGAAAGAATAAGTGCCTCACAGGTGGATACCTTTAGAACTCAAACAGCATGCTTGGAGGACTCCAACTCCTCAACAGTGAAGCCCAGAACTTACTGCATGCACTAAAGCAGGGTCTAGAAAGAAGCATCCTCTCAAGTGGACCAAAGAGCATACAAGACAGAATCCTCACTGCAGTGGCATAAACTGAAGATGGAGTCAAACCTGCAGTCCTTTCCCATTCACCCTCACACCCTCGTAATCCTCCTGTGTATGAATGTGACAAGGATTATATTCCTTCTCATCACACTTGGGCTGAGAAAAGGATGGCCAGCCACATCAGTTGCCTAGAAGGCAACAATGGAGGAAGTACAGAGTCTACAATAGGTCTAGACCTAGAAGAGCCTGCTACCAGTATTAACAGGGAGTTGGGGGAATGACGATGGGAGCACTGTCGATGGCACAAGCTGTCAGAATATCTCAAGGTCAGCAGCCATGAGGGGCTAAGCATCAACGATGCCAGATGGTGGAGTCTGGGACACATACAGTCATTAACAGCTGCAAACCGCTGTCAGCAGGAGAGCCAGACCAAGATTCTAATGTCCTGATGGCAGTCTGCGGGTGTCAACAGAGGCCTCCACAACATTTGAGGACTTACCCTCATAACTAGAGAGCTGAGGCAACCAGAAGAGAGATGGAGATGTAGAACTTTTCTTGGATCGCTTACTATGATGGCAATCCAATGAGGAGGACTTCTGATGCTTGTCCTTTGATTTGGAAGAAAGGCAGGGCAACATGCAAGACCAAAAGAATGTCTCCGGCACCAAAGCTGTGGAGCCAGAGAATGAACCAAAGCTGTGGAGCCAGAGGATGAAACCAGAAAAAGGCCCAGAGTCTCATGCTGGTTGTTCTACATATTCTGCAAGACAGCCTCCAAAACAATGGCATCTCTGAGTCGTCTGGTTGAAGCGCTGGCAAATGGCACACTTCTTCACATCATGCTAGGAGCCTAGATAGCAGGCACACACACAGCATCACCTATTAAGATCTTCACACCGCACCAACAAAGCAAACAAGGACTTTCAGCTTCTTTGCAACGAACATCCAGTGAATGGGATCCGTGCTCAACCAGTAAACACCAGTGGTGCCATTGACGGTACTAGCAATACCCTTCAGAATACCAGTCCAACCAGAAATCAGCACATACAAAGGACCGACGGAGATTCTTGACTGAAGCGCTGGGGAATTTACCAGTCTGTTTGTGAATATCAGTGTTTGTCAACTTGACAGAATAAATCTGCAATTAACTGATGCACTTGTGAAAGCATAATTTAAGTCATTTGTGTGTACCAATTTCTGGCTGGACCAGCTTCTTCACAACACCTGATGTTGGCATGCAATGAGAGGAAGGGCCGCCCATGTTAAGAAGTCAGTGGCTTCCTATGTCAACATGTGTTGCCCCAGCTGGCTAAATTTTCAAGTGGTCCTGATGCCGAATGCTTACAGTTACAAATGTATGGCTCTATGGAGGAAATATCTTCCAAGAAAATGTATCTGTCCTGAAGTTCCAAAGAAAGCAGAACCATTCCCCTCATTCCAGGGAAAGCTTAATTAGACTCAGCCTAATCATATGGAATTTGCCTTTCTGAATTAAACGATTTGAATCCGGGTCTAGGTACAGGATGGGTCTTACCCCCACCCTCAATCTGTCTACCCAGACAGTACTGTGAATCCTTGCTAACCTCTGTGCTGGATATCCTGGTTAATAGATAAAGTGTGCAGCCAGCTGTGCCTGCTGAGTACTCCTACAGTCATGCACACGACTGCATATGCCTTATCGATGGAGAGCTGCAAGTGTTGTTTCACCGCCACTAAGCTGCGCTCAAGATGGGAGGCCGAATCCTGATGCTCTACAGCAAAGGAAAATTCTCAGTTCAGCAACTGCTGTCCACAAATTCATTAGGCTACAAAACTGATGAAGCTCCTGTAATTTGAGTTTAAATGCAACAAAGGCAGAAGACACAAAAGTTGTGTTAAAAGACATTTAACAGTAGTCATAGGAAGTTCCTTTTTTTTGGTCATTAAGCTTTCTGTACTCCTGGTCCAGGGGCAGATGTTGTGCCTTGTCCCCCCTTCCCCGAGCCAATCACAGCCTCTCCCTGGACCTACCTCAATTCTGAGTTCCCCCATGAATATCACCTTGTGGCAGGGTCACAAAGCGGGGGGCCAACCTCCACCCCCACACATACAAGAACCAAGATCGAACCGTGGAACAGTCCCAGATAATGACGCGGGCACAGACTGAATGCGCAAAGCTTTATTAAGAACCCAACTTACTTTTTCCTCTTTTCTTCCTGCCCCTGCCGCAGGACGTCTAGCATGCATGTGGAATTGCACAAGCAGGATGTTCTCGCAGCCCCCTTCCTTAATGCTGCACTGCCACTAGGCCTCCAGCTGGTGGCATTGTAAGATCAGGCTAACATTTCTCCTTGAGAGAAGGTAGCAGTCCTATAGATGCTCAATCCTCTCCAGCAATGGCCAACTACTGGCAGGCCAAGTTCCTTCCCAAGCTCGTGTTGACGGCATTAACAAGAGATAAGACACTAGTGCCACAGCCCTCTAAGCCACTGGGATGGCCCAGTCAGAGGACATTCTTAACCCAAAGGAGGGTAAATATTTGAGACAACTTATCGTTACATGTGATGGATAGCAATAATGAAAATACACTTCAAAGCTGATCAGGTGATTATATGGCACTAGAAAATATTACATTCCTGAAGGCAACTTTGGGGGCATTAGACTTTTCATAGGACTTACAAAAAATCATAATGCTGCTTTATGATCAGCCAATAGCATATGTAAAAATTAATGGTTCTGTGTCAGACCCTATCCCACTTTTAAGGGGGACGTGACAAGGGTGCTCCCCTTTCCCCTATCTATCTAGAACCACTAGCACAAGCAATTAGGCAGGATGATAGTATAATGGGTATTGACGTGGAAGGGGACCTCCACAAAGTGGCTTTATACGCAGATGATTTGCAGATGTACCTGTCAGTCCCAGAGTCCTCGCTGCCCCCACTGTGGAGACTGCTAAACAGATTTAGTGACATAGCAGGATGTAAGGTAAATTTAACAAAAACAGAGGTTTTGCGCCTTAATTACATCCCCTCAGACACAATCCAACAAAAGTATTCCTTTTGCTGGAATTTGCCTAACTTAAAATACCTAGGAGTATTTCTGTCGACAGATCCCTCTCAGCTGTATAAATATAATTACGAACCCCTTCTTCGCCTCAGTTCTGATATGGAAAGATGGTGAATTCTCCCTCTCTCCTTATATAAGGAATAGAAGCTATGAGGATGAACCACCTCCCAGAGGTGCTTTATTTAGCACAAACTATGCCAATTAGCCCACCTGGTAAATTTCTTACAGACCTAAATAAGAAAATATCTAGATATGTTTAGGATATGAAACCCCCAAGGCTCCACTTCTCCATGCTGAAATTGCCCAAACACTTAAAGAAATTCGATTTAGCTAGTTATATATCTAACTCAGTTGCGGATCATATTTTTATGGTTACATAAATCTTATTATGCTAAGTGGAGAGAGCTGGAAATCAAGGCTGAAGACTTAAACCTCTTTCATATCCTGCTAACATATCCTAAACCACAGCCGAACAGCATTACAGATAATCCCTACACTATAAATACACTAAAATGTTGGTACTCTCATATACTCCAACCAGTTTAAACCACTGAGGCCACTACTGATCTCACGATCACGGCATCAACCATTCTGCCCGGCCAAAATGAATACTGGGTTTCGCAGGTGAGAGAGGCAAGGTATAATTATCCTATGGCACTTACAAGGATGGATCCCCTCAGTCCTTTGAGGAGCTTCAGAATTTGTATGATCTGCAACCCCAAGACTGTTTCCGGTACCTACAAGTTCAACTTTTATTAGGACACCCCCCCCCCCCGAGGCCCTGATATTAGGTTATAAACAAAATGTTATGGATATTGCAAGACGGGCTCTGCAGGGATCGCCATGTTGCCTCATATAATTTCATATATATATATATATATATATATATATATATATATATACACACAATGGGGTGAGTGGCAAATAAGTGAGATAAAACAGTGCATCATCTACTGCAATGCAATATTTTTACCCTCTGCTCTGCTGTGATGATACCAGCCATTTACACACAGAGGTCACTAATATCATCACTCTAGGCAGCTTTCCCCTCAGCATACAAGAAACACCTGTGCTGTTACCATAGACACAATTGCAGAATTACATGAGAGGTCTTAGTGCTGCCTGCAGCTAACTTAGCATCACAAAACACTCTCACCTATTCCCCACACTCTCACTTCCAGCTCATTACTGTGATACTCCCAGCTTGACTGCAGCCAGAATTCTAAAGAGCACAGCTTCACAGAACAGTCTGTTCCTCACTGCTGCCTGCAGTTAACTCAAGTACCACTAAAAATAGTCTCAGCTGTTCACACTCTGACTCTCAACCCATTACCATTACTGTGATACTCTCAGCTTGACTGCAGCCAGACTTCTAAAGAATACAGCTTCACAAAGTAGTCTGTTTCTCACTCCTACCTAAAACTAACTCATTTAGCACTGCAAAACACACTCATCCATTTCCCAGAGTTTGTAACACTGCCAGCCCATTCAGAAAAAGTCACACAGAGAATGAGCAAACACAAACAGGAACAGAACACAAGCCAACATAACAATACTTTTGAAACTCCTACCTCTATTGTATAAATCAAATACATGATGTGGAGATCGTGTGCTATGGCAAATATTGTCACTCCTGCATCGTGAGCTCTGGACACCTCACTCGTGACCTTCGACACTTGTGAGATATCCAGAGCTCCCTCTGCAGGAGTAACAATATTTGCCATATCTCACTCCTGCCCATCATGCCCCCTTTGAGTTTATCATGGGAGCAGGTGTGGGCAGCAAAATTCTCCTCATTTACCATCCACCCGGTGATGAGAAGGCTTTTCTGCAGGAAGTTGCAGACTTCTTTGTTGACCTGGTGTTGGAGCCCTCCAGGTGGTTGGTCCTGGGGGACTTCAGTGCCTGGGTCGATGATGGACTCTCGCTTTTTGGCCAAAACTTCCTCCAACTGATGATTTCGTTGGGCTTCACAAAGGTTGTTACCGCTGCTACCCATATTCAGGGTCACTCCTTGGATCTGGTGTTTACACTGGGGATGGAGATCTCTGGACTGGTGGTAGAACCAGTTAAGTGGTCTGACCATCACTCCATAAGGTTCAATTTCACGGCCCCCCCTTTGAGACCAACCCCTATGGAGATGGTCCAGTACCGTCCTTTGAGGGGAGTTACCCCTATGGGTCTGATGACGGTGCTGGACCTATCGAGTCGGCGTCTGGAGTGCATGGATCCAGATGTCTTAGTAGTGCACTATAATAATAGGGTGCTGAAGGCTCTGGATTCTATAGCTCCTGTCCGTGTCCGCCCCCTCTCCCTCCACCCTCGATCCCCTTGGTTTGATGGGACGCTGAGGAGAGTGGGGGGAAGACTGGAACGCTGCTGGCGGAAATCGGGTCTGGAAGATGACAGACTTAGATTGATGGCCCATGACATGGACTATCAATCAGAAATCTCCCATAAGAAGGCAGAGTTCCTGTCCAGGGAGATAGCTGTATCAAGAAATCGACCAGCCCAGCTCTTCCGGACCGTGAACAGATTGTGCAATCTAACCTGTCTGTGGGGTCGGCGAGCCTTTTTACAAATAAAGAGTGATGAGTTTGCTTGGTTCTTTGATGATAAGGTGTCGTCGATCAGGTCAGAGATCTGCAGTTTGCACTCAAATGAGCACGGCAGTGGTCGATGTGAGGTTACAGGCCCTCGATCTACCTGGATGGATTTTGACCAGCCAGCGATCCTGGATGTCATGAAGATTGTCCGGGGCTTGTGACCGACTTACTGTAGTATGGATCCTAGTCCTACATGCCTCCTTGTGGGGTGTATGGATGTGATCGGACCAGTCCTTGCTGAGATAGCCTGGCACTCTTTGGACCAAGGGGTGTTTCCAGAGTCTCTAAAAGAGGCTACTGTGACACCCCTTTGGAAGAAAGCTTCCCCTGACCCAGACTGTCTCGCTAACTACAGACCGATCTCTAACCTGCCCTTTTTGGGCAAGGTTATTGAGAAAGTAGTCGCATTGCAGCTCGAGGACCTTCTTACCACCCATGAAGTCTATGATCCTCTCCAGTCTGGTTTCAGGAAGCGGCATAGTACCGAGACGGCATTGGTTCAGGTACTCAATGATCTCCTAATAGTGAGAGATCAGAGGAGCCATTCGATCTTGGTTCTCCTCGATCTCGCTGCAACATTTGATACCACGGACCACGGGATGTTGCTAGAACACCTTCGGCTGTTCTGTGGACTGTCAGGAACAGTCCTCAGATGGTTCCAGTCTTTCCTCACAGGCAGAACCCAGAGGGTAGTATCAGGAATATTTTCCTCAGCTCCCTTTGCTCTGTCCTGTGGGGTGCCGCAGGGTTCTGTGCTTTCCCCCATGTTGTTCACGGTGTATATGCTGCAGTTGGGGGGCATTATAAGGCGTTATGGGCTGAGTTTTCACTGCTATGCAGTACTGGCGTCCGTATCTGAAGAGGGACATTAAGTTACTGGAGGGGATGCAGCACAGAGCGACAAAGATGATCAAGGGGCTGAGGGACTTATCATACGAGAAGAGGTTGAAGGAGTTGAACATGTACTCACTGGAGGAGAGGAGAAACAGGGGTGACATGACTGAAACCTTTAAATACATGACAGGAATAAACAAGACAAGTACAGAGGGGCTGTTCAAAGTAAGGGAGGGAGGGCCACCAGGGCCATGATATGAGACTGGAGCAAGGAAGGTTCAGGAGGGAGATGAGGAGACACTTTTACAGAGAGTGGTGGCTGGGTGGAATCGTTACCTGCTGAGTGGTATGCAGTAGAACAGTGGACTGCTTCAAGCGAGTATGGGACAGGACAAGGGGGAGGGTTAATGAAGGGGATGGGTGGAAGGGAGGGGCAGCTGCAGAATAAGGGGTGCTAGCTGCACATTCGAGCAGACTTGATAGACCTCTAGGCCTTTATCTGCTGGCAAATTTCATATGTTCGTAATACTCAGCTCTATATGTCCTTTGTACCCGAACAAAATGACGCTTTATCGGTCTTTAACAACTGCCTCACTGAGATTCAGGGCTGGATGAGTGCAAACTGTTTAAGACTGAATTCGGATAAGACCGAAGTACTGGTGGTGGACTTGGGTCACTGTGCAGAGAAGCTGACTCCTGGATTTTCCTCCAGCCTTGTGTTGGGGGGTAAACAGTTGAGACCTTCTGAACAGGTGTGAAATCTGGGCGTGATTTTTGATGGAGAGCTGACACTGAAGGCGCAGGTGTCGGCCGTTCTCAAGTCTTCCTTTTATCATCTGAGGAATACTGCCCGGATAAAGCACCTTGTTCCACGCGATGACCTTTCTGTATTAGTCCATGCCTTTGTCTGCACGCATCTTGTCTACTGCAATGTTCTATATCTAGGGTTGCCAGGGGTGGATCTCCGTCGCCTGCAGCTGGTGCAGAACGCTGCGGCCAGGTTGTTGACAGGGCTGCCAAGAACTTGCCATATCACACCTGTGCTGCGTGAACTGCACTGGCTACCAGTGCGATGGAGAATCACCTTCAAGGTCGCATTGCTGACCTATAAGACTCTACACGGTCAGGGACCGGACTACTTGCAAGATCTCCTGCGGCCTTACTGCCCTCATCGCTTGTTCTGCTCTGCTGACGAGGGATTGTTAGAGGTTCCCAGGGTTCGTCTTCAATCATCTGGGGCCAGAGCTTTTTCTTTTATGGCCTCAACCCTGTGGAATTCTCTACCTCGTCGGATTCGAGAGTGCAAGTCCACAGAGCAATTCAAGACATCTTTAAAAAGTAATTTATTTGAGAAAGCCTTTGATTAGGCCAACCCATTGTTTTTAAATGTATATTTATTTGTTGGCTGTTTCTTGTAATGTTTCGGCGCTTTGACAATTCTGAAAAGCGCTCTATGAATAAAATTTGATTTGATTTGATCATGTCAGTGTCAGTGACTCAGCAGGTAGCACACTCGCCTCTTGAGGCCAGGAGATCAGAAGGCTGTGGGTTCTATCCCCACACCAGGCACTTGGGTTAATATCCCAATACTGACACTGTAGTGTAGCATGAGGGGGGTGCTGCACTCCTGAGGTGCCGTCTTTCGGATGAGACGTTAAACCGAGGTCCCATGTTCCTGTTCTAGTGGCAGTTCAGGTGGATGTTAAAGATCCCATTGCACTTCTCAAAAAGAGTAGGGGAATCTTCCCCGATGTCCTGGCCAAATTTCCCCTCATTCACTAAAAATACCACCAAGAGCTTAATCTGGTTCGAGGTCAGTTGGAATTAATTTGTATCCCCTTCCCCTGGGTCGTGCCTGAAAATAGGCAGGATCTGTCTAGTACACTTACCTGGTCAACAAATACTACAAAAAAAATGTATCCACTATTTTATATATATATATAGCACTTACGAGACTTCAGGGCGAACCCATTACACACATCGAGCAGAGGTGGGGGAGAGAGATTTGGGGACTGAGATAGTGAGCTCTGTTTGGGAATGCCATATTCGCTTTTTACATTCTTTTACTTTTTCCTATAGATGGAAGGAATTTAACTGGAAGGTCACTATTAAGATTTTTAAAAACTCCAGCAATGCAGGGAAAAATATCTCCCAGGACAAAGGGCTTTGTGCTGCAAAGATTGTGGAATCTCTCCCTCCGCACATGGACACATTTTCTGGGGTTGCCCCATTTTAACACCTTTCCCTGAGGCATTGCAGTTCATTCTTTCTGAAATATCTGCCCATCAAATCAGTTTTACAGAAGAGTTCTTTCCTTTTTCCCACTTTCCCAAGGAGTTATGTGATCCTGCCTCCACAACATTGTTAAATATATGCCTTCTGATGGCTAAAATAGCAATCACACACAGGTGGCTATCAGCAGTAATTCCTATGGGGAAGGAATGGCAAGACAGTATGACTGAGGTATACCACCACAGAGAGATTGACTGCCTGGGGTCGCCACATTAAAGATCAATTTTAAGTATGTTGGAGGAGACAGGTTCTGTATATAACAAATTATAGAAGAGACTTTGTTCCTTAAAGTATTATGTGGTGGTGGGGTACACTATATTCAACCCTATATAAGAAAGTGAACTTAAAAAGGAACTATGCTCTTTCCCATAGTTGCACTTGGTTCCAATAGCAATTCTGAGTTGTTTATAGCTTTTAATTATTGCTGCATATGATTATATGTAATGGATATGTTTAGGCACCCCAATTAACTGTGTTAAGACATTAGTCTGATCAATTCCTGCTTTCACTGTATTTGATCATACCATAAAGTATGGTATTTCATACTGTGTTTTATGTGTTTTGGTACTGTTGTAAAAAAAAAAAAAATTTCTGCAATAAATAAAGAGTAAAAAAAGAAAATATTACAAGCTATCAGGTAGGCAATATTGCCTTCATCTGTCCCAAAACACGTAGTATGAACCTTAGAGCGCCATGACAGCAGGCAGATTGGTCTGAATAATTGTCTTGTTGCACAAAGAGTGCCCCTTCTGTGAGAATCCTAAGGCCCCACTATTCAAGGCACTTTTGCTTCAGTAGGAGATGCAGCAACATCTTGCTTTTGCTCTCCACTGTGCCAACCACTGGTTCTTAAGCTTCTGGTTGTTCTGTGAAGGCCTTAAAGCCCTCAGGAAAGACCGCACACCGGTGGTGGCGAGCTATGCCACTGTCAGTCAGATGTACAGATATATGGTGTTATATTATGTTATATTTTATGTATGTGTACATGCCACAAGAATGCCAGTGTTAAGAAAAGGGCTCATAGGCTAGTGAGAGAGACTGGATTTATTTTAAAATGTTTGACCTTCCTATGACCTGAGAGGAACCTGGCTGATTGCCAGGAAGCTGACAATTACTTGTCAAATGCTTGGGGGTAGCTGATCAAAGGGCATTTTCCTGGTTGGTTAACTGAGGGAAACAGAGGTAAATTAAATGTTCAGGAGATAGACCCTTTTTCACCTCAAAGGCAGGATGCTTTGGCCCCAGGAAACTGTCATGGTATACTGCCTTTGACGAGATGAAAGGAAAGAACAGAAATATCCATTCTGGCAAGCTATTGTGAATTCTCTTACAGGTGTCATAATTGTCAGAGAAGTATGACATCACAAGGTAGGCAGAAAATTGTGCTGTTGGGGAATTGCAAGAGTGACATCTACTGGCCTAAATGTTAGGACAGCCCAGGGATTTTGACACTATATAAAGAGCTTGAAAACCAGGGTCTCTCTCACTTTGCTGAGCATCTTCAAGGGACACTTTTCTCCTGACACACAAAAAGCAAGACTGATCTCAAAGGAAACAAACTTTCATTTACTTTTACTGGACTTCAATCCACTACGAACTTAAGGTAGAATTTAGCTAACATTGTTAAGGTATTTTTTTTTGGTATGTGCATGTCCACTTTTTATTTGTGTTATTCTGTGACCAAACTGATCAAACCTTTTTGTTGTAATGTATGAAAATTAATTATTTAATAAAGACATTTGTTTTAAGAAACCTGTCTGAGCGAGATTTCTATACTGCGTCTGTGATTGAGGGATGTTTCAGTAATAATCTGTGATTAAACTGTTATTGCTAAGGGGTGCCATCATAAGCTTCCAAATCGAATAAAGGGTCTGAAAAGGGAAAGTCTGGATAAAGGTAGGGGGAATACTGAAGTCACAAGGAAGGGTTTCTGGGAATTTGAACCAGGTTATTGCACACCTTGTGGGAAAAGGCAGAATCAGGGTTACAGTGCTATCATGAAGAGGTTGTAACACCTGGATCTTTCTCCTTTGTGTAACAACCAAGAAGGTTTCCATATCTGGCTACAAGACTCGTGGCTAGTATTGTACCTTGATCCAGAGGACAGAGGGGAGCCTGGGACTTTGTGGCGATTGCTCAGTTGAGAATGCAGCGACCATTACAGAAGGACACAAAGAGGGTAACCCCTGCTTCCCCTTCCCTGTCACAGATTACACTTAGGGGTGGGCACTGTGAGCTCAGTGGATCTGACCCTCAGTAGTGGGTTCGTGACACCGGTGATACCCACAACGAGGGCAAAAACCAAAGCAGGCAGGCCCAAACCACTTTCATGAGATCAAGTACAATATCACTGTCACTATGTCTATACACCACTTTCTGGAGAACAGCAGTCATCTCCAGGGTCTTGGTCCATTCTCTTATACCATGTGAGCATTCTGGCAGCTAGAAGAGCATTTGGCAGATCAAAATTTTAACTGATGCCTGTGTTTTAATTTGTAGCTCGTGTCTAATTCTTCCTCCATTATCTTTTCTTGGGCTTCTACGATCCCCTACAAGAAGAGTACGACAAGCTACTGGATGAGCACGACCTTGACAATGATCGACCTGAACCAGCTGACAATCAAGAGCTCAACCACTGTCATTTCTTGCCTGACTAATGATTAACAGGGGAGTCTGAACTGAACATTTCGGCATCAGAGGACACACACACACTCCAGTTTACACTAAAAGGACTCATCATCTGACCAGGACTGCGCCAAGGTAGTCCACCTCTGGGATTGCCCCGAGCACAGGTCCTCCTTAGAGGGGTGTCTAGTGACCACTACTCTAAGTGGGGGAACTGGAGGCGGGGCAACAGATTAGTCAACCATCCAAACACCATCACCTGGCTGAAAAGGGCCAAAAGGATTAGGATCTTCTGGATCAAGCAACTACCTCTGGACGAGATGTTAAACGGAATTCCTTTCTGTCCATCTCTGATGCTATCCTGGTAGGTGTCCAGATGGATATAAAATAACGTTCTGCATGGGAAAGACATTTTTCCCAGTGCCCTGGCTGACATTCCCCTTCCTGTAAAACTGGTTCATGAAACTATCCAAGGCCGTGTGTGTGTGTGTTGATGTGAGAAATGGCTGCCACTACAAATTTACAGTCACTTCACTACCAGTTTCTCACTGCTTGTAAAGCACTTTAAAATACAATGTGCATGAAAGGAGCTTTATAAAAGCCATTTCTTCCTCTTCTTATATGGTGTGCAGCACAAGGGTTCAAGGTTGCAACTCCCCAAAATCTGTAGAGAAAAGACTGATCTTGATTATGGACGACTGGTCATAAACTCAGGGCTCTTTGCTGGGGTAGAAGAGGCAGCCCAAGAACAGTGTGAGGTGCTGAGCCATATGCTTATGATCCAACTTGCTGCACTGGACTTAGGGCTTGGAGAGCCAGCACTTGTGTCGCACCAGTTGCTCCAGCTGCATGATCAGGTACAATGGGGCAAGTCTTTCAACTGAAGCAAGCCAGGCAAATGTTTTCAGGACTCATTCATATCACCTCCTTGCAGCTGTTACATAGATTGAAGCCAGGTGTCTTGTCTGCCTTTATTTTTCATTTACCAGCTAGGTGCACTAGGAAGGAGCATTGACTATCTTAAGGCACGACAAGGAAGAGTTACGGACAACAAGAGCAGTATTAACAGATGATATGATACTACAAAACATCAACAGTGGTCTACCATAATACAGATGTACCCTAAAACATTGTACCATATGAGCATTGCCTATTTTCAGACACAACCCAGGAGAGTTACAGACAATGAGCAGCAGTAACAGGTGATACAACACAATGGTTTAATATATAATGCAGAGGTACCCAAGACATTGTACCTTAAGAAGCAGTTCAGAGTCCGATCATACTAAGTGAAAATAGCCCTGGGGAGAAAAGATGAAGCCAGGTTAAGTGAGAGTAGATAGGGTCAAATACATGAGCATTTATCAGTGCACATAAGGAATTTACTAAGGTTACTCATTAAAACCTTACGAGACTGAGCATGCCTTAAGGTCATAGGAAGGGAGTTCCAAAGCTTGAGAGCAAATACAGAGAACGTATGCTCAACCATCTTTGTCACACATTTAGGAACGTCAAGGAGAGACCCTTTCGCAGACCTCAGGAGGTATGCATGTAGGCTGTGTTTTAACATGCTAGCCAGTGTAACTGGTATGCCAGCTCTTAAAATACTATCAACTGCACAGCCCGTGGTGTTAAGTCAGTGCACGATGGGGAGAGCCACTCAAGACTAGATTAGAGGGTACAGTGATGGGTATGCAGAGGCACAGATAGGGCAAAGTGGCAGATACTGTTGTAGCATGTGTTTAATTTGTCATGGATCCCTTTGTTGGCTTTAAGGTAGATAATCAGACCACAGGTGAGACTAGGCCGAAGGACACCCTTTGCAACAGCTCATCCAGCAGCAGTGGTGAGGGCATGTCTGATTTCATAGGTGAGTCTCAGGTTAGTCTTTACAGACTTGCAGATATCTGCCAGCCAGCCAGAGGTTGAAGTCCAGAGCAGGGTACTTAAAAGACCCTACAACACTGAGTGGTGTACCATTTGGACTAAGGATGGTAAGCGAGGAAGAACAGACTTTGATTATAGGTGCAGAGCCAAAGAGCATGGTGACCATCTTAAGAGTGTAAAAGGAGACTATTTTGCCTTATCCAGGACTGTGTAAGGTCAAAAACTCCAGACAGGGTTGAATTTATCCTGGATATATCCACTAGACTAGTGTACAGCACCATGTCATCAGCATTGAGTAAGGCTGTACAAGAGCCAGCCACTGTGGGCAGCTTGTAGATGAGCAGAAAGAACAGTAAGGGACCTAGAATGGACCCTTGAGGGATGCCAACACTAGTGAGGGAGAGTTCCGACTTGACTTTAACACTTTGAATGAATTGTTGTCGTCTGGTAAGGTAACCTGCAAACCAGGAGGTAGTAGAAGACAAGATGTCTAGGGTAGTAAGTTTAGATAAGAACAGGTGTGATAAACAAGACTGAACGTCTTAGTGAAGTTGATGAAGACTGCCCCTATTAGCATGCCCTTATCCATGGCCATCTTTACATCATTTGTAAACTAGATGAGGGCTGTGGATGTGCTCTATGCCTTCCTGTAGCCACACTGAGTTATGGATAGTAAGTTGTTCTGGAGGTGTTCAGTTACCTGGGTGGCCACGACGTTCTCAAGTAACTTATTCAGAACTGACAGAATGGCTATAAGGCAACAGTTCTCAATATTCTTGGTATCACGCGTGTGATCTTCCAAAGCACAGGTACAGACCCTGTAGCCAGGGATAGATTGAAATGCCTAGTGACAGGAGTTGCTAGTAGAGGGGCCACAGTTTTTAACAAACCTAGGTATTAACCCAACCGACCCAGCTGATTTGTAAGCTGGGATGGTTTTTAGGAGATGAAGAACCTTAGTATTTGACACAGTCCTGAGACTGAATGGAGGGGAGGCAGATTCCACAGATACTGTCGAAGAGACCTGTCCAGTCTGCTTGATATATTCCAAGAGGTAAGAGAAAAACAGATTACCTGTAACAGTAGTTCTAGTATGGTATATGATGTTCACCCACACTTCTGGCAGTTGCCTTTCTCTTTAAGAGTTTGCCAGAAAAGTCTTCAAGCTGGCTCCTCTCAGCAGCCGGGTGGTAACTCCCTCGGCTCCACCCCATGATGCCAGTTCTTGCCTGCTGGAAGCAGTGTTGTGCACCAAAGCCAGGGGAGGTTGGGTGGGTTTGTGTGGATGAACATCATATACCACTACTAGAAGGTACAGTTACGTAATAACTTACCATAACAGTAGATCTTCGAGGAGTGTCTCTTGCAGTAGGTAATATTTTTGGGTTACCAGCAGAGGCCACTGTGGTGCACAGCAGTTTTTCTAGCAGTCTTTTACCAGGGGCTGCCCACAAATGATATCATCTTCCTGTTTCCTATATAAATGTGGGCGGTCCCTGGTATTCTCAGTTCCCCAGCCAGATTCAGCTCACAAAGCGAGGACCGAGGGGAACCTGAGGTACCAAAGGAGTCCCAACCCATAATCATTGGACCAGAATTTGCTCTCTTACAGAAGGAGGGAACAGAGGGTGGGAACAGACCTACTGAAAGAGACACTCCTTGAAGATTTACTTTTATGGTCAGTTTTTACGTAACTGTACTATCTTCCCCAGAGTGGTCTCTTGTAGTAGGTAATATTTTTGGAATGAATGACAGAAGACCTTGTAGGACTGCACGGCCAAAGGCCGCCCTACGTCGTGAGGCAATATCCAGATTGTAATACCTTGTGAATGTATGAATCACAGACAAAGTAGCCACATTGCAGATATCTGAAATGGAGGCTCCTTCAAAGCATGCCGCAGTAGTGGTCATAGCTCTTGTGGAATGGCCTTGGACAGGTCCTGGTAAGGGCTTGTAGTATTTTTTTAACAAACTGTAATACAATTTGCCAACCAGCCAGAAAGGGTTCTTCTGGCAACTAGGAGGCCATTTCAGCCTGAGGCAAAAGAAATGAACAGTTGAGATGTTTTTCTAATCGATTGTGTCCAATTAGTATAGTAGCGTAGTATACGATGGACATCTAAAGTATGTAGACGTTCACCTGCACTGGAGTATTCAGGACAGTATACTTGGAGCTCCAAGGATTGGTTCAAAGTATGTTCAGAAACTATTATAGGAAGGAAGGGTTGGCACAGAGTGCCACCCTGTCCTTGTGAAAAATTAAGTAAGGTTCCCTACACGTGAAGGCATGAAGCTCGGAAATACGGCGAGCT
This sequence comes from Neoceratodus forsteri, assembly GCA_016271365.2. NCBI lineage: Eukaryota > Metazoa > Chordata > Ceratodontiformes > Ceratodontidae > Neoceratodus > Neoceratodus forsteri. Next base: position 794,149,618 of record CM057456.1, read on the forward strand.
GGGGTGACAGCCACTAAGAATGAGGTTTTCCGTGAAAGGAAACGGAGGGCACAAGTGACTGCCAGTTCAAAGGTTCAAGAGTTAATTTCTCTATTAGAAATTGAGATCTCATGGAGGAGTGGGTCGTCTAATAGGTGGTTTGACATGTAACATTCCTTTCAAAAATATTTTGGCTAGATAATGTTGGTACAGTAATCTGTCATCTAGCAGTCCACGGAAGGCTGAGAATAGTGGCTGAAATGGACTCTGATGCAGGAATAACTCAAACCAGACTCGGACAGCGAGGCCCGGAAGTCTAGAACTTTGTTCAGTGGGCAGGAATAGGGATCCAATGATCGACAAGTAGCCCATATTGAAAAGCATTTCCATTTGGAGATATATGTTTCCCAGGTTGCTTGCTTCTGTGAGGCCAAGAGAATATTTGCAAGAGGAGAGGATACTTGTAATCTGGCCATGAAAGCATCCTCAGGAGCTAAGCGTGAAGGTGTAGAGACTTCAGGTTGGGATGTAACAGGGTTCTTTAATTTTAAGTCAAGCGGTTGAAGACTGGAGCACCTCCTTGCTTGTTGAGGTAGAACACCACTGCAGTGTTGTCTGATTGGATCAGCAATGGTCTAGAGTCAAAAGAGGTTGGAATGCCAGAAGGGCTAAGTGGAATGCCCTCAGCTCTAGGAGACTGATGTGAGGCTGAGGGAGAGAAGTGGTCCACTCACCCTGTGTCTGATAAGAACGCAGGTGTGTGCTCTTTCCTGCCAGGGGAGCATCCGCGGTGAACGTATGCATGGGAGGGAGGTACTGAAAAGGCATTCCTTGTCATAAATTGGTTTCAATTGACCATCAAGTCAGAGCGGGAGTGACTCTGATCTTGCCTTCAAATTTTCTTCTTGTTCTTTAAGACCATTGATTCTGGATGGTTCACTGAATAGGTCTCATTTGAAGACGGGCGCGTGGTACCGTAGGGATGGCAGTGGCCATGTGACCCAGAAGGCATAGCAGTTGTCTAGATGTGACTACTTTAAGTCTGTATGCGTGATGCCAGAGACAAGGGTGTGGCCTGCCAGACGGTAAGTTCTAGCAGAGACTGTATCTAGGACAGCTCCAATTAACTGGAGACTGAGTCGGGGTCAGGTTGGACTTAGGTCAACTGACAGTGATCCCTAGAGTGTGAAAATATTTGCAGGGTAGCCTCTATGTAAGAAAGCAAAGCTGTTCCGCTGATTGGTCAGCTATCTAGATATGGGAAGATAAAGTGTCTTTTCCGTCTTAAAGCTGCTGCAGCTACCTCTAGGTATTTGGTGAACACACTCAAGGCCGAGGAGAGGCCAAACCAGAGTGTATAAAAATGGTAGTGTTAACCTAGCAGGTAGAAACGAAGAAACCTGCGATGAGCAGGACGGATGCAGGTAGGCACCCTTCATATCTAGGGTACAAAGCCAATCTCCCTGTTTCAGCACTGGCATGATGGAAGTCAGCCTAGAGGTTAGAGGAATGAGGTGTTAATGAGCTTGATACATCCAGCAGACCATACCTGAGTTTGATCCTCACAACCTCCACATGCATACTGTGCGACTCTGAGCAAGTCACTTAACCGCCCAGTGCTCCCAGGTCGCTCCTGAAAACAGGCACTTGTGCCTAGTGGGCCTGACCCAGTTACCAAAGACAAACAAAAAATAAAAGGTTACCATGCGAAACTATATGTACTGGATGGAAAGGTTCAGTTTTCTTAGGTCCAGTACCGGACCGAGGTCCCCAGTTTGTTTGGGTACCTGAAAGAAGTGGGAGTGGAATCCCTTTTGATGTTGTGAGGGGTACTGAAGAAATGGCCTATGTCACCAGTAGAGCCCTCAAGTCCTCTTGAAGGATAGGTATATGATCTGATGGATAATGAATATGTCGGGGAGGATGGGGCGCCTGGAGATAAATTCCAGAGTATGACCCCTCTATGTAATCTGGAGAACACATTCGTCTGAAGTGATCGTTTTCCTGGCCTCTAAATGGAGGACAAAATGACTGACCACAACCTTCAAGGCCTGTCTCAAGGAGGGGTGGGGGGAAACCCTAGTGGGTCACTGGGTATTGGGCAGCCCAGCCCTCCCAGGAAGATGGGGGCGAGAGCCACAGGTGGCAGAGATGTTGTCTCTTGTGGGTTGAGTACGACCTCTGTAGCCGCCTGTATTAGTAGCTCTGTATTTTCCACCTCTTTCAGAATAGAAAGAGGATCGAGTACAGCAGGTTGTATGCGGAGTATGATACATGCCATGACCCGTACGTAGAGTTCTGCCTGATGCCTGTAAGTCATCCAGTAAAATTTGAGTACCTGGCCCGAAAGAAAAAATTACTCACCTTAGTAATGTTGTTTCTTCTAATGGAGTCTTGCTGTATTCTGACATATGCAGTTAGGTCCTGCCTTTCAACTGCCCCGGAGAACAAAGAGTTAAACTTTCCATGGCCAGCATGGAATGTTCACCGCGAGCACGGCTGAAGCCCCTGTCTGCTGTTGTTTAAACTCCAACCATCAGATCTTTTCGAGCAATACTCACTAGAAGTTGTATGTGGAAACTGTAAAACTCAAACTAGCCAACTGACAACTAAATTTATATAAAAGGGTTTTTGGTTTCAGAGCAAAGACTCAAGTCAAGAAACCCAAAAAACAAAACACATCCCAAAACACAACACTCACCCAAAATAAAGGAGGGTGAAAAAGGGACACCCCCAGGGTGCCAACACTGCTCCTGGCCACCCACATCCCAAAAATTAGGTTCTGAGAGGGGAGGCGGGGGTGGAGGTCAGAATACAGCAAGACTCCATAAGAAGAAACAACATTACTAAGGTGAGTAATTTTTTCTTCAAACAACATGAAGTCTTGCTGTATTCTGACATATGCAGACTACTAAGCAGTACCTCCATGGAGGAGGGACAGAACCTACTTTGGAAACAAGCTCTGAAGTACCGCTATGCCAAACCGAGCATCACTCCTAGCCTGGATATCCAGAGTAATGCTTGGTGAATGTATGGACTGTTTTCCAGATGGCTGCTTGACAGATTTCTAAGATAGAAATATCCCTGGCAGCAGCCAGGGAAGCAGCTGTACCTCTAGTAGAGTGAGCCCTCAGGTTTGAGGGTGGAGTTCTACCCAGTTTTTCATAGCAGAATTGTATACAAGAAACAATCCACCTGGCAACAGATCTCTTAGTGGCAGGTTTGCCTTTACCAACCTCTCCATACGTGAGGAACAACTGGAGGGACTCAATCCTGGTGCGCTCTATGTAGTAGCTGAGGGCCCTTTTAACATCTAAGCTGTGCAGCCTCCTCTCTCCAAAGGAGGAATAGTCAGTGAAGAAAACAGAGAGAGAAATAGACTGGTTAAGGTGGAAATCTGAAACCACTTTAGGCAAAAACTTCCTGTTTGTTCTTAGGACCACTTTATCTCTATAGAAAGAGCTGAAAATCAGGTTCCACTGACAGGGCTTGCAATTCACTGATACGCCTGGCAAAGGTAATGGCTACCAAAAACACAAATTTCCAAGTCAAGTACTTAAGCTCTGCAGAGGACAAAGGCTCAAAACGGGGTTGCATAAGGTGAGCAATGCAAACATTAAGGTCCCAAGCAGAAGCAGGGTCCCTAAAGGGGGGATTGGTGTGCAGCAATCCCTTGAAGAACTTACAAAACACAGAATGGGCTGACAGAGGAGAAGGCTTGCCTACTGACAGGAAAGCAAAAACAGCTGCCAAATGCACTTTAAGTGTAGCTGGCCTAAGGCCTAGGCCATTGAGATAGACCATATAGTACAGAACCGTAGGCAACCCAGCAGAATCTGGAGAAATAATTCTTCTTGGAACACCAAATAGTGAACCTTTTCCATTTGGAATTGTTAAGTCTTTCTTGTGGAAGACTTTCAAGAAGCCTTAAGGATATCCAGAACCCCTTGGGAAAGATGCAGGTCAGCAAACTCTAACTCTTCAAGAGCCATGCCTTGAGATTGAGAGACCGGAGGTTCGGGTACCAAATCCTTCCCTGAGAGGATGTCAACAGGTTGTAATTCCTGGGAAGAGACAGGGGAAGGTGGACTGCTAAGGACAGCAACAGGGGGTACTAGGGCTGTCTGGCCCAGTCTGGAGCAATCAGAACCTCTTTGCATGGTTGTGACCTTATCTTGACTAACACTTTGAACAGGGGAGGGAAGGGGAGAAAAACATACAGAAATTTCCCTTCCCAATTCAGGATCGGAGCATCCAGGGGGACTGAGCCCAAGACTGGGGGTCTGCAACAAAAGAGAGGAAGCTGGTGATTGTCTGGAGCTGCAAAAAGATCTATCTGTGGAGTGCCCCATCTCGAGAAAATCACTTTCAAAACTAGGGGATCTAGGGTCCATTCATGATGGCCCTGGGATATTCTGCTCAGAACATCTGCTAGGACATTGTCCTTCCCTGGGAGGTGAACTGCTATCAGAGAGGTTTGCAGGGAATAGGCCAGGGTCCACAACTTCATTGCTTCTGTGCACAAGGCCGTAGACAGAGTGCCTCCTTGCTTGTTGATGTACCACATGGTGGTGGTGGTGTCTGTTCTGACCTGCACCACCTTGTTCTGTACAGATTTGGAAAAGGCTTGCAGTGCCAGAAACACTGCTCTGAGTTCCAAGAGATTGATGTGAAGCAGAGATTCCTGAGATGACCACAGCCCTTGGGTGGTAAGATCCCCCAGATGGACTCCCCAGCCCAGCAAGGAAGCATCTGTGGTGAGCATCACTGAATGAGACTGAGTGACAAAAGGAACTCCTTGTCTCAAACTGTCCTGATCCTGCCGCCATTGCAAGGCTTGGATCAGAGTTCGAGTCACTGGGACTAGTTTGGTAAGGGAATCCTTTCTTTGGGACCAGAAGGCTTTGGGGTGGAACTGAATGTCCCTCATCTGGAATCTTGCTCCCTGGACCACTGCTGTGGAAGCTGCCATGTGGCCCAGAAGCTGAAGGAAATGCCTTGCTGGTCGAGACACCTGTAGGGTGAAGAAAGAGGCCAGTTCCATAAGGGTCCTTGCCCTGTCCAGGGGAAGGAAGGCTCTTGCCCTTATTGTATCCAGCTCCGCCCCTATGACGGTGAGGAGCTGTACTGGTTCAAGAACTGACTTTGGAAGGTTGAGAAGAAATCCTAAGGAAGTGAGCACTTGCTGAGTTATTTGCAAATGTGACTTGACTTGGTCTGGACACTGGCCTACTATGAGCCAGTCGTCCAAGTATGGGAAGATTTAGATCTTTTTTCTCCTTAGGAAAGCAACCACTACTGCCAGGCAGTTTGTGAAAACCCTTGGGGCTGATGTTAGGCCAAAGGGCACTGCTCTGAATTGATAGTGGCCTGAGGGCAACTTGAACTTGAAGTACTTTCTGTGGGAGCACCTGATGGAAATGCGAAAATAGGCATCTTTGAGGTCCAGGGAGGCTAGCCAGTCCCCTGGCCTTAGAGAGGGATGGATTAGTCCCAGAGTCACCATTTTGAACTTTGGTTTTAAAAGGTGTTTGTTCAAATATCTTAGTTCCAGGATGGGCCACCATTCTCTTGTCGTTTTGGTGGTTAGGAAGTACCTGGAGTACAGTCCTTTGCCCTTGTGTAGGGTGGGAACCCTCTCTATAGCTCTGAGAGCTAGGAGGGAAGAAACCTCTACCTCTAGGGCAAGGGTCTCTGATGGATTTGCAGGTGGAAAGGATCTGGTTCTCATCTTGGGAAATTTTCTGAAGCTGAGAACCAGTCCCTGCCTTACTACTTCTAGGACCACTTGTCTGATGTCAGAGACTTCCAGTCCTGGACAAAGTAAGCCAGCATGCCCCCTACTGGTACTGGAGAATCGGCCCGAGCAGACCCATCAGGGTGTCTGTTTGGCAGGGGCTTTAGGCTGAGGGGTGGATGCAGTCCTGCTCATCTCCCGTCTGCCTCTCCCTCTAAAGAACCCCCTCTGAGAATAAGAAGAGGCGGCCTGAGCTTGGTAAAAAGGCCTTTGAAAAGGCCTGCCCCTGGATTGCTGCCTTTGAGGAGTGGCTTGCCCTTCTTTGGCCTGAGCACGCCTGTAAGTGGTCCTGTACTCGTCCATCTTTTTCATGTAGTTCTCTGTCTGCTCCCCAAACAGAGAATTACCAATAACTGGGAAATCCATGACCTTAGCCTGGGTATCCTGTGATAGGCTAGTACATCTGAGCCAAGCCATCCTCCGAAGAGCCACAGATGTAGCCATGACTCTTGATGAAACATCAGTGGAGTCCACAGCAGCATGAAATTGTACTTTGGATGCCTCAATCCCATCTGCAGCCACCTGCTCCAGCTCCTTGGCAAGCTGGTCAGGGGCCTGTTTAGCCAGAGCCAGCACAGTGTCCCACCTGGACTTCTGGTATCTAGCTGTGTAGGCCATGTAGTTAGCCTGCCTGAGTCCCAAAGATGCTGCCATGTACTGTTTCTTTGCCATGGTATCAATCCTCCTGGAGTCCTTATCTGGGGGGGCATGATGCCAAGGGAATATTTGCCTTTTCACAGGCAGCAGCCTGCACTACTCCAACATGGCTGCACTGCTGGGAATGAACTCCGTGCCTGAGCCTGACAAAGTATACCTCTTGTCCATTTGTCTGTCCACAGGAGGTATGGAATTAGGAGTCTTAAGAATTTTATGTGTCTGTTTCCCAAAGGATTTGTGGAGGGGAATAGACAGTCTCCTGGACTCTGGAATGTCCATCATTTCAACAAAATCAGGCTCCTCCTGATCCTCTACTGCTTCTTCCATAGGAAGCTGGAGGGTTTCAGCCACTTTTTTGTAAAACATAAAGTGAGAAGGGGACTCAGAAAGCCTAGGAGGAGAAACACCTGAAGGTCTGTCTGGGGAGATGGCACATCCAGACTTTCATAATCACCATCATCATCCTCATACTCTTCCTCCTCCTCCTCATCCGGTTCATAAAATTCTTCCAAGGTGCTACCCGGAACCGGGGGAACCGACCGAACCGAGCCCCTGTCAGATGGTGCCGGTTCAGCCGGAACCAAAGTAAGCAATTGCACTATTCTTATCGCCTTGGCTATCTCATCGGAGGTCGGAGTATGAATTTCTGGATCCGAACCGGACAATTTATCTTATTTTTTTCTTTTTACTGGAACCGACTCCTCAGAATCGGCTCTCCTTTTGCCCGAAGTATTGCCCTGGTCAGAGGGCACTCCTTCTGGTTCGGTTGGAACCGAACCGGGCTGGCCATCCGGGTCAGCGGATTTCTCGGCCTCCCTTTCTCTCAGTCTACCTAATCTCTTTTACAGGGTAGCTTTGGGAAAATTCTTACAAATCTGGCAGTCTGAATCGAGGTGGTCAAACCCCAGACAATAAACACAGGTGGTGTGGGGATCAGCCTTAGCAAAGACTTCCCCACACACACTGCAGAGTTGAAACCCAGTGGGCCTGGTTTTTTTCTTGGGTTTCTCAGACATGGCCAATCCTAACCCAAACTTACCCTTTTTTCAGCAATCTGCCAGGCAAGACTCCCCTATTGGTTCCTGACCGTGTCACGGGTCTTGGAAAAAAACGTAATAAAATCCGTTTTTTTTTTTTACAACCGATATGGACCGGTTACCACACTCCAAGTAAATACACAAACTTTTTTACCTGAAACTGATAGGTTCAGCCGAACCGATCCACAATTTACAAGTTCCACACAGAAACTATAAAGAAAACCTATCTATTACTCACGGTACCACAGACAGAGACTTAAACCGACAGATCAGTAGCAGCAATTCAGTAGAAACCGAGTGAAAAACGACACTCTAACCGACTTTTTTGAACCGAGCAAAGGAGAAATCTCCGGAGCGACTGTTCAGTGAGGTGGAGTAAAGAATCTGACGGTTGGAGTTTAAACAACAGCAGACAGGGGCTTCAACCAAGCTCGCGGTCAACATTCCATGCTGGCCATGGAAAGTTTAACTCTTTGTTCTCCGGGGCAGTTGAAAGGCAGGACCTAACTGCGTATGTCAGAATACAGCAAGACTTCATGTTGTTTAAATAACTTGGACCCATTAAAAGGGGCATTAGCTACTTTATATTGCACATCAGGCGTAAAGCCTGAAAAGCAGAGCCAGGTGTGGGGTCGCAAATAAATGCCAATAGCTGACAATCGGCCATGGCATCATATCCCGACCTGGGTAGGTGACGTGAAATAGCACTGCTAGTTGACACAGTAGCCAATAATCGCTCCCGTTCTGGTGAAGGAGGGAAGTGATTGATAGTCTCAATGGCAGATGATCCAAGGGTATGTTGGTATTTAATCATATGACCCATATAATTTAGAATTCTGATATTCATGGCACTGGAGAAAAAGACCTGTTTCTCCAGAAAGGCAAGTCTTTGGGATTCTTTATCAGGTGGTAAGGAGCTCATGTGATCACGAGTGGCAGAAAATAGTCCACTTCCAGGATAGCTGAAAGGCAGGGATGAACCAAAGGAGCTTGATAAGTATGATCCACCTTACGGGGAACAGCTGAGATAACTGGAGGCTGATGTCAAGCAGCCAGCATGGTATTCTGGTAAGTGAATTAGTGGGAAAACCACCAAGATGGGCTCCTCTGGCAGATCAAGGTATTCTGTCATATCCTTATTTTGTCATGTTTCTGTGGTAGAGAATCCCATGACTTTGTATATTTGTATCGTCATTTAATGGAATGAAGGGTCATCAGGAAGGGGTGCTGCGGATTCTAGGCAGGCACTCATCCAAAGAAGAAATTTCAAAAAAAGGGAGACCGAAGAAGAAATTCCAGCTCCTGGAAATCTTCGTGTTCAAGGTCACTGGTAAAGTCAACCGAGAGCACTTGTTCATCTGAAAAATCGTGTTCCATATAAGGAGGAAGTGACCAGGGTCAGAATGGATCCTGGTCATCAAGAAAATTCTTAGACGGAAGAGTAGGAGATTGTGGAGGGTCACCTTGCCCCCTTGGATCGGAGGGCTGGGAGTGTCGTATGGCATGCAACATGTGCCATACTAGGGTGGAAACGTCCAGTTCCTTCTGAGAAAGGGGGGGAGAGAGAAGTGTGTTTGAGACACAAGGAGAATGATGGAGGGGAGTGGATGTGTAGCCTGAGCAGGTCTTGTCCCAGGGTGGTAAAGTCCAGGCTTTTGATCTCTGTCCGCCTGACCCCCGTAACTGTCCACCTAAGAGGGTGGAGGGGTAGAAAATGTTTTTAATGAAGCCCCATTTACTAAGAAAGAAATGAGGGCATGCTGTCAATGGAGGGACACTAGGTTAGCGGTGACAGTCGATGAGGCAGGAAATACAAAGGTTGAGGAGGATCTCCCACACTCTGTGACTCTAATGGAACCCAGAAAGGGTTATTTACATATTCCCTTTTTTATGGTGCTGGAAGCATTGTTGATGAGGGAGTGAAAAAACGTCCCATCAATAAGTAGGCAGAATAATGATGCACCATCGGCGGGGGACAGGCATCGACGAGAAACAGGGATACATCCTTGACAGGGATGTCCATCAATGAGAATATGGATGCATCGTTGACGTGTATGGACATCGATGAGAATATGGATGCATCATTGACAGTGGTGGCTGTCAATGATAATACAGATGCATCGTCGAAGCTGGTAGCCGTCGATGAGGATGTTGACAGTTATGGGCTGTCAATGAAATTATAGCTGCATCGTTGACGGTGGTAGCCGTCGATGAGGATATTGACAGGTATGGCAGTCAATGAAATATGGACGCATCATTAATGGTTTAGTGGCCGTCGATGAGTAAGAGAAACATAGAGGGTGAGGAGGGTTACTTCTGCTCTGTGTGTGTCCAGAAATGTAGATCGGTAGATGGGCAAGCTATTGTTGGGTGAGCCCCCTTGTTCGTAGAATCTTTGATGTTGTTTATCGTCGATGACTGCTGTTTTCAGAAGTTGTTCTAGCTGTGGCACACAAGCTGAAGACGACAAAAAAAAAAAAAGGAACTGAGGATACAAGGGACCGCCCACATTTATATAGAAAACAGGAAGATGATGTTGTGTGGGCAGCCCCTGGTAAAAGACTGCTAGAAGAGCTGCCATGCACCACAGCGGCCTCTGCTGGTAACCCAAAAGTATTACCTACTGCAAGAGACCACTCCGTGGAAGAAACAGTTACTCACCAAAGTAATATTACTTCTTCCAGGGTATTCTTTAGCATTACTGACAGATGCAGCATGCCAGCTGGGTTCAGCTACCCTGGAAAGGAGTCGTTAATACAAATGAGGAAGGCACTGGCCAATCAGGATATAGTTAGAGTACAGTGCTGCCTGCAGTCAGCCTGAGGGACCTCAGAATGCATTACGGAGCTGAAAAAGAGCAAAAACTATGCCCGCTAGGGGCAAGAAAACTGTTGGCAATAGCCCACCATATATTCTAACCCATTATAAAGAAAAAACTATATATATTTTTTTATTTATTTATTTTCTTTAATCGCAGGAAAGAATGACAGCCATCAAATTTGGCTAAATCCCCTAACATAGCCTTTAGACAAGGTTTCCAGGGGAGGAAGGGCGGGAGTGTCAATAATGCTAAAAAATACCCTGGAAAAAGTAAAATTACTTAGGTGAGTAATTGTTTCTTCTCACCCCAGGAATTCTTTAGCATCTATTGACAGATGCAGACTTCAAAGCAGTGTAGTTGGGAGGAGGGGCACAGAAACCTATTTTAAGAAGAGGCTCTGAAGTACCACTCTGCCAAATTTGGCATCCTATCAGACTACACATTCAAGAAAAGATCTCACTGAATGTGAGAAGCAAATTTCAAATAAGTGGTCTGCACACTTCTAGTAAGGAGACAGCCTTGAACGTTGCCCAGCAGGCAACTGTTCTCCAGGAAGTAAGGCCTAAGCACGAGACGGGTGAATGTCAGCCTTGCTGTACCAGACCCAAAATATGGGAAAACAGTCCCATGGGAAAATACTCTTGGTCACCAGTTTCTCCTTTTCTGTGAAAACGCAGTAAAGGAAGGGATGATAATGAGAGTACCTGAACTGCTAGGACCGCTGACACAGGCCGGCAGGACTAATTCATGCCCAATCCGAGCAGCTTGAGATAGCCTAGACAGGACTTGCCTGAGAGCATTACAGGCAGAGAAAAAGGGTTGAAGAAGGTGGAACTGGTAGACACTTGGGAAAAGGATTTCCCCTATCTGTCCAGAGGACTAAATTGTTCTTAAAAGCACTGAGAGGATGAGGCACAAAAGAAAACCCTGAAACTCTGAAACCAGTCGGACAGAGGAAAAAAACAAGCAGAAAGGTTGTCTTCGATGTTACTCGCTTCAGGACAGAATTGCCAAAGGTTCAAAGGGACACCCATGAACTTGAATATACAGAGGTTTTCGTTCCATGGGGAAAAAAAAACGGCTCCTTGTGGAATTCTTTGAAATGGTCTGAGAAATGACAGATTTCTCTTGCCTGACAGAAAAAGAATCCAAGTAACCACTAGGTGTACTCCCAAAAAAGAGGCATACTGTCAGGAAGAAAATAAAACCCTTTATATTTTTACAGGAAACAAGTCACAAAGACCAAAGTAGTTTTGTGTACAAGACAGTAATGCCTGGATATGAACTCAATAATCCAGTCATGAGAGGAAAGAGGATTGAAAAAACACTAGGCTCTTGTCCTTGTACCAAGGAGAAAAAACACTTCCACTAGGAAACTGAGGTTTTCGTGGTACTAAAACCTTTTTTTTTCCCCCCATACACGTTCCAGGCCTTGTTTGGATACAGGTACTCTAGGAGATCTAGCCTCTCAAGAACCAGGCCTTGAGGAGAAAAGACTGGAAGCTGGGAAACGTTACTCCTTTATGAGAAAGGAAGTAGCTTGTGGAAACAAAAGCAGCCAGAAGCTGTTTAACTGAAACATTTTTTATCAGAAAGTACCAAGGCTGTCCAGAGCCACAGAGATCATGGTGGATCATTCCTTAACTAGAGAGGTACTTAGGAAACAAGAGATATATCCGAGAAAGAAAACTTCTCTGACCAGTCTTGAGATAAGAAAGTCCGCTGGAAGGAACCCCGAGCTGGGGCCTGCAACAGGAAAAAGGAAAAACCTGGTGGATCGGGCTGGAGGCGAAAATTCAGATCTGGATCTGACCTTAGCCCCGAACGACGTGGCTAGGACTTGTGTGCTGAGGGCTCACATGTGGTGGCCCTGACTAATGCGGCTTAGAGAATCTGCCAAAGGGCCCACTTGCCTGACAGATGGATGAGTGACTAAGACACCGCCAAAGAAGCCAGCTAGAGATCAAAACTCATAGCTATTGCAGAGAGATTGAAAGCCCCAAATGCTCGTTGGTGAGATACAGGGCTGGAATATCATCCAGTCCTCTCTGTACTGAAGGACCTCTGGACTGAAAAAAACAACGCAGGCCTGATAGAGATGCTCTGAGATTCCAGGGACTGATGAAAGAACTCCTCTCTCAGAAACCAAGATCCAAAGATGGAAGCCCCCAAAGGGAAGCACCCACCAGAAGGAAGCCTCTGTACCGAAGATCTGAAGGGGAGACGTGTGATGTTCACTGTTTCCTTACACCAGTCCCGCTTCTCTAAAAGAGTTCAGGCTTAATGAAGAATTCTCTTATTTGGAATCTGACCTACAGGTCTAGCCCCTGGGACTCAAGTGTCAAAATTATGCACCATATACAGGGAACAAACTTCCCCTGACAAGAGAAGAGCATTGCCCCCTAAGAGTTGCCCAGATTTAGATGTTAGGGACAGGGAACTGTTTTGCAGTAGGTACAAAAAAAAACAAGACTGTAGGGAATAACATGTCAGACTTACGGCTTGAAAAACCAAAGTCAAGGAGAATCTGCTAAGGTTGGCCAAGCCTCTGAGAAGGGAAACCAGAGATTCCCTGTCTTCAGGAGAGAAACGCCAACCTACCCAGACACCTGGAGAACAGCCTGATTTTTACTCCACATTCGAGAACACTCTGGAGGCAGTCTAAACAGCATGGAAGAAAACTGGTAGCCGCCTGACCTGGGCTAAGGAACTGAGAACATAGAATGTATCTAAGGAGACACCCTGCGTTTGCAAAAGAAATACCTGAGTCAAGGAAGCATCCTGACCCCAGGTTGCGAAAGTTGATAGTGATTTACTGTTCCCTATTTTACTTTAAAATTCAGGAAATAGCCCCAAAAAAAGTTCCAACTCCCAAGGAGAAGGGAACCCTTTCATGACTTTGTCCTTTTAGTGCTCTAATTCCCACTGCTGACATGAAACTGAAGAAAACAGAGAATGCAGCAAGTGGAGGTAAACCTTAGTTATTTATTCGCCTATCATGTACATATATTTGTATTATATATACACACACTCAAATATATATATATATATTTATTTATTTGTCAATATCTCTCTTTATTTGTTTTTTACACCAACCAAAGAAGGGTTAAAAACTTGAACCAATTAGAAAAGTAACTGAAGAAAAAAGGGATTACCAGGAATTAAAAGAGCATTCCTGCCTAAACCCCTGGAAAACTTTACATCTGGAAAATTCCTAATGTGTTGGCGTAGGGAAAAAAGGGTTAAAGGGAGAATAATTCCTACCCGAAGCCCCCATACCCTGAGACTTCTGAGGAAGGAACGCTTATCTTTAACTGAGTACTAGAGAGTAAAACTCATCCATACGTGCCTATCAGCTTCAGTTTGCCATAAAGACAAATCAAAATTTCCACCAAAGCATAACCCAAAAGGCCGGAACTTTTCAGACAGGAAAGCCTGAGGGAAATGACCTACGCCAAGACTCTAGAAGCTGTAACATTATGCCTTAAAGCTATGAGAACACAGTGCTACTATATACAGAATACTTCCCTGGAGGTGGTTCAAACCTTTAAATACCTAGGACTGACACTGGACTACACCCTCTCGTTTAACCAACACATAAACGTAGTCGCAGAGTCGTCAAATGCAAAACTAGGATTACTGTACAGACACCGAAAAGGCCTGACTTCTGAGGCACTCAAAACTGCTGTAAATAGCTCAGTCCTCTCAGTGATAGACTATGGTCTAGCAGTATATGGGTCTGCCTCCCAAACTGTTTTGAAACGTATCAAAACAACACTAAATAAAGCGTGTCGTGTAGTCCTAGGTGTACCCCATCTCACTCACACCTGCGAGTTGTACACTCAAACAAAATGGCTCAACCTTGACAGTCGTCTCCAGTATAAAGTAGCATGCTCGCCAGGAAGTCTATGTTAGGACTTACCACCCCAGGCCTGCAAAGCCTCCTTAGCCGACCTAATTCCATCAGATGCACTAGGGGTACAAACAACTCAGCTCTCTGCATCCCTTTCCGTAGAACCACACAAGGCCAACGGTCCTATGAATACCGGGCACCACTTTGGCTTAATGCGCTTGACCTAGGCATCACAAAAGAGGACAAAATAGGCCCCTTTAAAGATAAACTCCGAGTGGCCCTCGCCACAAACAGGAACTGTGACTGTGAGACCTGAACTCCCCAACACTCTCCCCTCCTCTTTACCGCTACCCTCATTCTAACCTGCACCCCTGCCTCTCCTCTCTTCTTGCTAACTAACACTCCCGTAGTAGGCTCCAGGTCCCCGCCTCAGCACTTCCCACCCAGTGAGTCTAGCCCTCCTTTATGACTACACTCTTTAGCACTTATGATAACGAAGAACTGCTGCCCATCAAGTTCTCGCCTCCTTGCGTACAGTATTAGTTAATTATTTTACACACTATATCATCCTCTGCTCCCTACCCGATTCACTCTATATCCTGTAGAATCGCAAGTTGTTCACTTAACCTGTCAGCCTAGCCTGCTTTAAATTGTGTGTCTGTATATTTTTACTTATGTACTCCCTGTTATTGTAATTATGTAAAATCTGTAACCTGATGTTCTTATGTCTTTCTAGGCATGGAGCCATCTTGTATCTGCTTATGTACTTGTAACCGTTGTAAATGATGTAATGCCCATGTATTACTACGACGTGGAACCTCTGTAAAAGAGCCTTTGGCTCAAAGGTACTTCCTAGAAATAAATAAATAAATAAATAAAAATATGCCGCTTAGGTATTTCGGCAAATCTCCTTGTGAATAGTGCTCCAGAGCTGTCGCACTATGGCAAGAACAGGATACATCAAAAAACTCTTAATATATAACAGCATATGCTACAAAAGTAGGAGGCATTACGTAAAAATTTCTTACACATGGTATATGATTATCTAGAGTCTATCTCTGGAGGGGAAGCAGGCCGCTGTTTGCAGTAACTCTCTTTGGTCTGAAAGTGTACAGATAAAAACGGCAGAACACTTACCAAGCTGGTATTTCCTCTGAATGCTTTTGTGAACCCCAAAATAGAAGGAGGGGTTTCCAGAACCTACCTGTCTGTGTCTTCTGAGAGCTGCCAACTTCTCTGGAGGAGAGCAACCACCTGATCTACGAAGTCGTCGTCCTCCACCTCTTTATCAGTGTCATCCTGGAGGGCAAAGTCCAGGGAGTCCACCAGTTGAATATAAATGCCTCATTATACCAAAACCTGAATTAGCCTGAGGGTGACCGACTGGGATTAATGAGCCCCAAGAGTAGTTCATGAAGGAAAATCCTCTCCCAAATTACTAATAATAATAACAATAATATCCTTGGTGTTAAGGATTAACATGGAGAGGAATACTCGGACCCGAAGGAGCCAAGCACACGCCCAGAAATATAAACTCTGGAATAATTGCCAAGCTCTCAGAAATTCAGTTGCAGAGGGCATAATTTTATCAACCCCTGATGACTCCCTAAGTCCTTCAAGAGGGAGGGTCAGAGGAAATTAATCTCTGTCTTTGTGCAGGGAAGAGGGCAGCCTGCCTAGTTTCAAATTAAAGGCTTGGACAGAGAAACAACTACTACAGAACGAGACCTGCAATAATACAAGTCCCAAGGGGACTTGTCATTTCTTATGTGTCAACTTGAGGCATCCTCCTCAGCGCTTTCAGAGGAGGGGGAGGTAGACCGAAAGCCCAGATAATAATAGTTAGGCCAAAGCTTAAACAAATCAAAATCAACTTTGAGATTTTTTCCACAAAGAGGAAAAAACAGAACCACCTCCACACCTCTTGTCAACAAAGCCCATGGCACAGTAAACAAGACAGTCTCACCCCCAAAAGAGAGGGGATTACCCTTCAAATATCAATCATTTTGAATTTAAATAGAGAAAAAAGAGTTCCAAGAATTTGTGCTGGTGCGCAACAGAAAAAATGTGCACGCGCACAAAAAAAAAAAAAAATCAATAATTTTAGTGCAAATGAGTTAAGAACCACTGATAAATACTAAAAACTAACCAATGAAATATAAATGATGCAATTTATCATGCACACGGGCAAATGTTACTTCAGAAAAAATGCAGAAGCGGGAAAACATGAAAAAAATCCTGCAACTGCGCAGAACACAGCGCAGATGCAGTAAAAATAGATAAAATGAAGAAAATATACAAAAGACCTTAAAAGCAGCACTCAAAAAGAAAAAAATGGCACAGGAAGATCTCTGAAGAGGACAGCTCCAGGGCAGTGTTGCCAGTTCAGCACAGAAAAAGTTCTAAGGTCCCTCAGGCTGACTGCAAGCAGCACTCTACTCTAACTGTATCCTGATTGGCCAATGCCTTCCTCATTTGCACCGACTCTTCCTCTCTGGGGCTGCTGAACCCAGCTGGCATACTGCATCTGTCAATAGATGCTAAAGAATTCCTGGAGTGAGAAGATATACCGTTATAGGACAGTAAATACAGGTTACTCACCTGTAACAGGAGTTCTAGGAATGGTATATGTTGTTCATCCACACTGTTAGGCAGGTTCCTTGCTGCTTTAAATCTTGCCGGAAGGTCTTCAAGCTGGCTCCTCCCACCCACCCGGGTGGTAAAACTCTCAGCTCCGCCCCATGACGCCAGATCTAGCCCACTGGAAGCCAGGTTGTGCGTCGGAGCCGGGGAGGTCGGGTGGGTCGTGTGGATGAACAACATATACCATTCCTAGAACTCCTGTTACAGGTGAGTAAACCTGTATTTGTAGGGACATGGATATGTTGTTCATCCACACTGTCTGGCAGACTCCTAGCAGTTCTCCGGGAGGAGGGAGGCAAGGCACACACCCCCTACTTGGGAAATAAAGACTGGAGAACCGAGACCCCAAAATCAGCATCCCAGCGTGACTCAAGGTCGATGTGGTAGTGGCCGATGAAGTTGTGTGCTGACTTCCAGGTAGCAGCCCTGCAGATTTCCTGGATAGGGACATCCTGGAAGCAGCCACCGATGCAGCGGTACGGTGGGTAGAATGAACTCTTATCCCTCTGGGAGGCTCCATGCCCACCAACCTATATCAGAGATCTATGCAGGAGGTGACCCACCTGCCTATCATCCGTTTGGCTGCAGGTCTGCCAGGTGCGGCTTCAGCGTAGGTGACAAACAGCTGGCGAACCTCTCCCCGAACTTCAGCCGTCCACTCCTTGTAATAAGCGAGCGCTCTTCTAGGGTCCAAAGTATGGAGCCCATATTTGGCCTCCGAGGTGTGATTGGGGTAGAACACTGGCAGAGTCAACACCTGGTAAAGGTGAAACTCCGACACCACCTTCAGAAGGAATTTCGGGTGGGGCGCAGGACAACCTTGTCCCTGCGGAAGACCAGATAAGAAGACTCGATGGAAAGCACCTGGAGCTCTCCCATCCTTCTGGCTGACGTGATAGCCACCAAGAAGGCGGTCTTCCACGACAGGTGAGAGATGTCACACCTGTGCATCGGTTCGAATAGCTTGCCCATGAGCTCAGCCAATAACAGCAGTAGATCCCACAGAGGTGGAGGTTCTCGCACCGGAGGGGATATGTGATCAAGGCCTTTGAAAAAGCGCCCGACCACCTTCTCCTGCGCCACCGACTGCTTCCTGGCCCGCGCCCAATAAGCAGAGATGGCTGCCAGGTGCACCTTAAGGGTCGTCGACTGAAGCCCTTGCTGAGAAAGGGACCACAGGTTGTCTAGAATACTTGCCAAGGAACAGGAGGAAGGGTCCAGGCCCTTGCCCTGACACCAAATGGAGAATCTCTTCCATTTGAAGGCGTAGCATTTTCTGGTCGATCCTTACGGGACGCCTCAACGACGCTGAGGACCTTGTCGGAAAGACCCAAGGCCTGGAACTCTAGCCGCTCAGGAACCAAGCCATCAGGTGCAGGGATTGAAGGTCCAGATGGAATACCTTCCCATGATTGACTGAGATCAGGTCCGGGCGGGCTGGAAGCCACCTCGGGAGCCTGGAGCTGAGACTGAGGAGATCTGGATACCAGAACTGGCAGGGCCAGTCTGGGGCTACCAGAATCACCTGCGCCTTGTCCCTCCTCACCTTGAGAAGCACCTTGTGGATCAAGGGAAATGGGGGAAAGGCCTAGAAGAGGCCCGGGGTCCACGGCCTCGAGAAGGCATCCCCCTGCAGCGAGCCCTGCTGAGGGGGGCGGGCATGAAACAGTCTCAGCTTCGCATTCTCCTCGGAGGCAAACAGGTCCGCCTGAGGTGTGACCCAATGGGAGAAGAGATCTTGTACTACCTCTGGCAGGCGAGACCACTCGTAAGACGCAGCCCCTATCCGGCTTAGGGCATCGACCAGGGTGTTGGAGGCTCCTGCCACATGAATGGCGAGGAGATCCGCCTCCAGGCTGAGCACGAGTGACCAAATGCGGAGAGCTTCCCTGCACAGAGGCATGGAGCGCGTCCCACCCTGGTGGTTTAGGTAGTACATGGTCGTGGTATTGTCCGTCTGGACCTGAACCACTTGACCCCGCAGAGAACGGAGCGAAGGGTGGAGGGCTGGGACGAACCGCTCAAAGCTCCAGCAGGTTGATGTGGCATCGAGACTCCCGAGGGGACCAGAGGCCATGCGCTCTGTGCTCCCCCAGATGGGCACCCCAACCCATTAGAGAGGCATCGGTTGACAGAGAGACCGTCGGCTCGGGGCGGACAAACGGGATGCCGTCCTGCAGATGTGCTGGAACGTTCCACCACTGGAGAGTGTTCCACATCCCCTGGGTCACTGTCACTAGCTGATCCGGCGGATCAAAGTGCTGTGCCCATTGGCTGGCCAGCTCCCATTGAAGGGGACGCATGTGCCAGCGGGCCCAACTGACCACGCTGGTTCAGGCTGCCACGAGGCCCAGGAGGCGCAGGAAGTCCCGGGCAGGGCGCGACTGCCCAACCTGAAATGATTTGGGCAAAGGAGGAAAGAACCTCGGCCCTGTCCGCCGGGAGCCGTGCTCTGGCTCGTAGAGAGTCGAGCTCTGCCCCGATGAATTGTATCACCTGCTTTGGCACGAGTTCCGACTTGGCCTCGCTGATGAGGAGGCCAACCTGAGAGCAAACCTGGAGAGCCAGATCTCTGGACCGCTCCACCTCCCCCTCTGGAGGGGGCTGCAATCAGCCAGTCGTCCAGGTAGGGGTACACCCGGACCCTTTGGCGCCGCAGGAATGCTGTCACCACTGTCATGCATTAGGTGAAGACCCTGGGAGCTAGGCAAAGGCCAAAGGGCATGGCTTGGAACTCGTAAAGGGATCCCTCTGCTCTGAAGCGAAGGAATCTCTGGTGGGCCGGACAGATTGGGACGTGAAAGAATGCGTCCTGAAGGTCCAGAGAACAGAACCACACACCTTGTTCCAAGGATGGGATTATCTGAGCCAAAGTGACCATCCTGAAGGTCCAAGACCTTAGGAACTTTTTAAGGTCGTGCAGGTCGAGAATGGGGCGCCAGCCCCCCGTCCGTTTTGGGACCAGGAAGTACCTGGACACAAACCCCGGGTCTGGAGGAGGATTCACCACCTTCCTGATCACCTCTTTTTCGAGGAGCAGGGCGATATCGGCTCAGCGAGACGACAGAGAGGCTGTGGACCTCGTAGCCCCCCTAAGGGGCGACTGCTCGGAAGGGGCCGCTTCCTACCACCTCCAACACCCAACGGTCCGTGGTGATAGCAGACCAGGCAGAAAGGAAGTGGCAGAGCCGTCCCCCCACGGGAGGAACCAAGGGGGGAGTGACGAAGCTGGGGGCAACACCCCTCAACCCGTCACTGGGCAGGCTTAGAGGAGGGACCGGCCGAGGGACCTCCTGGGCCTTTACCTCCCTGCTTCCTGTTGGAGGAAGCCGCAGGCTTGGGTTTGGGATGCCAAGCGCGAGCCTGCTGGCGCTGGTGCTGTTAGGACGGACGAAAGGACTTGTGCTGCTGTCGGCGGCCTTTGTCCTTCTGGGCAGAGGTGACAGAGTCCAGCGTGGCATTGGACTTTTCGATCCGCTGGAGGTGACCTTACACTCCAGGGCCGAAGAGGTCAGTCCCCAAGAAATGGACATCCACCAATTTGTGCTGGGTATCTGCCATGAAGGTGGATATCCTCAGCCAAGCTCTGCGGTGCATGGCCACCACGGCCGCAACCAATCCGGCACAGGAATCTCCAATGTCCAGAGCAGTTTGGAGCTGCTGTTTCGCCACTGCCCTTCCCTGATCCCGCACCTGCTTGACCGTGGTCTGCAGGTCGGCCTGGAGATGAGGGATCACCTCATCCAGGGAGCCCATAAGGGCGTGGGAGAAGTGTGCCATCAGCACAGCTGAGCTGGCCTGGCAGAGGCCTAGGGAGGACGCAGCGTACACCTTGCGCCCGGCATAGTCCAGCTTTTTGGACTCCTTGTCAGGGGGGGCTTATCCACATCCCTAGCGTTCCAGGAATGCCGGAAAACGCTATCGGTGACCAACCCTTCGCAGAGGGGTGTTCTGAAAAACCGGACAAAGAGCCAGTAGGGACCGCATACTTCCTGGCCATCCTGGCGGAAGGCACAGGACAGGAAGCAGGCCGCTGCCAGAGCTCCACAGTTGGGCCAACAATGGCTTCAGCCACCGGAAAGGCCTTCAAGGGCGAATCCCCTCAGTCCAGTATCTCAGTCAGGGGATACTTGGCCTGCTTGGATACGGGCTCGAGCTGCATCCCAGTGGACTCCAAGATGAGCCGAAGCAAACCCATGAAGGATGATGGGCTTTCGTCCATCGACTGGCCCCCGGAGGACCCAGGTCAATGGGCCTGGTGAACAGGGAGGAGTCATGGTCAGACTCTGAGGAGTCCGTGAAGAGCTGCCTGGGGCCTGAGCCACCCTCCACCTGCTGAGGACGGTCGGGAGTGAGGGTGACCGACAACCTGTGGGGCAGGCCCTGACCTGACCGAGAGTCCTTGGTCGGCGCCCCAGATTTCGGTTGTGGAGGTGGAGGTTCCACCACAATCGCTGGGGCAGCAGGCTTCGGCTGAACAACCGGCCCAGGCTTGGGCACCTCGGTTACAGTGAGGGGTTGTTTCAGCTGCTCGGGTGACAGCCACTTGATGGCCGGGGACGGCGTCAGCTTGTTCCCGGACAGAAGTAACTCCTGCCACATCAGGTCCTCGTAGCTTTGACGCAACTTGTGCCGAAGCCTCTCCTCTTCCGAGGAGGAAGACGAGGATGAGCAGCACTGCCGCCTACTTCCATGCCGAGACCGAGATCGCCGATGTCGGCGGGACCAAGGCGATGTCCGAGACCAAGACCGAGATCCTCTGCATTTCCGAGGACAGGTCTGGGAAGGGGCGGGGGACACCCGCTCTTCCTTTGGCTCGGAAGCCTTAACCAGGGACTGCGGCACCAGAGGCGCAGGCAAGTCCTTGGTCTCCACCGGGGGAACCGGTGAAGAAGGGTTGTCGGCTTCACCAGACAACAGCCTGTCCGAGTGGTCGAGAAAAATCTTGACCGTGTCGACGGGTGTCTCGGACGGCTGACCTGATGGGGACACCGTGAAGCCAGCAGCCTTAGCCGCAACCTCGACAGAAGCAGAGTGTCGACTGTCTGGGGAAGGGGACCTCTCCCGCTCCCACGCACGCCGACAATGGGACTTACCCTTTGAGTCCTTCTTTTTGGACCGAGAGGAATGTCCCGATGGCCCCTCTCCCTTCGTGGAAAGGGATTGGCAAAGCTCCTTGAAAGAAGCTGAATACGAGGTACCCAGTGAGAGCGGGATAAATGCCGCGACCGAGGAAGAGGATGATGCGGCCTGTGCTGCCTCCTCCTCGAGGGCGATCATCTGCTCGAGTTGCTCAACCGAGCCAGCGCCACGGTGGTAACCGCCCAATGGGCCTCCTTCAACTTAACCGGTGGGTAGCGCTTTTCGGGGCGCCCAAGCAGTAACCAGGCAGCACGGTCTTCCAGGACGTCAGCCGAAAACGAACGGCATAACTCACAGGCTTATGGGTCGTGTTCTAGGCCGAGGCAGTAGACGACATGGAGTGCGGTCCGTCCCTGACATCTTCTGCCCACAAGGGCACCACCGAAATCCGGAGTCGATTTGTCCATCACAGCCGCGGGAGAAACTTGACGAAGTCTTGAAAATTTTAAAATAAGTTTCGGTGAACCAAAGAATTAGGATCCAGTCTACGCAAAGCGTTAAGGAGGAACCTGAGCTTCAAGCAGTAAGGAAGATCTGGCGTCCATGGGGTGGAGCCGAGGTTTTACCATCCGGGTGGGTGGGAGGAGCCAGCTTGAAGACCTTCCGGCAAAATTTAAAGCAGCAAGGAACCTGCCAGACAGTGTGGATGAACAACATATCCATGTCCCTAGAACTTGTATTTCTAGGGACGTGGATATGATGTTCTATCCACATTGCTGTCAGACTCCTAGCAGTTCTCCAGGAGGAGGGGGGAAAGACGCACACCCCCTACTTAAGGAACAGATTGGAGAACTGAGGCCCCAAAACCAGCATCCTGGCATGACTCAAGGTCAGTGTGGTAATGGGAAATGAAGGAATGTGCTGACCTCTAGGTAGCGGCCCAGCAGATTTACTGGAGAGGGACATCCCTGGAAGCAGCCACCGACCAGGGTGGGACAAATCAGTTTGGAGCCAGTGGTCAGTTTAGCCACTAGCTTTCAAAATACAGTACCCAAATCAATCCTTTTAGTGGCTATCCTTTTTAAGGGCTCAAAAATCAATTTGTACACAGGTAGCCACTTGGCCAGTAACTTCAAAAATACATTAGCCAAACCAATTTATTTAGTGACCACTGGCCATCTGGCTACCCATTTTGTCCCACCCTACCACCGATGCAGTGGTATGACAGATGGAATGAACCCTTAGCCCTACGGGAGGCTCCCAACCCGCCAACCTATAGCAGAGATCAGTGCAGGACACAGTCCACTTGCCAATCGTCCGCTTGGCTGCAGCTCTGCAAGGTGCAGCTACAGCATACGTGACAAACAGCTGGCAAACCTCTCCCCGAACTCCAGCTGTGCACTTCGTGTAATAACCGAGCGCTCTCCTCAGGTCCAGAATATGGAGCCTGTGCTCGACCTCCGATATGTGGCTGGTAAAATACACCAGCAGATTAATCACCTGGTTAAGGTGAACATCTGACACAACCTTTGGAAGGAACTTTGGGTTGGGGCACAGGACAACCTTGTTCCTTTGGAAGACCAGGTAAGGAGACTCCACCGAAAGTGCCTGGAGCTCACTTAGCCTTCTGGCTAACGTGACAGTCACCAAGAAGGCAATCTTCCACGACAGGTGAGATATTTCACACCTGTGCATAGGTTCAAATGACTTGCCCATGTGCTTTGCCAAAACGAGCAGCAAATCCCAAGGTGGTGGTGGTTCACACACCAAAGGGGAAATATGGTCAAGGCCCTCACACCAGACCACCTTCTCCTGCATCACCAACTGCTGTCCGTCCCACGTCGGGTATGCAGAGATAGCTGTCAGGTGCACCTTAAGGGTTGTTGACCGAAGGCCCAACTTGGAGAGGGACCATAGGTAATTAAGGATGCTAGCCACTGGACAGGAAGAACAAAGGCTCCAACCCCTTACCCCAATTTGAAACCACAGCATTTCCTGGTCGACTCCTTCCAAGATGCCTCCACGACAGTGACGAGATCTTCAGAAAGACCCAAAGCCTGAACTCTAACCACTCAGGAACCAGGCTGACAGGAGCAGAGATTGAAGCTCTGGATGGAGAACCTTCCCCTGATCGATGGAGAGCAGGTCCGGGCATAGAGGAAGACGCCTCGGGAGGCTGCTGGGGCTGAGGAGTTCGGGGTACCAAAACTGGTTGGAGGCTCCTGCCACATGGATGGCAAGGAGACTGGCCTTCAGGCTGCACATGAGGGTCCACAGATGGAAAGCTTGCTTGCACAGAGGCAGGGAGTATGTCCCGCCTCGTTTTTTGTAGTAGTACATGGTCGTGGTGATGTCCATCTGGACCTGAACCACCTGACCCTGGATGTGAGGAGCGAATGCAGCCAGCACCAGCTGAACTGCTCTGAGCTCCATGGGATCCCTTCCTGCAGATGCTCTGGGACTAACCACCAGTGAAGGGTGTCCCACATCTGCAGGGTCAGTGACCAGCTGGTCAAAGTGACCCTTGCGCTGAAACCACTGGCTGGCAAGCTACCACTGCAGAGAGTACATTCTCCAGCGGGACCATCAGACCACACTGATGCATGCTGCCATGTAACTTAGGAAGCATAGGAAGTCCCAGGCAGGGCGCAATTGCCCAACCTGAAATGACTGGGCAAAGGAGGAGAGAACCTCCGCCTTGTCCTCCAGGAGCCGGGCTCTGGGTCTGCAAGACTCGCCCTCCGGCCCAATGAAGTTGATCACCTGCAAAGGCACGATTTCCGACTTGGCCACACTGACAGAGAGGCCAAGGTCAACGCAGATCTGGAGGGCCAGATCCCTGAACCACTCCACATCCTGCCTGGAGGAACCTGCAGTCAGCCAGTCATCCAGGTAGGGGTAAACCCAGATCCCTTGGCGCCTCAGGTAAGCTGCCACCACTGCAATGCATTTGGTGAAGATCCTAGGGGCCGAGAAGAGGCCAAATGGTATAGTCTGGAACTCATAGAAGGTTCCCTCAGCTTGGAAGCGGAGGAACCTCTGGAGTGACGGACACATCGGGACGTGGAAGAACGTCCTGAAGATCCAGAGAGCAAAACGACATATTCTGCTCTAGAAGTGGCATGATCTGAGACAGAGTTACCATCCTGAAAGTGTGTGACTTGAGATACGTGTTGAGATCATGCAGATCTAGAATGGGACACCAGTCCCTCCTCCGTTTTGGTACCAGGAAGTACCTGAGGACAAACCCTGGGTGTTCAGGATGATCCACGACAGGAACCATGACCTCCCATAGGGTGGGGTCTCAGCAAGGAGGGTACCGCTCAGATTCCATAGGCAGACCCTGACCCACCACCTTAAGGACCCACCTGTCCGTGGTGACAGCGGACCAGGCGGAAAGAAAGTGGTGGAGCCAGACCCCTATAGGAGGACCCAGGGGGGAGGCATCATGGGCATGAGGGAGGCACTCCTCATCCCGTCACTGGGCAGACTTGCAGGAGGGTCCAGCTGAGGATCCACTGGAGCCTCTCCTCCCAAGCTTACAGATGACTGAGGAAACTGACTTTGGCCAAGGTCGCCAGGCCTGGGCCTCCTGAACAGCTTGGGGCTGGGCTGGCTTGGCTGCAGGAACAGAGGTGGACCAAAAGGGCTTCCTTTTCTGCTGCTGCTTAGAGCCCTTGGGATCTCTTTGGGCAGATGTCACCGAGACCAAGAAGGCAACAGATCTTTTGATGAGAGTGAGGTAGCCCTTGACCCCAGGGGCAATAGCCCTTGACCCCAGGGGCAAACAGATCGGTGCCCAGGAAAGGAACATCTCCCAGCTTGTGCTGAGTGTCCACCATGAAGGGTCGAGATCCTCAGCCAAGCCCTGCAGTGCATAGCCATTGAGGATGCCACGGAGCGGGCACAGGAGTCCCCAATGTCCATGGCAGTCTGGAGCTGTTGCTTTGCTACCACCTGGACCTGGTCCAGGACCTGCTTGACCATGGTCTGGAGGTCCACCAGCAGATGAGGAAGCATATCATCCAGGGTGCCCAGCAGAGCATGGGAGAAATAGGCTAAAGGAGGGTAAGCTCGCCAGGCAAAGAACAAGCAAGGAGGTAGTACAGACCTTAATCTTGGTCTCTGCATTGGACTCACACTTGGATGCATGTGATTTGCTTGATTAAATACTCAGGAACTAGCTGTTTCTGTGGCTCTGCTAACGGTCTCTCATACACTGTGATTACTGTCCCTGCCACTGAATGACCTAGACTATTTTTTGTATGTATGTTTATTACCTATTACAGCTTACAGTAGACCATCTATGTTAGCCTGTTCTCTTGTATCAATGTACTCAGCTCTATACCTTGTTACGTACTCTGCTTGTACTTGTATCTTCACTGTACTCTCCCGGGTCATTCCTGAAAACAGGCATATAATTTGTCTGTTGTACCTACCTGGTCAACAAAAGCTAAATAAACAAACAGTAGTGTGGTTCAACTTTTTGGATTCTTTGTCAGGCGGCTTATCGGCGTCCCCAGTACTGCCGAGCACCTGAATACTCAATCAGTCACCAGTCGTTCAGCCTAGGGGTGTTCAGTTAATCCCGACGGGGAACTGGCAGGTACCGCGTACTTGCAAGCCATCTGGGAAGAAGGCAAAGGGCAGGAAGCTGGGTGCTGCCAGAACTCCAGGCCAGGGCCAAGAATGGCCTCCGCCAGCAGGAAGGCCTCCGTAGGAAAATCCCCCCAGTCAAGTATCTCTGTCAGCGCATAACGGGTCTGTTTCTGGACAGACTCCATTTTAAGACTCGTGGACACAGAGGTCAGCTGAAGAAGACCCATAAAGGAAGTAGGGCCTTCTTTAGTGCAGAGGTAACCCACCAACTCCTCGTTGACCAAACAAGAGTGCAAGACGGAACCCTCGGACTCCAAAGAGTCACTGAAAAGTGTTCAGCCACTGAAGTTCCCACTGACCTTCCAAGGATGGTCAGGGGTAACGATAACCGACAGCCAGTGGGGGAAGACATTTGGCTGGCCAAGACTCCTTAGTCGGACTGCTGGTTGTCGGCTGTTTAGGCAGCACCTCCATGGGAATCAGTGGTGAAGACGGGGTCGGCCGAGCCGGGACTGTCTTGGTCGGCTCTTTAGGCAGAGAAGGTGTCAGCCTGTCAGGGAAAAGCCAAGTGATGGATGGTGTAGAAACCAAAGCTAGCATCATACCAGTGAACACCAGCTCTTGCCACATGAGGTCCTCATAGCATTGACGCAATTTGTACCAAAGCTCTCCTCACCCGAGAAGGATGATGATGAACAGTAGCGGCAGCGCCGCCTCCCATGGTGTCAAGAGTGGAAGTGCTGACGTTTGCGGGAGACACTCAACCCACAGGAATAGAACTGAGACCTCAACCTCGACCACCCGAGGCAGGTCTCTGAGGGAGCTGGTGAATGCCAAGACTCCTCTGGGTTCTGGTTGGAGACGAGAGGTGGCGGGTTAGCGGACTGATCCATTCCTCCAATGGTCTGAGTCAGGACCGGAGTCCTGGACAAAGAAATGTCGGCCTCTTCAGTCGACAACTGGTCGGTCAGTTTGAGATAAATCTCGGCCGGCACTTCAACCAGCGTCTCGGCCAACTGGCCTGACGGGGTTACTGTGAAGCCTGTGGCCAAGGCCGAGGATTCGACTGAAGTCGGATCCGGAGAAGCGCAGGAATCGGAAGCTCTTGACCAAGAGTGCTCCCGATCCCTCGAACGACAGCAAGTCCTTTCTTTTTCGCTTTTAGACTCTTTCTTGGATTTAGATTAGTGCCCAGTGGGTCACTAACAGGGTCGGCAGGAAGTGACGCAGTTCCTTGAAGACCCTGTGAAAGTCGAGCCCAGCTGGAGGGTCTTGAAGACAAAAGCCGAGGAGGAGTGAGCTGCGGCCCAGGCCGCCACCTTCTCAAATTGCGCAAGCTGTTTAGGGAGTCCCGAAGCCACGGAGACCACCCAACAGGCATCCTTCAACTTGACCAGCAGGTTCTATTGGCCCAGGCGGCCTAACTTGCGTCGGGTGAGGCAATCCTTGAGAACGGTCAGGTGAAATAAGCAATGGAAGTCACAGGCCTGCGGATCGTGCTCATGCCCGAGGCAGAAGATGCATGTGGAGTGCGGGCCCATTTGGAACATCATCTGCTGCAAGGGCACTGGTGGAACCCAGGAGCGGACTTGTCATCCATCAGGGCCACGACCAAGGATCAAGTTGAAGACAAAGTCTAAATTTAAATTTGGAGGTAAATTCGAAGATTTAAGTTACAAGGGCCTATTCAGTGTGAGAGCAGTAAGAAGGGATCCTGCTTCTTACAGTGGAAAGGAAGATCTGGCATCGTGGGGTGGAGCCATGGAGTTACCACCCGGGTGACTGGGAGAAGCCAGCTTGAAGACGTTTCTGGCGAAGTCTTAAAAGGAAAGGCAACTGCCAGAAGTGTAGATGCTATCATATCCATGTCTCTTGAAATAGGAGTTAAGGGCGCCTGCTATCGTGCAAGTGTTGTTGCAAATTGCCCCATCCAGTGTCATGTCAGATATTGATGTGCTGTTTCCCAGATCCATGAAAGATTTAATGTGGCTAAAAAAAACACGCAAGTCGCCTACAGATGCCTGGAGAAGCTGCCGGCAATAGGTGCTTTATGCGGATCATATAGCTTGTTTGCATTCTTTCCTCAGTCTCCCGTACTCCGCATGATCTTCAGGAGACTTACAGAAAGTTTGGCTTTGACCCAGGATTTACCCTCCTACTGGATACTATAAGGTCATTATGCAATCATCTGGTCACTGGACCTCTGATTCTTCGTTTCTTGAGGGGGACATGCTTATCCTGTAGAGCCTGTATACTGGTTAGGAAGAAATTAAAAGCTTTCTCTATGTATGATGTCTGGTATAGAGGTGACCAATCCATATGGTAGAGATCGGTGGTTAAGGCACCAATGTTTAGATTGGAGAAGTCTCTAAAAAGAATTTCCTTGGACGAGGTCTTAGGGGTATGTGCCCTCCAGACGTAGAAAACTGGTGAGTGGTCACTGATAAGAGTCCAGCAGAGCACCTGCAGCCAGTACATGCTCGTTCCTCTTTGTAATGATACAGTCTAACACAAATTAGTGATTGCTGAAAGAACAGTTGCGTAAGAACTTACCATAACAGTAGATCTTTGAGAGGATGAGTCATCAGGTAACACCATAGGAACCTTCGCCATCAGTAAAGAGGAATCCACACAGAAGATTTTCAGCAGTACAATTGGGGCCGCCCACACCATCGATGTCAGCCAACTTCACTAACCCTATATAGTAGTGAGCGGCCCTGCTCCCTCCTTAGTTCTTTCCCCCGGAGATGAAGGATAAAGGGAGATAGTCCATCACCATGGGGGACTGAGGAGAGAAAGATGTACCTAAACTCAAGTAAAAAGTTGGATACACCAGATAACCAGTTCCTAGACAGGAGCCTCAAAAAGGGGGATGATGGGAGGAAAAACATACCTGATGACTGAGATCCCCTTGAAGAACTACTGTTACAGTAAGTTCTTACATAACTGTTCTGTCTTCTTTGGGGGGTATCTCAGTCATCAGGTAACATCGTAGAAACCTAGACTTTGACGGCAGATAAGGACCGCTTGGCCCACCCAGTCTATCCATTTCTCTACGTACTGGATAAGCTGCAGATCCTAGTTAACCAACAGCCTACTTCCTCCTACCCCCCACAAGAATTGTTTTATGTCTGTCCCATGCATTCTTGAATTTCCCCACTGTTTTTGACCTCACAACCTCCTCAGGAAGGCCATTCCATGCATCCACAACCCTCTGCGCGAAAAAAATATTTCCTTACATTGCCCCTCTATCTTCAAATTGTGCCCCCTTGTTCTTGCACATCTCTTTTTCTGAAAGATGCTACCCTCTTGGACTTTGTTGATTCCCATGAGATACTTCAATGTTTTTATCATGTTCCCCCCCCCCCCTTTCCTTGAGGGTATACATATTAGGCTCCTTTAGTCTCTTTTCGTATGGCTTCTGGTGCAGACCCTGCACCATTTTAATTGCCCTCCTCTGGACTGCCTCCATCATGTGTTTGTCCTTTCAGAGATGGGGTCTCCAGAACTGCATGCAGTATTCCAGCTGGGGATTCATCAACTGTCTGTAGAGAGGGATAACAACTTCCTGTTTTCTACTGGTGATGCCTCTCCCTCTGCATCCCAATATCCCACCAGCCCTCCTTACTGCCTTCTCACATTGCTTTTTTTGTTTAGGTCATCTGATATGACAATCCCCAGGTCCCTTTCCATTTCTGTTGTTGTTAGTACCTCACCCCACATTGTGTACTCTTCCCGAGTTTCCATTTCCCAGGTGCATTACTTTGCACTTCTTTGCATTGACTCTAATCTGTCACATTTTTGACCATTCCACCAATCTTGCCAAGTCTCTTCTCATCCTTTCTATCCCACCTTGTGTATCAACCCTGCTGCAGATCTTTGTGTCGTCTGTAAAGAGGCATACTTTCCCTTCCAGCCCCTCTGCAATGTCACCTATGAAAACATTAAAGAGGACCGGTCCCAGTACTGAACCCTGTGGTACCCCACTAGTAACCCCCTTCTTCAGAGTGGTCTCCATTTACTATAACCCTCTGCGTCCTGCTGTCCAGACAATGTTTTACCCAGGCTACAACCCTGGAACCCACTCCCAGGCTGGCTAACTTGTTTATTAATCTTTTTTGTGGGACTGTGTCAAATGCCTTGCTAAAGTCCAGGTAGGCCATGCCCACAGCCCCTCCCTGGTCTACTACTTTGGTCAGCTAGTCAAAGAAATCTATTAGATTCGTCCGACATGACCTTACCGCTATGAATCCATGCTGCCTTGGGTCCTATGCCCCACTGGCCTCTAGGTAATCAACAATTCTTTCCTTCTGAAGTGATTCCATCATTTTCCCTACCACTGAGGTCAAACTAACAGGTATGTAGTTTCCTGCCTCTGTCTTGCTCCCACTTTTGTGAAGGGGAATCACATCCGTCCTCCTCCTCCAGTCCTCAGGTACCACACCATCTTCTCATGATTTGTTAAAACGGTTAGTCAGTGGTATCACTAGTTCCCCCCTTAGTTCTTTTACAATTCTAGGGTGAATCCCGTCAGGCCCCACTGCTCTGTCCCCCTTCAGATTTAGGAGTTCTTTCAGGACCCCTTTTTTCTATGAATAGATTGGTATCAACCCCCCTATCCAGACTGCTTCTATTGTTTGGTTTAGATACATCCCCTTCATAGAAACATAACACAGAAACATAGACTTTGACGGCAGATAAGGACCGCTTAGCCCACCTTGTCTGCCCAATTCCCTACCTATTGGATAAGCTGCATATCCTAGTCAATCAACAGCATACTTCTTCCTATGCCACCCACCAGAATTGCCTTATGTCTCCCATGCATTCTTGAATTCGTCTACTGTTATTGATCCCACAACCTCCTCAGGAAGGACATTCCATGCATCCACCAACCTCTCTATGAAAAAATACTTCCTCACATTGCCTCTCAGCCACCCCCTCTATCTTCAAATTGTTCCCCCCGTTCTTGCACATCTCTTTTTCTGAAAGATGCTACCCTCTTGGACTTTGGTGATTCCCTTCTTTTGTAAATACTTAGCAGAAGTATTCGTTCAGTATCCCTCCTTTTTCACTGTCACCCTTTGCCCACCCCCTTCCTTTTATTAAGCCTCACTATCCCTCCTTTGGTCTTTCTTCGCTCCCTAATGTACCCATAAAAGGTTTTATCCCCCTGTTTAACTGAGTTGGCTATCTTTTCCTCAGTTTGGGCCTTTGCTATTCTGACTGCCGTCCCTGCTTCCTTCTGCTTTACCCGGTACAGTTCTCTGTCCTGCTCCTTCTGTGTTTCACTTCCTGAATGCTTTTTCTCCTTAATCTTCAGTGCTACCTCTTTTGAGAACCATAGTGGTTTTTCCTTCGGTTTGTTGATTTGCTTCACACAAAGCCTTGCAGCCTCTGTGATGGCTGTTTTGATTTTTCTCCATTGTACCTCCACTCCTCCTTCTTGCCCATTTACTAGTGCTTTTCTGAGGTACTCTCCCATTTTCCCAAAGGCAGCACTCCTAAAGTCCAATACCCTTGCTTTTGACTCTACGGTTGTGTTTATCGTGAACCACACTGTTTGGTGGTCGCTTTGGTGGAGCAAGTACCAAGCAGTGACAAGTATAAGCAGAAAGTCTGGGAGGAGAACCCTCCATAAACTTAAGACAGGAGTCCCTGTAACACAGCCCTGCCAAATCCTGCACAGGCTCTTGAGGCAACGTCCAGGCTGTAATGCTTGGCAAAAGTGTGGACTGTACTCCAGATGGAGGCCACACACGTCAGCAGTGGAAATCCCTTTGACACAAGCCACCGAGATAGCCATGTCTCTGGTGGAAAGAGCTTTGACAGCACCAAGCAAATCAATGCAATTTGGCAACCATTTGGATAAACATTGCTTAGAAACTGAAATGCCCTCTCTACCTAGGGTGAAGGTAACAAACAACTGCTTTGACTTTCTGGGCTCTTTAGTCCTAAGCAGGTAGTACTTCAAAGTTCTGCGCACATCTAATGTATGGCGCAGTGCATACCCTGGATTGGCTCGCTCGAGAAAATAAACAGGAAAGTGGATAGACTGATTCAGTGTGAACTCAGGAACCACCTTAGGCAGGAACTTATGATTTTTGTGCAAAGACACCCTGTCTTTGTAAAAAATCAAATAAGGTTTCTCACACCACAGGGTCTGAAGCTCTGAACTTCTTCAAGAAGAAGTAATTACAAATAAAAACAACACTTTCCAAGAAAGAAAGTACAAATCACAAGTTGCAATTGGTTCAAAAGGAGACAAGGTTAATTTCTCCAAAGTAAAATTCAAGTCCCAAGCCGGGACATGTAAATGGATTGGAGGCTTCAGATGCAGGATGCCCCTAAGAAAGGTACGGGAGACATCCAGCTGAGCAATGGTGCATTTACCCACGGTCTTGTGAAATGCAGAAACAGCCAAAAGGTGAACCTTGAGAGAGGAATACTGGAGGCCTGAGTTGGACAGTGAGATCAGGTAGTCCAGGATATGATTCACCGAACAGATGAAAGGGTCCAGATCATGTTTAGCAGCCCAGATGGCAAACCGCTTCCACTTCATGACATAAGTGGCTCGAGTGTAAGACTTCCGAGCAGCCATCAAGACATCCGCCACCCTGTTAAGACACCCCAAACCTGGCAATGTCTACATTCTCAGGAGCCAGGCATACAGATAAAGGGACCCGAGGTTAGGATGGACCAGGATCCTCTGATCCTGGGTCAGCAAACTCCTGCAGAAAGAAAGAGGGACTGGGGGTTCCTCTGCCAGCTGCTGAAGTAGAGGGAACCATATATGGTAAGGCCAGAATGTAGCCACCAGAATCATGCTGGCCCACTCCATCTGCAACTTGATTAGCACCCTCTGTATCAGAGGAAACTGAGGGAATGCGTAAAGAAATCTCCCACTCCAAGAGAGGGACAACATGTCTCACCAGAAAACTCCAGGCCCTGGATCTAGCGACCAGAAACTGGGCAGTTCTGCATTGTGTGGGGATGCAAAAAGGTTCCGCTCTAGACAACCCCATCTGTCAAAATCAATCAAAATCTTTATTTATCCAGGCAAACATCGTTCAGCAAGCTCATTTACAAGATGGACCTGGTTAGCTCCGGGTCAAATGGTACAATGCATACAGAGATATTTACAATAGAGCCAAATAACACAAGTAAAGAACAATTAATTTAAGTAAGTACTCAATGTTGCATCAGTCATATCAGTTCAAAGTGCTTCTGTAATATTTAAGGAGAACATAAGATGAGGCTTAGTAGGAACTTCAGTAGGGAGAAGTGATCGGCCGCTCGTGTAGGGAGCTGACGCAAGCACAGAATTTCAAAAGTAGTGTAATCACATAGTATCCCCAAATGTAACACTCTAAACAGAAGGATAAGGGTCTTAACAGTCAAGGAGAAAAGTAATTACAGTTCTTTTTTGGCAAATTTCGGCATGGAAATCAGATTTATGCTTGGTTTAGAATGAACACAGAAGCAGACTGCAGGAACCAATCGGAAGCCAACGCTGAGGAGCACTCACGTTCCAACTGGATGGCTGCTAATGCCGTGCTTTGCGAATGGAGAGTCCGAGCTTAGGTTCTCAGGTGGCTGTAGAGGCAGCGCTGACCACCCGGTACCCGGGTTTCCCACGCCTATTGGCAGGAAGCCCGTGGAGAGCATATCCTTGGGAGGGGATGAAAGGAGGAGTCAGTATTAAGTACTGGGCCACAGACAATGGAACATCTGAACCAGCAGGAGAACCAAAACAGCAGGACAAGAGAATTGGGTATTCCTTGACACCTAAAGACTGGCCCAACCACAGAAATTCATAAAGGAGTGTAATCAAACAGAGTCCCAACTCTTGACACTCTAAACAGGAAAAAACAGAGGTCATAACTGTTAGGCAATAAGTAAGTACAGCTCTTTTTTGTGCAAGTTTTAGACAGAAAAGCAGACTTTAGCTTAGTATTGAGGGAGACACAGGAGCAGACCGCAGGAGCCAATTAGACGCTAGAGCAGAAAAGCGCTCTCGTTCCAATTGGGTACTGGCAATGCCGCACCTCACTAGTAAGGAGTCCAGTCTAGGTGTTTCAGGCGGCAGCTATGGAAGTGACAACCACCCGGTATCCGCATTTCTCCCACCTGAGGGGCAGGGAGACCCCGAAGGGCTAGTCTATGGCAAGGAAGAGAATTAGGGGACAGAGGAAAGATAGTAAGAGAGGAATGCAATGGAAAGGGAATACGAAGATGAAATAGGGCAGTTAAATGGTACAGGGCAGGGGAATAAGAGCCGCAGAATAAGCAGTATGTAAAAGACAGCAAGGTGAGTAAGGTGTAGCGGCCACGAATGTCATGAAGAGATAATAACCCTACATGGATTTCTAGAGGGGAAAAACATTTAAGGCATAAGACGCTCACAGAGTTAAGGTCACCAAAGGATACAAGCGATCATAAATTCAACTGTTAAACATGTCTTCTGCAACAGATGAGAGAAGTTCCTATTTGTGCATGCTGGACTGAGTCCTGCTGAGGCTGTGCACCAGTAGGACACCTGGCACGTTAACTGCAGAGAGTGCCAGACAGTGATCCAGCACTCAGTACCACATTCTCATTGCCTCTGGACAAAGGGGGTACGAGTGAGTGCCACCCTGCTTGTTGATGTAGTACAATATGCTGAAATTGTCAGACTGCACCAGCAGCTGGCCTGGAGCAAGATGCTCCTGAAAAGCCTGCATGACACAGAGCACTGCTCTCATCTCCAGGGCACTGATATGCAGGGAGGCTTCTCACTGGGACCAGGAGTCCAAGGTTTGGAAATGGCCCAGGTGTGCTCCCCAACCCAGACCTGATGCATCTGTGCTTAGGATCTGATGCGGGGAAGAGATCTTGAAGGGAATGCCTTACTGCAGTACCCTGCCTGCCAGGGAATAGACCAGGACTGGATGGTCTGACACGTCCATGCACTGGTCCCAGTGTGCCCCAAGGGTCCACTGTTCAGTTTAGTTTCATTTCAGTTGATTTGGTACTGTACCAGGAGGAGAAGCTCCATTGAGGAAGCTCATTTACAAGGAGGTCCTGGAAGGACTGTACAATACAAAGGGACATTGATAACAGTACATAATAAATATGCAACAAATAAATTGCAGGAGAAACAATATACAATACAAAAGTGGGAAAAGAAAATATACACTAGGCAAAAAAGGACACAGAGGTAAATATGTTTCCTAGAAGAAATTACGACGAATTAGACTTCACTGAGTAAGAAGATGTTGATGGAGTTCAGGAACACTTGTCAAGGCAGAGAGGAGTAATGAGGGATTTGAATAAAGGGTAAGTAATAAGGCCAGTTAAGTTTCAGCGTCCCCTGAAAGTTATTCCAACAGGGCTGGGAAGGAATATCTTATGGCTGCCTTCCAGTAGCAAGTGTGACTTCTAGGTGTGTTGCACAAAATACAAGAATTTTTCCTGATAGCGTAGGTACTGATGGAACGAAGGAAAAATTCTGATATATAAGGTGTCAGCTTATCTAATAGGACCTTGTATATCCAAAGTAGCATATTCTTTTGTCTTCTGGTTGCCAGGGAGGTCCATCTGATTTGGGAGTATAACAGGCAGTGATGAGTTTTCAGGAGGGTACTGGCAATAAAATGTATAGCTTGGTGGTAGAGTACATCTAGTTTATGGAAGTAGGAAAGGCGGGCATTAGTATTGATGAGGTCTGCATAGTCTATGAGGGGAAGAAACGATGCCTTACTAGACATTTCCTGACATCAAGTGGGAAGAGGTTTTTGTGCCTATAAAAGTATCTGTGTCTTTTTTTTAATCACATCTCTGTTTTCTTCTCCTGCTGCGGTACGTGTGGCAAGGGCATTCAGCTGCTGGCTCCCACCACCCGGAGGGCAGCAGGCTCACTCGCATGATGGGGAGTCTGGTACGGCCGCTCCCCAACCCGCTGGGAGGCCCCCCCATGCTTTCCCATGCTGAGCTGAGACCAGACTCACCCAGCACGATTCTACAACAGACCTCCGGGCATTATGAGCGCGGCTATCGCGCTGCTCGCTCATGCCCAGACTTTTTCCTCCATTAATGACCCTTTTGGAGTGCAGATGTGCAATGACTGCTACAGAGCAGTGGGATCCCTCAGCCCTCCCCAGGGATGGGAGAGCAGTCCCTCAGACGCCCAATCCCATCCCTCCCCAGCCGATCGGGGCGCGTTTCTGAACCCAGGTCCCCAGCATGGTGTGAGGTGTGGCATCCAGCACCTCAACCCTCAGCGCCACGGGGCCAGGCAGAATCCCAGTCTAGATTTTAGTTTTTTGCAAAGGGCCTCTATATGTTTGGAGAAAGTGAGATTCGGGTCTAGCCAGAAGCCGAGGTATTTAAATTTATTGGTAATCTCTAATGAGTCTCCTAGCAAGGTTGTAATTGCGACATGGTTATGGATGGGCTGTTATTTTTTCTACGGTGAGAAGGAGTGAAGAACATGACCTTTGTTTTTTGCCATTTAGCAGGAGTTTGCACTTGAATGGGTTGGACTGCAGTTGGTCGAATTCGCTTTGGAGCGCCGCGCAAACACTATCTATGAAGGGTTTTAACCAGTATAGTACAGTGTCATTGGGGAAGAAGGGAAGTTTTGCATTTGTGATGTTGGAGTTTATGTCACTAATATAGACCATGAAAAGTATGGGGCCTAATACTGATCTCCAAGAGACTCCTCTAGTAAATGGGGAAAGGGAGGAGCACTCACTGTCTGCTTTTATTTGTCGATGTCTATTTGTAAGATAGCTTTTGAACAGGGACTTCCTGTGATGTCACGGCAATGGAACAGATTAATCTTAATTGTTCTGCTCAGCCGTCTCACTAATCTACTGAAATCCTCTCAACCAAGGGTCAGAAAGTGAATTTTCAGAGCTGAATCCTACAGCACAGATGTCTAGCGAGCCACCGAGAACAAGGGGGGGAAAAATTTAAATCAACAAGCTAAAATGAAGCAGCAATAGATGCAGACATGGGTGGTCTGTGGCCTCGAGTCTCGTGGCAGATCACCATCAGAGTCCTCCGTTGAACTAGATACAGAAGATGAAGTACTATCTAATAAAACAGAAAAAGAGACATGCAGAAACTACTACATACCGTAAATAAAACAGAATCTTTAATAGCTGACTTAAGGATGGATATATGGAGTATAGATAAAAAAGGTTCTGGCGAATTAAAAAAAGGTGTCGCAGGCTGCGGAGGCCCAAGAAGCTAATGACCAAGTTTTATTTTACTTACTGCAGAGGGATAACACAAACACGTGCCAGTTTGGAGGATGTGGAGAACCGTGCATGTAGGAACAATTTTCGCATACCTGGAGTTAAAGAGGGTACACAGGAAGGATTTCCAACCACAGCAGACTTTATAAAACACCTGCTGACCGCCACCCTTTCCTTGCCCTCTGACCTACAGTTGGACATTGAGACAGCGCATCGCACTTTGGGCCCTCGGCCAACGGATCTCAAAGATCGACCCAGGTCATGACTGGTGCGCATGCTAAACTACCAAACCAAAGAACAAATACTAACAGACACATGGAGACATAAGGACTTAAAAGTTTGCGGACCTTCCGGTTTTCTTCAATCATGATTTTTCCACAGAGCTGCAAGCCACATGTCAGCAAGTGAGGGCTATAATCTGGGAATAGAGGGGGGAAAAAAGAATATCAGGGCACAGCTTAATTTCCTGGCAAAGCTGAAAGCGTTTTTGGACTCTGGTGGATTTAAAGTGTTTAGCACACTGGTGGAGGTGACACTGTATCTAAAGGAGCTGCAGATTTCTCTTCCTGACCAAGAAATGGAGCTGCTAGAAAGCAAACCTTTGAATGGGGCGTGGGGAATAGCGTTGAGAGGTCGAAAGCAGAACCCATCATGGTCCTTACCTAAATAGCTTGCACCAGACATAGCTAAACTGATTCAGAAGCTGGATTCCACACCTACCCATACCTCAGACAAGGGATCATTAACCTTGGACAAGGCAAGGTGTCTGTAACCTGTTTTAAACAATGAGTTTGGCAGACATCTGAGGGAGGATCGCTCCACTGGCAGCAGGGGCTGCAAGGCTGTAAAAAGTGTAAACTGCGCATTTGGATCCATACTGGATGTAACAAGGGATATAAAGAAGAGTGTACAGGAGGGGGGGAAGGGCAGCTTTTTGTTTAATTAAAAGGTACAGTAGTGGGGAGAGATTTATAATGCACTCTCATGCTTCTTTACTATCACTGGATGGGTTTAGTTATTATGATTCTCTTCCAGATGGGAGAGGGCAATGTTTGTTTGATTGTCTGCTCCTTCCTAAATATCGGAAGCCAGAACAGATCCCCGGAAAGAGTAACAAATAACCTAATTATGTGAAGCTGAATTAGAGGAGGGGAGGATACAATGGATTTTAAGTATATTAGGCACTATGACTCCCAACAGAATCAGCCAGTCTCTTTTCATACATATGCGCTACGAGTAGTTTAGGACTAGTATACAACGATGCAGAGTGAACATCCTCCTCGGAGAGTATTTAATCTTAAGGCCGTGTCTGTCCTTGATGTTCGGAACCGCTTGGCTGCCCTCTCCCAGCACTCCAGTGCAGGGCCTGACAACCTTGAGCCCAGGCTTCACAAGCTGGGAGCAGCTTACATTGCCTCTCTGATTGCCCATATCTTTAACCTATCCCTTAGCTCGGGGATAATCCCTGACATCTGGAAGGAGGCAAGGATAGTCCCTGTTCTGAAGCAGGGAAATCCCAAACTCCCTGACAACTATCACCCTATTGCTATTCTCCCATCCCTTGGTAAACTCCTGGAAAAGGTTGTGGCGGAGCAACTCTCGGAGTACGTGGATACCCATGAGCTGCTTTCTGGGGCCCAACATGGTTTCCGGAAGGGTCATAGTACCACTACTGCCCTGATTACTGTAACCTCTAGTATTAGATCCGCCATGGATCAGGGCAAACTGTCAGGTGCTATATTTATTGACTTGTCAAAAGCTTTTGACCTTGTCAACCATGACCTACTGGGGAGCAGCTCAGGGCTCTCGGTTCTCTCCGCATGCCATGAGTTGATGATGGGTTACCTAACGGTAGAAAGCAGCGCACCTGCTTTAACAAGGTCCTCTCGGAGCCTAGGGCTGTGACCATGGAGTTCCCCAGGGATCGGTATTGGACCTCTCCTATTCTCACTTTTTATTAATCAACTCCCACGGATGACCTCTCGCCAAGTCACACTTTATGCAGATGACCTTGTGCTAGTGGCCCATGCTCGTAATGCTGCTGACCTTAACCAGTGCCTATCTGAAGACTTCAGCAGAGTCTCGGCCTGGATTACCAACCATAGACTGGTATTGAATCTAACAAAACTCAGGCCATGCTCTTTGGTTCCACGGCCAAGTTAAAGCCCCATCAGCTATGCTCAAAATAGCTTGTGATGGAGCGCCCCTGTTGCCAAACCAGAGCTCAATTAAATATCTTGGGTCACCTCGACCCACAACTTGACATGGGAAGCCATATCCAAACATCTGC
The DNA here is from genome assembly GCA_016271365.2 of Neoceratodus forsteri. Lineage (NCBI taxonomy): Eukaryota > Metazoa > Chordata > Ceratodontiformes > Ceratodontidae > Neoceratodus > Neoceratodus forsteri. Next base: position 794,189,616 of record CM057456.1, read on the forward strand.
AGAACCACCAGGTGTAAGCTTGGCCTTGCCTACAGGGCCAAATACAACCTGACTCCGGGAGCGAGGCTGGCATTTGCGAGGGGAGTGCTTCTCCCCTCCCTTAGTTATGGATACCACCTATTTGCCAGGTCATCTCAAATCCATCTTAATCGGTGGAACACAGCATATAACGATATCTGTCGGTTTGCACTTGCTGCTCCCAAACTCACCCACCGATGTGAGCTCTATGACAAACTCAGCTGGCTCCCCCCTGCGGAATTCCTGATCCTTGGTGTAGGAAACTTCACCAGGAAAGTGTACCACCCAGGCATACCGTCGGGACTGGCGCATCTCCTCCCAAAACTGGAGCGCCATCCCTACCAGCTCAGGTCACAGACCGCCGAGTTGTAAAGATCAACTGCAGCTATATTATAAACATATTACAAACTTTACTCCTTTTCCCTAACATAAGGACAACCAGACCTTATTTATTACATGTGAAATGAAGAAATTGCCATTTGTCATGCTCAGATACTATTTTAATGCTCTCCTATTTGATGGTTTCACAGAAAATCTCTCAGACATTTTTTGACCAACTAGCGGAACCTTGGGTGAGTGCTGATTCCAATCAAGCAAGAATGATGTCATTTTCCTCAAGTTCCAGGTACTGAGCTGCAAGGAACTGAAGGAAAATGACATCATTCTTGCTTGACTGGAATCAGCACTCACCCAAAGTTCCGCTAGCTGGTCAAAAAATGTCTGAAGATTTTCTGTGAAGCCGTCAAATAGGAGAGCATTAAAATAGTATCTGAGCATGACAAATGCCAATTTCTTCATTTCACATGTAATAAATAAGGTCTGGTTGTCCTTATGTTAGGGAAAAGGAGTAACATTTGTAATATGATTTTAATATAGCTGCAGTTGATCTTTAAAGTTCCCCCTACTCGGACCCTTATGGGGGATCGTGACTTTGCCGCTTTTGTGCCTAGGCTCTGGAACTCCATTCCGGACTCTGTTCGCTCTGCCCCTTCCCATGGGACCTTTCGCTCCTCCCTGTGGTCCCAGCTAAAACAAACGACAAGATGTGACTGCTCCTAGTCTCTGTAATGTAATACTCTGCAGTCCACTATTGTCCACTCTGAGTCCATGATGGTCTATGAAATATGTATTCAGTGATTCTAATGTCTATCTATGTCCTGTAACAATTTGTACTATGAGTGGCAGTATCTCTGCCCTTATACAAGCGTTGTTATAGCTGTTTTTTACTGTATCATGCTGTTTCTCCAATGTTGCCATGTATGTATACTGTATGTTTTGTGCTCTCCCGGGTCGTTCCTGAAAATAGGCATACTACTTGTCCAGTGTACTTACCCGGTAAACAAAAGCTAAATAAATAAATAAAATGTTGTTATAACCGGGGGTGGGGCCGAATTTCAGCTCATCCACCGTAGGTCAGGAACATGACACCCCACCCGGTGGCTTTAATTAATAAGAGTGAGTCGGCTGTAGTTTGAAATCAGTTTACAAATTTTCCACACGTTTAATAAGCAGCGATTTCCTGACTTCTTCATCGTGATGGCTTTGAGTTGTGTGCCAAAATTACAAAGAGCTACTATCTGGTATCACACAGAGCAGCAAAAGAGTTGCTCCACAGATTTTTACTGTCTTTGTGTGGTGAAACTTAGTGTTTTATATCATCACCTAGAAAGTATACATATGGTGTATTTTCATTCTCTACAGCTCGCTCCACATCAGAGACTGAGCGCTTTTACTGTTAATTCCGAAAAGTTTAGAGATACTATACAGAAGTCCGCGTTAAATGCAGTTCAAGTTTTAACTCCGTTACCCTTACAGGGATATATTGGAATGGATGCATACCATATAATATGTTGGGATTTCAGTATGATGGTAGAGCGTTTTTCCTCAGATAAAAATGGGTAGATTGCAAATGACATCATATAATGTAAAAGGGGTCCAACTCCCCAGTTAAAAGAATGAACATTTTGAATGATTTTGAGACTGGGTAGTAACACTGCCTATTTACAGAAAACTCATCTGACCGCTAACGAACATCTCAAACTCAGGAGAGTATGGGTGGGTCAGGTGAATGCAGCATCTGGACCAGGGGGCAAGAAGGCGGGTGTAGCTATCTTAATTAAAAGGGGGTGCCCGTTCATAATGTCATCATCTGAGACAGATGACCAGGGTAGATATTTATTTATTTTATTTATTTATTGAATTTTGATGACCGGGTAGGCCCGCTGGGCCCCAAAGGTCCCTTTTTCAGGGGCGACCCAGGAATAACAGTACAGACATTATGAACTTTTGTGCAATTACATAATACAGGAAGTCATGGGTATACAGTATTTGGCTGTTTACACATAGCAGTAGTTATTAGGGTATTATATATCAGATTGGTAAGTTGTAGTTCATTCTATCTCAAACAGTTGTCCTGCATGTAAGGAGACAACATTATGGATTCCTTGGTGACATACTTCAAGAGCATTAGGATGGTTCATTGAGGAGAAAAGTTAGTGCTACCTTGTTGGGGGGTTGGATTTATAGTTCTTAGTGGTAGTTTAGGTAGTGTCAGGTGTAGTGGCACTGGCATACACTTTTGATAGGAGATGGGTTTGAGTCTGGTGCGAAGCACGGCACTGAAGGGTTTCTACTCTTCCAGGAGTGGTTCCATAAGGAAGGGCAGCGTCGCAGGTAGGATTTCTGGCCTGCCTTAGTCCTAGCCTTGGGAACCTCTAGCAGCTGCGAGTCCAAGACCTAAGGCTGTGCTGGTTACTCTTTACTGTGAGGAGTCCCCGAGGCTAGGGGAGGGAAGGCTAATTATCTTTTGGCCAGGCAGAGCGCGGGGTAGCTGGAAGCGTGTCGAAGGACTTAGTTAGCTTTACTCAGCGCCACAGTGGTGGCTCCTTGAGATGGGAGTGGCAAAGTGGGTCACTTTGTTGTCTAGAACCTGTAGTTTACCATACTCCTGCTTTGAGATACCCTGGATGACCGGGGCAGCAAATATCAGTGTCGGAAGTAGGACACTCGCTGCTATAGCAGTCCTAGCTTCAAGGGTTAACAGATCCTTAAGCCGATATAGTAATCAGAGTTTGGAATGGATTACTTTAGTGACTTGGTCCATGTGTTGTTTGAACGTGAGGCCCTGGTCGAGGGTGAGGTCGAGGTATTTTGCAGAGGGAACAACTTCTAGCTTGTTGCCCTCCAGAGATGAGAGCTGGAGAAGTTGCGATCTATCTTGTCCTAAGGCTCTTGGTTCGAACAGCATAACTTTGGTTTTATTGGTGTTAAGGACCATTTTGTTGTTAATGAGCCACCTCTCCATGATGTGAATGTCCTTTTGGAGAGAATTGGATAGGTCATCCAGGTTGTAAGAGGACGTGTAAATAACAGCATCATCCGCATATTGGATTATATTGCTGCTTCCACAGTGCATGTGCAGTTCATTAACGAACAACAAGAACATAAGGGGCCCGAGTATGGACCCTTGGGGTACTCCATCCGTTAAGGAATGAGGTTTGGATAGTTTGTCCTGCCACCTGACTCTCTGAGGGCGTGGGCATCTAGGCCTACGTGGAGGAGTTTTTGGAGGAGTAGTCTGTGATCCACCCGGTCGAAGGCCTTGGAGAAGTCTATAAAAAACGCCTCTGGGTTGGATCCAGCATCTAGGTCTTTGAGTACGTCCGAAGAGAATTTGGTTAGGGCAGTGTGTGTCCCATGATTGGCTCTAAAGCCATGTTGTGTTGGGGACAGCAGCATGTGGGCTTCCAGGTACTCCTTAAGTTGGGCATACACGATTTTCTCCTGTATTTTTGCCAGGGTACAGAGCAGGGAGATTGGCCTGTAGTTTTCAATTGGTTCTGCAGGCCCTCCCTTATGAATCGGGACCACGTGCGCCTGTTTCCACAGTTCCGAGACATATCCCTCAAGTAGGGACTTATTGATCAGCCAGGTGAGTGGCTGCGTGAGTGCCGTGGCACCATCTTTTAGCAGTCTCGCTTTGAGTCCGTCCAGGCCTCCTGAACCTGTCATTTTCAGGGTTTTCAGGATGGCTAGGACCTCTTTTACCTTGGCCAGCCTCAAGTGAAAGGGTGGGCGGTCAAGCGATTGAGGAACCGGCAGAGCGACCGGGTTTTTAGGTACCGATGGCCCTGCCAGATGTTTATCAGGGTTGGTGAAGTACGTATTAAGAGTCTCAGCAATTTGTGCCACATCATGTAGTGCCTTTCCATTGACTGTGATGGGGCCCGAGGTAATCTTTTTTTTCCCCCTTCATTAGTTCATTGATGTGGGACCAGAAAGTCCTAGGGCTGCCAAGGTTGGCTTTTTGGAGGTGGTTGAAATACTCCTTTTTCGCTAGTTTGGTGATCTGTTTACATTGGTTTCGGAGGGTCCTGTAGAGGACCCGGTCTGCTTGAAGACCTGTGTCCTTGGACTTTTTCCAAGCTTTATCACGGCTGATCATCAAGGCCTTTAAGGGAGGGGTAATCCACTTATAGCAGATATGTCAGAGTATCAGACACAATACATGGAGAACCACTCTATTTGGTAAACATTTATGCTCCAAACGAAGGTGCATCCAGATTTTTGTAAGGATGTTTTAGGGAAAATAGCGTTGCTGCTAGCCGGTCAGGTGTTCATGGGTGGAGATTTTAACTGCACATTTAGTCCTCAGATGGACAGATCTTCCCAATATCCCATCACCAACAGCACGTCCACTAGAAAGTACAGTTACGTAAGAACTTACCATAACAGTAGATCTTCGAGAGAGGTTCCTGTAGTAGGTCATCACATATAGAACTGTGCCCCTCTGGTGTCAGAACCGCACGGCAAACTTTTCCAGCAATGCCTAGCGGGGGACCACCCACCAGACCTCACGTGACAGACATCAGCGTGACGCTACATAGTGGGCGGTCCCCACACCCGCCCTCCAGTTCTCCCGCTGGAGATCCAAGTAGAATAAGAAAGGATGAAATCCTGGAACCCAGTTCAGAAAAGGCTGAAAGAAATGCAAAAACTGGGGGAAGGAGGGAGGGAAATTGTGACCTACCGCAGAAACCTCTCTTGAAGATCTAGTGGTACAGTACATTCTTACGTAACTGTACTATCTTATTTCGAGAGGGTACCTGCAGTAAGTCATCACATACAGGACTGAATCCCAAGCAGTAACTCATAGAGAGAAAGAGTGTCACGGGAGGAGGAACAACTGAAAGGACAGAACAGGACCTGCCTTAGGACAGTAGGCCCTGAAGAACGGCAAGGTCAAACCCGGCCCTACGCCTAGAGGCAATGTCCAAATTGTAATGTTTTGTGAAGATATGGACTGAGCTCCAGGTAGCTGCTGCACAAATCTCTACTACAGAGACTTTTCTCAAGAAGGCTGTGGACACAGCCATTCCTCTAGTGGAATGACCTCTGACCTCCCCCGGCAGAGGCTTGTCATACTTCTGATAACAGAAGCAATGCAGTTAGCCCAGCCATTTGAATAAGCACTGCTTAGACACCACTGAACCTAAGGACTTAGGGGCAAAAGAGACAAAAAGTTGATCAAACTTTCTGGAGTCTTTAGTCCAGTGGACATAACATCTCAGGGTCCTATGTACGACCAGTGTATGAAGAAGAGCCTCACCTTTGTTAAAATGGGTAGGGTAGTACACTGGAAGTTCTACCGTCTGATTGAGGGTGAACTCTGAAACTACCTTGGGAAGAAACTTAGGATTTGTCCGTAAGACCGCCTGGCACTGAGGGTTGAGGCACTGGACGCCACACCTCGCTCCACATTGGTGACCCAGGTTTGGGAACGAGCCCAGGTCGTCAGGGGAGGGCTAGGATTGAGCGTCCAAGACAGCTCTCCTAGTCCTGGGGAAGGGAATCCACATCGCGACTCAGCGACCCTGGGACGCCCGGAGGTACTGCAGGTGCGCCGACATGTCTGGTGGGGGGGCACGGGCGGACGCCCGCACATCGGTGCATGGATGTCACTGCAAGTCCGGGTGTTCCATTGGGCTTAAAAAGGAAAAGGGCTCGGTGCGACTGTGCAGCTTGATGGTCGCACCCTGCCTCGCCAGGAGGACTGTCGTGGAATTGCGTGGGGGAGGGGGATCAGTGCCGGTCGAGCCCTCCAGTGGGCCAGCCACGGCCATGCCGGACCCCCTCATCATGCAAGTTAACCTGCTGCTCTCCCCACGGGCAGGGTCGGCGGCTGGATGCCCCCGCCAGTAGGCGCCACAGAGGGTGCAAGAAAAAAATATAAGGCTCCTTACACATCAGGGCCTGAAGTTTGGAAATTCTACAAGCAGAAGTAATGGCAACCAAGAATAACGCCTTCCAAGAGAGGAAGCGCATGTCACAGCTCATCGCTGGTTCAAAAGGAGGAAGAGTAATCTTCTCTAACACAAAATTTAAATTCCAAGTTGGGGCTGGGCTACAGATGGGAGGGTTTCAGGTGGACAATCATTTTCAGAAAGGTTTTCGAGATTTCCAGCTATGCCACGGGTTTCCCCCCTACCAACTCATGGTAGACCGAAATGGCCGATAGGTGAACTTTGAGGGAAGAGTAAGGCAGACCCGAATCAGACAGGTGCAACATATACTCCATAATCTGAGAAGCTGAGCTCGTGAAGGGGTCCCAGCATTTAGCTGCCGCCCAAATGGAAAAACACTTCCATTTCGTAGCATAGGTCAATCTGGTAGAGGGTTTTCTGGCCACTGCCAGAACCTGAGTGACCCTATGGGAGACTCCAAAATGAGACTTTTTTATGTCTGCAGGAGCCACGCATGACAATGCAGGGTCATGAGCCCAGGATGCACCAACTTGCCTTGATCCTGGATCAACAGGTTGTGTCTGAGAGGTAGAGGAACTGGGGATTCTGCTGAGAGCTGCTGCAGGAGCAGAAATCACCCGTTCCCTGTTCAGATTACTGGGTCTCGCCAACAAACAGGAGAAGTCGTCACTCGTTCCTTCCCAGAGACTGCAATTCATTAACGCAATCCTAGACACCCGTCAGGGGAAAGCCTTCCTGCCCGAGGACAGGACGGATCGCATACGGCCCCTCGGCCAGAGGGGAGCGATTAGGATCATCCGGGCTCCCTCTGCCTGGAGCTTGAGAAGTACTCTCTGCAGAATGGGAAAGGAAGGGAAGGCATACTAGAATCTCCCTGTCCAACAAAGTGACAACATGTCATGCCAGAAAGCACCAGGCTCTGGAACAAGCGAGCAAAAGCTGGGAAGCTTTGCGTTGAATGGGGAGGCAAACAGATCTAGGTCTGGGAGATCCCATGTCTGAAAAAGAGAATAGTACAGTTATGCAAGAACTTACCATAACAGTAGATCTTCGAGAACAGCTCTTGCAGCAGGTTACACCATAAGGACTGAAGCCAGCAGGTGCCAGGACCCCACAGAAAAATTCTAGTAAGCTATATGGGGGCGGAGGTGGATGGAGAGGAGGGAAGGGTGGCCCTACAGGGCGACCTGGAGGCTCTGGAAAGGTGGTCTAGAAAGTGGAAGCAGAGGTTCAATGCAGGGAAATGCAAGGTACTGCATCTGGGAGCCAGAAACCCGGGCCAAATGTACACCCTGGGGGGAAAATGCTACAAGTCTCAATGGCTGAGAGGGACCTGGAGGTGGTGGTGGTGGATGTCAAGATGAACAACTCTGAGACTTGTAGAAGAGCAGCGGACAAAGCCAACAGGATACTGGGATGCATCGCCAGGGGGATCACCTCCAGAAGGAGGGAAGTGATAACACCTCTGTATAACTGCTTGGTGAGGCCGCACCTTGAGTACTGCGTGCAGTTTTGGAGGCCATACTTAAAGAGGGACATTAAACTCATGGAGAGGGTCCAGAGGAGGGCAACCAAAATGATCTGGGGCCTGGGGGACAGGTGCTATGGGGAGAGGCTCAAAGAGCTAAATATGTACACATTGGAAGAGAGAAGGGACCGGGGGGACATGATAGAGGTCTTCAGGTACATGAAGGAGTTAAATAGGGGAGGAGCAGTCAGGGTGCTCCGAAGGAAGGTGGGGGGGCAACTAGAGGGCATGGGTGGAAGCTGGACGGAGTGAGGTGCAGCTTCATTGAGAGGTTGGTGGAGCCATGGAATGTGCTGCCCAGGGGGCTGGTGGAGGCAGAGACGGTGGAGGGGTTCAAGAGGGGGTGGGACAGGTACAGGGGAAGGGTTCTGGAAGCAAAGTCCTGTGCAGTAGGAATATCCGGGACTGGGAAGGGAGAAGCCAGAGTGGGTGAGGGGGCAGAAGGTCAGCTCCCAGGGTGGGTGCTGACCACACGAGCAGACACGAAAGACCGTTAGGCCTATTCTGCTGGCATTTTAGTATGTTAGTATATCCAGCGGGGGACCGCCTCTGACGTCAGCCCCGCCCCCAACGTCAAACACGTCATAAAAGGGCAGTCTCCAAGCATCCCACAGTTCTCCCGCCAGAGACTCCCGGCACAGCGATGTGATACAGAAGGGGAGACAGAGGATCAGCTTCCAGAGGAAGAGCAAATAATCTGACTGCATCAAAGACATCAAATAAAGAAGAATCAAACCTCCAAAGGGGAAGGTGGGAGGGAAAGTACCTGCTGCAAGAGCTGTGTCTCGAAGATCTACTGTTACGGTAAGTTCTTAAATAACTGTACTATCTTACTTCGAGACACAGCTCTTGCAGCAGGTTACACCATAAGGACTGATTCCCAAACAGTAAAGGTGTCAGTAAACCCTTTCAGGGGGAGGAGGATAGGAGTGATCCCAAAAATCGACCATCTAGGACAGAAGACCCTGAAGGACTGCCAAGCCGAAGCCCGCTCTACGCCTTAAGGCAATGTCCAGGTTGTAGTGTCTAATGAAAGTGTGCACTGTACTCCAAGTGGCAGCTGCACAGATGGCTGATGTGGAAATGTTGCTGAGCGCAGCAAAGGGGGTAGCCACCCCCCTAGCAGAATGGCCTGTCCTGGTAAGGGCTTGTTACGTTTCTGGTAACAGAACTCAATACAGTTAACAAGCCACTTAGAGAGTGCCTGCTTCGACACAGGAGCTCCCAACATCCTGTGTGCAAAAACAGAAAAAGCTGGTCGGACTCACAGTACGGTCTGGTTAAGCAGAACTGGAGAATCCTACACACATCTAGAGTGTGCAAAAGAGCTTCCCCCTCGGTTAGAGTGGCTGGGATAGTACACTGGTAGGTCAATGTCTTGGTTTAATTTTAAGGTTGAGACCACCTTGGGAAGAAATTTAGGACTGGTCCTTAAGGACACCCCATCCTTAAGAAAAATCAAATAAGGCTCTTGACACATGAGTGCTTGGAGCTCTGAAATCCTCCTTGCTGAGGTAACAGCAAATAAAAATAGCGTCTTCCAAGAGAGAGGATGTAGCTTACAATCCATGGCTGGTTCAAAAGGAGGTAACGTAAGCTGCTCCAGGACAAAAAGAAGATCCCAAGGAAGAACTGGGTCCTTAATGGGAGGTCTCAAATGTAGGATGCCGCACAAAAAGGCACGCGAGGCTTCTAGCTGAGCTAGTGACCTCTGACCTACCAGTGCATGGTATGCCGAAATGGAACAAAGGTGCACTTTCAAAAAGGAGTATGCTAGGCCTGAACTGAAAAGGGATAGGAGGTAGACCAAGACTGACCTCTCCGGGCAATCGAGCGGATTAAGGTCGCGGGCTTGAGCCTATAGACAAAACCTGCACCACTTCATGGCGTATATGGCATGGGTGGATGGTTTTCGGGCCGCCACTAGCATATATGCAACCCCTTGAGATACTCCATGTCTACGGATGGCTACATCCTTAGCAGCCAGGTGTGCAGGTTCAGGAACTTGAGGTTCGAATGAACCAGAGAACCAGCTTCCTGAGACAGCAAGTGCGAGCTGACTGGTAAGGGAGGCTCCTGGACCAGCTGGTGGAGGAGCGGAAACCAAATTTGTCTAGGCCAATAAGATGCCACCAAAAACATCAACGCCCCTTTTGACTGGAGCTTGAGAAGAACCCTCTGGATCAAAGAGAAGGGTGGGAAAGCATAGAGGAACCTCCCCGTCCAAGAGAGGGACAACGCGTCTCGGCAAACAATGCCAGGCCCTGGATCTAGTGAGCAGAAATTGGGCAGTTTTGCATTGTACAGGGACGCAAACAAGTCCACGTCTGACATCCCCATATGGGGAACAGGTCATGTACCACCTCCATCAGCAGTTCCCATCCATGAGTTCTGGCCTGGGACTGGCTCAGATGATCTGCAACAGTGTTGTCTACCCCGGGAACATGTACTGCAGTAATCGTGGCACTGTGCTGCAGTACCCAATCCCACGCCCTTTTTGCCTCTCGGCAAAGTGGGTAGGAGTGACTGCCTCCTTGCTTGTTGATGTAGTACACCACCGAGGTGTCGTCCGTGTGGACTAACATGTGGCCTGGTGGGATCTCCGACTGTAGGGCCTGTAGGACGTACATGACTGCCCTCATCTCCAGAATGCTGATATGGAGGTGAGTTTCCAGGGGCGACCAGGCTCCCTGGGTCCTGGTCCAGTCCAGGTGAGCTCCCCAACCAGACACCGAAGTGTCCATGGTGAGAGTCAGAGATGGAGCCAGCGTCAAAAAGGGAACCCCCTTGGAAAGATACTCTGGGACCAGCCACCACTGCAAGTCTTGAATGACTGATTTTGTGACCCTGACGAGCCGACCCAAGTGATCCTGTCTCTGGTCCCACTGGGATCTCAGCATCCACTGAGCAACCCTCATGTGGAGGCGAGCCATGGGGACTGTGGCGATGGCTGCCGCCATGTGTCCGAGCAAACGAAGCATGGTTCGTACAGGGAACTGACTTTTTGCGGTAATGTCCTGAATCAAGGACCGTATGCGGTCCGCCCTGTCCTCAGGCAGGAAGGCTTTCCCCTGACAGGTGCCTAGGATTGCGCCGATGAATTGCAATCTCTGGGAAGGAACGAGGGACAACTTCTCCTGGTTGATGGTGAGACCCAGTAACCCAAACAGGGAACGGGTGTCCTGAATTGCCTTCACCAGTGCCTCTTGAGAAGAGGCCATGAGAAGCTAGTCGTCCAGGTACGGAAACACATAATGGCCGTGTCTTCTGAAGGCCACTGCCATGACCGCCAAGACCTTGGTGAACACGAGAGGCACAGAGGACAGACCGAATGGAAGAGCTCGGAACTGATAATGGCATCCCAAAAACTCAAATCGCAGGAAGCTCCGATATGATTGAGTGATGGGAAGATGGAGATATGCGTCCTGCATATCCAGAGACGCTAGCCATGCACCTTGCTTTAACATGGAAATGAGACCCAGAAGGTTGACCATGCGGAAGCGTTTGTACAACACAAAGGTGTTGAGGTCACTGAGATCCAGGACCAGGCACAGATCCTGTTTTCTTTGGAACCAGGAAGACGTGGGAGTAATACCCTTCTCCTTTCTGGTTCTGTGGAATAATCTCTATGGCATACTTATCCAGGAGTGCCAAGACTTCCTGTTAGATGAGCAGGGCATGCTGCTCCGAATAATGGGAGTGCAGAGGAGGTCTTCTTGGTGGGTGGTCGAGGAACTCAATAGAATGCCCTCAATTTACTAGTTGCAGAACCCACCAGTCGGAGGTTATCCTCTGCCACCCTGACCAGTGGTGAGTGATGCGACCCCCGACCTGCTCTTCGTTTTGATCCAGAGGTGGGGCAGGGGCTGGGAAGGAGTCATGCTGTGGCGGTATTGGGTCTGATAGGCTGGGCAGATTTTGGTTTCACTGACCCTGGCCTCCGGAGTATTTAGGCTGATTCTTTCTGCTGTAGTTGCCCCTGGGTTGCTGGCCGTTACGAGGTTGCTGCCTGTTCTGCCAGCCGCAAAAGCGGTTCTGACCCTTGCAAAAAGAGCCAGACTTAGGTCTGTACGTGGCCTGCACTGTCCCAACAGCCTTCCTGGCATCTTGTAGCTTAGTGATGACCCTCTCGGAGTTTTCACCAAACAATACCGATCTGTTGTAGGGGACATCCAGAATGCCCTTCTGGACGTCCGGGGTGAACCCTGAGACTCTCAACCAAGAGTGTGTCTGGAGGCAAACGCCTGTAGTTGCACCTCTGGCTGCTGAGTCTGCAGAGTCGTAGGCGGCTCTGAGGACTTGAGTCCCAACATCTGAACCCGTACGAAGGAGGTTCAACAACAACTCCTTCTTTTCTCCATCCAGAAAGTCTTTTAAAAGGACTTGACCCTGGTCCCACTGTGCATTTTGAAATTGCACCATGTGCGTAAGATAGTTGAGGGACCTAATGGAGCATGTAGCAGCCACAAACATGCACCTACCCAGGGAATCGAACTGGTTAGATTCCTGGCCCGACGGTTGGATGCTAAGATACTGACGCTGTTGCGAGTGATTGTAGGAGGCCGTAATGACCAATGAATCAGCTACTGGTTGCTGGGCCAAATAAGGGTCTTCCAGTGGGGTACTATAGAGGTGGTCGGCCTTCTTAGGGACTACCTGGCATGGAATAAGGATGCTCCCATGCAGCCTTAGTAGCGCCCAGAATGGTATCTACCAAAGGTGGAACCACCACAGGCTTGGAGTCCTTTTGTCTAAGGTACCTGGCCTGGTGTTGCCGTTCTGGGCCCAACTCCTCTGTCTCCCACCCCATGTTTTCTTGAATGTGCCTCATTATATCATAAAATGAGGGGTCATCCAGCGGCGACCTAGGACAGTCCCAGGAGTTTGGCGACGAGATGCTAGGAGAAGGTGACAGAGAGGTGTCTGAAGTATCCGTACATGAGTCGTCCCCAGACAAAGAGTGGGATCTCCGTCTGGGCCTCTTGGGCCAGTGGTCACTAGGTGACCCTGAGGGGGTCCTGGAGTGATTATGCCTTTTGGACCCTGACCTCCTATCTCTGGATCTGCCCCTAGGCAGCGGGGTAGGATTCCTGGGGTCGGGGTCACTAAAACCGCATGGTCCTTTGGAAGAGGGATTTCCTGCGGTGACTTTGTGGGCACCACGTCCTTCTTAATGGTATCCCACCAAAAGGTAAAAAGGTATTTTACCTCATTAATGTTGAGGCCGGACGATGTGCCTGGTGTCGGTGCCTGTCCGTCCCTAGGATCGGGCGCCAGTGCCTGAGGCGTCGTCGGGTGTCGGGTCCTGGGGTAACCCGGCATCCTCTATATCCCGCGACGTCTGCTGGTTGGTAGCCTGAGCACCGATGTCCTCCGACGACCAGTGTCAGAAGGCAGAGGCAACGTTGGGTCCTTGGGATGCTTAGGAGGCGCTGAGTCAGATATCCGCTATATCTGACGCCCGCTAAGGGACGCCAGCTCTGTTGTTTTCCTCTTGGGGACTTCTGTGCCCCTTGGATGTTTGGAGACTGAACAATGGTTGTCCCGGTGTCGGTTTGACGCATCGGCGCTGGACTTGGCAGCCATTTTAGAAGGGTGCTTCTGCCTGTCCTAAGCCTCGGACCCGGCGGTGGAATTGGACCTGTTCTCCTTAGGCTAGGTCTTTAAAGGCAGAAACGAGACCAAGCAGGAGCCCTCCGACATCCGGACTTTCACCAGAGGGGGCGGAGACTGTGCCCAGGAGGGAGATCTGACCGACCGGGCGGAGCCAGAGCTGGCCCAGGAGTCTGAGGCCGACTCTGGGCTCTCACTCTGTCCCTGTCCCGGTGCTTCTCACGATGTTTCCTCGACTTATGGTGTGAAGTTTCCCCTTCAGAGGAAGGATCTTTCTCCATGGCTTTTAGTTTTTCTTCAAGAAAGAATCCCTGGAGTGCTTTCTGGCAGCAGATCCTAGTCCTACTATTAAACTGGGTTTAACATTAACATGGACTAATCAGAGATTTTGAGAATTAGGGGACGGATTGCACCTGTCTTAAAAATACAGGTTACTCACCTGTAACAGGAGTTCTAGGAATGGTATATGTTGTTCAACCACACTTATTGGCAGGTTCCTTGCCGCTTTAATTGTTGCCGGAAGGTCTTCAAGCTGGCTCCTCCCACCCACCCGGGTGGTAAAACTCTCGGCTCCGCCACATGACGCCAGATCTAGCCCGCTGAAAGCCAGGTTGTGCGCCGGCCGAGGTTAGGGATCGTAGGATGAACAACATATACCATTCTTAGAACTCCTGTTACAGGTGAGTAACCTGTATTTCTAGGACATGGATATGTTGTTCAATCCACACATTATTGGCAGACTCCTAGCAGTTCTCCGGGAGGAGGGAGGCAAGGCTACACCCCAATACTTACTTGGGAAATAAGGACTGGAGAACCGAGGCCCAAAACCAGCATCCCGGCGTGACTCAAGGTCGATGTGGTAGTGGGTAAAAAGGTATGCCGACTTCCAGGTAGCAGCCCTGCAGATATCCTGGATAGGGACGTCCCTGGAAGCAGCTACCGATGCAGCGGTATGGCGGGTATAATAAGCTCTTATCCCTCTGGGAGGCTCCATGCCCACCAACCTATAGCAGAGTTCTATGCAGGAGGTGACCCACCTGCTTATCGTCCGCTTGGTTGCAGGTCTGCCAGGTGCGGCTTCAGTGTAGGTGACAAACAGCTGGCGAACCTGTCCCCGAACTTCAGCCATCCACTCCTTATAATAAGCGAGCGCTCATCTAGGGTACAAAGTATGGAGCCTATATTCGGCCTCCGAGGTGTGAATGGGGTAGAACACCGGCAGAGTCAACACCTGGTTAAGGTGCAACTCCGACACCACCTTCAGAAGGAATTTCGGGTGGGGGCGCAGGACAACCTTCTCCCTGTGGAAGACCAGATAAGAAGACTCGATGGAAAGCACCTGGAGTTCTCCCATCCTTCTGGCTGACGTGATAGCCACCAAGAAGGCAATCTTCCACGACAGGTGGGAAATATCGCACCTGTGCATCAGTTTGAATGGCTTGCCCATGAGCTTCGCCAATACCAGCAGTAGATCCCACGGAGGTGGAGGTTCTCGCTCCGGAGGGGAAATCTGGTCAAGGCCTTTGAAAAAGCACCCGACCACCTTCTCCTGCGCCACCGACTGCTTCCCAGCCCACGCCCAGTAAGCAGAGATGGCTGCCAGGTGCCCCTTAAGGGTCGTTGACCGAAGCCCTTGCTGAGAAAGGGACCACAGATAGTCTAGAATGCTTGCCAAGGGCTAGACAGAAGGGTCCAAACCCTTCCCCTGACACCAAATGGAGAATCTCTTCCATTTGAAGGCATAGCATTTCCTGGTCGACTCCTTATGGGAAGCCTCAACGACGTTGAGGACCTCGTCGGAAGGACCTAAGGCCTGGAACTCTAGCCGCTCAGGAACCAGGCCGTCAGGTGCAGGGATTGAAGGTCCGGATGGAATACCTTCCCCTGGTTGACTGAGATCAGGTCCGGGCGTGCTGGAAGCCGCCTCGGGAGCCTGGAGCCGAGGCTGAGGACATCTGGATACCAGAACTGGCAGGGCCAGTTTGGGGCTACCAGAATCACCTGCGCCTTGTCCCTCCTCGCCTTGAGAAGCACCTTGTGGATCAAGGGAAATGGGGGAAGGCGTAGAAGAGGCCCGGGGTACATGGCCTCGAGAAGGCATCCCCCTGCAGCGAACCCTGCTGAGGGGCGGGCATGGAACAGACTCAGCTTTGCATTCTCCCTGGAGGCAAACAGGTCCGCCTTAGGCGTGCCCCAGTGGGAGAACAGATCTTGTACTACCTCCGGCAGGAGAGACCACTCGTGAGAAGCAGCCCCTATCCGGCTTAGGGCATCGGCCAAGGTGTTGGAGGCTCCTGCCACGTGAATGGCTAGGAGATCCGCCTCCAGGCTGCACACAAGGGACCATATGCGGAGAGCTTCCTTGCATAACAGCATGAAGCGCGTCCCGCCCTGGCAGTTTAGATAGTAAATGGTCGTGGTATTGTCCCTCTGGACCTGAACCACCTGACCCATTAGAAACAGAGCGAAGGCGGTGAGAGCTAGGTGGACCGCTCGGAGCTCCAGCAGGTTGATATGGCATCGGGACTCCCGAGGGGATCAGAGGCCATGCGCTCTGTGCTCCCCCAGATGGGCACCCCAAACCATCAGAGATGCATCGGTCGATAGATAGATCGTCGGCTCGGGGCGGACGAATGGGATGCCCTCCTGCAGATGTGCCGGAACAGTCCACCACTGGAGGGCGTTCCACATCTCCTGGGTCACTGTCACAAGCTGGTCCAACGGATCGCAGTGCTGTAACCACTGGCTGGCCAGTCCCCATTGAAGGGAACGCATGTACCAACGAGCCCAACAGACCACGCTGGTGCAGGCCGCCATGAGGCCCAGGAAGTCCTGGGGAGGGCTCGACTGCCCAACCAGAAATGATTGGGCAAAGGAGGAAAGAACCTCGGCCCTGTCCGCCGGGAGCCAAGCTCTGGCTCGAAGAGAGTCAAGCTCTGCCCCGATGAAGAGAATCACCTGCTTTGGCACGAGTTCCGACTTGGCCTCGTTGATGAGGAGGCCAATCTGAGAGCAAACCTGGAGGGCCAGATCTCTGGACCGCTTCCACCTCCGCTCTGGAGGCTGCAATCAGCCAGTCGCCCAGGTAGGGTACACCCGACCTTCGCGCCAGTAGGAATGCTGTCACCACTGCCATGCATTTGGTGAAGACCCTGGGAGCTAGAGAAAGGCCGAAGGACATGGCCCGGAACTCGTAAAGGGACCCCTCCACTCTGAAGCGGAGGAATCTCTGATGAGACGTATGGATCTGGACGTGAAAGAACGCATCCTGGAGGTCCAGGGAACAGAACCTCATGCCTCGTTCCAAGGATGGTATTATCTGAGCCAGAGTGACCATCCTGAAGGTCCGAGGCCTTAGGAACCTGTTCAGGTCGTGCAGGTCGAGGGTGGGGCGCCAACCCCCCCCCCGTCCATTTGGGGACCAGGAAATACCTGGACACAAACCCCGGGTCTGGAGGAGGATCCGCCACCTTCCTGATCACCTCTTTTTCGAGGAGCAAGGCAATGGCAAAGGCTCGAAAGGGAGGAGTCTGCTCGAACTCCAGAGGCAGGCCTTTTCCTACCACCTCCAACACCCAGCGGTCCGTGGTGATACCGGACCAGGCAGAAAGGAAGTGGCGGAGCCGTCCCCCGACGGGGGGAACCCAGGGGGGAGTGACGAGGCTAGGGGCGGCACCCCTCAACCCATCACTGGGCAGGCTTGGAGGAGGAACTGGCCGAGGGACCTCCTGGGCCTTTACCTCCTTGCTTCCTGTTGGAGGAAGCCGCTGGCTTGGGTTTGGGACGCCAAGCGCGAGCCTGCTGGCCCTGTTGCTGGTGCTGTTGGGCCGGTCGAGCTGCAGGGGCCGAAAAACGAAAGGACTTATGCTGTTGCTGACAGCGGCCTTTGTCCCTCTGGGCGGAGGTGACCGAGTCCAGAGTGGCATTGGACTTTTCGATCCGCTGGAGGTGTCCTTCCACTCCAGGGCCGAAGAGGTCAGTCCCCAAGAAGGGGACGTCTGCTAACTTGTGCTGGGTATCCGCCGTGAAGGGGGATATCCTCAGCCACGTCCTGCGGTGCATGGCCACAGCGGCTGCTACTGACCTGGCACAGGAATCACCTATGTCCAGAGCAGTCTGAAGCTGCTGCTTCGCCACCGCCCTACCCTGGTCCCGCACCTGATGGACCGTAGTCTGCAGGTTGGCCGGGAGATGAGGGACAACCTCATCCAGGGAGTCCAAGAGGGCGTGGGAGAAGTGTGCCATCAGCACGGCCGAGCTGGCCTGTCGGAGGCCAAGGGAGGATGCAGCGTACACCTTGGGCCCAGCAAAGTCCAACTTTTTGGACTCTTTGTCAGGGGGCTTATCCACGTCCCGAGCATTACCAGAACGCCGGAAGACACTGTCGGTGACTAACCCCTCGGCAGAGGGGCGCTCCGAGAAACCGGGCAAAGAGCCGGTAGGGACGGCATACTTCCTGGCCAAGGGCACAGGACAGGAAGCAGGCCACTGCCAGAGCTCCAAGGCTGGGCTGACAATGGCCTCAGCCACCACAAAGGCCTCCTTGGGGGAATCCCCCTCGGTCCAGTATCTCCTTCAGAGGATACTTTGCCCGTTTGGACACAGGCTCAAGCTGCATCCTGGTGGACTCCGAGATGGGTCGAAGCAGACCCAAGAAGGACGATGGGCTATTGTCCAATGACTGGCCCCTGGAGGACTCCAGGTCGACCTGCCTGGAGAACAGGGAGGAGTCGTTGTCAGATTCCGAAGAATCTGCGAAGAGCTGCCTCGGCCCTGAGCCACCCTCTACCTGCCGAAGACGGTCAGGAGTGAGGGTGACCGATAACCCGTGGGGCAAGTCATGACCCGACCGAGAATCCTTGGTCGGTGCCCCAGACTTCGGTTGTGGAGGTGGAGGTTCCACCACAATCAGTGGAGCAGCCTGTTTCAGCCGAACAACCGGCCCTGGAACCGGTAACTCGACTGGGGCGAGCGGTTGCTTCAGTTGTTCAGGCGACAGCCATTTGTTGGCCGGGGGCTGAACCGGAGTCGGTTTAGACCCAGACAACAGTAACTGCTGCCACATAAGCTCCTCGTAGCGTCGACGCAATTTACGCTGAAGTCTCCCCTCATCCGAGGAAGAGGACGAGGAAGAACGGTGTCGCCGCTACTTGCCGTGAGACCGCCGATGTCGGTGGGGAACGTTTGACCGAGATAGTCCGAGACAGAGACCTCGGGGACTGAGGGATGGTCTGGGAAGGCAGGGACACCGCCTTCCTCGGCTCGGCACTTTAACCGGGACCGCGCCCCAAGGCGCAGGCAGATCCTCAGTTCTCCACGGGAGGAACCGTGAAGGTGGTTGTTGGTTCACCAGCTTCCACAGCCCGTCCAACGGATGGGAGTCTCAGCAGGCTGGCCTGACAGGGACACCGCAAAGCCAGCGGCCTGAACCGCAACTTCAACCGAAGTCGACGGTCAGCTGTCCGGGGAAGGAGAGCAGGAGGAACTCAGAGAAAGCGGGATAAATGCCGTGGGCGAGGAGGAGGAAGATGCAGCCTGGGCCGCCTCCTACTCAAGGGCAATCATCTGCTCGAGCTGCTCAGTCGAGCCAGCTACCGCGGACACCGCCCAATGAGCCTCTTTTGATCTTACCAGCGGAAAACGCTTCTCGGGGCGCCTGAGCTGCAATCGGGCGGTGCGATCGTCCAGGACGTTGACCGAGAAAGAACAGCACAACTCGCAGGCCTGCGGGTCGTGATATAGGCCTAGGCAGTAGACGCACATGGAGTGCGGATCCGTCCTGGACATTTTCTGCCCGCAAGGACACCTCGGAAAGCCGGAAATAGATTTGTCCATCGCAGCCGCGAGGGAAGATGAAGACCGAAGTTTAGAAAACTTCAAAACCAGTTTCAGACGAACCGAAGAGTAAGGATCCAGTCTAAAATGCAGAGCGCTAAGAAGGGCACCTGAGCTTCCAAGCGGTAAGGAAGATCTGGCGTCAAGGGGCGGAGCCGAGAGTTTTACCACCCGGGTGGGTGGGAGGAGCCAGCTTTAAGACCTTCCGGCAACAATTAAAGCAGCAAGAAACCTGCCAATAAGTGTGGATTAAACAACATATCCATGTCCATAGAAGAATTAATACCATATACACTAGATGAGTGAAAGAGAAAGTTCAATATTTAGGGATTCATATTCCTGAGAAATTATCTAACTCGTATTCATACAGTTATGGCCTTTTAAAACAGCAAGTCTACGCAGATTTAAACAGGTGGAACACATTACTTAAAAGTTTCGTTAATAGGATAGACTCGGTTAAAATTAATATTCTGCCCCATTTTCTGTTTCTTTTCTCTACCCTGCCACTTTGGATCCCTATTAAGGATTGAAAAGATATTAGAAAGAAACTATCATGCTTTATTTGGTCAAGGAAGAAGCCAAGAATTAGATGGCACCTGTTAACTGAACCGAAGTCCAAAGGAGGGTGGGGCTTCCTAATTTAGAAAAATACTATGAATAAGCACAATTACTTCCAATATTAAAAATGATTAAAGCATATGGTATCGGAGGCTGGCCAGAGATGAAGAGCACCCATCCACAACTGCTCCTTAAAGTCCTGCCGTAGAAGATTTCCTTTCAGGACCTCCCTGACGTAATCAACCCGTGGACTAAGCACAATTTACGCTTGTAGTTGAGGGCTAGACAGAGATGGGAGGAACCAACCCCAGTGTGGCAATACATACCTTTGCAGCACTTGCCTCGGTTCACAGAAGGTAAGGGGGACCTTCGCTGTAAAAACTTGTCAGCCTTAACACAGTTCATCGATTCAGAGAGGATCATGAAAAGCTTTGAGACTCTAAAGAAGAAATTTGGGTTGCAGAATGCAGACTTTCACAAATTCTTACAGTACAGACACTATATTCCTACAGGTCCTGGCATTTTAGGGGTCATGCATACACCACCACCATCGGGAAGTACAGTTTGTGAAAATCAAGAGCAATAGTCCAGATAGTAAACATTTTATAGCACAAATATATACATTCTTGCAGGAAGGGAATGGTCAGGTTGCCAGACACAATACAACATCAATGGGAAGCCGATATGACCTATACCTTGAACCCCAGCAGTTGGGATAAGATTTTGTTTGGTATCCGTAAGATGACAAATTCTCTTTCCTGGCGAGAGTTTAGGTGGAAACTCTGTACCACATTTTTTATAACTCTCACCACCTCCAAACATTATGGTACACACTCCTCAGATTTATGTTGGAGGCTGTGTGAAGAAAAGGGGACCCATTTTCACATTTTTTGGTCCTGCGAGGTTTTGAAACCTTCTTGGTCAGAGATTACAGATGCAATAAATACAGGTTACTCACCTATAACAGTAGTTTTAGGAGTGGTATATGTTGTTCATCCACACTTGTTGACAGTGTACTTTCCCCTTTAAGAAGTGCCGGCCTGGAAAGTCTTCAGGTTGGCTCCTCCCACCCACCCGGGTGGTATATCCCGCGGCCCCATGATTCCAGATCTTGCATGCTGGAAGCAGAGGTTGTGCGCCTAAACCAGGGGAGGTCGGGTAGGTCCATGTGGATGAGCACCATATACCGCTCCTAGAAAGTACAGCTATGTAAAAACTTACCGTAACAGTAGACCTTTGAGATCATCTCTTGCAGCAGGTAATACACTTGGGTTGTCGCCAGAGGTCACTGTGGTGCACGGCTTCTAGCAGTCTTTTTCCAGGGATAGCCCACACATGACATCATAGATACATAGACAGCGTCGGCAGATAAGGGCCTATGGCCCACCTAGTCTGCCCATTTGAGTTTGTAACTTCAGTTTATGTTTTCCTAGAACTCTGTTGCCCCTTACACCTGACCTCCAGAATTCCTTTATGTCTATCCCATGCATTCTTAAATCCCGTGATTGTTTCAGCCCCCACCACTTCCTCAGGCAGGGTGCTCCACTTGTCCACCACCCGATCTGTGAAGAAATTCTTCCTCACATTTCCTCTGAATCGTCCTCCCTCCAACTTCATCCCATGCCCTCTAGTCCTGGAACATATCTGTCGCTTAAAAATAGTGTATTCTTGCACCCTGTTCCTCCCTGTAAGATACTTGTACGTCTCTATCATGTCCCCTCTCTCCCTCCTCTCCTCCAGGGAGTACATATTCAATTCCTTCAACCTGTCCTCATAGGACTTGTGATGCAATCCATGTACCATCTTTGTTACCCTCCTCTGAACCTTCTCTACCCTGTCTATGTCCTTACGTAGGTAAGGTCTCCAGAACTGTACACTGTACTCCAGGTGGGGCCTCACTAGTGTCTTGTATAGTGGAATCATGACCTCCCTTTTCCTGCTGGCGATGCCCCTGCCTGTGCATCCCAGTATCCTATTTGCTTTACCTGCTGCCTTGTCACACTGTTTCCCTACCTTGCAGTCATCAGAGATGATAACCCCAAGATCCCTTTCCTGCTTGACGCATGCTATATCCTCACCCCCACAACTGATATATTGTGCCAGGGTTTTTGTGCCCCATATGCATTATCTTGCACTTCTTTGCATTGAATTTCAACTGCCAAACCCCTAATCATTCTTCAAGTTTCTGCAGGTCCCTTCTCATTCTGTCTACACCCTCTGGTGTGTCTTCCTGTTTCCTATATAAGAGTGGGCGGTCCCTGGTATCCTCAGTTTCCCCCACTGGATTCAGCTCACTAAGCAAGGGCTGAAGGAGATCAGAGGTACCATAGGTATCCCAGGACCCATCCCATAAATAACTGAATCAGAAGTTTTTTCCTAGAGAAGGCGAGGGATAGAGGGAGGGATCGTACCTGCTGCCAAGAGATACCCATCAAAGATCTACTGCTACAGTAAGTTTTTACATAACTGTACTATCTTCCACGGGGTGATCTCTTGCAGAGGTAATACACCTGGGATGATTCCCACGCAGTGACTCCAAGAAGGGCGGAATTTTGACAGAAGGCCTTGTAGGACAGCTCAGCCAAAGGCCATCCTACAGCGTGAAGCAACGTCTAAGTTGTAGTGCTTCGTGAAGGTATATATTTTGGACCATGTGGCAGCATTGCAGATCTCTGCGATAGAAGCCCCTCTGAAGCAGGCCGCTGTAGTGGCCATAGCTCTGGCTGAATGGGCTTGAACAGGTCCAGACAATGGTTTGTCATATTTATTAAACAAAACATGATACAGTGTGCTAGCCAACTGGAGAAGGTCCATTTAGTGACCGGGAGACCATCCTTGCTGGAGGCGAAGGTGACAAAAAGCTGATGGGTCTTTCTAATCAATTTGGTGCGATTAGTATAATATCATAATATACGATGGACATCTAAAGTATGCAAGAGGTATTCTCCCCAGCCGGAGTGTTCAGGGTAATATACTAGCATCTCTATTGACTGATTTAAGGTGCATTCTGAGACCACCTTAGGTAAAAAGGAGGGATTTGTCCGGAGCGCCACTCTATCTTTCTGAAAGATTAGGTACGGCTCTTTACACATGAGGGCATGAAGCTCGGAGATACACCAAGCTGAAGTGACGGCTACTAGAAATAATGTTCTTCCAAGAAAGAAAGCGGAGGTCACAAGTGGCCGCCAGTTCAAAAGGTTCAAGGGTCAGTTTTTCTAAAAGAAAATTCAGATCCCACGGCGGAGTAGGTCGTCTAATGGGAGGTTTGATATGTAACATTCCTCTTAGAAACATTTTGGCTAGATGATGTTGATACAGTAATCTTCCATCCAGCGGGTCATGGAAGGCCAAAATAGAGGAATAGCTCAACCCTGTCTCGGCAAGAGAGGCCAGGTAATCCAGGACAGTGGTCAGTGGACATGAGTAGGGGTCCAATGATCAGGAAGCGGCCCAAATGGAAAAGTGTTTCCATTTAGCATTATAAACTTCCCTAGTTGCTGGTTTATGTGAGGTTAACAGAATATTGACCACAGGGAAGAAGACCTGGACACGGGCTATAAAAGTGTCCTAAAGAACCAAGCGTGAAGGTGTAGTGATCTCAGATTGGGATGAAGGAGGGTTCCCTGATCCTGAGTCAACAGGTCTGACCTGACTGGTAACGGAATGTCTTCCGCCACTGACAATTGTTGAAGTAGGGGGAGCCACACTTGCCGAGGCCATAGAGGAGTTATGAGGATCATGGTGGCAGGTTCAAGTTGTAGTTTCAGCAGAGTCTGTTGTAGGAGTGGGACGGGGCAGCATATAAGAAGAGTCCTGACCATGGTTGGGAGAGGGCTTCGCTAGACCATCCCCTTTTGCTCGGGATAATGGAATAGTATTTGGGGAGACGGTGACTGATGGGGGAGACAAATAGTCCAGATGTGGGGTCCCCCACAAGTGAAAGATTCTCTGAAGAACTTCGTGAAGAAGTGCCCATTCGTGTGTGGAGGACTGGTGACTGAGAACGTCGGCCAGGGTATTGTGGCATCCCGGTAGATGGACGGCTGTTAACGACAAGTGTTGCTGTATTGCTTCCTGCCAAACCGTCATCGCCTCTCTGCAGAGAGTGCGGGACTTCATGCCTCCTTGTTTGTTAAGATAAAATACCACTGAGGTGTTGTCTGATTGCATCAGAAGAGGTCCCGGGGAAAGGTGGGGCTAAAAGGCCTGAAGGGCTAGGTGGACCGCCCTCATTTCCAGAAGATTTATGTGAGGGAGAGTGGAGGTTCTGGACCACCTGCCCTGTGTCCCATAGTGACTCAGGTGCACACCCCACCCTTCGAGGGAATCATCCATGGTCAACGTCTGCTGGGGTGGGGGAGATTGGAATGGCATGCCTTGGAGAGGTTGGTACGTTGGATCCATCAAGACAGGGCTGACCATAGAGCGGGGGTGACTCCGACTTTGTCTTCGAAGTCTCCGGTTCTTTGACACAATTGGTTTTGGAGAGTCCACTGGACTGGTCTCCTATATAGATGGGCAATCCCTACCGCAGGGGTGGCAACAGCCATGTGCCGTCTGGCTGTGATAACTTTTTGAGTTTGTAGCTGGTAAGCCAGAGGTAGAAGCTTGTCTTGCCGGGTGGCAGGAAGGTAAGCCCTGGTGGAGATGGTATCTAGGACCGCTCCTGTATACTGTAGCGACTGGGTAGGGGTTGGGTTGGATTTTGGCCAGTTGACCATAATCCCTAGGGAGTGAAACAGAGTAAGGGTTGCTTGAAGGGAGGAAAGCAGAGAAGTTCTGGACTTTTTTTTAATTACTCTCTATCCCCCCCCCCCACCAGCCCCGATCTCTCGGGAGATGCCCATGCACCTGCCCGGGCATGCGCCCTGACATCAAGGTGTCTCCGCTGATGTCCACCGCTCCCCAACCCTCTCTGTATGCTCTGCCCTTGCTGTGCCTCTGGCTTCCGCCAGAGGCCAGTCAAGTGCCGAGCCTGTACCCACCTCCCTCCCAAGACAGGAGAGCTGTCCTCCAGACGCTCAATCCTCTCCCTCCCCACTGACGGCACGGGCTCATTCCCGAACCCAGGTCACCCGCGAGGTGTGGCATCCAGTGCCTCAACCCTCAGCGCCACCGGGCTAGCCGGACTCCACTTTTATGAGTCAGTCGTTGAGATATGGGAAGACAAGACAAAATTACTCACCATAGTAATCTTGTTTCTCCAAAGGGATCACTCATTATGATTAAACTGATACAATTAGCCTCCTGTGTTGAACTGCCCGGAGAGATGGAGTGCTATGCAAATGATGGAACTCTCAATTGGTCCATGCCAATCTCAAACTGCTGCACTATAAGTGCTTCAGATTCTTACATAGCCTAACTGGATACAAGACCCACTAGCTAAATCTAGTAAACTATAAAATAATTTTTGTCCCCTCGGGTCAGAAATATCCCTAAGAAACCAGCCTAAACATGACACCACACTGAGACCAACTGGTTAAAACAAGGTGAGTCTCTAACAGATTTCTCCCCTCTATAATAAAAATTTCCTTTTTTCTTCTTTTTTAAGGTTCTGGTAGGGGAGACTGAGTGGGTGCTTTAATAGTAATAAGTGATCCCTTTGAAGAAACAAGATTATTATGGTGAGTAATTTTTTCTTCTAACCCCAGGAATCACTCATTATGACTAAACTGAGGCAGACTACCAAGCAGTAACCTTTGGAGCTTGGGCAAAGAACGTATTTAGGAAACAGGTTCTGCAGAACTGCTATACCAAACCTGGCATCACTTCTGGATTGAGGGTCCAGGTTGTAATGCTTTCGTGAAGGTGTGCACTGTTTTCCATGCAGCTGCTTTGCATATTTCCAGGAGCGGAATTTCTCTTGAGGCTGCCACTGAAGCTGCTGTACCCCTGGTGGAAAGTGCCCTTAGGCCCAGGGGGTGCCTGTTTACCCACTTTAGTGTGACAAAACTGTATACATACCACTATCCAGTGAGCAACTGTACATTCTGAGGCAGACCTGAATATGCCAGATGTTAACTGGAGCACATTTGCTGCAGCCACATCCAAGAGCAGGGCCATTCTTGATGCCCTACAGGTGGCAGGCATTAGACAGCTAGTTTCGGAACCCACTCGTGAGGGAGCAATCTTAGACCTCATACTCTCAAATGGGGGGCAGTGAGAGGATCTCAGATTTAGAAGTGGGTTGCCATCTGGGGACAAGTGACCATCAAACAGTGTGGTTCACGTTAAACTCAGCTACAGAGTCAAGTCATACAAAAGTGAGGGTACTGGACTTTAGGAGGGCTGACTTTGGCAAGATGGGAGAGTGCCTCAGAAAAGCACTAGCAAACAGGCTAGAAGGCGTGTGGAGCAACAATGGGAATTATCAAAACTGCCATCAAGAGGCAACAAGCCTTTGTGTGAAGCAAATAAACAAATCAAAACGAAAGAAAAAGCCACTATGGTTCTCAAAAGAGGTGGCTGTGAAAGTCAGGAAGAAAGATAGCATTCCGAAGTATAAGGAAACACAGAAGGAGCAGGACAGACAGCTGTACCAGTTAAGGCAGAAGGAAGCAGGAAGGAAGTCAGAATAGCAAAGGCCCTAACTGAGGAAAAGATAGCCAACTCAGTTAAGAAGGGATAAAACCTTTATAGGTACATCAGCGAGCGGAGAAAGACAAAGGGAGGGATAGTGAGGCTAATAGAATGAGCGGTGGGTGGGCAGAGGGACAGTGAAAGCAGGAATACTGGAATAATATTTCTGCTCAGTATTCACAAAGAGGAGGGAAGTGCCTAATCCAATTAACAGAAGCACTCTTGATAGGGGGTCGATCCCAGTCCTTTCACAGAAGAAAGGGTTCTGCAAGAACTCCTAAAACTGAAGGTGGACAAAGCAATGAGTCCTGATGGAATTCACCCAGAATTCTAAAAGAATTAAGGGAGAAACTAGTGAAACCACTGGCTACTCTTTTAATAAATCATGGGAGGATGGTGTGGTACCGAGGACTGAAGGAAGGGGATGTGATTCCCTTCACAAAAGTGGGACCAAGACAGAGGCAGGAAACTACAGACCTGTCAGTCTGACCTCTGTGGTAGGGAAAGTGATGGAGTCACTTCTGAAGGAAAGAATAGTTGAGTACCTAGAGGCCAGTGGAGCACAGGACCCAAGGCAGCATGGGTTCACAGCGGAAGGTCATGTCAGACGAATCTAATAGATTTCTTTGACTGGGTGACCAAAGTAGTAGACCAGGGAGGGGCTGTGGACATGGCCTACCTAGACTTTAGCAAGGCATTTGACACAGTCCCACACAAAAGATTAATAGTCAAATTAACCAGCCTGGGAGTGGGTCCCAGGGTGGTAGCCTGGGTAAAACATTGGCTGTACAACAGGACACAGAAGGTAATTGTAAATGGAGTCCACTCTGAAGAAAGGGGTTACTAGTGGGGTACCGCAGGGTTCAGTATTGGGTCCAGTCCTTTTTAATGTCTTTATCAGTGACATTGCAGAGGGACTGGAAGGAAAAGTATGCCTTTTTGCAGATGACACAAAGATCTGCAACAGGGTTGATACACAAGGAGGAGTGGAAAGGATGAAAAGGGATTTGGCAAGGTTGGAGGAATGGTCAGAAGTATGGCAGCTAGGATTCAATGCAAAGAAGTGCAAAATAATGCACCTGGGAAACAAGAACCCAGGGGAAGAATACACAATGGGTGGGGAGGTAGTAACAACAACAAAAAAGGAAAGGGACCTGGGGGTGATCATATCAGATGACCTTAAGGTTAGCAAGCAATGTGAGAAGGCAGTAGGGAGGGCTGGGGGTATACTGGGATGTATAGGGAGAGGCATCATCAGCAGAACACAGGAAGTTGTTATCCCTCTGTACAGACAGTTGGTGAGACCCCATCTGAAGTACTGTGTCCAGTTCTGGAGACCCCATCTCCGCAAGGACACAGACAGGATAGAGGCAGTCCAGAGGAGGGCAACTAAAATGGTGCAGGGTCTGCAAGAGAAGCCGTATGAGGAGAGACTAAAGGAGCTTAATATGTATACCCTTGAGGAAAGAAGAGAGAGGGGGGACATGATAGAAACTTTTAAGTACCTCAGTGGAATCAACAAAGTCCAAGAGGGTAGCATCTTTCAGAAAAAGAGACGTGCAAGAACAAGGGGACACAATTTAAAGATAGAAGGAGGGCGGTTCAGGGGCAATGTGAGGAAGTATTATTTCACAGAGAGGGTAGTGGATGCATGGAACAGCCTTCCTGAGGAGGTTGTGGGGTCTAAAACTGTGGGAGAATTCAAGAATGCATGGGACAGACATAAGGCAATTCTTGTGGGGGGTAGGAAGAAATAGGCTGTTGGTTAACTAGGATCTGCGGCCTATCCTGTAGGTAGGGAAATGGGCAGACTAGATGGGCCTAGCGGTCCTTAACTGCCGTCAAAGTCTATGTTTCTATGTTTCTTCCCTTGCCCACCTCACCAAAGGTGAGGAAGAGCTGTGTTTGACCTGACCTGTGCACCTTGGTTCTGTCAATATAGTGGCTAAGTGCCTCTTGACATCAAGGGAGTGTAATTTCCTTTCTGGGGAACTGGAGTTCTCTGTGGGTGGGTGACTGATTAAGGTAAAAATCAGATACCATTTTGGGGAGGAATTTTCTGTTGGTCCTGAAGACTACCTTATCCCTGTGGAATGAAATGTAGTTCACATCTGTGCACAGGACTTGTAATTCACTGATCCTTCTAGCAGAAGTAATAGCCACTAAGAACACTGTTTTCCAAGTGACACACTTCAGGTCTGAGTTGCCATGGGTTCAAATGGTGCATCCATCAGCTTGGCAATGCAGATATTCAAATTCCAGGCCGGGACCAGTTCCCTCAGGGGAGGGTGCAGGAGGTTAAGACCCTTGAAATATTTCTTGGAGACTGGGTGGGAGGCCACAGACCTCTCTTTGCCAGCTGACAAGTATGCTGAGACTGAAGCCAAGTGAACCTTGAGGGTCGAAGGCTTCCGACCTAAAGAATGCAAGTGTGTCAGGTAGTCCAGGAGAATAGCCAGATCTGCCCTGGATGGGTCAATACCCTTACCTGAGCACCAATGGAGAACCTTTTCCACTTAGATGAGTATGTTGTCTTAGTGGAGGGCTTTCTGGAACCCCTAAGCACTGTCAGAACTTGCTCTGACAGTTTAAGGTTAGCAAATTCTAGGTCCTCAAAAACCAGGCCTTGAGCCTCAGTGACTTAAGATTGGGATACAGGATCCTGCCCTGAAAGGAGGTCAGCAGATTGTGCCTCCTGGGCAAATGAACAGGGGAGACCACTGCAAGTGTCAGCAGGAGAGAGTACCAGTGCTGTCTTGCCCAATCGGGTGCCACCAGTAACATTGTTGCTGTCTAGGACCTCAGTTTCAGCAGGGTCCTGAATATCATTGGGAAAGATGGGAAGGCATACAGAAACTTCCCTGACCAGCCCAATGCCATCACGTCCAGAGAAATTGTGCCCTTGAGAGGAGGCCTGCAACAGTACAGTGGTAATTGGTGATTTTCTACAGAGGCAAGAAGGTCCACCTCTGGAGTGCCCCACCTCCTGAAAACTGTATTGAGAAACCACTCGTGGTGATCCTGGCTTATCCTGCCGAGGGAGTCTGCCAGCATATTGTCCTTTCCTGGAAAGTGTATAGCCAACAGGGACACTTTCATGGAGTAAGCTAGGGATCACAGCCTCACTGCTTCTGGGCAAAGTGGGGCTGATCTGGTTCCTCCCTGCTTATGTAATACATAGTTGTAGTGCTGTCTGTTCTGACCTCCACTACCTTGTTCTGGAGGTGTGGGGCGAATGCCAAAAGAGGCAGGTACACTGCCCTGAGCTCTAGACGATTTATGTGCAGCAATGACTCTCGAGCAGACCATGTGCCACTTGCTGTGTATTCCAACATGTGTGTTCCCCAACCTAAAAAGGAGGCATCTGTTGTGATGACCACGGAAAGCTGCTCCTTTAAGAAGGGGATGCCTACCCACAGGTTGTGCTCCTCCAGCCACCCCTGAAGTGCCTGTTACAGGCTGTGTGTGACTGGAACCAGCTTGGACAGTGTGTCTGTCCTCTGTGACCAGAACTCTCTGAGGTGAAACTGCACATCTTTCATTTGAAATCTGCAGCCTGGAACCACTGAGGTAGCAGCTGCCATGTGGCATAGTAGCCTGAGGAATTCTCTGGCTGGTCTGGGTTCCCTAATACGAAGGACTTTGCAATCTGCATAATGCTGTCTACCCTGTCCTGAGGCAGGAAAGCTCTGCCTAGGCTAGTGTCCAGTTCTGCTCCAATGAACTCCAGCACCTGTACTGGTGTTTGTTGAGACTTCTGTTCATTTATGAGGAAACCTACTGACTCCAGTGTGGATTTTGTTAGTGCTAGGGATTGCTCAGCATGCTGCAGAGACCTTCCCATCATCAGCCAGTCATCCAGGTCGGGAAGACTGTCACTCCCTGTTTTCTCAGGAACTCTACCACTACGGCCAAGCACTTTGTGAAGGCCCTTGGTTCAGAGGTCAGGCCAAATGGAAGTGATGTGAACTGATAATGGCCTGAGGTCAACCTGAATCTCAGATACTTTCTGTGAGAAGGTCTGATGGGGATGTGGAAGTAAGCATCCCTTAGGTCTAGGGAAGCTAGCCAGTCTCCCTTCTGCAATGTGGGAATGATTTTTGAGAGAGTGACCATTTTGAATTTTGGCTTCAAAATGTGTTTGTTGAGAAGTCTTAGACCCAAAATAGGCTGCCAATCCCCATTCTTCTCCCTGGTGAGGAAGTATCTGGAGTAGAAGCCTTTGTCCCTTTGGTTCAGGGGCACTGGCTCTACTGCTTTGTTCGCCAGAAGGTGTTTTACCTCTGCTTCCAGTAAAATTCTGTCTTCAGATGTAACTGGTGCAAAAGTTCTTGTTCTCAGCTTGGGGAATGATTTGAAGATGAGTGACAGCCCCTGGCTCACTACCTCCAGAACCCACTTGTCTATGGTAATGGTATACCAAGTCTGGAGGTAGTGAGCCAATCTGCCACTTACTGGTGGAACTAAGATGGGGGAAGGAAGCTGTACCAGCCCGTCAGGGATTCTGTGTGGGATGTGTCTGAGTTTGTGGGGAGGGAGAGGTTCTCCTCATGGCTCTCCTTCCCCTTCCTCTAAAGTAGCCTCTGGACTGCTGTTGCAGCAGAGGCCTGTGCCTGGAAAAAAGGTCTGGGATAGGATCCCTTCCCCTGCCTCCCCTAGTCTGGGACCTATACGAAGTAGAAGGTCTGTCCTTTGAATTACTTCGGTAGGTTGCTTTATATTCCTCCACCGTTTTCATGTAGGCCTCAGTTTTGGCACCAAACAACAAATTATTTTCAAGAGGGAAATCCACTGCTTTGGACTGAGTATCCGAGGTGAGGTTGGTGGCTCTGAGCCATGCACATTTCCTGAGGGAGACAGCTCATGCCATTAGCCTGGCTGCAATGTCACCAGCATCCACTGCCATATGAAACTGGTATTTGGTTGCATCAAGTGCCACTCCTGCCGTATCTTGCAAGTCGACTGCCACCTCACCTGGCACCTTGTCAGCCAGAGCTAACACTATTCCAGAGTGCCTTCTGGTACTGCACTCCATATGCCATGTAATTGGCTTGCCTGACTATTAAAGAGGCAGTCATGTAGCCCTTCTTTCCCATGGCATCCATTTTTCGGGAATCTTTATCTGGAGGATGGGGTAGCCAGGGGTATCCTGGCCTTGTCGCAGGCAGCAGTCTGAACCACCCCTTCAGGGTCAGGATGAGTAAACAAGAAATCAGCTGTAGTTCTGTCAAGCTGATATTTTTTGTCAACTTTTCTATCTACCCCAGGGATAGAAGTTGGGGTTTGGAATATCTGCAATGTTGCCTATTTTAGGCACTTACGCATGGGAAGCACAAGGTGCTTTGTGAGAGTTAGACCCATCATATCAAGGAAACTGCAGTTACGTTAGAACTTACCGTAACAGTAGATCTTCGAGAGAGGTTCCTGCAGTAGGTCTTCAAATATAGGATTGTGCCCCTTGGTGTCAGGTTCCAACAGCAAACTTATAGATAGCAATCATCAGCGGGGACCACCCCCGACGTCAGGTGACGTGGTGTCAGACCGACTATAAAAGGGGCGGTCCCGCACCCGCCCTCCAGTTCTTTTCCACCAGAGACCTAAAGAAAGGTAAGTAGAAAAGGAGTGATGACTCCTGGGACCGTGCTTCCTCTCTAGACCCAAGGGCTAGGCAGGATGAAAAATGAAGGAAACATTCCAGGAGAAGGGGGAAGGTGGGTGGGAAACT
This sequence comes from Neoceratodus forsteri, assembly GCA_016271365.2. Classification (NCBI taxonomy): domain Eukaryota; kingdom Metazoa; phylum Chordata; order Ceratodontiformes; family Ceratodontidae; genus Neoceratodus; species Neoceratodus forsteri. The sequence continues at coordinate 794,221,735 of CM057456.1, forward strand.
AGACCTACTGCAGGAATATAGAAACATAGACTTTGATGGCAGATAAGGACCGCTTGGCCCACCTGGTCTGCCCATACCTCTCTCGAAGATCTACTGTTACGGTAAGTTCTTACGTAACTGCAATATCTTACCTCGAGATGGTTCCTGCAGTAGGTCTTCACATTTAGGACTGAATAACTAGCAGTCCAAAAGAAAGATTCGGAGATACATCCGGGAGGAGGAGAGATCACCAACTGTGAGTTATGATAGAAGACCTTGCAGAACAGCAAGGCCAAAACCAGTCCTGCACCTAGAGGCTATGTCCAGATTGTAGTGTTTGGTAAAGGTGTGAACAGACGACCACGTGGCCACTGCACAGATCTCTGCAGTGGATAGATTCCTGAAAAAGGCGGTAGAAGTGGCAACACTCCTAGTGGAGTGACCCTTAACCACCCCGGAAGGGATTTCCCATGCTTCTGGTAAGTGAAGTGGATGCAGTTAGCTAACCACCTGGAGATGTTCTGTTTGGAAATGGCCTTGCCCTGGCACTGGGGAGCAAAGGTCATGAAAAGCTGATTGGTCTTACAGACCTCCTTAGTCCGGTTAGTGTAGTGCCTCAGGATCCTGTGCACATTTAAGGTGTGCAAAAGATATTCCCCCCTGTTGGAATGCGGGGGATAATAGACCGGCAGTTCAACACTCTGGTTGAGAGTGGTTTCTGAAACAACCTTAGGAAGGAAGGAAGGGTTAGTCTGAAGAACAACTCTTTCTTTATGAAAAATCACATACGGTTCTTTACAGACGAACGCCTGAAGCTCAGAAACCCTTCTGACGGAAGTGACTGCAACTAAAAACAAAGTCTTCCAAGAAAGAAAGCATGTCACAGCTACAGGCCGGTTCAAAGGGAGGCAGGGTCAACTTTTCCAACATAAAGTTAAGATCCGGGGACAGGGATTCCGGACCGGAGGTTTTAAGTGGAGGATGCCTTTCTAGAAAAGTTTTCATGACCTCCAACTAAGCCAACGTTTTACCCTACACCGGAAGGTGGTAGGCCAACACTGCAGAGAGATGGACCTTGATGGAGGAACAGCTAACGCCCATCTCTGAAAGATATGCAAGGTACTCTAACACCCGTGCTGCCGAACACGAAAAGGGATCCAAGCTCCTGGCGAGGGCCCACATCGAGAATCTTTTCCACTTCATTGCATAGGTGGATCTAGTAGAAGGTTTCCTGGCTTCCACTAAAATATGAGCAACCTGGGTGGAAACACCATTGCGTGAGGCCGCTATGTCCACAGGTGCCACGCATGAAGGTGGAGAGATTGAAGGCTCGGATGCACGAGGGTGCCCTGCTCCTGAGTCAGAAGATCGTGGGATAGCAGTAGGGGAACCGGAGGTTCTAACGCTAGTTGCTGCAACAGCGGAAACCAAATCTGGCGTGGCAAGAGAGGAGCGATCAGAATCAAGTGTGCTCCTTCCTGCTGGAGTTTCACTAGAACTTTCTGAATGAGAGGAAAGGGAGGAAAAGCAAAAAGAAACCTCCCTGTCCAAGAGAGAGACAGTGCGTCTCACCAAAAAGCACCATGCCTGGGAACAAGCGAGCAAAAGCTGGGAAGTTTTGCATTGAATGGGGAGGCGAACAGCTCTACCTCTGGCCGACCCCATCGAAGAAAGAGATTTTCGACCACCTCTAACTTTAACTCCCACTCGTGAGCCCTAACCACTGATCAACTGAGATTGTCCGCCAGGACATTGCTTACGCCTGGAATGTGGACTGCTGTCAAGAAAAGGCTGTGCTGAATCACCCAGTACCATACCCTCACTGCTTCCCTGCATAGTGGGTACGAGAGAGTTCTTCCCTGTTTGTTGATATACCAGACTGTGAACATGTTGTCTGTCTGGATAAGAACTGATCCCGGAAGGAGAAGAGAGTGGAATGCCTGGGAGAGCATACAGAATGGCTCTTGCCTCCAGAATGTTGATGTGAAGCAGAAGCTCCTGGTCGGACCAAGACCCTTGTGTCTTGTGAACCCCGAGATGGGCTCCCCAGCCCAAATCCGAGGTGTCCATGGTAAGGATCTGGGTAGGAACAGGGGAATGAAAAGGAGTTCCCCCTAAAAGACTGGAAAGATCTCGCCACCAACGAAGATCTTTCTGTAGACTATTGGAGATCATGACCATCTGGTTCACGTCATCCATCCTCTGATCCCATTGGACTCGAAGAGACCACTGGGTGACCCCTCACATGAAGTCTGGCCAGGGGAACTGTCGAAATGGCCACTGCCATCAGTCCCAAAAGACGGAGCACAGCATGTGTTGGGATCCATCAACCCTGGGCTACGAGAGTGGCTTGAGAGACTAGGGTCTCGGCTCGATCTAATGGCAGAAAAGCTCTGCTCTGAACTGTGTCTAGTATTGCTCCAATGAATTGGAGTCGTTGGGATGGTACTAGCTGGGACTTGGACAGATTGACCGTGATACCCAGAAGAGCAAAACAAGTTCAGAGTGAAAGAGAGAGACTCTTTCAGGCTGTCCGGGGAGGGTGCTGTGAGGAGCCACTTGTCCAGGTACAGGAACACATAAATGCTCCGGCGGCGAAGAAAAGCCGCAACCACCACCAAGCACTTGGTGAACACCCAGGGGGCCGAGGAAAGGCCAAAGGGGAGTGCCCGGAATTGAAAATGGTTCTCCTGAAAGGAGAAAACGGAGGAAGCGCCGGTGGGCCGGGAGGATGGGGATATGCAGGTAGGCATCCTGCATGTCCAGTGAGCACAGCCAAGAATTGGTTTGGAGCAGGGGAAGAAGCCCCTGAAGGGTCAGCATGCAAAACCTCTTGTACTCGACAGAGAGGTTGAGCATGCTGAGATCCAGAATCGGTCTCAGATCTCCCATCTTCTTTTTGTACTAGGAAAAAGTGGGACTAGAACCCCCTTCCTACTTGGCTTTGAGGGACAGGTTCTATGGCTGCTTTTAACAGGAGGGCCTGGATCTCCTGGAAGACTATGGGAATCTGATCCTTTGGATAAAATTACCATCCCGGAGGATGAGGGGCAGGGAGTTCTGTGAACTCGATCGAGTGACCTCGCTGGATAAGTAGTAATACCTATTGATCTGCGGTGACGGACCTCCACCCCTCCAGGTGGAGGCCAAACCTCCCTCCTGCCAGTTCCTCCTTGTCGGCTGAGTCCACTGAGTCATACACTGCTCGTAAAGCATGGCGACAGGAAGACTTGCTCATTCTGACTTTGTCCAACAACTTGTTACAGAGTCTCTCATCCTGGACCTCCTGGAGGTCCCTCTCCAGCTCCGAGAGGGATGCCTTCTGGAAGGCCACCATGTGTGAAACATAGTTCAGGGACAGGATGGCACAGGAGGAAGAGGAAAAAATCTTCCGGTCAAACTGATCCAACTGTCTTGAGTCCTTGTCGGGGGGTGAGGAACTCAAATGTGTTGGTTGGCCCGACCTGTCATGAGTGGCAGTGATGACCATAGAGTCGGCCTTAGGATGAGTATTAAGGTGTTGGATCCCTTCTGGGGGATAGTAGGTGCGATTGACCTTTCTGGAAACCGCAGGGATAGAGGATGGCTGCTGCCACATAGTGGTAACCAGATCCTCGTAAGGACCCATCCAAGGGGGAATGGGTAGGGGATCCACAGTGACCAGATCTAGCTGTTCTGCCGACTCTTACGCTGGGGGTCCACTTTTTTGGAAGGCCAGCCTCCTGCAGCCTGAACAGTTTGCAGAAGGTCCCTGAAGGAGGGATCTTCTGGAGGAGACTTTGGAGACTCCTTGGGGGTAACCCTGACAGGGGACCAAGGGTCCGGAGGGTCGGAGTCAGTGTCGGAGTCTGAAGGTTCTGAACCGCTGGGGATGGAATGGTCCACCCCAGAGGAGCCCACGGGTAGAGCACAGGGGCCCTAGGCAGGGGAATATCACCCACAGACTGCCGTAACTCCATGACAAGCTGGGTCCTAGCATCCTGCCACTATGTAGGGATCGCCTCGATCGGGGTGGGGAAGAGGAGGAGGAGGCTGGTAGCCTGGGCAATCTGGATATTGCGGGTACTGCCAAGAGGGATACTGAAATCCTGGTAATCCCAGGTTGTAACCATAGGAAGGGTACCCAGGGTATCCCGGCGTCGGAGGCACATGGCCTGGCATCGGCTAATGAGGTGCTGACGGCGGGCCGCCCGGTGGCAGAACATGGGGGTCTGGCCCCGGAAGACCGCCTGGAGGTTCGACTGACCTGCCGGGAGGTGCCCAGGGCCACTACAGGTGGTGTGGGATCCGAGAGGGCCCCTGACGGTTCTGAGGGTGGGGGCTCCATGGAAGGATCCTTGGCCGTCGACGGACTCCTGTCCGGGGGCGGAAAGAGATCAGGCGATGGGGGTAATTCCAGAAGGGACCCCAATGAAAGGTCTAAGAGCGATCCCGATGGCAAGGACAAGGCAGGATTGGGTGGTGAATCCCTGGGGTGAAGAACCCGAAGGAATGAAGAGTCTCCCTGCAGCACTCTCGAGCCGGCATCGGGGGGCCTCACGGGAGCCCGATGGGCGAGAGGAAGGATCCAGGCGGGCGACGGAGGATCCCATCCTCGACTTATCAGATCGCACTGGCCAGCGGTACTCGAGAGGCCACCACTAGGCTTATCGGTCGAGGCCGTGCACCCGTCAACGGGGGTCGAAGGGTGACTTATCAGCAGTGCTGGGAAGAGGAGACACAGCAGAAACCTCGATAGAGGTGAACCCCAACTGCCCACTCACCTCGGCAGGAGGAGGAGAAGGTGCCCAGCCCAAAAAGGTGGTCGGGGTACCTGAAGGAGTACTCACAGATTTTGGAGCAGGCCTCCCATGTGGCAACAGACTCCTGTCCTAACGCTTTTCCTTGTCCTTTTTTTTTTCTAGGGGCCAGCGATGAAGACCTTTCCCTTAACTCCTGGACCTCCTTTTCCATCTATGCCAGCCGTCAGGTAAGGAGGTGGGCCTCGAGGGTCCGCTTGCATCTGGTCCGGGTGGCTTGATTGAAGGCCTGACAGACAGCACACTCGGCCAAGTTGTGCTTGGAGCCCAGACACAACAGGCAGCGGGAATGGTCATCCCCATGCGGGATCTGCGCTCCACACTTCTTCTTGGAGCAAGTCGACATACACTTGGTTGAATTTTTAGTATAAAAAAAAAAAAAAAAATTATGGATTGAAGATAAAAAACTTCTAAGACACGTAGGCGTTAGATCACTGTTCTTACACGCGAGTCGAACGAACTGAGGTGACGGTGGAAAGACCTGGAGAGCAGGCGCCGGACCGCCTTTATAGTCGGTCTGAGGGCCGCCACCTGGATGTCGGAGGTGTCCCCGCTGACAGATTGCTAGCTGTATCTCTGTTGAACCTGACGCCAGGGGGCGCAGTCCTGTATGTGAAGACCTACTGCAGGAACCCTCCCAAAGTAAGATCTCTGCTTCCTCCATATCCTCCTCCATTTCCTATAGAGGGAGGTTGAGGGTCTCTACCATGCTTTTTACAAAAGCATAGTGAGAGGTGTAATCCTCTGGCCCCCTAGTGGGGATCCAAACTCCTGTTCCAGGGAAACCTCAGGATCTATCGGTTCCCCTTCAAAATCTTCCTAATTCTCCTCACCATGAATATACTGCGGTTCCTGAGGGACAAGAACCAGAGCAGGAACTGGTGCAGCTGGTGGAGGAACTGGGACTGCAGCCTGCTGGGCTTGTAAGACCTGCAAGGCCTTAGCAATGTCCTTAGCCGGGGGGGGGGGGCATATTATGTTTGTCTGCTTGCAGCTCCTTAGCCTTCTTGGCCAGAGGTGCAGCGATATCCTTTTCTTTGCATTTTTTCTTTAGTGGGACACACTCAGCCACTGTCTCCACAGCCCTTTTAGAGTTACCATGTTCAGATTTTTCTGAACTCTTATCAGGGTCCTTAGCTTTACCTCCATCCGACTTAGGGACTGAGGTAGATGCACTACTTTCAGTAGCAGAAGCCATCTCCTCTAACTTTTTGGCCCTTTTTCTTAAAGTTTAGGACAAAAGGTCTTGCAAATCTCACAATTAGCAAATATATGGCTGGTACCCAGACAGGAAATACAAAGGGAATGTCTGTCTGCTTTTGCTGTAATTTGCCCAAAAGACTAACAATATTTAAAACTAGTGGGTCCTGAGCATTTTTTAGGCTTGTCAACATGGGCAGTAAAACCAATCTCAAAAACTTTCACTGATTCCTCAGAACCAGTGGATTCAAATACAAACAACCGCTAAATGGTTTCTGGAACTGAGCGCTACTCAGTTCCCAAAAGAAAAAGGAACCAAGAATTACTTCAAATTTAAATAAAATACAAAGCAGTCAAAGGAACTGATCGCAAAAACAATTTTTAATAATAATAATACTGAGGTAAATCCTTGCTAACAGATGTGGAACCCTCAGCTCCAAGGAACCGTGAGGGAACCACGAATAACATGAAAAAACTACTACAATTACAAAATCGACTAAACCTTAAGGCAGCAATTTTAAAATTAAACTTAAAACATTTACTTACCTAACAGATAGCTATTCTGAAGAAAGTTCAAGGAGAGCTCTCCGGGATGTCTTTACTAGGCAGGTGGAGTAAAGAATCTGAAGCACTTAAGAGTTCAGCAGTTGCTGGGGCAGCAGTTTGAAATTGGCACGGGGCCAACTGAGAGTTCCATCATTTGACCAGCATTCCATCTCTCCAAACAGTTCAGCGCAGGAGGCTGACTCAATCAGTTTAATCATAATGAGTGATTCCTGGGGTTAGAAAGTGTCCTTCCCATTGTAGGGTTGCCGCCACTACCACTAGGCACTTGGTAAACACTCTCGGGGTGGATGACAGACCGAACAGGAGTGCCCGGAATTGGTAATGTTGACCTAGCAGGTAAAACCGTAGCAACCGGTGGTGGGCGGTTTGGATGGGGATATGCAGGTAGGCATCTTTCATGTCTAATGCAAACAGCCAATCCCCCTTGATTTAACATTGGCATTATCGATGTTAAGGTGACCATCCAGAAGGTTCTGTACAGAATGTGTAGATTCAGTTGTCTGAGGTCTAGTATAGGTCTGAGATCTCCAGTTCGTATGGGTACCAGGAAGAAGTGGGAATAAAAATCCCTGTTGGTGCTCTGATGAAGGGACTGGATAGATGACTTTCTTCAGCAGAAGAGCCTGGAGTTCCTCCTGGAGAATAGGAATGTGTTCAGGTGGGTAACGGACAGAACGGGGGGATGAGGGGGAAGCATGGAGGTGAATTCCAGTGTATGACCCCTCTGAATGATCTGAAGCATCCACTCGTCCAAAGTGATCACTTGCCAGGCCTCTAAATAGAGGGCAAAATGACCGCCCACGACTTCCGAGGCCTGGTCGAGGAAGTTTGGGCAACGCCCTAGTTGGTCACTGGAAGGTGGACTGGCCGGCTCCACCCAGAGGGTGAGAGCGGGAGCCCTTGATGGCAGAAGTTTCCCTGCTTTCTGAAGGAGGTGGTGTTAACACCCCTCCTGAAGAAAGCTTCTTTGGACACAGACTGCCATGCGAACTACAGACCCATCTCAAACCTTCCCTTTATAGGGAAGGTGATTGACAAAGTAGTGGCTGTACAATTGGAGAACAACTTGACCATCCATGACATCTATGAACCTCTCCAGTCCAGTTTTCGAAAGAGGCACAGTACTGAGATGGCGATGGGTCGGGTGCTCAATGATCTCCTGATGGCAAGAGATAGAAAAAAACGTTCCATATCGGTCCTTCTAGATCTCTCTTCAGCATTTGACACTGTGGACCATGGGGTTCTCCACGGTCGCCTGAGGTTTATCTGTGGCCTGTCTGATACAGTCCTCAGGTGGTTTACATCTTTCCTCACCAGAAGAACTCAGATTGTGGTGTCAGGAATTTATTCTTCTGACCCAGTGCCTCTGTCATATGGGGTGCCTCAGGGATCGGTGTTGTCCCCCATGTCGTTCGCAGTGTACACGCTACCCCTCGGAGACACTGTAAGAAGGTATGGGCTGAGGTTTTACTGCTATGCTGATGATACCCAGCTCTACCTTTCTTTTGCATCTGATCAGGATAGAGCTCTCTCAGTATTTAATAACTGCCTCACTGAAATCCAGGACTAGATGAATTTGAATTGGTTAAAATTGAACTCGGAAAAGACTGAGGTGCTGGTTGTGGACCCAGGACGCCGGATAGGGGGGTTGGGGGTAGGTTAACCCTCTGGACTTTTTCTTGGGGGCTTATCACTCCTGACCGCTGAACAGGTGCAAAACCTTGTGGTAATTTTTGACGAAGGGCTGACACTACGATCACAGGTGTCAGCGGTCGTCAGATCCTCATTTTACCATCTGAGGAATATCTCCAGGGTTAAGCATCTTGTTCTGTCAGGCAATCTCCCTACATTGGTCCATGCCTTGTTTACCTAGGGCTACCGGGGTTAGATATCCGCCACCTGCAGCTGGTGCAGAATGCAGCAGCCCAGTTATTGAAGGGAACCCCTCAGTCCTGCCATATTTCTCCGGTGCTGCGCGAACTGCACTGGCTGCCAGTACACTGGTGTATGGTCTCTTACTGCCATGGACAATCACTCCGCTCGGCTGGCAAGGGGTTGCTAAAGAGTCCAAGGGTTTGCTTAAAATCTTCTGGGGCCCGGGCATTTATGCATGCTGCCTCTACCCTTTGGAATTCCCTACTCAATCAGCTTCAGGAGCCTCTGTAGGTACCACCTCTCTTTGTATGAAAGGAGGATTGGGGACGGTACAATGGTTGTGAGGTATGGTACATGCCATGTACTGTACGAGGGGTTCATCCTGAAGACTGGAGATCATCTAAAAGAGTTTGTGTACCTGGACCAAAAAAAGTTTGGGTCCATTAAAGAGGGCATTAACAACTTTATGTTGTACATCTGTGGTGAACCCCGAAACATGAAGCCAAGCATGGCGTCAGAGGGTAATCTCCGTAGCTGACATACGGGCCAAAGTATCAACCGCCTCATAACCCGAACGAAGTAGGTGTCGGAAGATGGACTTACCAGTAGATACAGTAGCCAACAACTGGTCCTTTTCCTGAGAAGGAGGGAATTTGTTGACCAATTCTAATGCAGAGGACCAGAGGGTACATTGGTATTTGACCATGCGTCCCATATAGACATATAGAAAGAACTGGAAGTGGACAGGATCAGTTGTGTTCCAGGACAGTAGCTGCTGCTTGTTGTTTTCACAGGGTTCTTGTGGATTTCACTTGGTAGAAGGTTAGTTCTTTTCTTTCTTACTTCTAAGGGGCTAGCAGGGTATTGTTTTGGGGGCTGGTGAAAGTTTGAAAACTGGTTTGGTGGCTGTAAGTGGGCTCATTTTGTGGATGTTTCACGTGTAACAGGCAGCGCTGGTGGAGGCCTATTTCTTCTGATTTAAAACCTATTTGGTGGGATTTGCTTGGGCCTGGTTCTTTGGCTGCTGGGCTTGGAGGGGAGACACAGGGCTGATACACTCTCTCTTGAGTCAGGTGTCTGCCCAAGACCCTCCTCCCAGAATTCTGCTAATTTATATGGGAACACCTGCCCTGCAATAGGAGGAAAAGGCTGCAGGTGCAGCTCATGTAGTTCTAGCCACTGGGGGTTGGATTTAAAGGCTGGGAGAGAGGAGCTTAGGGAGTTGTTCATTTCCCTTATAAGTTTAATGTGTTGCACTGCACCTAGTAACAGGGTTACTGGTGTACAGTGGGACTGTCTCTAAGATTAGTGGCTGACCTGATTAGGCAGTAGGGTGTATCTTGGACTAGGGGGGAACCTGGTGGCTCACCCAAGGAAACCTATTTGGAAGGGGATGGAACCACACGTCATTAGGGCCGCATCTTTGGGAGGGTGGTGGGGTGCACAGGGTGTGGAGCAGCCATGATACTGGACTGGGCTTGGAAGTTGGTGGTTGCCCAGTGTGCTACCAGCTGGCACAGCAGGAGGAGGTTCTGGGATTAGGAGACAGCTGGGGAAGGGGCAGTATGGTTGGGGAAGGGGCCTGGGGATCTCCCACGGGGTTGCACCAAGCAGTGGGGGCGGGGGCATAGGGAAAGGAGTGCAGGAGAATACTCAGGGGTCACATAGGGACCCTGGCAGAGGGGGTCCAAAAGGACACTACCAAGGAAGCAGGCAGGTAACTGGGGACCCTCACAAAGGAGGGACGGAGGGACAACATTCTCAAGGAAATAGGCAGATGGCCAGGGCTGGACAGAAGGAAGCAAGGCGGAAGGTGGATCAGACCTTACACTCAGTAACTGCTTCAAATCTCTTCTTCTGCTCGAGGATGAGGGGGGTGATGTAGCCATGACAGGGGTGGTTAGGAGACGAAAGGAGTGGGGGGGCAGGAGGCAGGGGCCAGATAGCAGGAAGAACGGGGGGGAACTGGAATGCAGGAAAATGGGGGGAGCAGTGAATCAGAGCAGGAGGGGCAGGGGGAAGAGGGAGGAAAGCGCAAGTAGAAGGACCAGTTGGGAGGAAAGGTAAAGGAGAAGGACCAGAAGTACAAGGAGGATTCAGTAAAGGGAGCTGAGGGTTTAGGCCAGGGGAGCACGACGAGCAAGGATGAACTAAATGGACAGGAAGGAAGGGAGGACAAGCCAGGCTAGTTTAGCAGATGGGGAGAAGGACCGGCCATGAGCAGTGAGGGGGAATTAGCAAGGTACAGAAGGATACTCAGGAGGAGGAGAGGCACAGGGATTGAGGAGGAGGTGGCTATGGTAAATAAGGACGGGTGGCATGTGGCACCCAGATGGGAGGAGAACAAGGAGCCGGCTGGGTGGAGGGCAGTAGAAGGATGAGGGACATGGAAGGGGGAAATGGAGGAAAAGGAGCGGTCAGAGTGCTCCTGTTGTGGGATTCTATGATCAGGGTATCAAATGGGATAGGGAGGAAAGCCTGGCCAGTTAGAACAAGATGCTTCCCTGGACTAACGGTGCACAGGGCTAAGCACGAGGTATATCAGCTGGCAAAGGATTGAGGGGGTTCCCCAGACATACTGGTCCACCTGGGTACAAATGACATTGATGGAAATAGCGAGCTAGAGATACAGGCAAGATTCAGGGAGCTTGCCAGGGTCTGTCATGACATAGGATGCACAGCTTCCTTCTCAGAAATCCTGCCGGTGCCAAGGGCTAGTGGGGAGCACAAAAGGAAGATTAGGGAGATAAACCAGTGGCTCAGGGAGTGGTGTGAGGCCAGAGGGTATGGGTTGATGGGGGATTGGGGGGAGACCTGGGAGGATAAGGAGCTGTATGCTAGAGATAGACTCCATCTCAATTTGGAGGGGAGGGGAATCCTTAAGTTGAAAATAGAGGGGTTCATTGGTGAAAAGTGTGGTTTAAACTTGTGAAGGGGAGGGATGGGAGAAAAGGCTGTCAAGGGGGTGCCGATAAAGGAGAGGCTCTGTCTCCACCCCCCTGGGGAGCTGGAGGATTGCAGGAAAAGGTCGACTGGCAAAGTGCAGACCAGGGGAAAACAGAATCCCCATGGGAACACGAGCAGGGGAAATGGAACTAAAGGGAAAGGGTGGAAGGTAGTCCTGCTAAATGCCAGGAGCTTGGGCAATAAAATGCCTGAGCTCCAGGCAATGCTAACTGAGGAGCAGTGGATGTGGCAGCGGTCACTGAGACTTGGGCCACTGCAGGACACAACTGGGACCTGAACCTGGAGGGTTACTATGTTCAGGAAGGACAGGGGAGAGGAAGGAGGAGGGTAGCAATGATAGTCAAAAACTGCACTGGCACAGGGGAGTAGAGGCGGAGGGAACCGCCGAGGCAATTTGATCACCTTGATAACAAGGGGGGCAAGAGAGTAAAATAGGAGTGGTGTATAGACCCCTGCCCTGGGCGGAGGAGCTGGAGGACAGTCTGGTGGCAGATGTTGAGAGACACTGCAGACTGGGCAGAGGAACGGTGGTGGTGTTGGGGACTTAAACATGCCAGGAACAGACTGGGAGACTATGACATCCTCTGTGACCAGGGAACAGAGGTTGTTGGATGTCTTTCAAGACGCTGCCTCCTAACTCAGCAGGTGAGGGAACCGACCAGGAGGCGCTGGTACTGGATGTGGTCCTGGCAGACAGTGACCAGATTGGGGGCCTGGAGGTAAGGGACCCATTGGGGGAGTGACCATGCGCGGTCTGGTTCTGCCTGGACCTAGGAGGGGTAGAAGGCTGCACAAAGACGGAGTAACAGACTTCAGGGGGGGATTTTAAGGAAATGGGAAAGATCCTTAAGGAGCATTTGGATGGGATTGGGTCAGACATGGGCGCTGATAGTAGGTGGGAAATCATCAGGAGAGGGGTGCAGGATGCTACCAGCACCTGTGCAAGAGTAAGACGAAAATGCGGTAGGGCCCAAAAACCCTGGTGGTGGACCAGGGAGGTCCAGGAGGTGGTGCGGGGAAAGAAGGCAGCCTATAAGCAATTCAAGTGCTCAAGGAGGAAAGGATCGAGGGGAGCACGAGCTGATGGTTAGAAGGGCCACCAGGGTGGTGAGGGCAGCTAAGGCAAGGAAGGAGCAGAACCTGGCCAGGGAATTAGGAGAGAGAACAAGGGTTCTTTAGATACATTGGGGAAACGAAGGGTGAAGGGCAGATTAGCAGGATTAAATCAGGGAGAGATGGGCACAAGACCCGGGGAGCAGACTGAGGTACTAAATGAGTACTTCACCTCAGTTTTCACCAAGGAAAATGGGGTGCTGCATCACATGGGAGGAGACAGAGATACTGAGGAGGGGGACCCTCACCGATCGGGGAGGCATCACTGGCAGGTGGGGAGGGCTAAGCAGGAGAAGAGGTACTGGAAGTGGAAATCACAGCAGAGAGAGGAGAAGCCCTCAGCCCCTTAAGACGGAGAGAAAGCACCGGGCCAGATAAATTACATCCCCGAGTGCCTAGAAGGAACTTACATGGATGTCCTGGCGAAACCCCTGGCAGAGCTTTTCACCATCTCTGAGGACAGGGTGGGTGCCCCAGGACTGGAAGGTTGCAGCATATAGTGCCTATCCACAAGGGGGATCCAAGGGAGGTGGCAGGGAACTACAGGCCTGTCAGCCTGACATCGTGGTGGGCAAGGTGATGGAGGGCATTGTCAAAGAGAGGCTAGCGGGGACCTGGATAAGTCAGGGTGCCTGGACAATAGACAGCATGGATTCATCCTGGGAAATCATGTCAGACAAACCTGGTGGAGTTCTATGACTGGGTGACGAAGTGCTTGGACCTGGGTAGACCAGTGGACGTCCCTTTCTAGACTTCAGCATGGCATTTGACTCTGTTCCTCACGCGGCCTGTTGGATAAGCTGGGAGAAATGGGGTGGGAACCAGATGATCAGATGGATAGGCAATTGGCTCAGGACCGGACCCAAAGGGTCGATTTGGTGGGATAGTCTCATCCCCAAGGAGGCCATTAGTGAGGTCCCACAGGATCAGTCCTGGGCCCCTTCTGTTCAACGCCACGCCCTGACATAAAGACAGGAATCAGGAGTGAGATGAGTATCTTATGATGACTCAAAACTGGGGCGGTGGTGGATGGGGAGGAGGGGAGGTGGCCTCACAGAGGGACCTGGAGGCTCTGGAAAGATGGTCTAGAAAGTGGAAGCTGAGGTTCAATGCAGGAAATGCAAGGTACTCCACCTGGGGCCAGAAACCCGGGCCAAGTGTACATCCTGGGGGGAATGCTAAAGTCTCGATTGCTGAGAGGAACCTGGGGTGGTGGTGGATGTCAAGATGAACAACCTGAGACATGTAGGAGGGCAGCAGCCAAGGCCAACAGGATGCTGGGATGCATCGCTAGGGGATCACCTCCAGAAGGAGGGAAGTGATACTCCCTCTGTATAACTCCTTGGTGAGGCCGCACCTTGAGTACTGCGTGCAGTTTGGAGGCCATACTTAAAGAGGACATTAACCTCCTGGAGAGGGTCCAGAGGAGGGCAACCAAATGATTTGGGGCTTGGGGGACAGGACCTATGAGGAGAGGCTCAAGAGCTAAATCTGTACACATTGGAAGAGAGAAGGACGGGGGACATGATAGAGGTCTTCAGGTACATGAAGAGGGTAAATAGGGAGGAAAAGTCGGGAAGCTCAAGGAAGGAGGAGGGGCCACTAGAGGGCATGGGTGGAAGCTGGAGGGGAAGATCTAGGGAAAGGAGGAGGTGCTACTTCACTGAGAGGGTGGTGGAGCCATGGAATGCGCTGCCTAGGGGCTGGTGGAGGCAGAGACAGTGGAGGGGTTCAAGAGGGGTGGGACAGCTACAGGAGAAGGGTTCTGGAAGAAAAATCCAATGCAGCAAGAATATCCGGAACTGGGAAGGGAGAAGCCAGAGAAGGCGAGGGGGGCAGCAAAGTCAGCACCCAGGGTGGGGGCTGACCAAACGAGCAGACACAAAAGACCGTTAGGCCTATTCTGCTGGCATTTTAGTATGTTAGTATATAATTTAGAATCCTAAGATTCATGGTACCTCCTCGGAACACCTTTTTCCCTAGGTAATCAATCCTATGGGAGTCCTTATCAGGAGGTAAAGAGCTCATGTGCTTCGGTCGTTTAGTACGATCATGAGCCACAGTAATCACTACCGAATCTGCTTCAAGGTCGGTTGACAGAAAAGAAGATCAAGAGGAGCCTGATAAAGGCAATCCGCTTTCCTAGGAACGGCCGGGACAGCCGAAGGCTGAGTCCAGGCCGCTAGGATAGCGTTTTGGTAGGTTTGTGTAAGTGTGGGGTACCACTATGACAGGCTCCTCTGGCAGTTCTAGGTAGTCCACCATGTCCTTTCTTTGTTTATCACGTTCAGTAGTTGAAAACCCCATGACCTTTTGGATCTGAATCATCATTTCATGAAAGGACGGGTCATCAGGAGGAGAGGCAGCCACCTGGTGGGAGAGGTCCTCATTTAATGAGAAAATAGTGGAAAGAGGGGACTGGGGATTGGAATCCAGGTCGGCTAAGTTCACATCCTCAAAATCTCCAGTGAAATCTGCTGAAAATTCAGCCTCATCTGATAAATAATCATCCATGTGGTGGGGGGAGACGAGGGGGGTAAGGTCCCTGTCCTCTTGGAAGCATTTAGGCGGAGGGGCAGGAGAATGGGAAAGACAACTCGGCTCCCCTGAGATGGGGGGCTGAGACTGCCTCATAGCTTGTAGAACCTGTTGTACCACTGTGGCCATGTCCACTGAGGGAGAAGGAGTAGGGAGAGGAGGTTTCTGAGAAAACAAGGGAATTGTGGAGGAAATGAGATGTGTGGTATATGCAGGTCTAGCACCTGGGTGGTAAAGCCTAGGGTCCCGATCGTTATCTGCCAGGCCCCTGTGAAGGAGGTGGGGCAGTGTGCATTGCAAAAGCAGTAGGCTTCCCCATAGGAGCATGCACCATCGTCGACGGGGCAACAAGGGAAGTAGCCTTAGAATGTTTAAATGAAGACGCTGTCCACGGGAAACAAGCCCTCAAAGGAGCATTGACAGAACCCTCATAGGGGTCATCAGAAACTGCGGAAAGAGCACTAGAAAGCGCCTTCGACGAGAGGGTGAAAATCACCGTTGATGCAGACGCAGTTTTGGAGGGCATCGTCGACAGTGGAACACCAGTGATGGTGGCCGTTGACGAGCGTTTGCCCAAAGCAGATGAGGAGGGCTTCTCCTTCTCTTTTTTTTCTGCTTCTTATGAGAATCAGTGGATGGGGAGCCCTTGGGATGGGCCCCTTGATTCTCCAGTAGAGACAATTTCTGCTTCACAAGGTAGGAGTCTATCTACTGCAGCCGTCGACGGGTAGCCTGGTTAAATTCCTGGTAATGAAAGTAGGAGATAGTGTCGTGCGTGGGTCCCAGACACCGAACACAAACGGTGTGGTTGTCGAAGCAGTAGATTTTTCTACCACAACGACAGGAGCAAAATAGCACTGACTTGCTTGCAGATTCTTTGGACATTCGTTGATGCAGTTCGTGAAATGGAAAAATTCCACTTCTAGCTCAAGTTCTCATCGATGACTGCTGCTCTCTGCACTAGCTGCTGTGTGCAAGCTGAAGATGGAGGGAAAATGAACTGAGGATACCAGGGACCGCCCACTCATATAAGAAACAGGAAGATGATGTCATGTGTGGGCAGCCCCTGGAAAAAGACTGCTAGAAGAGTCGGCGTGCACCACAGCGACCTCTGGTGATGACCCAAGTGTATTACCTGCTGCAAGAGATCACCCCGTCGAAGATCTACTATTACAGGTGAGTAACCCGTGTTTCTAGGGACATGGATATGTTGTTCTATCCACACTATCTGGCAGACTCCTAGGAGTTCTCGGGAGGAGCGGAATCAAGTTCACACCTCTATTTAGGAACAAAGATTGGAGGACTGCGCCCCAAAATGAAAATACATACTGCACTCACTGTGAATTCTTGATCTTCTAGGATGAAGTCTCCACCACTCATTCACACTAATGGGATCTACTCTGGAGGTGCTAGGACCAACCGGGAGCACACTTTTTTCAAGAGGGTCGGTGCCGGAGGGGGAACCGTGAGGAAGCGGCACCGCAAGCCATGGCTCGCGCAGTCAAGACTACCTCAGCGTCAACCCTCCAACTGCCTCAGTACCCTTTTTTCCCCGAGGAGGTGCAGTGCAACTAACCTAACAAAAACGGACAGAAGATTGTCTGAATGACCCATGTAAAAAGGGTCAACAATAGAGTCTTCACAGCCCAACCATTGAGGGACTGAAGACCAGAAACAGATGCGTGAGCCCAGGGGATGGTGGGTGGGCATGAGAATGAGTGGTGGAGACTTCATCCAAGAAGATCAAGAATTACGGTAGGTATGTAATTTCCATACCTTCCTGGACATAAAGTCTCCACCACTCATTCACACTAATGGGAGAGTACCGAGCTAATAATCCCCCCCCCCCCCCAAACGGATGGCAGGAAAAACTAAGAGCTCACATACTTAGGAAAGAAGTCCATTAAGAAAAGTCCTACCAAATGACAGATGTCTGGCATGGACATCCAAAGCACAGTGCTTAACGAAGGGTATGCACTGAGCTCCATGTAGCCGCACTGCAAATATCTGCAATGGGGACGTTGCAGATTTCCACCAGCGATGCCATGACTGCTCTAGTAGAGTGAGCGTACACTCTGCCTTCCAGCTTAACTTGTGCCATACAATAGCAGTGGCAGAGGCATGCTACTAGCCACGCTGAGATGCACCCAATAGTGACAGATTGACCCAGCCGGGTCTCACTGAAGGAAACAAACAGCTGTTGAGCCTTGCGAATGTCTTTTGTTCTATCCAGATAGAATCGCAGAGCTCTCTTAACATCCAAAGAATGAAGGGCACGTTCCCCTTCATTCTGAAAGTTAGCAAAGTAGGTAGGCAGGACTAAAAGTTGGTTTAGATGAAATTCTGAGACAATCTTAGGGAGAAACTTAGGGCGAGTCCTAAAAACTACTTTGTCCTTGTGAAATACAGTGTACGGGGAGGTCTGTGACCAGCGCATGTATTTCAGAAACTCTACAGGCCGAGGTGATGGCCACCAGGAAGGCTGTTTTCCAAGTGAAGAACTTCAACTAGCAGGTAGCTAGAGGCTCGAAAGGTTTCTGAGTGAGCATGTCTAGCACAAGGTTAATATCCCAGGCTGTGACTGGATGTCTGATAGGAAGTCTGGTACGCAGAATACCCTTAAGAAACCTCTTAACTACAGGTAACTGAGCCAGAGACAAGGACTGTACCTGCTCATGATAAGCTGAAATTGCAGAGATGAACTTTGACTGTAGACTTGAATTTGAGAGGTCTAAAAGGTACTCCAAGACTTTATTTGGTGGGCAGGAAAAAGGGTTCGAAGAGGATTTTGCACACCAGAGAGAGAAACGCTTCCATTTGGCTGTGTAGTTTTTTCTAGTGGATGGCTTATGTGCGGCCAAGAGAAAATCTGAAACCCTATGGGAAACACCAAACCTATTTATCTCCATCTCTTAAGGAGCCAAGCGTGAAGGTGAAGCGCCTTCAGATTGGGATGGACCACGGGACCTTGCGTCAGCAAGTTCGGCTGAAGGGGAAGGGCATTCAGGGGAGGGGGTTCTGATAGACTGTTGAGCGGCGGGAACCATATCTGTAGAAGCCAGAAGGAAGCAATGAGAATCATTTTGTCCCAGAGACTTCAATTTGAGAAGTACACTCGGAATTATGAGGAGGAAAGGCGTATAGAAAGCGTTTTGTCCACTGCAGTTTGAATGTATCCTGACAGAAAATCCAGGTCCTAGATTTCTGGAGCAGAAAAGAGGCAGTTTTTGGTTGAGTGGGGATGCAAAAAGGTCCAGGTCTGGAGTTCCCCACTCTTTGAAGAGTGACTGAATGACGGCTGAGTCAAGAGACCACTCGTGAGGATCCGTCTCCATTCTGCTATGACGGTCTGCCAGTTCGTTCTGCACTCCTGGCAGGTAAACTGCATGGATTAGAGCCTTGTGCTCCAGGCACCATTCCCACACTCTCATAGCTTCCCTGCATATAGGTAAGAGTGTGCACCACCCTGCTTGTTGATGTAATTCATCACTGAGTTGTTGTCCGTTTGAATGAGAATGTTCTTGTGACAGAGTATGTCCTTCAAGGCCCGGACTGCATAGAGAACGGCTCTCATTTCCAGGATGTTTATGTGAAGTTGGAACTCGGTCTGAGTCCACGTACCCTGGGTGTGGAGATTCTGGCAGTGAGCTCCCCACCCCATCAGGGACGCGTCCGTGGTAATGGAGATCTGATGATCCACAGTAGCACAGGGATACCGTTCCAGAAGGTTGTCCTCCTGCAACCACCAGGTGAGTGACCTCCTTAGAGGTTCTGTCACCTTGATGGGAAAGGACCGAGGGTGAGTGGTTAGAGACCACCGAGTACTGAGCATCAACGGAGAGGTTCTCATGTGGAGACGCGCTAGGGGTACAGTGAACACCGAGGATGACATGAGACCCAGCATCCGCTGCATCGAGATAGCTCGAATTGAGCTGTTCTCTCTGATGTACCGGGCCATCTGTAGGATATCGCTCCTTCTGTCCTCTGGGAGAAAAGCCCTCACACAGGAGGTGTCCAGAAGAGTTCCTATGAAGAGGAGTTTCTGGGAGGGCTGCAACTGGATCTGTCGAGATTTAGCAGGACTCCCATGGACATGAGGAAGTCTGACACCGTAGCTACAGCGTCCAGAGTTTCCTGTCTGGAGGGATTTGCTAGAAGCCAGTCGTCCAGATATGGGAACACTTGAATTCCGATTTTCCTGAGATGCGCTGCGAGAACTGCACATCACTTTGTAAAAACTCGCAGCACCGAGGATAGCCCAAAGGGCAGGACTCTCAACTGACAATGTTGACCCAACGCCACAAAAGTACAATTCCGTAAGAACTTACCGTAACACCAGATCTTCGAGAGGAGCTCTTGCAGCAGGCTATTATAATTAGGACTAACACCACAGGCATTAGCACCCACCAGAAAACTTCTCAGCCAGAAGTACCCAGCAGGGACTGCCCCCCGACGTCGGCCATAGTATAAAAGGGGGCAGACCCAGCTCCACCCCAGTTCCCCCGCCAAGACCCGCGAACGGGCCCTGACTAGAGGACGACGCGAAGCCTGAAGATGACGATCTGTACACCTCATTTGGGAGATGGAGGGTGGGAAAGCAACGCCTGCTGCAAGAGCTCCTCTCGAAGATCTACTGTTACAGTAAGTTCTTACGTAACTGTACTATCTCACTTCGAGTGGGAGCTCTTGCAGCAGGCCATTACAATTAGGACTGAATCCCAAGCAGTCCCGTGCCAAGGAGGTGCCGAATCCTGGAAGGTGGAAGATAATAAGCTGGGAACAGCAAGTTAAGACATGAATCCCTGAAGGACTGCCAGGCCGGAGCCGGCATGGTTTCTGGATGCAATGTCCAAGATATACTGCTTCACGAAAGTGTGCACCGAGTTCCAGGCAGCTGCCGCACATAAGTCCCTAATGGAGACATTCCGCAGAGCGGCTAAAGAAGCAAAAACTCCTCTGGTGGAGTGACCACTAACTGGTCCCGGAAGGGGTTTATTGTGCTTCTCATAGCAAAATGTAATGCAGTGGACAAGCCACTTGGAGACAGTCTGCTTGGACACCGGTTTACCCAAGTGTTGTGGCGCAAATTACGCAAAGAGTTGCTCTGATTTACGTCGAGTAGCCGTGCGCTTAAGGTAATACCTCAGCGCCCTGTGGACGTCCATAGTGTGAGGGAGAAGAGAAATAAACTGGAAGGTCAACCGACTGGTTTAGGATCAACTCCGAGACCACGTTAGGAAGGAACTAAGGATTCATTCTGAGGGAAACCCTTTCCCTATGAAAAATTAAATACGGCTCTTTACACAACAGAGCCTGGAGCTCGGAAACTTTTCGAACAGAAGTAACGGCAACTAAAAAACAAACCTTCCAGGAAAGGTAACGCAGCTCACATTCAGCTGCAGGTTCAAACGGAGGAAGAATAAGCTTCTCCAACATAAATAAGAGATCCCAGGGTGGGATAGGATACCAAATGGGAGGTCTCATGTGTAAAATCCCCCGTAAAAAGGTGAGGGCCACATCCAATTGGGCTCAAGTTCTGTCTCCCAAAGGGGTGTGATAAGCAGAAATGGCCCACATGTGTACCTTTATGGAGGAGTAGCTCAAGCCTTGTTGGTATGAGGAGAGGAAATACTGCAATGCTGAGTTCACCGGACAGGTAAGGGGGTCCGGACGGTGAGATGACGCCCATAAGCAGAAACACTTCCACTTCATAGCATAAGTGGAGCGAGTAGAGGGCTTCCTCGCTGAAATGGAGTACGTCCGCCACTTCTTGGGACACCCCATACCTGGACTTTGCTACGTCCGAAGGAGCCAAGCATGAAGGTGCAGAGATTGGGATGGACCAGCGAGCCCCGATTCTGGGACAGCAACTGCGAGCATACTGGCAGTGGGACTGGAGGTTCCATGGACAACCGCTGAAGTAGTGTTAACCAAATCTGCCGAGGCCAGAGAGGGGCGATTAGAATCATCAGAGCCCCTTCGGCCTGTAACTTCAAGAGAACTCTCTGGATGAGAGGAAAGGAAGGGAAGGCGTAAAGAAACCTCCCTGCCCAACAAAGGGACAACGCGTCTGGCCAGAAAACACCAGGCACATGCTCTTGCAAGCAGAAAACTGGCAGTTTAGCGTTGCGTGGTGACGCAAAAAGGTCCAGCTCCGGACGACTCCATGTGTCGAAGAGCTGGTCCGCTACTGACTGTAATAGCTCCCACTCGTGCGCCTTGGACTGAGACCTGCTTAGGCTGTCAGCCAAGTCGTTAAGGATGCCTGGAACGTGCACTGCAGACAGAGAGATGTGCCACTCCAGTGTCCAGTACCAGACTCTCATTGCCTTCCTGCACAGGGGGTAAGAGTAGGCGCCCCCTTGCTTGTTGATATAGAAGACGACTGCCATGTTGTCTGTCTGAACAAGAAGACAGCCTGGCACGAGGTCCTCTTGGAAGGCATGTAGCGCACTGAGTACCGCTCGCATCTCCAAGACATTGATGTGGAGTTCGGGGGCTCCGGACGGAAAGGGGCCCCTTATTCCAAATTTATCAGGTCCAACCACCAAAGAAGCGTCCTCTTTACTGGCTCTGTGACTCTGACCATGTGGTCTAGGTTGTCTGAGCATTGATCCCACTGCACCCTGAGTATCCACTGTGGGATTCTCATGTGGAGGCGGGCCAGAGGAGTGACGGGAATGGTCGTCGCCATGTGCCCCAGAAGTCTGAGGAAAGTCTTGACCAGGACCGAAGGGGTTATTAGAACTGATCCGGCAATCTCCCGCAAGTGATCACCCCTCTCTGGGGGTAGAAAAGCCATGCCCTGGACCAAATCCAGGACCGCTGCTATGAAGATGAGTCTTTGGTTGTGCTCTGGGGAAGACTCTGGAAGGTTCAGGGTGATCCCCAGATCTCGGAATAGAATATAGGTGTCTCCGAGAGCTTGAAGAAGGCGTGACCTGGACGGGGCTGCAAGCAGCCAATCATCCAGGTAAGGGAAGACAATGTCCCTGGCGCCTTAGAGCTGAAGCCACTACTGCCAAGCATTTTGTGAAGACTGAAGGAGCAGAGGAGAGGCCGAACAGAAGAACCCGAAACTGATAATGCTCCTCCTGGAAGTGGAACCTTAGGTACTTCCT
Organism: Neoceratodus forsteri; assembly: GCA_016271365.2. Taxonomy (NCBI): domain Eukaryota; kingdom Metazoa; phylum Chordata; order Ceratodontiformes; family Ceratodontidae; genus Neoceratodus; species Neoceratodus forsteri. The sequence continues at coordinate 794,243,894 of CM057456.1, forward strand.
GTGGGGGAAAGACCCCAATATGCATCTATGTATCTTGCATGTCTAGGGAACAGAGCTAATCTCCCTGATGCAGCAAAGGAAGCAATCCTGGAAGAGTCACCATCTAGAACCTTCTGTACTCTATATAATTGTTTAAAGAGCTGAGGTCCAGACTGGGACAAAGATCTTGAGTCTTTTTTGGAACCAGGAAGAACTGGGAGTAATACCCTTTCCCCCATTGCTGTAGAGGGACTGTCTCTATTGCCTTTTTCCGCAAGAGGGCCTGGATCTCTCCTTCTATGAGCAGAATATGAGAAGGAGGATTTCTCAAGGACCTTGGTGGGGTGTCTGGAGGAATCTCTGTGAACTCTAGCGTCTGTCCCCTCCTTACGATATCGAGGACCCACTGGTCCGGAGTAATAGAGCTCCACCCCTTCAGATGAAGGAAGAAGCAACCCCCTACTGCATCCCCCGAAAGCTCTGCCGGAGGAGGTGGGTCGGTAGGGAGTCATTGGGCAGAGTCAGGAGTGGGCAGAGAGGCCTGGGGGGACTTGGGGCCACAGGAAGGAGTGCCCCAGGCTGCCGTTGCTGGCTCTCCTTCTAAACCCACCTCTCTGGCATTGTTGGTTGCCATGGGCTTGGGCACCTGAGGGCTTACGAAGTGGCTGCTTCCTTGGTCTCCTCTGTACATCTGACGGGCAGGCCAAATGGATTTCCCTGACTCCTGGAGATGAGAGATGAGCGACTCTGTCTCCCACCCTAACAAAACGGAAGCCTGGAACGGTAAGTCCTGGATCCCAGACTGCAGGTCTTGGTGAAAGCCTGAGACCCTCAACCAAGCGTGGCACCAGAGACAGACCTCTGACGTTGCCGATCTGGCGACCATATTCAGTCAGTGGTCGTGAGGCACGCGTGCTCACGCCTGAGCACCCACTAAGGACATCCAGAATATCCGTCTTCTTTTCAGAGTCTGTCAAGGCATTCACTAGCTCTTGTCCCTGCTCCCAGAGCGCATTCTGGTACTGAACCATATGTGTCAGGAAATTCAGGGACCTAATGGAGCAGGTGGAGGCAGAATAGACCTTCTTGCCCACCTGGCCCAAATAGCGAGACTCAGGGTCGGGAGGCTGTGAGCGAAGGTGCTCCGGCTACTTTGACTTATCGTGGGCAGCCATAATCACGGAAGAGTCCGCCTGAAGGTGCTCAGCCAGGAAAGGTTAATCCCACGGGGCTCTGTACAGCCTATCCCGACTTCTTAGGGACTGCCAGGACCGAAGTTGGATGCTTCCAGGTGATCCTGGTAAGATCCTGGAAGGTGTCCACTAAAGGAGGCACCACAAGAGGTTTGGGCTCCTTTTGCCTCAGGTACTTGGCCAGTCGACGGCGTTCCGGATCCAGGTCCTCTGTGTCCCATTCATTAGGGGCCTGGATGTGCCACATGACGTCCATAAAGGTTGGATCATCAAGAGGCGAGCGGGGCTGGTCCTCTTCTCCTGGGGAACCCCCAATTCCCGAGATGGAGGAAAAGGGCAACGGACTACTAGGTGACGAGTAGCTGAACCTGTCCCTATGACTAGCCCCACTCGAACGTCAGTGGCTCACCGACCGACGTCGGTCCGAGGACTGACGTCGGTCATGAGACCGACGATAGAGCGGTGATTGATGTCGGTCCGAGGACAGACGTCGGAAGCGGGCCCGCCTATCAGAACAGGAACGCCCTGGTGTGAGACCTGACCCGGGCCGCTACCTGATCTTGGTGAGCACCGGCGTTGGTCTGCAGACCGAGATCGGGAATGGGCCTTGGAGGGTGGGCGAGGTAGCGGCCTCGGGGGTTTTCTTCGGTGAAGGAACCCCGCCCCCCTGGCTTGGGTTTACCAGATGGGTCCGGTACCGGTGACGGGGTCGGCTTGGGGGGGGGTATGCTTTTGGACCTGGCCCCACCAAAAGAAAGAGATCCTGTAGCTCATCCTTCATGTACATCGAGGCCGCTGACCCTGGAAAAGGGACCTCAGAAGTATCCAGCCTTGAAGGAGAGTCACCTGGAGAGCCCCGAGGAGAGGAGGACTTGGGGGATAGAGACGCTGTCCCTTCACCGGCAGCGCCAGGATCCTTCACCCTTCTACTGGCATTGGTACCAGGACCAGCGCCCGGCTTTCCACGGGGACTGTCCTTGGACTCCAGGGGCGTGCCCTTATCGGGCGACGCCGGAACCTTGGCAGGCAGGGCCATGGCTTGTGCCTCCGAGGTCTTAGTGGTGACTCTTAGCGGAGTCACCTTTGGCTTAGCTGGTTTCTCCCCCGAACGTGCCTTAGCCTGTAGTTTTTTTGAGGATTTAGAGTGCTCACCAGAGCCCGGAGAAGAGTGGGCTTTCTTGGGGGAGGGCTGCGAGCGGGAACAGGACTTGGACCGGTGGCGGGACCGACTACGGTCCTTGTCTCAGGACCACTTGGATTTCTCCTTGCTTGAATGTTTGGCCTTCTCCCCGGAGGTGTGTAGATCCATCTTCTGTTCAAGCAGGAATGTCTTGAGAGCCTTTAGGCAGCGGATCCTGGTCCTACTTGTGAAGCTCTGGTAGGTGGAACAGGCCATGGTGTCGTGCTAAGGCCCCAGGCAGACTACACACTTGGTGTGGCCGTCCTTAGCTGGAATCTGACTGCTGCAGCAGCACTTACTACGATGGGGTCCCAATGAAGAGACCGAGGAAGGGGACGACATACGTCGGTACTGGAAAAAAACATCGAATAATACGAGAAAGAAGTGAAAAAAATGAGTTTTCGCTGGTGGCTGGAAGCCAAGAACTTTCAATGTGCTGGTCACGGGGGAAAGAACTGGGTGGAGCTGGGTCCACCCCTTTTATACCATGGCCGACGTTGGGGTGGAGCTGATGTCGGGGGTGGGGGGGCAGTCCCTGCTGGGTACTGCTGGCTGAGAAGTTTTCCGGTGGGTTCCTAATGCCTTCGGCATTAGTCCTAATTGTAATAGCCTGCTGCAAGAGCTCCCACCCGAAGTAAGATCCTTAGGTATTTGTGGTGCTTTGGGTGTATAAGAATGTGTTGGTAGGCATCCTGCATGTCCAGGGAGGTTAGCCAATCGTGTTGATGAATCAAAGGTAGATGGGTACCAAGACATATTATCTTGAACTTTTCCTTGTGAAGGAATTTGTTTAACTTTCTGAGAGCCAGAATGGGGCACATACCATCAGTTTTCTTCAGAACCAGAAAGTAATGGGAGTAGAATCCTGTGTTTCGTTGGTCCAGCGGAACTACTTCTAATGTGCTGCTGTTCAGATGGCCTTGTACCTCGGAAGCAAGAAGGTCTGACTGTACTGTCGACAGCCTGGGCTGTCGTTTGGGAGGATGATCGGGGGGGGGGGGGTTCTAAAGATTGAGCAAATACCCTTCGCGGATTATCCAGAGGACCCATTTGTCTGATGTTATAGACTTCCACTGGTTGTAGAACTGAGTCACATGCCCTCCCACCGCTGAGGAAGAGTCCCCCTCAGGCAGTTGAGGTGGGACCTGGGCCTCGAACTCAGAAGGTGGCACTGGGCGCTTTGGGGCCTTGTGCCTTCTGCTGCGTTTTCTTTTGTGGCTGAAGGGTGAGGTTTTTGTTAAAACTTCATCTGCCTTTGCCCCGAAAGGACTGACGGTTGTGAAATTGACGATTGTTGGCACCCTCCCTGAGAGGGGCCGGGTGCGGGTCGAGCTCTCTTAATGGCTGACCTAGTCTTCTGTGTGGCCTCCAGAGCTTGATCCACCTGGGGTCCGAACAGATACATACCGTCGAAGGGTAAGGCCATGACCTGCTGCTGGGCATCATTCGTGAAGCCCGAAGTACATAGCCAAGACTGGCGATGGGTACAAATGCCCACTGCCACCGCTCGAGAAGCAGTATCGAAAGCATCCATTGCAGCTTTAACCTGTTGGTTATTAAGACTCGCTACCCCTGGTTATGGTCTACAGTAGCTCTGAATTAGTTTCCGACTCAGGCAGAGCTTCTACCATTTGCTTGAGTGAATGCCAAAGGACATACTCATATTGAGAAAAATAGTCATGGTAGCTAGCAATACGCATACCCAAGGTGGGGGCAGCAAAGACTCTGTTTCCTAAGGTGTCTATCTTATGAGATTCTTTATTTAAATGCTGGGCAGTAGATGCCTGAGGGAGGACAGCCTTGTCATTCTCTGCTAAGACAACAATGGGATCAGCAAAAGCTTGTGAGACCAATATGGGTCGATCCTTGGGAGCAGGATACTTCCTATCTATGGACTTAGCCACGGAAGGGATAAGAGCAGGGTTGTTCCATACCATCTGAGAAGGGGTCTCAAAATACAGGTTACTCACCTGTAACAGGAGTTCTAGGAATGGTATATGTTGTTCATCCACACTGTCTGGCAGGTTCCTTGCCGCTTTAAATCTTGCCGGAAGGTCTTCAAGTTGGCTCCTCCCACCCACCCGGTGGTAAACTCCTCGGCCCGCCCATGACACCAGATCTGGCCCACTGGAAGCTCAGGTTGTGCGTCAAGCCGGGAGGTCGGGAGTCGTGGATGAACAAATATACCATTCCTAGAACTCCTGTTACAGGTGAGTAACCTGTATCTCTAGGGACATGGATGTGTTGTTCATCCACACTGTCTGGCAGACTCTAGCAGTTCTCCGGAGGAGGAGGCAAGGCGACACCCCTACTTAGGGAATAAAGACTGGAGAACCGAGGCCCCAAAACCAGCATCCCGGCGTGACTCAAGGTCGATGTGGTAATGGGTAATGAAGGTGTGTGCTGACTTCCAGGTAGCAGCCCTGCAGATTTCCTGGACAGGGACGTCCCTGGAAGCAGCCACCGATGCAGCAGTATGGTGGGTAGAATGAGCTCTTATCCCTCTGGGAGGCTCCATGCCCGCCAACTTGTAGCAGATATCTATGCAGGAGGTGACCCACCTGCTTATCATCCACTTGGCTGCAGGTCTGCCAGGTGCAGCTTCAGCGTAGGTGACAAACAGCTGGCGAACCTCTCCCCGAATATCAGCCGTGCGCTCCTTATAATAAGCGAACGCCCTTCTAGGGTCCAAAGTATGGAGCCTGTATTTGGCCTCCGACGTGTGACTGGGGTAGAACACCAGCAGAGTCAACACCTGGTTAAGGTGAAACTCCGACACCACCTTAGGAAGGAATTTCGGGTGGGGGCGCAGGACAACCTTGTCCCTGTGGAAGACCAGGTAAGGAAACTCGATGCAGAGCGCCTGGAGTTCTCCCCATCCTTCTGGCTGACGGATAGCCACCAAGAAGGCGGTCTTCCACGACAAGTGAGAGAGTTCACACCTGTGCACTGGTTCAATGGCTTGCCCATGAGCTTTGCCAGTACCAGCAGTAAATCCCACGGAGGTGGAGGTTCTCGCACCGGAGGGGAATGTGATCAAGGCCTTGAAAACGCCAGACCACCTTCTCCCAGGCACCGACTGCTCCCCGGCCCGCACGTAAGCAGAGATGGCTGCCAGGTGCACCCTTAGGTCGCCGACCTAAGACCTTGACTAGAAAGGGACCATAAATAGTCCAAGATGCTTGCCAAAGGACAGGAGGAAGGGTCCAAGCCCTTGTTCTGACACCAAATGGAAAATCTCTTCCATTTGAAGGCATAGCATTTCCTGGTCGACTCTTACGGACGCCTCAACAACATTGAGGACCTCGTCGGAAAGACCCAAGGCCTGGAACTCTAGCCGCTCAGGAACCAGGCCGTCAGGTGCAAGGATTGAAGGTCCGGATGGAACACCTTCCCCTGATTGACTGAGAGCAGGTCCAGGCGAGCTGGAAGCTGCCTCGGGAGCCTGGAGCTGAGGCTGAGGAGATCTGGGTACCAGAACTGGTGGGGCCAGTTTGGGGCTATCAGAATCACCTGCGCCTTGTCCCTCCTTGCTTTGAGAAGCACCTTGTGAATCAAGGGAAATGGGGGAAAGGCGTAGAAGAGGCCCAGGGTCCACAGCCTCGAGAAGGCATCCCCCTGCAGCGAGCCCTGCTGAGGGGGTGGGCATGAAACAGCCTCAGCTTCGCTGCTTCCCTGGAGGCAAACAGGTCCACCTGAGGTGTGCCCCAGTGGGAGAACAGATCTTGTACTACCTCCGCAGGAGAGACCACTTGAGATGCAGCCCCTATCCGCCCAGGGCATCGGCCAGGGTGTTGGAGGCTCCTGCCACATGAATGGCTAGGAGATTCCCTCCAGGCTGCGCATTTAGTGACCAAATGGAGAGCTTCTCGCATAGAAGCATGGAACGCTGGCCCCCGCCTGGCGGTTTAGTAGTACATGGTCGTGTATTGTCCGCCTGGACTCGGACCACTTGACCCCGGAGAAACGGAGCAAAGGCGGTGAGAGCTAGGCCGACTGCTCGAGCTCCAGCAGGTTGATGTGGCATCGGACTCCCGTGGGGACCAGAGGCCGGCGCCCGTGTTCCCCAGATGGGCACCTCAACCCATCAGAGAGGCATCGGTCGATAGAGAGACCATCGGCTCGGGCAGACAAACGGGATGCCCTCCTGCAGATGAGATGGAACGGTCCACCACCGAGAGCTGCTCCACATCTCCTGGTCACCATCACTAGCTGGTCCAATGGATTGCAGCTGCCAGACCACTGGCTGGCCAGTCCCCACTGAAGGGGGCGCATGTGCCAGCGTGCCCAACGGACCACGCTGGTACAGGCCACCATGAGACCCAGGAGGCGCAGGAAGTCCCAGGCAGGGCGCGATTGCCCAACCAGAAATGATTGGGCAAAGGAGGTAAGAACCTCGGCCCTGTCCGCCGGGAGCCGTGCTCTGGCTCGAAGAGAGTCAAGCTCTACCCCGATAAACAGAATCACCTGCTTCAGCTCGAGTTCCGACTTGGCCTCGTTGATGAGAAGGCCGATTTGAGAGCAAACCTGGAGGGCCAGATCTCTGGACCGCTCCACCTCCTGTCTGGAGGGGGCTGCTATCAGCCAATCGCCCAGGTAAGGGTACACCGGACCCTCGGCCGAGGGAAAGCTGTCACCACTGCAATGCATTTGGTGAAGACCCTGGGAGCTGGAGACAGGCCAAAGGCATGGCTCGAACTCAAGAGGGATCCTCCGCCGAAAAGCGAAGGAATCTCCGGCGATTGACGGATAGGGACATGAAAGAACGCGTCCTGCAGGTCCAGAGAGCAGAACCACACACCGTGTTCCAGGGATGGTATTATCTGAGCCAGAGTGACCATCCTGAAGGTTCGAGACCTTAGGAACTTGTTCAGGTCGTGGAAGTCGAGAATGGGGCGCCAGCCCCGTCCGCTTCGAACCAGAAAGTACCTGGACACAAACCTCGGTCTGAGGGAGGGTCCACCACCTCCTGATCACCTCCTTTGGAGGAGAGGAGGAGCGGCGTCGGCCCGACGAGCCGACAGTGAGGCTGCGGACCCCGAGGCCCCGAGGTGCGATAGCCTGAAGGGCGGGCCTGTTTCACCCCAGAGGCAGGCCTTTTCCCACCACCTTCCAGCACCCACCTGTCCATGGTAATAACGGACCAGGTGGAAAGAAGTGCCGGAGCTCGTCTCTGGGGGAAACTCTAGGGTGAGGTGAGACGGGGTTGGGGGCTACACCCTCAGCCCGCCACTGGGCAGGCTTGGAGGAGGGACCGCCGAGGGACCTCCTGGGCCTTTACCTCCCTGCTTCCTGTTGGAGGAAGCCCGGCTTGGGTGCCAGCCCAAGCCTGCTGGGCCCTGACGTTGCTGGGCCGGACGTCAGCCGGGCGAGAAGGACGAAAGGGCTTAGGGCTGTGGTTTGCGGCCTTGTCCTTCTGAGCAGAAGAGACCGAGTCCAAGGTAGCATTGGACTCTCGATCCTCTGCAGGTGACCTTCCACCCCAGGGTCAAGAGGTCAGTCCCCAAAAGGAACATCCGCCAACTTGTGCTGGGTATCCGAAGTAAAGGTGGATATCCTCAGCCAAGCCCGACGACGCATAGCCACTGCGGCCGCCACAGACCTGGCACATGAGTCTCCAATGTCTAAAGCAGTCTGGAGCTGCTGTTTGGCCACTGCCCTGGTCCCGCACCTGCCTAACCGTGGTCTGCAGATCCGCGGGAAGATGAGGAACTACCTCGTCCAGGGAGCCCAACAGGGCATGAGAGAAATGTGCCATGAGTACAGCCGAACTGGCCTGACGAAGGCCGAGGGAGGACGCAGCGTAGACTTTGCGCCCGGCATAGTCCAATTTCTTGAACTCCTTGTCGGGAGGTTTGTCCACATCCCTAGCGTTCCCGGCACGCCGGAAAACGCTGTCGGTAACCAACCCTCGCCAAGGGTGTTCCAAAACCGACAGGGAACCGTAGGGGACCGTGATACTTCCTGGGCCATCCTGGCTGAAGGCGCAGGACAGGAAGCAGGGTGCTGCCGAACTCCAAGGCCGGACCCACTATGGCCTCGGCCACCGGAAAGGCCTCCGTAGGGGAATCCCCTCGGTCCAGAATCTCCGTGAGGGGATACCTGGCCCGCTTAGAAACAGGTTCGAGCTTCATCCCAGTGGACTCCAAGATGAGCCGAAGCAATCCCAGGAAGGACGAAGAGCTATCGTCCACCGACTGTCCTCCTGAGGACTCCAAGTCCATTCGCTTGGAGAAAAGGGAGGAATCGCTCGACTCGGAAGAGTCCTCAAAGAGCTGCTCGGTCTGAGCCACCTCCACCCGCCGAGGTCGATCGGGAGTGAGGGTGACAGACAGCCTATGGGGCAGTCCCTGAGCCGACCGAGAATTTTTGGTCGGAGCCCCAACTAACGGCTGTGGAGGCGGAGGTTCCACCGGAATCGGTGGGGCAGCTGGTTTTGGCCGAACAACCAGCCTGGGCACAGGCTCCTCGGATAAAACGAGGGGTTGTTTCGGCCGCTCCGGTGACAGCCACTTAATGGCCGGGGAAGACGACAGCGTCGGCTTATTGCCAGTCAGAAGGAGCTGTTGCCACATGAGTTCCTCATATCTTCGACGCAACTTGCGCCGAAGCCTCCCCTCGTCCGAGGAGGAAGAAGAGGATGAGCGGCGGCGCCGCTTGCCGCGGTGCCGAGACCGCCTATGATGGCGGATCGCTGGACCGCCAAGATGTCCGAGACCGAGAACCTCGGTTTTGCCGAGGACGCAAGGGGAGGTGTCGGGGAACTGGCACTCTCGGTTCGAAGATTCAACCGGATGGCTCGGAACCGGAGGCACAGACGAGCCGACGGGATCCTCAACTCCCCACCGGGGAACCGGAGAGAGAGGATTCGGCTTCTCTGTCGAAATTGGCCAAACGGGTCGAGAAAATTCACCAAGGCCGACGGAGTCTTCGTCAACTGGCCTTGACGTGGTCAACGTGAGACCAGTGGCGAAGTCGAGAAGTCGATCAAGTCGACGCCGACAACTCGGGAGGGATCTTTCCCGCCTCCCAAGAGCGCCGATGGTGAGACTTACCCTTGTCTCTTTTGACCGAGAAAACGTCCCAGAAGAAGCTGGACCTCACCTTAGTCGAGAGGGTCAGACAAAGCCCTTAAAAGAAGCTGAATAAGAGGCACCGAGAGAGAGCGGACAAATGCCGCAGCCGAGGTAGAAGCGCCCGCGCCGCTCTCTTCGAGGGCGATCATCTGCCCGAGCTGATCCGGCTCGCGCCCGCCGCAGACACCACCGACCAGGCCTCTCTTTGACTTTACCAAGGAAATCGCTTCGGACGCCCCAGTTGGAACGGGCAGCACGTCTTCGAGGACGAGGTCGGGAAAGGAAGAGCACAGGTCGCAGGCTCGCGGTCGCACAAGGCCCATGGCAGTAGACGACGTGGAGTGCGGATCCGTCTCGAGACATCTTCTGCCCACAAGGGCATCTCCGGAAACTGGGAGTCGATAGTGCACGAGCCGCGAGGGAGAGAAGACCAAGTCTTTTAGCAAAACTTTTAATTTCAAAATTCAAGAATTAGGAACCAGTCTTATACGCAGAGCATTAAGGAGGGAACCTGAGCTTAAGCGGTAAGGAAGATCTGGCGTCATGGGGCGGAGCCGAAAGTTTTACCACCCGGGTGGGTGGGAGGAGCCAGCTTGAAGACCTTCCGGCGAGATTTAAAGCGGCAAGGAACCTGCCAGACAGTGTGGATGAACAACATATCCATGTCCCTAGAAAGATGGTTGTACTGGAGGAGTTAAATCCATAGGGATCTATGGGACATGTAGGTATTGGAGTCCTAAAAGCTTCCCAGGATCCATTTCTGTAGTCTGGAGAGAAAGAGTAGAATTTAAATTTTTCAGCAGAGACTTAAAGGAAAGGTCTTTGACCACAGGCTCTGCAGCAGGATTGATCCCTGCTCCTTCAACATCATCACCCAGCCAAAGATCTGGGTCAGGCTCAAAATCATCTCCTGACAGTCCGGGTTGGGGGGGACTGTATGGATAGGAAAGGAGTGAAAATCAGAATGAAAAATAGAAGAGGAAGGAATCGAAGTCAAAAAGCCCTGGAGGCTGGACGGTGCTGTACCAAGCATCGGCGCCAATGAAGAACACGGCACCGAACACAAGGAAGTCAGTGCCATCAGAAACTGCCCAGCACACGGCTCCGACAGAGGCCACGGCACCGAAAGAGCTTGAGGTGCCGCAGATGGTGCCAACAGAGCCCCAGGCACTGCAGACAGCGCCGAGAGAGTCCCTGGCGCCGCAGACAGCACCGAGAGTGTCCCAAGGTTCTGAAAACTGCAATTTGAGGGAAAAGAAGGAAAATTAGCAGGAGATAGAGGCATCAGTGTGGACCCCTGCGCTGCAGCCATGTGAGGAGGGAAAACATCTGAGCACGGAGTCGACAGCACCGAAGAAGGCGCCGCAAGACTAGGAAGGTCCAACCGCTCTACCCTGTGCCTTGAACAGCCCCGAAGGCCTCGGAGTGACCGGGCCAGGCAGCTGGACCAACCTCCATGCCCACTGCTCCACAAGAGCAGCCCACTGGTGAAACTGCTCATCGGAAGTCCCTCCAATAGGCGGGGACGGGCTCCGATGTCGAAGAGGTCGGCCATCAGAGCCAGAAAACGGCGATTCCAAGAGAGGAGGAGACTGGTGCCTGGCCCTAGTGACCGACCGTCGACATGCAGACATACCAGAAGGCGACCTCGAGTGATGCCTTCTCTTTCTCAACTTGTGTGCTGAAGAAGAGCTCGAGGCAGAACGCTGCCGAGAATGGGACCGTTTCTTTTTATGCTTTCGGGGGGACCGCCCATCTCCCCGAGCATTGGACCGTCCCGTTGTCAGACCCACCCTCTGGGGAGGGCGGCGGACCAGACCCAGCCCGGCTGACTGAACAGTTTTCATACGTCACCTGATCCACTCATGGTCAACTCCATCAATGGAGGGCTGAAGACTTCTTTATTATAATCAATAAAATTAAATCTAATTGGTACTTGTTTCGAAGATAAATTACAAAACAATCAACTGAAAACTATGCTGCTAGTTTGAAGTTTGACTCCCGAGGGGCGAGCGTTGTCATCACTGAAGCGCAATCGACGGTGGGGAAAAAAGGAACTGAGGCGGTTGGAGTGTCAACGCCAAGGTAGTCTTTACCGCAGGAGCCACAGCGCGCAGTGCTGCTTCCTCCTCCGGCGCTGACCCTCTTGAAAAAAGTTTGTTCCCGCTGGGTCCTAGCACCTCCAGCATAGCTCTAATTATTGTGAATGAGTGGTGGAGACTTTATGGCCAGGAAGATCCAGCATTCCAGCATGACTCAAGGTCAGTGTGGTAAAGGGAAATGAAAGTGTGTGCTTACTTCCAGGTAGCAGCCCTGCAGATTTCCTGGAAAGGGACGTCCCTAGAAGCAGCCACCGATGCAGTGGTATGGCGGGTGGAATGAGCTCTTATCCCTACAGGAGGCTCCCTACTCGCCAACCTATAGCAGAGATCAATGCAGGAAGTGATCCACCTGCCAATCGTCTGCTTGGCTGCAGGTCTGTCAGATGCGGCTTCAGCATAGGTGACAAACAGCTGGTGAACCTCTCCCTGAACTCCAGCTGTGCACTGTTTGAAATAAGCAAGCACTCACCTCAGATCCAGAGTATGGTGTGTGTGTTCGGTCTCTGAGGTGTGATTCAGGCAGAACACCGAAGAGTCATCACCTAAGGCAAAACTCCAGCACAACTTTCGGGAGGAACTTCAGGTTGGGGTGCAGGACAAACTTGTCCCGGTGGAAAGCCAAGTAAGGAGATTCCACTGAAAGCGTCTGGCGCTCCCCAATCCTTCTGGCTAATGTGATAGCCACCAAGAAGGTGGTCTTCCATGACAAGTGAGACATCTCACACCTGTGCATCAGTTCGAATGGCTTGCCCGTGAGCTGTGACAAAACCAGCAACAAGTCCCACGGTGGTGGTGGTTCACGCACCGGAGGGGAAATGTGATCTAAGCCTTTGAAAAAGCACCAGACCACTTTCTCCTGCACCACCGACTGCTGACCAGCCAGCACCCAGTAAGCAGAGATGGCTGCCAAGTGCACCTTAAGGGTCATCAACTGAAGGCCCCCTTTGGAGAGGGACGACAGGCAGTCTAAAATGCTAGCCACTGGACAGGCCAAAGGGTCCAACTCCTTGCCCTGACACCAAATGGAGAATCTCTTCCATTTGGAGGCATAGCATTTTCTGGTTGATTCCTTTCTAGATGCCTCCATGACAGTGAGGACATCTTCGGAGAGACCCAAAGCCTGGAACTCTAGCTGCTCAGGAACCAGACTGTCAGGTGCAGGGATTGAAGGTTCAGGTGAAGTACCTTCCCCTAACTGATGGACAGCAGGTCCAGGTGTAGGGGAAGACGACTCGGGAGCCTATTCCTAAAGCTGATGAGATCAGGGTACCAAAACTGGCGTGACCAGTCCACAGCCACTAGGATCACCCGTGTCTTGTCCCTCCCGACCTTGAGCAGCACTTTGTGAATAAGGGAATGGGAGGGAAGGCATAAAAGAGGCCTGGGGTCCAAGGCCTTGAGAAGGCATCCCCCTGCAGCGTTCCCTGCTGAGTGGGGCAGGCACAAAACAGCCTCCGCTTTGCATTCTCCCTGGAGGCAAACAGGTCCCCTTGAGGGGTGCCCCACTGGGAGAACAGGCTGTGTACTACCTCTGGGTGGAGAGACCACTCGTGCAATGCCTCGCCCACCCGTCTGAGAGCGTCCTCCAGCTGATTGGAGGACCCTGCCATATGGATGGCTAGGACAGCAGACTGCATACAAGGGCCCATATGTGGAGACCTTCCTTACACAGTGGCCAGGAGTGCATCCTGCCTTGTTTGCTGAGGTAGTACACGGTCGTAGTGTTATCCGTCTGGATTTGGACCACCTACCACCGAATGTGCGAAGCGAAGGCAGTCAGCACCAGCAGGTTGATGTGACATGGGGACTCCTTGGGGGTCCAGAGCCCATGGACTCTGTGTGCCCCAAATGGGCTCCCCAGCCCATGAGAGAGGCATCGGTCATCAGGATGACAGTCGGCTCCAGGCAGACAAATGGGAACCCTTCCTGCAGATGTTCTGGGGCCAGCCACCACTGGAGGGTGGCCCACATCCGCTGGGTCACAGTGACCAACTGGTCGAAGTGTCCCTTGCGCCAAGACCAGTGGCTGGCCAGCTCCCACTGAAGCAAGCACATTCTCCAGCAGGCCCTAAGGACAATGCTGGAGCATGCTGCCATGTAACCCAGCAGGCGCAGGAAGTCCCAGGCAGGGCGCAATTGCCCAACCAGAAATGATCAGGCAAAGGAGGAAAGATCCTCTGCTCTATCCACCAGGAGCCGAGCTCTGGCTCTGCAAGAGTCGAGCTCTGCCCCGATGAAGGTGATCACCTGTGAGGGTACAAGTTCCTACTTGGCCTCGCTGAACAAGAGGTCAAGGGAGGTGCAGGTCTGGAGGGCCAGATCCCTCGACCGCTCCACTTCCAGCCTGGAGGGCCCCATGGTCAGCCAGTCATCCAGGTAGGGGTACACCCAGATCCCTCGATGCTTCAGGTAAGCTGCAACCACTACAATGAATTTCGTGAAGATCCTGGGGGCTGAGGACAGGCCGCAGGGCATGGCCTGAAACTCGTAGAGAGTCCCTTTCACCCAAAAGCGGAGGAACCTTCGATGGGATGGACAGACGGATTGGGACATGGAAGAACGCATCCTGAAGATCCAGGGAGCAAAACCACATGCCCCGCTCCACAGATGGTACTATCTGAGAGTGACCATCCTGAAGGTGCGCGACTTCAGGAACTGGTTCAGGTCGTGCAGATCTAGAATGGGGCGCTAGTCTCCCCCCCCCCCCCATCCGCTTTGGCACCAGGAAATACCTGGAGACAAACCCTGGGTGTTCTGAAGGATCCGAGACTGAAACCACGACCTCCTGGCAGAGGACCTGGGCTATGCTGTCTCGGAGAGTCGACTGGGCATCTGCAGATATCAAGTTCTCCTGTGGGGCGCAGGCTCGGCTTGGAGGGTACTGCTCGAATTCCAGAGGCAGACCCTGACACACAACTTCAAGAATCCACCTGTCCATGGTGACAGCAGACCAGGCGGAAGCAAACTTCCCTGGGCAGGCTTGAAAGAGAGGGCCTAGCTGAGGCTCCACTGGGTCCCATCCGTCCGGGCTTATGGGTCACCGAGGCCACTGCCTTTGGCCGGGGTCAGGTTAGGGAATACCCTTGACCTTGTGCTGGCAAATGGGGACCTTGTGCTGGCAAATGGGGACTTTGTGAGAGAACTTACACTGGAGGAACCGCTGTCAGAGAGTGACCACCACTCAGTATGGCTCACATTGGATATGGGCAAGGAAGGAGTGGAATCTGGCACAAGAGTGCTAGACTTCAGGAGGGCCGACTTTGGGAGGATGGGGGAAGTGGTAAAAGGGTACCTGGCCAGAATTCAATCTAGTATGGACACTAACCAGAGGTGGGAGCTCATAAAGCTGGGGATAGTGGAGGCAACCAAAACCTGCTGCAAAGCCCAGAGCAAGAAGGCTAGGCTAAGAGACCGAGCTGGTTGAGTAAGGAGGTCATGGAAAAGTAAGGAGGAAAAGAGCTGCCTTTAGGAAGTACAAGAAAACAGGGAGGGGAGGACAGGGAGGAGTACTTGACAGAATCAAGGAGGTGACAAGGGCAGTAAGGGAGCCAAAGCATCTACAGAACTCAGGCTGGCACAAGGCATTAAGAAGGGGAGAAGGACTCTTTAAGAACATCAGGAGAAAAGGAGCTTAAGGACCACATAGTAAGGATTAGGAAGGAGGGGTTGGGTGGAAGCAGGTGCGATAAGGCAGAAGCAATAAATGAGTACTTCTGCTCAGTATTTACTAAAAAGAAGAGGGGTGACACCCAAGGTGGGAGAAATGGCAGAAGCGGGGAGTGGTGACAGATGGGGAAATCAGGAGGGCAGAGTTCGAGAGGATTTTAAAGGCACTGAGGGTGGACAAGGGCCAGGCCCAGATGGCATCCACCCAGGGTACTGAAGGAGCTGGCAGGTCCTTGCAGGACCTTGGCAGACCTATTTAATGCCTCACTACATTCGGGTGTGTACCTCAGGACTGCAGGATGGCTCATGTGGTGCCCCTCCACAAGAGTGGCCACAAGGATGAACCGGGAAACTACAGACCAGTGAGTCTCACATCCATCGTGGGTAAGCTAATGGAGACGATCCTGAAGAAGAGGCTGGTGGCCCTCCTAGAGGCCAAAGGACTACAGGACAGCAGACAGCATGGCTTCATACGTGGCAGATCCTGCCAAACCAACCTGGTGGAGTTCTATGATTGGGTAACTAGGAAACTGGACAGGGGCTATGCAGTGGATGTCCTGTATCTGGACTTCAGTAAGGCATTCGATTGGTGCCACATGGAAGGCTGGGAAGGAAGTTGGCACAGGGGCGGGTGCAAAGCTGGTGAGCTGGGTAGGGAACTGGCTTCAGGGAAGGCAACAGAGGCTGGTGGTGGGTGGGGAGCTCTCACACCCAAGGGCAGTGACGAGCGGTGTTCCACAGGGCTCGGTGTTGGGACCAGTGTTGTTTGGGATATTCATTGCAGACATATCATGGGACATCAAGAGCAAGATCAGTCTGTTTGCTGATGATACCAAGGTAGGCGCGTGGTGGATGACCTAGGGGATGGCATGGGTTGCAGGATGATCTGGCAAAGCCTGAAACCTGGTCAGACACCTGGCAAGCTGGGGTTTAATGCCAAAAGTGCAAGGTGCTGCATTTTGGGATGAAGAACCCAAGGAGGAGTTACCAGCTGGGGAGTGCAGCTAGCCCAGACAGAGGAGGAGAAGGATCTGGGTGTGCTCATTACAGGGTCAATGAACAACTCGGCACAATGTAGGAAGGCAGCTGCAAAGGCCAACAAAATGCTGGGTTGTATTGCAAGGGTATATACTCGAGAGGGAGGAGGTGATTCTGCCACTGTATAGGTCATTAGTTAGACCACACCTGGAGTACTGCGTGCAGTACTGGCGCCCGTATCTGAAGAGGGACATTAAGTTACTGGAGGGTGCAGCGAGGATGACAAAGATGATCAAGGGCTGGGGACTTATCATACGAGAGGAGGTTGAAGGAGTTGAACATGTACTCACGGAGGAGAGGAGGGACAGGGTGACATGATTGAAACCTTTAAATACATGAAAGGAATAAACAAGACAGGTACAGAGGGGCTGTTCAAAGTAAGGGAGGGGAGGGACACCAGGGGCCATGATATGAGACTGGAGGGAGGAAGGTTCAGGAGGGAGATGAGGACACACTTTTTTACAGAGAGGGTGGTGGCTGGGTGGAATGCGTTACCTGCAGAAGTGGTATGCAGTAGAACAGTGGACTGCTTCAAAAGGGGATGGGACAGGACAAGGGGGAGGGTTAATGAAGGGGAAGGGTGGAAGGGAGGGGCAGCTGCAGAATAAAGGGTGCTAGCTGCACATTCGAGCAGACTTGATAGACCTCTAGGCCTTTATCTGCTGGCAAATTTCGTATGTTCGTATGTTCGTAAACTGGCGGAGCCGGCCCCCCACATCCCATCACTGGGCAGGCTTGAAAGAGAGGGCCCAGCTGAGGCTCCACTGGGTCCCATCCCTTCGGGCTTATGGGTCACCGAGGCCAATGCCTTTGGCCGGGGTCACCAGGTCTGAGCCTGTTGGTCAGCCTGATGCCTGGCTGGTTTTGCCGCAGGAGTGGAGGACCAAAAGGGCTTCCACCTCTGTTGCTTAGAACCCTTTATATCCTTCTGGGTGGATGTTATGGAGCACAAGGTGGCGCTAGATTTTTCACTGCACTGGAGGTTACCCTCCGCACCAGGCCTAAACAGATCGGTGCCCAAGAAAGGAACACCCACCAGCTAGTGCCAAGTGTCTGCTGTAAGGGTCGAGTTCCTCAGCCAAGCCCTATGGTGCATGGCTACTGCGGCTGCCATCGAGCAGGCACAGGAATCTCCCAGATCCAGAGCCATCTGAAGCTGCTGCTTGGCCACAGCCCAGCCCTGATCACAGACCTGTTTGACTGTGGTCTGGAGATCTACAGGCAGGTGAGGAAGCACCTCATCTAAGGAGCCCAAGACAGTGTGGAAGAAGTGTGCCATCAAGACGGCCGAGTTCACCTGCTGGAAGCCAATCGAGTAAGCAGCATAGACTTTTTTAGCCACATGGTCCAATTTCTTGGACTCTTTGTCCAGCAGCTTGTTGATGTACACAGTATTGCCTGAGCGTTGGAACACGGAGTCGGCCACCAACCCCTCACCCGAGGGGAGCTTGGTAAAACCAGACAGGGTGCTGGTGGGCACCGCATACTTGCGGGCCATCCAGCCAGAGGGCAGGCCATGGGGTGCTACCACAGCTCCAGGGCTGGGCTGACAATGGCCTCGGCCACTGGAAAAGCCTCCATCGGAGAGTCCCCTTTGTCCAGAATCTCTGTAAGGGGATAGCGAGCCCGCTTCTAAGCGGGCTCCATTTTTATCCCCGTTGACTCTGAGATGAGATAGAGGATGCCCATGAAGGAGGAGGGCCCTTCCTCCATTGATAGGCCTGCCACGGACTCCTCATCAACCAGAAGGGAGTGCAGGGAGGAACCCTTGGACCCCGGGGAGTTCGCATATAGTGGCCGACTGCACAAATCACTTTCAACCCTCCACGGATGTTCAGGGGTGACAGTGGCCAACAGCCGATGGGGACGTCCCCTGGCCGGCCGAGACTCCTGGGTCAGAGCACCGGACGATGGCTGCTTGGGTGGTGGCTCCACCAATACTGGCAGAGATGCCAGCTTTGACCGAACCGGAATGGTTTTGACCGGCTCCACAGGGGGAGGAGCGGTCTCAATCGACTCCACAGGGGGAGTCGGCCTTTCGGGTGACAGCCAAGTAACAGCCAGTGTGGAAACCGGGGTTAGTTTAGTACCATCCAACACCAACTGTTGCCACATAAGATCTTTGTAGCACCGATGCAACTTGTGCCAGAGTCTCTCCTCACTCGAGGAGAATGAAGATGAGCAGCGGCAGAGCCACTTTCCCGTGGCGCCAAGATGACTGCAGGAATCACTCGACCTACTGGATGACAACCGAGACCTCGACCGCTGGGGGGATCAGTGGGGGATCATGGAGGGGGCCAGTGACTACCGGGGCTCCTCCTGGTCTGGGTCGGTGACAGAACAGTTCTGGTCAGCGGGCTGATCAGCCCCTTCCACAGTCACAGACAGCACTGGAGTCCTGAAGAGAGAGTTGCCGGCCTCTTCAGACGACAACCGGTCGATGGGATCAAGAAAAACTTCAGCCACATCACTGGCCGGCATCTTGGCAGGCTGGCCCAATGTGGTCTCCGTGAAGCCCGCAGTTTCGACCATAGTCAAAATTGTATAGTCATGAGAATCCAAAGCTCTCAACCGAGAGCGCTCCCGGTCCAACGAACGACGACACTAAGTCTTCTTTTTTGACTCCTCCTTCTTTTGAGACCTAGAGCTGTGTTTTTCAGAAGGTCCCATACCCTTCATCTGCGGAGACTGGCAGAGCTCCTTGATGGAGCCTGTAAAAGTAGAGCCCAGTTGGAGCGGCACGAAGGCAGAAGTCAAAGAGGATTGAGCCTCAAAAGCTGAAAGCTGTTCTAGCTGTTCAGCGGACCCCGCAGCCACGGAGACCACCCAGAAGGCGTCCTTAGATTTGACTGGTGGATAATGTTTCTCCGGGCGGCCCAACTGGAGGCAAGCAAGACAGTCCTGAAGGCTCGTTGGGTGGAACGACCGACAAAAATCACAGGCCTGGGTATCATGCTCGAGGCCCAGGCAGTATACGCACATGGCGTGGGGGTCGGTACGCGACATCTTCTGCCCGAACAGGCACTGGCAATATCTGGGCACAGACTTGTCATCCATCGCAGTTGCTGAGAAAATTGAACTCGAAGACGCAAAACCAAAGGGTCTTGAAAAGGTTTAGAAAGCGGTAGGTCCTACAATGCAGGAACAGGAAGGAGGTAACCTGCTTCTTCCAGCGTAAAGGAAAATCTGGCATCATGGGGCGGAGCCGAGGGATATACCACCCAGATGGGTGAGAGGAGCCAGCCTGAAGACTTTCTGGCACTTCTTAAAGGGGAAAGGACTCTGCCAGATAGTGTGGCTACAACAACATATTCACGTCCCTAGAATTAATATTTTAACATTAATGGTGTATCCTAAATTTTTAAATCTGGTGTTGGGGTTACCCCTAGTGAATTATATAGTTCAGATCATAAATACCTTTTTTATATTATGACAGCAGCAGCCAATAAGGCTATAACACAGAATTGATTAACAAAAAATATAGTAAATCTGAGACAGCGGCTTCAGACTATCTATCAAATTAAACATATGGAAGCAATCACTGCTAAATTGAGATTACACATAGATAAAATTTAATTCCAGGTGGCTTCCCTTTTACCATTATACAGAAAGCATAGAAAACACTCCAGTGTTGGATCAACTCCTGTGTTAAGCTTAAGAAAAGCATCGGATGATCCTTGAATTTCCAGGTGGAAGGGTGTACAGGGGCAAAGCAATCCCTGGGAACTTTTACTGGAGGAGACCTCTATAAGAATACATTTTCTTTAATATGGTTATAGGCATCCATGAAATAGAAGAACACAGAAAATACACAACAGAGACGGTTTGATGGTTAGATTTTATATGTTTACTTATCAGTTTTTTGTTTCACATTATTAAATAATTATATTCAGCATAGTTATATGCGCAATGCTAATGGTACAGATATGGGGGTCAAGGGAGCGCTGTAGGAGCAGTTTCGACTCCCTCCCCTGCAACAGCAGCACCAGGAGAGCTCTTCGGGGGGGTAGAGAGAGTGAGCCGGCAACGTGCTCTTCCCCCTGCAACAGCAGCGACCGGGATTTTGCTCAAAACCAACCGCACTAGAAGGGACTGCTAGAAGGAGGTGAGCGCTTGAATTTCTGCCCTCCTCGCTCTCTCCCCTCAACGGACACTGCGGTGCCTACCAGCCAATCAATCGGCTGCTAAAAAAAGGCATGAGAAAATAAATCCTTTGTCTGGGCTCCCTACGTAACAAGGGAGCCCAAGGACTGCTGCACACAGTACAGATACGGGGGTCAAGGGAACGCCATGGGAGCAGTTTTGGCTCCCTCCCCTGCAACAGCAGCACCGGGAGAGATCTTCGGGGGTAGAGAGTGCGAGACTGCAATTTCGGGGGCCCCCCACCTGGCCCCTCTGCACACCATATCAAATACTTGTTTTGAAGCCAAACCCACCACTTGCCACTTTGATAAAGCATGACACTGGTTCTTAAAGGGCACCATATCATTTTTTGTTAGGGGTCAAATACAAAACAGCAGGAGGCTCTTTTTTTTTCTCTCTTGCCTTTTTTTTGTTTTTATTTTTTTTATTAGTTTTAGCTGCATCTCTGAGTGTCTTACTTTGATTTTCATTGACTGTTGTGGTCTCTGAAGCACACTGCGGTTGTTCTCTGCTACTCACAATCTGTTTTACGCAAGGGTTGTCTTACTGGACAGTTTAAAGAACAGCAAGCAGTTGTCTTTTTTTTTTTTTTTGTCTTCTAGCAATGCCTAATTATATTACACCAAATTGTTAGGGGTATCTCACACAGAGGTCATGCTGGAATAATTAAAGTCATAAATATTGCTATCTAGGCTACCGAGCTTGAGCGCACGACCCTACGGGTAAACCGAGGTAGGGCCCCCTCTTATAGCCCTGAGTGGGACCAAGTCTGTCCTTCTTTTGCAGCTAATGAACTACCTAATTTAATCTGTCTATGTTGCAGAGACTTGCAATAAGGTGTTTCAATCAGCAGACTGACCCCCTGTTATAATCTGTGTGAAGTCTATACAGTTAATGATGGTGTGGGGCATTTTGTTGAGTTGCATTTATGTTCTGGCAGAGTTGGAGAAGTCAGGATACTGCCCACTTTAACTTGGCCTACCACAACCCCTGCCCTAACACAAGTATAGTTGTGTCTCATGTGCTAAAAAAAAGATGGTCACTACTTTAAAATTATGATGTTCCTTAAGTCCAAGAACTGCACTCTCTCAACCCCTATCCCATACAAGCTCCGACCATTAATCTCGGAACTGATAATCATACTGGCAGGTGATGTGGGGTTGAACCCTGGTCCCCCATGTACTAGTATCTAGGACATAAAATCCACTATGCCCGCCTGGAGCAATGCCAAGGGGTTAAGAATGGTACATATGAACGTAAACAGTCTCAGGCCCAAGATGCACGAACTTGAGGCCTGGGCTGACCTTTTCTCCCCTGACGTAGCTGCCATATCAGAAACATGGCTGAAACCAAATATTCTACCACGTGAGGTAAAACTAAATGGGTTCAACTCCTTCAGAAAAGACCGGCAGGGGAAAAAGGTGGTGGAGTTCTGATATATGTCAAGTCCCACCTAGAGGCTTCCTTGGTAACCACCCAGTACCTAGAACAGTCAGGGTGCAAAGCAGTGTTCATTAAGATCTTACTGGGAAGGGTGAAGCCCTTGCTAGGTGAATGTGTCTACAACACTCTGAAAACAGCCATGGGTGCTTTAAAGGCTCTTACGGATGCCATCCCTGGATTGTCAGGGTGTGAGAAAATAATACTGGGGGACTTTAATCTAGACTAGAGTGCCCTCCCAAGTGGAGAGGTTAAAACCTACCTGCAAGACGTAAACATGTCACAGCTAATTCAAGAGACCACTCGACACAACCAAAAGACGGACAACTACACCACTCTTGACTGGGTATTGGTATCCAAACCAGACAGAGCTAAGCTGGCAGGTACTTGTGCTGACTCACTCAGTGACCACTCGCCGGCATTTATAGTTTGGAAAAATAACTACCCCAAGCAGCCCCCTAGAACCTTTTGGTCTAGAAACTACTCCGCTCTAGATGAGGGCTTTTTCCTCCAATCCTTAGCAGGTGTGGATTGGTCACAGGTTCGAGATGTGCCTAGCATGGATAAAGCCCTGGACTGATTCATCAAGCACTTCCTCTCTATTGCCAATAAACATGCCCCCCCTGAGGAAGATTAGGGTCAAGGGCCAGCACTCTAGGTGGCTGACTGTAAACCTAAAAAAACAAACGAGGGAAAGAGATCAGGCTTGGTGTAAATTCAAAGAAACTAATAAAACTAATGATTGGGTTAAGTACAGGGAAAAGAAAAACAGCTGTAAAAAAGTGCTAAAAAGGGCAAAAGAGCACTATCTTCATACCCTGCAAACCGACAATCTATCAGATCCAAAAAGGTTCTGGACACAGATAAACTCTCTGCTTAAGGGTAATACCACCAAAGGGGGCTAGTGAAATCATAGCAAACGGGGTAAGTCACCCCATGGCCCTGGACACAGCAAACACCTTTAATAGGTTTTTTTTTTTTTTTTTTTTACAGATCTGGAGAAATTTAAATCATATGTCCCAAGCCCAATGTCAACCACTCAAGATGGATTTTGGGGGGGGTGGGGGTGTCGACTCATCTCCAGGGCCCTGATTTCCACCTCAAGCTTGTCATAAAGGGTGAAGTCTTAAAACTGCTTAGAGGCATAAAGGCAAAAGAATTAGTGGGAAACAATACCCTGGAGCCTAAGTTGCTTAAGACTGCTGCCCCAATCATTGTGGCACCAGTGGCATATCTATTTAACAAATCATTACTACAAGGAAAAGTGCCATCAAAATGGAAGGCTGCCATAGTAACCCCAATTCCCAAAGATGGGTCAAACACCCAGGTGGAAAACTACAGGCCAATCTCCATACTCTGTCCCCTCAGCAAACTGCACGAAAAGGTGGTCTACCAGCAGGTTCCATCATACCTGGAGGGAAACAGCTTGTTGACAGAGCAACAACACGGCTTCAGGAAGAAGCATGGCATGGAGACGGCTCTAGTTAGTTTCACCTCTGATATCTATTCAGCCCTAGATCAAAACCAGCTACTTGGTGCAGTCTTCATTGATCTCACCAAGGCCTTTGACCTAGTGGATCACCAGCTGCTTGCAGGGCACCTGAAATCCCTGGGATTTGATGAACTAACCTTATGGTGGTTTGCTAACTACCTCCGTGGCAGGACACAAGTTGTCCACTGGCAGGGTGCCAGATCTGATGTGTGTGAAGTAACTGACAGAGTTCCTCAGGGCTCCATCTTGGGCCCTCTGCTATTTTCACTATATGTGAACAGCTTACCACATTACTGTGGTGGAGTAAAGGTTGCCCTGTATGCAGACGATGAAGTATTGTACAGAATCTCTAATGACATGGCATCCCTAAACCTGCCACTAAGTCAGGATTGGCTAACTCTTGAGCAGTGGTTCCAGGGCAACAAACTAGTACTAAACAGTAAAAAAAACAAACAAAAAAAAAAACAAGGCCATGCTTTTTGGCCCAGAGAACCTGGGTGCAAATAGGTCTACCCTGCTATCTCTCTCTCTTACTCTCAAATGGTTCACAAATTGAAATTAACTGTATAAGGTACCTGGGAATGTTTACAGACCATGAAATGACTTTCAGAAACCACATTGACCACATAACCAAAGTGATCAATCAAAAGTTCGGTCTCCTATACAGCCTAATCCCTTTCCTAGCCAGGGGAGTCAAAACTTATTGTCAGTACTCAAACTATCCTACCAACTTTTCTGTATGGAGCTACGTTGCTGCAATCATTGAAGGCCACAGAAATGCGGCATCAGCAAACACTATACCACCGAGTCAGTCATTTTGCGGCGGGAGCACATCATATGGAGCATCACTGCAAACTGCTGGGTACCATTCACTGGCCACCCTCAGAAAACAAGCTAGCATACCCAGCAGTATGCTTGTCATGCAAACTACAGCAACCAGATTCTCCCCCAAGTCTTGCGACCCTAATGAGCCTCAAACTGGGTAGCAGAAACCTCAGATCCTCCGACCGCAAACTTCTTCAGGTTCCCAGGGCCAGGTCCTCCCATGATCTGAGATCTGCTAGGTCAGTTCTCCCCAGACTCTGGAATAATCTCCCTGAAGAACTGCAGGACTGCAAATCCCTTGCTGATTTCAAATCGGGACTTAAGTCTCACCTGATAAATCTGACTGCCTGTTCTTGTTACCGATGATCCAATACTTGAATCCATGGAGGTGTTCTCCACACAACCTCATGCTTGAATAACTCCCCCATGTTGAACTCAGCTTGGGAACCTCTAAACTAAAACATGGCTTACAACCTTGTGCCTATGGCTCTATGTTGCATCTGCTGACACACTTTATCCTTGTCTTGTCAACTTTGTATAACTTCACAGTCGCATATATGGAACCATTGTCATGTACTTGGTGACTTGTGAACCTCTCAATCGTATATGTTAAACCCCCTTTTTTCCTCCCTTTAGGTACTTGTAACTAATCCTGGGTCGCCCCTGAAAAAGGAGCTGTTATGGTCTCAGTGAGCTTACCCAGTCAACAAAATTTTAATAAATAAATAAAGCGGAGACACTGGGTGAATTCTTGAAAAAAGATACTGCATATCCTATTTAGTTTTTGTTTACCGGGTAAGTGCCATAGGCACAGAAGTAACTATTTTCAGACACCACCCGGGAGGTTACAAACAATTAAGCAGTAAACAATTTACAGGCGAAGTACACAGAGATTCAATAGCACTAGGAAGCAAATAATACAGAAGGCACAAAAAATGATTAAAAGCAGTTAAAACAGCAGCATACATACACATGTAATTAAGAGAGAAAAGGAGAGAATACATTCCAACAAAGTAAATTTGCGCGTTTCGCAACAAATAGGGGTTGTGCAATAAAGCAATAATAAGTATATTTAATAACCAGGGTCAAGTTCATTGGGAGCATGGTCTACAGGAGACAGCAAATAGCCTTGGGGGGGGGTTTAAAGCAAGTGCATTTAGAGTGATTGATGAGGAGAGTGCAATGCTTCTTTTTAAAAGCAGCATGGTTTGTTGCAGAGCGGACTTCGATTGGGAGGGAATTCCAATATTCTGGGGCAGAGCTTGAGAAGGCTAAAGTACTTTTCAGGGTTCTACACCTCGGGATGCACAGAAACATATGAAGAAGCCAGCAGAAGGCGGACATTTGGTCTGTCAAGTCTGCTCATATTGCAGGATCCACAGCTTGAGCTAATGTCCCTGCCCTCCCTCCCCACTCCTCCCATCCTCCCTACCCATGATTCTTACCTTCTCCCTTTGCCTACCCCAGCCTCACTTAAAGCTGCCCACTATCTTCAATGAGATGACCTCTTCCAGCAGTGCATTCCAAGTGCCCACCACCCTCTTTGTGAAGAAGTGTTTCCTGACCTTCCTCCTAAATCCCCCACCCTCCAGCTTAAAACTGTGCCCCCTTGTGATATGGCTGCCACTCAGCTTAAAGAGACTCTCCTTATCAACCTTATTTTATCCCTTTCAAGTACTTGAATGTCCCAATCATGTCCCCTCTCTCTCTCCTGTCTTCCAGGGAGTACATGTTCAGTGCCCTCAACCTCTCTTTGTATGCCTTGCCCTGCTGACCGGCTATCATCTTTGTAGCCCTCCTCTGTACCTTCTCCAGCAGGTTAATGTCCTTTTTGAGGTGTGGGTACCAGTACTGAACTCCACACTCTAGATGCAGCCTTGTCAGTGACCTGTACAAGAGCAGTATAACCTCCTCTCTCCTACTACTGATCCCCCTAGCTATGCATCCCAGCATCTTGTTTGCCTTTGCTGCTGCTTTCTTGCACTGCATGGAGTGCTTCAGGTCACTAGTGATCACCACTCCCAGGTCCTGCTCCTCCTCTGATGCAGATATTCGGACTCCACCCAGGTAATACTCTATCCTGGGATTCTTGGCTCCAATATGCACAACTTTGCATTTCTTGGCACTGAAGTCAAGCTGCCAGATCCTGGACTACCTCTCCAGCTTTTCCAGATCTTCCTGTAGGTCCTGTATCCTTTCAGTTGTGTCCACTCTCCCAAAGAGCTTGGTGTCATCTGTGAATAGGCACATTTTGCCTTTAATGCCATCCCCAATGTCACTGATTAAGACACTGAACAACACCGGACCCAGCACAGAGCCCTGTGGGACCCCAATGGTTACCTCTCTGGTGCCAGATAACTCTCCGCCCACCACCACCCCCACTAGGTTCTGTCCCTCAGCCAGTTTTCCACCCATCTGACCATCTTTTCCCCCACTGCAAGACAGTTCATTTGAGTGAAGACTGTTGGAGGAGGAGGAGGAGGACTGTGGCACTAGCATAGAGGCAAGAGGGGTGGGTAGGTTAGATCCTTTAATGTTGTCAAGTAGAGTCCTCAGGGCAAGTAGACGGTGGACAAATGAGGAGGGCCAGTTTCAGTCAGCATACAGCAAGCAATGGTGCTTTAGTCATGGGGAGGCAGAGGCATAGCAGCAGATATTATTGTAAGCGGTGTCCCATTTGCAAAGAGTGTTTATTTAGTAGTTTGTTTTTTTTATTTAGTTTTTGTTGACCGGGTAAGTGCACTAGGCAGATTCTGCCTATTTTCAGGCATGGCCCGGGGGAGGGGGATACAGATGAATGTCAACTGACCTTGAACCAGATTGAGCTGTTGGTGGTATTTTTAGTGAATGAGGGAAATTTGGCCAGGACACCAGGGAAACTTCCCCTACTCTTTTCGAGAAGTGCAATGGGATCTTTAACATCCACCTGAACTACCACCAGGACAGGCAGATGGGACCTCGGTTTTACCGTCTCATCCGAAACACGGCACCTCAGGAGTGCAGCACCCCCCTCATGCTGCACTAGTGTCAGTACTGGGATATTAACCCAAGTGCCTAACGCGTTTTTTTGAAATATTTATGTAGGTCACTGCCCCATACGTCAGGGATGGGATTAAGATGCCCCTAGCTATGGCCAGCCTAGCTGAAGGAGTGAGCATTCTACTGGTTCTATAAGCTGTGGCAAGTTTTTGAATTTACTGATTTACATGTTGCCAGGATGCGTTGCTCAAAGTTAAGGGTTTTGTCAAGCAAGACACCAGATACGTGAATGAGGTAACCGACGTAAGGGACGAGCCATTAGCAGAGGATACATTTTATAGACTGCGGTCAGAGTTAAGTTTAGCAGAAGATCCAAAATTGCATACCCGGAGTTTTGCTTATATTAAGGACAAACCTATGTTTGTGGATCCATTCTTGCACCATATTGAAAGCAGATGGGAGAAGATTGTTTATTGCTTGTATATCTGAAGAAGAGGTGTATAATACGAGATCAACGCATACAGAATAGTGGAGCATAGTTGAGAGTTTGGGGATATACAGTTTATATACATGGAGAAGAGGAGAGGCCCCAAAATGGACCCTTGGGGGATACCAACATTAATCACTGCAGTGTCAGATACCGACTAGTTATATTTCACCTGTTGGCTTCTGTCAGGTTGCTGTGAAACCATCTGAGGGACTGAGAGGAGAAACCAAGCGAGGTAAGGCAGGTGAGCAGGAGAGGGTGATCTACAACATCAAAGGCTTTGGAGAGGTCGACAGTATCAAAAGCCTTGCTTAGGTCCAGTAATATTGCACCTGTATGGAGTTTGTTATCG
This sequence comes from Neoceratodus forsteri, assembly GCA_016271365.2. Taxonomy (NCBI): domain Eukaryota; kingdom Metazoa; phylum Chordata; order Ceratodontiformes; family Ceratodontidae; genus Neoceratodus; species Neoceratodus forsteri. The sequence continues at coordinate 794,271,846 of CM057456.1, forward strand.
AGTGTGGTGAGCCAATCATTGGTCACTTTTGCAAGCGGAGAGACTGTGCTATGGTTAGATCTGAATCCTGCCTGATTGAGATGGGAGAACAAGGTTTGAGGATTCCAAATAATTTCTTATCTGGGAGTTTACTACTTTTTCGAGAAGCTTGCTTAGGGTGGGCAGTATCGATATGGGCCTATAAGTGTTTAGGTCGAAGGGATCGTCAGACTTAAAGATCAATTGCAGTGTTTTTAAAATGCTTTTGATATATTTTATTTGTTCGCCATGAGAACAACCACTCTGTATATATTGCAAGTAATGTGCAGGAATGGTAACTTCTCATGTTCATTTGCTATTTTACTGCCTGTCTATTTCGCAGGTTTCACAGAAAATCCCTCAGACATTTTATGACCAGCTGGCAGAATCTTGGGTGAGTGCTGATTCCATTCATGCAACAATTACATCATTTTCCTCAAGGATCTGGCAGCTCAGTACATCATATTATGACATTCAAAAATAAGTCTTTACTTACAGTTTTTCTGGTGGTGTGGCCTGTAATAATCAGATTATTCCAGGAAAACACCATGAGTAGATATCTATCAATTTCCCTATGTTGATCAACGTTCTGTGCTCTGTATCACCCCCCCAAAAAAAAAGTCAACATAACAGGATCTTTAAAACAAACATTTCTGTTTCCGTAGTTCTCTTACTGCCCTGAATGAAACCCAAAAGCTTCCTTCTTATTTCAAAGTATTGTTCCCTAAGAATTACTTAACAATCCATGAAAATAACTAAATATTTATCTGTAATGCCGTACTGATAAAATTCCAGGGTATTAAATAAGCTGAAAAAAATTATCAATTTTACATGTAAAAGTGCTAATCAGTTGTAAAAATGCATAGCACTTGGCACAGAATGGTAGCAAAATTCAAAAATATAATTGTATTAACTTTGTCTACTGTGCCATTCACTCACTGGGGGGAAAAATAGCAGTCTACAGCTATGCATTTTTGGAAACAGCATTACCCCACTTTGCGGAACATTTTGCTACGCTATACCAGCTATTTAAAACTATGAATTCCATAGGCAAAGGTCCTCAGACATTTGAAAGTAAACATCAGTTGTTGCCATTTTACAATCTGCTGTACATTAGTGTGTGTGCGTGTGTGTTTTATGGGTAGGTGGATGTACTGAGCTGTTAGGACCATGAGGAAAATGATGTCATTGTTGCCTGAATGGAATGAGCACTCACCCAAGATTCCATCAGCTGGTTTAAAAATGTTTGAAGGATTTTCTGTGAAACCACAAAATAGGGGAGCATTAAAATAATAACTGTACATGACAAATAGCAATTTCTTCATTTTCTATTAACAAATAAGGCCTGGTTATACTTATTTTAGGGAAAAGAAGTAAAGTTTTTAATATGCTTGTAATATATCTACAGTTGATCTTTAAATAGTGGTATGATATGCACGGTTTCCCATGCAGCAGGGAAAATTCCCTACATAAGAGATATATTAAAGAGATGCATTATTAGAGCTGTAAGGTGGTTAGTACTCTAGTTTCAGGAAAAAAAAAAAAAGGTATATTTTATCTGCTCCAGCGCTCTTCTTCATGTCTTGAGAGGGCAGGAGGTCTTCTACTTGTTAAAAAGTTAGGTTTATAAGTAAACTTGGCATGATCTGAGACAGGGGGGGGTCCAGTTTCTGGGCTGTGAGCAGTGTGGGGTTGAAGATTTGCAGCTGGAGACTTGTCGAATGCCAGTCCCTCGGTGGCAAAGTGTCTGTTTAATTCCGCTAAGAAAGTAAATCCATCAGTGAACACTGTGATTGGTTGATAATTTTGGTCGGAATGGAGGGTCGTATTTTTTTTACCTTCTAGTTGCCGCAAGGTGTGCCAGACTTCTGCACTGTTGTTGTTAGCAAGTCCAGAGCATTTAGGTAGTATTAGGTTGTAACAGTTCTAACAAGCCTGGTACAGGAGCTTCTTGCCCTCCTAAACGCATTCCAATCAGAGTTTGTCTTTGTGAGTTGCGCTTTACCCCAGAGCTCATCTCTTTCTAGAATGGCTTTTTTTAGTTCATGGGTGAACCAGGGACACATTTTTTTTTAATTCTGAACTTGATGATAGGGGCATGCCTATTAATTAGATTGACTATGCTATTCTGGAAGTAATTACAGGCTTTGGTGACTGGGGTTGCCAGATAGAAATCCTGTCAATCGATGCTGTTTGTCGGACAGAAAGTCAGCTGGGTTAAACTTTCGGGAACTCCTTTTGAAAATACATTTTTGAGCCGTGATTGATTTAATTGAGTTCCTGATGCACACTACCAGGTTGTGATTGCCGATATCACTGTGGAAAACTACAGCGCTAGAGAATCTGTGGGGTGAGTTTGTAAGGATGAGATCTAGTAATGAGCTGTTTTTAGGGTTTTTGGTGTTAAAGCACGTGGACTCGACTGTGAGCTGTGAAAACCCAGTGGAATCACACAATTCTGAGAGCACCAGATTTTTTGCTGAGCCAGTCGAGGTTAAAGTCTCCAAATATGACTGATTCAATATTTGTCGATTCTAGGAAGGAATTCAATTGAGTTAGAATTTCCAAGCCTCCTGAAGGGGGTCTATAACAGCCTATGATATTGATGTTCTTGGATGGAGATAATGCTAGGTTTAATATTATGCATTCAAATTGTTTGGGTTTGCAGAACATATATAGATACCCCCCCTCTCCAAAACTGCCTATATGCCCTGAAGATGTTATACGATGGTAGTGCAGTTTCATTGTTTGTGGTAGTTCCTTTCAGCCATATTTTTTCCATTAGCACATTATATCTTCTAGACACTAGAGGGCTATATCTCTGACAGGAGTGAAATGTACTGTGTCCACTCCACCACTAGCAGGTTATACCTATCCAACACCCAAGTCTGCTATCCTTATCGCTCTGTGCGCGCACTATCTGCCTCCTCTCTCCCTGCAGACATACACCAAGTCAAATAACACCTATGCTCCTCTCTTAATCATCATCTTTCTCTTCTCACTTAGCTATCACGTCACAACACCCACCTCGCAACTCACACACTACCTCGTGACTAGTGGCATACCATGGAGCACTGTGCCGCATGACACAGCTCAGTCTCTCTCACCCACACATACCACCCTGGGAAATAACCAGTACAATCTTCATCTGGAGTACCCCTCCTCCTCCAGTTTCTCACCCTGTGCAGTAATTCTCCTACTACAAAACCAACCTCAAGGAGACAACCTAAGTCAGCGAAACTTCTTGCCCACCATCTTGCAAGGATAGCATTTCTCCTACTACTTCATGCTGGAAATGTCCACTCGAATCCAGGTCCCCAGCAACTCTGAACTCTCAACCCTGCAAACTTGGGTCCCTAGTGATTGCCTCTGATAATATACACAACTTGCTGCCCAAGCTTGATGACCTCCAGGTCTGGGTGTCTCTTCATAACCCCGATATCCTCGCTCCTAATTAAACCAGGTTCTCTCCCAACATTAAAGAAAATGCAGTATTCATTCCCGGCTGTGTGCTTTTCAGGCTTGACCATATTGGGAAACGAGGTGGTGGCTGTGCCATTTATTTGAAGGACACCCTTACAGGACAAGTCCTCCCTCTACCTTCCCCTGCCAAGAACTCCCAAATGTTGGTGGTTAAAATACTTCTTGGCCAGCAAGGTAAATCACTCACAGTCATATCTGTGTATATCCCCCTTGTGAACAAGAAGCTGGATTTCAATTGGACACTGACTTCCTTGACAATCACCCCCACCGCAGTGAGACAACCGTCATGGGAGACTTTAATGTGAACTGGCTGGCTCCTGAAGCTAGCCCCTACACAGATGCCATTGCTGCAATAGCTATCGCCCAAATGGTTCCTACCCCCACAAGATTCAATTACAGGACCGGCTGTAGCACTCTGCTTGATCTGATCCTCACCACCCATCTTAACAGAATCACTAACACTGTAGTACACTCTCTTAGTGACCATTTCCCTGTAATCTACAGATGGTCGAATAAGGCAACCAAGTCAAAGGCCACTTTCTGCCACCAGTGTGTCCTAAAGAAAGGAATGCTTCCCCAATTCCTTGCTGCTCTCTTGCAGACTGACTGGTCACCCTGTGACTCAATGAGCAGCATTAACGTGGCCCTCAATTAGTTCATTACCCAGTTCAACAAAGTCTGCAACAACCCCCAAAAGAAAACTCAGATCCTCCAACAGCCCCTAGATTACCCCCAGGCTATTCACTTTGATAAAGCACAGGGATAATCTCTGGCACCGTGCCATGGCATCTGAGCAACAGCCAGACTGGCAGCGCTATAAAGCTGACATAAATCAGTGCACCCAGACTGTGCATAGAGCCAAACAGGAATTTTACAAACGTGAGCTAACAAACACATGGGGTAACAAGCAAGTCCTTTTGAGGGAACATTAAATGCCTCACAGGGAAACCCAACAAATCCTCATCCTCCTCCATGCCTGAAGTCAATGGGATTGTCATCCAGGATCATAAAAAAACTGCTGACACCTTTAACCACGCATGTATTGATCTTAGCAGTGTCCTACCCCCTAACTTTTTTGATGACTCCACCCTGCCTAGTCCAAATAGTAAAACCAACCACTCCAGGACAACCCCCCCTTTCTATTTCAGGAGAATATCCCTTGCTGAATCCAGGAAATACCTTCAAAAAGTCCTAGGCAAATCCAGATTCAGCAGTGATACACTGGATCTTAAACTTCTCTCACTGTCCCCCGAAGCCATCCTACTCCCGCTTACTAAACTCCTAAATCCCTCACTCTCCCTCAAACAGTTCCCCTAGCTCTGGAAAACAGCCATCGTCACACCTGTGCACAAACCAGTGATGGGTCCCTGCACGCCAATTACCACCCCATCTCCATCTTACCACCACTGTCCAAGGTGCCTGAACATATTGTTTCGGACCAGCTCTCTGTAACACCTCCACAAAGATAATCTACAGTGTCCACAGCAGCATGGCTTTCAAAAAGCCCATAGCACTGCCACTGCCCTTCTTGAATTTACCAGCCATATACACAAAGCCCTTGACACAGGACACATACTAGGTGCAGTGTACACTGACACCGAAAACCATCGGTTTCTGCTGGATTCCCTCTCTATTCTTGGCCTTTCACATGAGGTCACGAATTGGTTTGAAAGAAAAAATTACTCACCTTAGTAATGTTGTTTTTTCTAATGGAGTCTTGCTATATTATGACATATGCAGTTTGTCCCAGCCTTAGGACTGCTCCGGAGGTGAAAGAGTTAACTTCCATGCCAGGCATGGAATCTTGAGCGCGAGCTCGGTTGAAAAAACTCTGTCTGTTGATCTTCAAACTGAAACTGTCAGATCTTTACGAGCAAAACTCACTAAGGTTCTGTGTGGAAGCTGTAAACTTACACTAGCCAACTGGCTACTGAAATATTAACACATTTTTCTGGTCCCAAAACCAAGACTCAAGTCAGGGGATCCAAAAAATAAAATAAAATAAAATACAATACAACACCCAAACACCCCAAAAAGAGGGGTGAAAACACAAGGTGGGCATCATTAAGTGCCAACACTGCACTGCCACCCACATCCAAAACCGAGGTTCTGAGAGGGGGCAGGCGGGGGGTCATAATATGGCAAGACTCATTAGAAGAAACAACATTACTAAGGTGAGTAATTTTTCTTCAAACAACATGAAGTCTTGCTATGTTATGTTTATATCTGAACTACACAGCAGTACCTCCATGGAGGAGGACAGAACCTACTTAGGAAATAGGCTCTGAAGCACAGCTTGCCAAACCCGAGCATCACTCCTAGCCTGGATGTCCAGGGAGTAATGCTTGGTGAAAGTGTGAACTGTTTTCCAGGTAGCTGCTTGACATATATCTAAGATAGGGATGTCTCTGGCCGCAGCTAGGGATGCAGCTGTACCTCTGGTAGAGTGAGCCCTCAGGCCTGAAGGGGGAACCTTACCCAGTTTTTGATAGCAAAATTGGATACAAGAGACAATCCACCTGGCAATGGATCTTTTAGTGGCAGGTTTCCCTTTACCAACCTCACCATAAGTGAGGAACAGTTGGAGGGAGTCAAACCTGTGACCCTTGGTACACTCTATGTAGTAACTAAGAGCTCTCTTTACATCTAAACTGTGCAGCCTCCTCTCGCCAGAGGAGGAATGGTCAGTGAAGTACACTGGAAGAGATATAGATTGATTAAGGTGGAAATCTGAAACCACCTTAGGCAAGAATTTCCTGTTAGTCCTGAGGACTACCTTATCTCTGTGAAAGGAGATAAAACCAGGCTCCACTGACAAAGCTTGTAATTCACTTATGCGCCTAGCAGAAGTGATGGCTACTAGAAACACAGTTTTGCAAGTCAAGTACTTAAGCTCTGCTGAAGACAAAGGCTCAAAGGGGGGTTGCATTAGCTGAGCAATGCAAACATTAAGATCCCAGGTAAGAGCATGGTCCCTGAATGGAGGGTTGGTGTGAAGCAATCCCTTGAAAAACTTGGAGAATACAGGGTAAGCAGAAAGAGAAGAGGGCTTTCCTGCTGAAATAAAAGCAGAGACAGCTGCCAAATGCATTTTCAGGGTAGCTGGCCTCAGCCCCAAAGTATTTAGATGGACCATATAGTCCAGGACTGTGGGAAAGTCAGCAGATTCTGGGGAAATATGCTTTCCAGAGCACCATATGGAAAACCTTTTCCATTTAGAATTATAAGTAGCCCTGGTGGAAGGCTTCCTAGAAGCTTTCAAGATATCGAGTACACCTTGAGAAAGGTGTAGGTCAGCAAACTCTAACTCCTCAAGAGCCAGGCCTTGAGGTTGAGGAATTTGAGATTCGGATACCAAACTCTCCCCTGGGCACAGGTTAACAGATTGTGATTCCTGGGGAGACACAGGGGAAGGTGGACTGCTAAGGATAGAAGGAGTGGATACCAGGGCTGTCTGGCCCAATCTGGAGCAATCAGAATCATCTTGCAAGGTTGAGATCTGATTTTGACTAGCACCTTGAACAAAAGAGGAAAGGGGGGAAGGCATAGAGGAACTTCCCTTCCCAATCGAGGAGGAAGGCATCCAGAGGGACTGAGCCCAACACTGGGGGCCTGCAACACAAAAGCGGAAGTTGGTGATTGTCTGGGGCTGCAAAAAGATCTATCTGAGGGGTGCCCCACCTGGCAAATACTAACCCCAGTACTAGGGGATCCAGTGACCATTCGTAATGGCCCTGGGAAATCCTGCAGAGAGCATCTGCCAGGACATTGTCCTTACCTGGGAGGTGAACTGCCATGAGGGAGGTGTTCAGGGAATAAGCCAGAGACCACAATTTCATTGCCTCGGTGCACAAGGCCGAAGACCGAGTGCCCCCTTGTGTTGATGTACCACATTGTAGTGGTGTTGTCTGTTCTGACCTGTACCACTTTGTTCTGAACAGATGCAGAAAAAACCTGAAGTGCTAGAAAAACAGCTCTGAGTTCCAACAGATTGATGTGGAGCAGAGATTCCTGAGGGGACCACAATCCCTGGGTGGTGAGGTCGCCCATGTGAGCTCCCCATCCCAAGAGGGACGCATCTGTAGTAAGGGTCAAGGAGTGAGATTGAGGGATGAAAGGAACTCCCTGTCTCAGATTGCTCTGATCCTGCCACCACTGCAGGGCCTGGATCAGGGTTCGAGTTACTGGGATCAATTTGGTTAGAGGATCTCTCCTTTGAGACCAGAAGGCTCTCAAATGGAACTGGATGTCCCTCATCTGAAATCTTGCTCCTTGCACTACAGCTGAGGAAGCAGCCATGTGGCCAAGGAGCTGTAGAAAGTGCCTTGCTGGTCGAGAGACCTGCAGAGTGAAGGAAGAGGCCAGAGCCACCAGGGTCTTTACTCTTTCTAGAGGAAGGAAAGCTCTGGCCTGCTTTGTGTCCAGTTCTGCGCCTATGAAGGTGAGTAGCTGAACAGGCTCTAGAACTGACTTTGGAAGATTGAGAATACCTAGAGATGTAAGCAGCTGCTGGGTAACCTGAAGGTGTGATTTGACTTGGTCTGGAGACTGACCCACTATGAGCCAGTCGTCCAGGTAAGGAAAGATGGCAATCTTTTGCCTTCTTAAGTGAGCAACTGCTACTGCCAGGCATTTGGTGAATACCCTTGGGGCAGAGGTGAGGCCGAAGGGCATTGCTCTGAACTGGTAATGGCTTGAGGGCAGTTCGAATCTGAGGTACTTTCGGTGGGAGCGTCTGATGAGAACATGGAAGTAGGCATCCTTGAGGTCCAGGGACGCTAGCCAGTCCCCTGGCCTCAGGGAGGGTAAAATAATTCCCAGAGTCACCATTTTGAATTTTGGTTTTAAAAGGTGCTTGTTTAGGTATCTTAGATCCAGGATGGGCCGCCATTCTCCTGTCTTTTTTGGGGTAAGGAAGTACCTGGAGTACAGTCCTTTGCCCTGGCGTAGGGGAGGAACCCTTTCTACAGCTCTGAGAGCCAGGAGGGTTGAGACTTCTGTTTCCAAAGCAAGAGCCTCTGATGGATTTGCAGGTGGAAAGGATCTGGTTCTCATCTTTGGAAATTTTTTGAAGCTGAGAACCAGTCCCTGGCTTACTACTTCCAGGACCCACTTGTCTGATGTTAAAGACTCCCAGTCCTGAACGAAGTAAGCCAGCCTGCCCCCTACAGGTAATGGAGAATCGGCCCTGGGAATCCCATCAGGGTGCCTGTTTGGCAGGAGCTTTAGGCTGAGGAGTGGGAGCAGGCCTGCTCGCACCCCGTCTGCCTCTCCCTCTGAAGAACCCCCTCTGGGCATAAGCTGAAGAGGAGGCCTGGGCTTGTTAAAAAGGCTTGTGAAAAGGCCTGCCCCTGCCCCTGGAAAGCTGCCTCTGAGGAGTGGCTTGCCTCTCTTTGGCCTGTGCACTCCTATAAGTGGTCCTATATTCATGCATTTTCTTTATGTAATTCTCTGTCTGCTCCCCAAACAGAGAATTACCCAAAACAGGGAAATCCATGACCTTAGCCTGGGTATCCTGTGACAGGCTAGTACACCTGAGCCAAGCCATTCTGCGAAAAGCCACAGATGTAGCCATGACTCTTGAAGATACATCATTAGAGTCCACTGCAGCATGGAATTGCACCTTGGATGCCTTAATAGCATCAGCAGCCACCTGTTCCAGCTCCTTGGCAAGCTGGCCAGGGACCTGTTTCGCTAAAGCCATAACAGTATCCCATCTGGATTTCTGGTATCTTGCAACATAGGCCATATAATTTGCCTGTCTGAGTCCCAAGGATGCTGCCATGTATTGTTTCTTTGCCATGGCATCAATCCTCCTGGAGTCCTTGTCAGGGGTGTGTGAAGCCAAGGGAATAATTGCCTTATCACAGGCTGCAGCCTGCACTACTCCAACATGGCTGCATTGTTGTGAAAGGAACTCCGTATCAGAGCCTGACAATGTGTACCTCCTGGCCATCTTTTTATCCACAGGAGGTAAAGAACTAGGAGCTTTTAAAATCTTTATTGTCTGTTTCCTAAAAGATTTATGTAAAGAAACAGATAATCTCCTGGACTCTGGGATATCCATCATTTCCACATAGTCAGGCTCCTCTTGTTCATCCACAGTTTCTTCCAAAGGAAGCTGGAGGGTTTCAGCAACTTTTTTATAAAACAGAAAATGAGATGGGGACTCAGAAAGCCTAGGGGGAGACACTCCTGAAGGTCTGTCTGGGGAGATGTCCGGTTCAATGGGCACATCCAGACTTTCAAAATCACATTCACTCTCTTCATAATCCTCCTCCCCCTCCTCCAGTTCATAAAATTCTTCTATATCATATTCTTGAACCGGTGGAACCGACCGTTTACCTGATGGTGCCGGTTCGGACGGAACCGGGGAAAGCGACTGGACAATTTGGATCGCTTTGGCTATCTCTGCAGCGGTTGGAGAAGGAAATTTTGGCTCCACACCTGCTGATTTTCTAGTCCTCTTTGCTGGAACTGGCTCCTCCGAGTCAGCTCTTCGTTTGCCCGAGGAAGTATCACCCTGGTCAGAGGGCACTCCCTCCGGTTCGGTTGGCACCGAACCGGGCTGGCCATCCGGGTCAACGGACTTTTTGGCCTCTCGTTCCCTGAGCCTACCAACTCTCTTATCCAGGGTAGCTGCAGGGAAATTCTTGCAAATCTGGCAGTCTGCATTGAGGTGGTCAAACCCAGACAATAAACACATGGTGTGTGGGTCAGCCTTGGCAAGGCTTCCCACAGACACTACCAGTGTTGAAACCAGTGGGCCCAGTTTTCTTTGGGTTTCTCAGACATAATGCCAGCCTAACCAAAAACTTGCCCTTTTCCGGCAAATCGCCAAGCAAGACACCCTTATCGGTTCCCAACCGTGTCACGGGTCGTGGAAAAAACCGTAATGAAATCCGTTTTTTTTAGAACCGATAAGAACCGGGAACCACACTCTAAATGTAGTTTAACAAATTTTAACAACAACCTGATCGGTTCAAACCGAACCGATAACAACGTTTACAAGTTCCACACAGAGAAAAGTAAAACCTATCTATTACTTACGATACCACAGACAGAGCTTGAACCGACCGGTTGCGGTTAAAATATACAAATGCGGTTTGAAAACCGAGAAATAACACTTTTTTAACCGACAAATGAACCGAGCAGTAAGAGGAATCTCCGGAGCGACTGTTCAGTGAGTCGGAGTAAAGAATCTGACAGTTTCAGTTTGAAGATCAACAGACAGAGTTTTTTCAACCGAGCTCGCGCTCAAGATTCCATGCCTGGCATGGAAGTTACTGCACCTCCGGAGCAGTTCTAAGGCTGGGACAAACTGCATATGTCATAATATAGCAAGACTTCATGTTGTTTGAAGCTATCTTACAGACAGGAGCCAACAAGTTAAGATCAATGACACACTTTCCTGTAGCCTCCCGGTGCACTCTGGAGTACCCCAGAGATTCATCATTGACCAGCTATTATTCAGCCTCTTTATTAACAACCTCCCAGCAGATTGTGCAAATAAAATGATACTTTATGCAAATGATGCAGTGCTCTTTTCTACTCATACTGACCCTGTCCCTCTCTCCTAGGATCTCCAGAAGAACTTCAGTCGTGCAGAATCTTGCTTTGATCAGCATAGACTGCTGATGAACCATAAAAAAAACAATGCCATGTTGTTTTATAACTCCCATAGAAAATTTAGAACGGGCAGCCTTACCATCCGCAACAAGCAACAACTACCACTCAACCAAGTGCATGAGTTTAAATATCTTGGCATTACCCTTGACTCCACTCCTTCCTACAATACGCATGTCCACCTCATCTCCAAAGCCATTAATTCAAGGACTGGGGTCCTTTACCATCACCGCCACTGCCTGACCAACAAAGCCATGCGCACTGCTGTAACTAGCTCTATCCTGTCCATTACTGACTACAGGCTAGTCTTTTACGGGGCAGCTTTAGATAACCACTCTAAAGAGAATCAGGACATCTCTTAAGTGCTGCAGACTTGCCACAGGAACAGGTAAGCATATGCATACCTGTGCTCTATACAAACAATCCAACTGGCTCAATCTTGATGGTAGTTTAGCCTATCAGACCTGCTTCCTGGCAAAGAAAATCTGCTTTTGTCTCACCCCTCCTGTAATACATGCTTTACACATAGTACACTCAAACCCAAGTATCTTGTTCCATTCTGCAGTACCTCCCAGGCTCAGCATGCCTTCTTTAGCAGGGCCCCAACACTAATGAATGGCCTCCCTACTATAGTCTCAGATGAGAATAAACCTGGCCCATACAAGCACAAACTACATCAGAACCTCACTAATCTCAACGAGTGTGACTGCACCCCCTCAGCCTATGGGTCGCCCGCTCTCTCCTCAAGCCCTTGCTGCCCACTACATAGAAACATAGAAGTTGACGGCAGATAAGGACCGCAAGGCCCATCCAGTCTGCCCATTTCTTTTTCTACCTTATAAATGTGCCATCGGCCTTTGCTCTGTCAGTGGCCTATCTATTCATAGTCATTTGTATTGCTCCCTTATGCCTATCCCATGCCTGTTTGAAGCCCTGCACTATATTCATAGCCACCACTTCTTGTGGTAAGCCATTCCATGCATCTACCACCCTTTCTGTGAAAAAGATTTCCTCATTCCCCTTAATCGGCCTCCCTCTAATCTCATGCTGTGTCCTCTTGTCCTGCTATTTTCTTACATTTAAACATGTTAGACTCTTTCCTTGTTTATGCCCTTAAGGTGTTTAAATGTCTCGATCATATCACTCTCTCCCTCCTTTGCTCAAGGGTATACATATTGAGCTCCGTTAATCTGTCCTCATATGTCTTCTGATGCAGTCCCTGCACCATTTTGGTTGCCCTTCTCTGGACTGCCTCAATTTGGTTAATGTCCTTGTGAAGGTGTGGCCTCCAATACTGCACGCAGTACTCAGATGGGGCCTAACCAATGTCTTGTACAGAGGATTATTACCTCCCTCTCACGACTTGTGATACCCCTACTAATACACCCTAACACCCCCTAGCCTTACCTACTGCTTTAGAGGTCTGCTTGGATGATTTTAGGTCATCAGTGATGATGATGCCCAAGTCTCTTTCTTCCTTTGTGACTGCTAGCAACTCCTCCCAGCCTATAAGTGGCTCAGGGTTTCTCTTCCCTATGTGCATGATTTTGCACTTCTTTGCAGTAAATCCAGTTGCCACTCTTCTGACCATTCTGCTAGTTTATCCAGATCTCTTCTCATTCTGCCCACCCCATCTGGATCATCTACTCTGTTGCAGATCTTGGTGTCATCTGCAAACAGACAAGCCTTACCCTCTAGTCCATCTGCGGGTCACTAATGAAGATGCTGAATAGGACTGGCCCCAGGACTGATCCCTGAGTACCCCACTTGTGACTTGCATCTCTTCTGACTGTATACCATTTACCACCACTCTCTGTTTTCTGCCAGTCAACCAGTTTGCCACCCAGTTGACCAACTTCTGACCCACCCCGAGCCTACCTAGCTTATTTATCAATCTTCTATGTGGAACAGTGTCAAAAGCTTTGCTGAAGTCAAGGTAGGCGACATCAACTGCTCCCCCTTGGTCCACCACGCTGGTTACCCAGTCAAAGAAATCTATGAGATTAGTTTGACAGGACCTTCCTTTTGTAAACCCATGCTGTCTTGGATCCTGTGCCCCTATGGATTCCAGGTGTTGCACTATCCTTTCCTTAAGGTGCCTCCATAATCTTGCCCACTACTGAGTAAGACTGAGCGGTCTGTAGTTCCCGCCTCCTCCTGCTACCACTCTTATGGGTGGGATCACATGAGCCCTTCTCCAGTCTTCTGGGACCTCTCCTGTGCTCAGAGACTCACTAAACAATTCTGCTAATGGCTCTGCTAGTTCCTCCTTTAGCTCCTTAAGTACCCTGGGATGTATGCCATCAGGTCCCATTGCCTTATCCACCCTGAGCTTAGCAAGCTCTTGTAGGACCCTTTCTTTTGTGAAGGGAGTAGTGCTCACCTCCCTCCCCCCTGTGTCCATGATGCTGAGCTGTGGGCCCTGCCTACCTTCTCTTCAGTAAATACTGAGCAAAAGTATCTGTTTAGGATAGATGCCTTTACAGGGTCCTCCTCCTCACATGCTCCCTTTTCTCCATTAAACAGCAATACCCCCTCTGGACTTTCTCCTTTCACTAATGTATCTATAGAAAGTCTTGTCACCTTCTTTTACTGTTACGTGCTAGTGTTTCCTCAGTTTGGGACTTGCCTGCCTTACTGCCTTACCTGCTTCCCTTAGGGCAGTTTGGTATGCCTCCTATCTTCATCCGCTGTGTTCCCTTATATTTTCTGAAGGCCAGCCTTTTGGCTCTGACCTTTTCTGCTACTGTATTTGAGAACCAAAGTGGTTTCTTTCTTCTTTACACTTCCTTTTCTGTCTAACACAATGGGATGTTGCTTCAAGTATTGTATCATAATGCTTGCCCACTTTTACCTGTACCTCCTCACCTGTGTTTCTTTTGCCAGGGCTAGCTTAACTCTGTTGGCCATCTTATCAAAGTCAGCTCCTCTGAAGTCCCATATTTTTGCCTTGGAATGGGATGATTTAGATGTAGTAGCCAAATTGAACCATACCATGTGATGGTCACTGGCCCCAGGTGACCTTCTACCTGGAGATCTGTGATCCCTTCTTTGTTAGTCAGTACTAGATATAGGATAGCCCTGTCTCTTGTGGGTTGCTGTACCAGTTGTTTGAGGCCCTCCTGCAGGAATCCACTATGAGTCTAGTTTGGCAGATGTTCCTGCTGGTATTGACCAATCTGTATCTGGCATGTTGAAGTCTCCATTATCAGAACCTCCCTTTAGCTGTCATGTTTTGTATATCTTCTAACAGTAATGTGTCTATGTCCTCCCTCTGGTCTGGGGCCTGTAGACAACCCCAGTTCTTATGGCTGTCCCATTTCCTGTTTCAGGGTGACCCACAGTTCTTCTGGCTCCATATGTGTATTCTGAATTTCTGTAGCTTTGGTATTTTCATTAACATACAGGGCCACTCCTCCCCCTTTTGCACCTCGGTCTCTTCTGAACAATACACATAGCCAGGTACTGAAGTCTCCCAAGTGTGGTTACTGGTAAACCACGTCTCACTAATTGCTACTATGTCCAGTTTAGCCTCTGACATTATTGCCTGCAGGTCTGGGATCTTATTTCCCAGGCTGTGAGCATTGTGTACATGATTTTCCATTGGCCAGATTTTGGTGTGTTAGTTGTTGGGTGAAGTTTGGCATTACCCTGTGCATCGTGGGGAGACAAACCTTTTTTCTTACCTGGTGATGCAAATGAGCAGCAAACACGCTGAATTCCTGTTTGACCACTAGCTGAGGGGAGGGTGTTCTTCCCATTCGGCGTGGGTGCTGCACCCTCTCCCATTGCTAGTTTAAATATTCTGCAAAGATGTCAAACTTCTGCCCCAATGCACTGACTCCTCTTTAGTCAGATGCAGTCCATCAAATTTAAGAACTTTCGCTCCCAGAACTGTTGCCAGTTCCTACAAATCTGTGTCCTTTCCTGGCACCAGTCCTTGAGCACGTGTTTAGCTCCCTATCTCCCCTTCTCTGACCTTCCGTCCATCTGCTCCCTTCTCCCAGACTGGCAGGATCTCAGAGAAGGAGATGCCAGACGAAATAGATGATAGTTTGTCAACCAGCCCTAGTCAGGTGTTCCTTGGTCTCCACTACTCCGGCTGGCGGGATCGTAGTCCCTATGTGTACTAGGACATCAATGTTTTCTCCTGCTTTGTGAACAATTTTGCAATGCGGTCAGTGTCTCTCCATGCTGGTGTACCTGGGAGACATCTGACCATCACCCCTAGCTGGAGATGGGTATCAACTCCCGAATCATGGAGTCTCCTATGATCAGAAGTTTTTGGATTTCCTTTGTGCTTGTTTAGTTTGGTTCCTGATTTGGGTGAGTATTGTTGTGCTAGCTCCTGTGCCATGTGTCCTGCTCTGCAGTGTCTTCTGCCTCTTTATTTGATTTCAGAGATGAGGCAGATACCTGTTTGTAGTGTTTATATGGTTTTGGAGGTAATGTGTTGGAGAGCAGAGGTGATGGGGCACCTGATTTGCTCCTCCTAACCACCTGCCAACCTCCTGGACCAACTACCCTCTGCGGTCGAGGTTTTCTGTTGGATGCTGGGGAAATGGCGGGTGGTTCTTATAATGTATTTCCTCTTCAATATGAAATTTGGGCGTGCAATCTCTGCCCATGCTGCCGGAGCTGAGACCTAAGATCTCCAAGGCCCAGCATGTGGGACAGTATCCTAAATCCTGTAAGACTGTCCTTCTGAAAATTGTTCCACAGTACCTGCAGTTAATGAAATCCATTCCAAATAAGTTGCTGGATTTGTAACCTAGTCAGAGTAATTAGAAGGAAAAAAATGCAAGTAATGGTTTAATTGTGCTTTGTTTAACTTGTTATAACAAGTTAAATTACTAGTGCCTTGTAAATGAGATCACCTTGTAGGCCCCACTGATCCGCCCCTTCCTGCTCTGCCACAGGAAATGTCACAACTGTGGTACCCTATAAAAGGAGTGTGGCGTAGGTGGTTGGGGATGGGGTGGGTGGCTGGGCCCTTCCCTGCCTAAAAGAAGAACCACGAGCGAAAGAACAAGGAGGTAGAGCAGAAACAATCAGTCAACAACAAATGCAGTAACCCTGAAAGCTTATCTAATGTTAGATAAAACTGTAAAACCTGTAAGCACCACCTGTAATAATTTCAGAGAAGATATACCCGTAAGAAACACTTTGCTCCAGAGAAAAATAAAGCAGTAACAGAAGATATACCTTGCAAAGACAATTTGAATCAGAAGATTACAGCAGTAATCTGTTAGCACACACCTGTAGGCACACCTTGTAATAATGCAGAAGAAGGTATACCAGCAACAACAATTTGAATCAGAGAAACATAAAGCAATGAAATGTTAGCAACAAACAGTAGCAATCCCTGTGAGTAAAAAATAAAAACACCACCACACAGTAAATCTGCTTAGCCAAACTAAGTCTTAATCCTTCTCCCTTGCTCTGGTAAGTTTCTCTACTCTGCCTTTCAAGCAGTCTTAGAAGGAAAGAGCTCAGGTGAAGCTAGGTGCCTTGGCCAGCAAACCAAGTCTTCTACCTACACTAGATTACTCTCTCCCCTCCTGACCACCTCTTTTCCCCTCCCTCCTCTAACCACCTGGTCCTCCACTCCTATCCCTCTCCGTGTGTTACCCTTGGCCTAAACACTTTTCATTTCCCCGACTACCCTCCTCCTCCTCCATTTGCCACACTCCTTCGCTCCCCCCCCCCGTGACATACCACCTGCTTACCCTCACTGCGTTACCCTTGGTTCTCTCCCACACTCCCTCCCCTTTCTCCTTTCTCCCCTCCTTGCCACGGCACTTCTGTTGCTTAGCACTTTGTGACAATACTACAATCTTGGCAGCATTTCTACCTCCTTGTTCTCCCTCTACACTGCACGCCTTTCGTGGTGTTCATCAAACCCCTCACTATTCTGCTCCCCTCTCCAACCTTGCTGTACATCTTCTTGATTATGTTTTCCCTGTAATTTAGGACTATGCTACCTGTAGCGATTGACTATATGTTACTTGGACCTATTGTATCTACTGTTTTTTACATATGATGCCAATTTTCTCGATGTTTTCTGTACCCATTACATGCAACCCAAACCAACTTTATGTGTAATGGTTGTTGTCAGTGTTTTATGATGCTCAGTTATTAACTGTATGGATTTCTCTTTTATTTGATCCCTATGTATGTTTATACTTCTCATGTTGACACGGAACCCGTGTAAATGAACCAATGGTTCAAAGGTATTTGTAATCCTAGTACTAAATAAATAAAATTTAAAAATAAATAAATAAAAGGACCAGTACGTCAAGTGAGGTATGGGATCCCCAGGATTGCAGTAAAACTAATTTGATGAACAAACTGCAGATGTCAACTGACAAATTTTAGGCCTTTTAACTAAGCAAAAATTGTAGGAGAGAGTAGGGACAAAAGGGGACACGCATGTGAAGGCTGGCCAGCGGAACGGTGGGTATGGCTGCTGCCATTAGGCCCAACAATCTGAGGTCCACCCTGGCAGGAATGTACAGAATCTCAGCGACTTCCTGAGCTTGGGCTAAGAGGCACTCTGCCCAGTCTTGGGCAGGAAGGCCTTGTGCCGAGTCCAGAACCGCCCCTATGTATTGCTGCCTTTGGGACGGTACTAGAAGTGACTTGGGCAGGTTGAAAGTAATGCCCAAGGAGTGGAAGAGCTGGAGGGTGCGCTCCAGAGTCAGCAAGAGCTGTTCCCTGGACGGAGCCTTGAGGAGCCAATCGTCCCGATAAGGGAAGATGTACAGTCCCGCTCTTCTGAGAGCTGCTGCAACCGCTGTCAAGCACTTGGTAAAGACTCACGGCACAGAGGATAAGCCAAAGGGCAGCACTTTGAACTGATAATGCTCGCCCTGATGGGTGACTCTCTCCAACCCCCTGAAACTCCTCAGCGAGTCCAGTAATACTGAGCTCTATGGCATGCAAGCTGTGGCTTTAAAAGGGGAACTGTCAGCAATAAAAGCCACACACCCAAGTGTGAGACTGATCCCAGATAGCCCTCTGTGTGCAAAAACACTTTTTTCACCTAATGATTACTGCAATGTAGTACACTGTATCAGGCTAATTTCATTGGCTTGTAAGCTGACATTTCCTCTGACCAGAAATGCCAGACTCCCCTGCAGCTGACATCAGAGGAGGACTGCAACAGTGGGGATTCAATAGCCTACAGTGAATGACAAGAGTTTTTTTTTTATAAGTTGTAATCTTCTGTTTGCTGGTCTGCTTTTCTCCTGGAACTAGATACAGTCATAGAGGACTGTACTAAGCCCATGAACACAGCAGGACCAGTAAAATCTGATTTTAGCCGAAAATCTTTGACGTGTATACTGCAGGCCATTGAATTTCCCAGCTCTGCAGTCCTCCTCTGATGTTACTGGGGATTCTGGGATTTCTGGTTACAGGAAATGGAATCTTAAAAGTCAGCAAAATTAGACCAATACATTCTACTATACTGCAGTAAACAGTAACTAAAAAAATGTTTTTTACACAAAGTGCAAATTGGAATTTGCGTGTGAGGCTCTTATTGCTGACAGTTCCCCTTTAAAGAGCAGCAGACGCCATTAGGACAGCTTTAACAAAACATTATTTAGACACAGTTCAGCTTGTATTTCACATTAGTTCTATATTTCTCATCCCCATTACTGACTATTGAGGCCATCTGCATGGAAAAGGGATCTTTGCTGCTGAAGAGTTTATCTATTCCTATTGCTTCCTCCCTACCCGAGGTCATAATTTTTTCTACAGGGCATCACTCTGGACAAACGCGTTACCGCCTGATATCTCTGGCCCTACTACTTTTGGATCCTTCAAACTCAGACTGTGTCGACACCTTATTGGCAGGAATTCCTGCAGGTGCCAGCGCTAAGACACCCATGCACCGACTGACTACCACTTCCCAGTCCCTATCCCTTGGGATAGACAAACCCTCGGCACTTAGCAATCCCCCCAACTTCGGGTTCCTGTCCCAGTCAAACCCATGCCTCTTTCCACACTGCCTTGCTTACCCTGCCCCTTTTCCCCCTTTCTTCTCCTGCTCCTCCTACTGACGCAGGCATACTTTGTACAATGCCGCCGCTTTCCTGTTCCTGGCTGGATTTTATGTACCCATTATGTTTAATACTCTCATTATCTGTTTTCTGAACTCTTGTTGTATTATTTGTAAATTGCCCTCAAGTCTTTTTTTTTTTGCCTTGTTGTTTAATGTATTTGACGTGGAACCTCTCATCGAGCATCCGCTCACAGGTATATTCAAGACTTCAATAAATAAAAAATAAAAATAATGTTCTACTTGTGACATCGCAATTACTTCCACAGCAACAGATTGTGATGTCACAACAGAGGACTATGTCCAGAAGTAGGGAGTAAGCTAAAGAGGCAGATGAACTCTAAGGGATGTAGAGCATGTTTCCATGCAAATTTCTCAGTAATGAGTAATGGGGAGGAGAAGTCTATTGAACAAATATAGAATGCAAGCTGAATTGTACCTAAATGTTATGTTTTTCAAAGTTTTCTTTCAGGTGTCTGTAGCTCTTTAAATAGCCACATAGTCCAGCCAGTCCAGTGCTACTGAGCTCTACGGTTTGCAAGCTGAGGCTGTTACATAGCCGCACAGTCCGGCAGACCAGTTCCTGGTTTAAAAATTCAAATGTTGGTACCTTCAGTGGTGCTTCTTAGGACAGGTCTGTGGAAAGGAGGAGGCAGGGTTACATGCAGACTACCAGACCAAAGAAAAATCCTCAGAGTCCTCTGCCTTCCTGGTGGCCGTATGAGATGGTGGTCGTGGGTGGGGAGAGTCACGGTAGCAGTTGAAAGTGACTCTCTCCGACCCCTTGAAACTTCTCAGCTAGTCCGGTGATACTGAGCTCTACGACTCGTAAGCTGCGGCTTTTAAGTAGCCGCACAGTCCAGCAAACCAGTTCTTTAAACAAATTCAAAAGTTGGCGTTTCAGTGGGGCTTCTTAGGGGGGAGAAAGCGGGGTTACCTGCGGACTACCAGACCAAAGAAAAATCCTCACCGAGTCCTCTGCCTTCCTGAGATATGAGACAGCGGTAGTAGTGGGGAGAGTCATGGTAGCAACTGAAAGTAACTCTCTCCAACCCCCTGAATCTCCTCAGCTGGTCCGGTGAGACAGCCTTGTCCTCCCGAGTCTTGAACCACATGGCACAGTCCCAAGAAAAACTCAGGCGGAATCTTTCACATCAAGACACGTTACATGAGCTCTGAGCAAGGTAGGGACAGAAAATTAAAGAAAACTGGTACATCAATCAGAGAAACATCAAGAAATAGACCTTGGGGCAGTGCTACTAAGGGTAGACCTCATGTTTCCAGTGTAGATGCACAGAATTTGATAGCCGATAAGGATCACTTAGCCCATCCAGTCTGCCCATTTCTCCCTTCCTACACCATTACATTAGACTGTGCCCAACCTATTCTCCCTCCGCCCTTCCTTTCTACTATGATTCCTTTGTGCTTATCCCATGCATACTTGAACCACACCACTGTTTTTGCCACCACCACCTCCTCCTCCGCTGGAAGGGAAGAAGCAGCAGAAAGATCTAAGGCATAGAGGAGCAAAGACTCAAGATAAAATAGAGGAATTTAGGCTCTAGCCAATAGCTTTTCCAAGGACTTTGCATGTGCTCAGGCACAACAATAAAGCCACAGAAGGAATCCAAATAGTTATAAATGTGCTTCAGCTCAATGTGCCTTTCCTTGTCAAAAAATTTCTAAATACATACATACATACAAATAAATATGAAACAAGTTATTCAGTAACATAGCCAGAGGGATATATTGTTTCACAAGAAAAGTTTGTTTTTTTTTTGGGGGCTACAGTACACTAAATAAACAATCATACAATAATAGTAGTAAGTCTAGATATGTAAATAGTAAGACATGCCAGGGTGTGTGATTATGGGGGAATAACTGCACAGCTTGAGTGTGCTGTAGCAAAGTGAAATTACCCCCATAATTACACAAGCCTGAACGATCTTGTCACACTTATAACAGCGTGGAAAAAAACATTATTTCTACTTTTTATGCAAAAAATACAACCCACTGTGTTAACACAAGTAAGCTGTAAATGTATTGCAAGATTGATAAAGTGGCCCCTAAGGGAATCCCAGAACTACAAATAGTAACTGGAAGCCTGACTGGCACTTTGGGGAGTGTAATGATTTGATGCTGCACACAGGCCCTTGGTCTGAATAAAGTACAGGACTGTAATTATGGCCTCATAATTAAACTCCTTTACTTGTCTCAATCAATCAGAATGTTTACATTTTTCTCACTATGTTATAAAAAAAAATTAAACAATTAAGCTGAGTAACATGATAAACAACACTGGAATGTTCCTAGCAGGACTGGCTGAAGTTAAATGCCCAAATGAAAAATACTTTAAAATGCTTACATTTCTTTTTTTTAATCTTCTTTGCTGTTGGTGGCGCCGTAGATGTTACAACAACCTGTAAGCAAAGACAGGTCAGCATTAGCAACAATGAAAGAAGAACAGTGTACACCACCTTATGAAATCAGGCTACACCAGAGAGCAATACTTGAAACCAGGATAACATCTAATGACCTGGTGGTGTGCTCCTGTGCACAAGACCAGGGTTTGATCTCAACTACAGGTTCTCCATCCTTAGGCTGGCTAGAGTTTGACCAATGACAGAAGGACTTTACCTGAACTTAAGGAGGTGAACAGGAAGCAAGCATCAACCTGTTGCTGACTTCAAACAACTGAACCACATAAAGCTTAACATATGGTGCACTCCTGTCAGCTCTTGTGGTGAGAGTCAAGAGGGCCCATACCCCCAGTTGGAGGGGGAAAACTGGTTAACTACTGTGAGCCCCAGATCTTGATTCAACACTAGGGGGTAGAAGTCCTCTACTGAGACAAAAGCAGAAACAACTGTTAACTACCCAAAATGAGAGCCTGATGGAAAGGGATAAATTTAAATACAATTGTATCTACTAAATTTTGATAACTGGGTAGGCTCACAGAGACAAATTCCCTTTTTCAGGGGTGACCTGGGGCTAGGAGGCAGCATGGCGCAGTGGTTTAAGGCTCTGAGCTGCAAATCTGAAGACCGGGGTTTGAAACCCACAGCCCCCACTTGCATACTGTGAGACCCTGAGCAAGTCACTTAACTTCCTCGTGCTCCCAGGTTGCACCTGCAAACAAGCTTTCAGCTTAGTGTGTCTCACCTGGTAAAATAATTGGCAATTAGAGAAACAACAGAGCAAACATATTAAAATGTTGGCATACATACACAGGAAGAGACAAAAATAAAGCATGTGAAGTGCTTAATACAGGTTAACAAAGCCAGTCATATTATTCAGACATGTTAATACAGTAAGAAATAGACAATCACACCATGAAAGAGTGAGCATTAGGCAGGCCCGGGGGGGCTCAGACATTGGGCACTTAACTCCAACCATGCTAGAAACCTAGGTTTGGGAACAAACTCGGGACACCAGAATGTAGGAAGTGCTGGTGCTCAGAGCAACACAGATGAAAGGGGCCATGGTTCTGTAGCATATGTGCACCCCACGCACATGCTTACATCGCTGCCATGAAACTGGAACCAGCAGGGAGAAAACAAAAAGGTCGGAGCAGGCTACATGATGCTCTGCCTCACCAATGCCTGGACCACCGGCCCATCACTAAATAAGGAAGTCACCAGGTTGGAAGCGACAGCCCTGTATTAGCCCTGCCGAGCGTGAGGGGGCAACCTATAGGGTTCCTCAGGGGTGAGTCCAGGTCATGTGAGTGCAGGCGATGCAGGACAGGGAAGTTGACAGCCCATCTGCAACTATTACAAGGCAAAAAGCTTTACTGGGGAAGGGGGAGGACAATTGAGCATGATTACAAATATGCACAAGCACTTTTGGTTTTTAACACAAAAAATCTTTTTAAATTATTAAAGATATGAGTGAAAGTTTAAACCAATCACTTTTGTATGATGTCACTATAGTGTCACCTGATCATGTGTTGTTTTCAACCTATATCAAGCACTGCTGTAGAGAGTTCTAACCACCTTTGAAGAAGGATTAACAATCTAAAACATACCAGGCTGGGGCCTGGTTTGGTTTGAATAAAAATGCCTGTTTAAAACTTTTTTGGTGTGGTGTCCCTCTAACAACTACTTCTAGACTAAACATTCCAAGTTATGAAACACACCCTGGCACCACTTCTAGTTGGTCGGAAGAGAGAAACATAAATAAGGAAAGACAAAGCCAGTATGGTCTGTCCAGATTCCCTGCCTCACATTACTGATTGTTAGTCAAACTTATTCCATCTCCCAATAATCCTCTTCAGTATTTGCCCTTCTTTGCAAATGATCCTCTTGAAAATATCCCACAGTATCTGGAAACCATTTCAGGTTTCTGAATGAATTACAATATTTAACATATTTTTCCACTTCTCTACCTTACGTTCTTTTTAAAATTCCCCTCCTCTAAAACTGAGATTAGGTGCCCTAGTGGTTGAAATGTTCTTATATTGTGAACAGTTCAAACTAATCCACCCTAATGTGCCTCTTGATATATTTATGTTTGTATTGTATCGCCCCCTCTCCTGACATCAATTCACAAAAAACAATCAATAGAGATTATAGACCGTAAACAGAAGGCCAACAAAAGTGATGAAGGGAATGCGGTGAAGAAACTATGAAGAGAGATTTCATATATCCTTAAACCTCTCTTCATAGAGGAGTCTTCCCTGCATTCCTTTCATCAGGTTTGTTGGCCTTTTCTGGACTATATCTAACCTATCTTGATTGTTTTTTGTGGATTTCTTCAGTCTCACGTCTCATTCCAAGAGCAAAGAAGGCATCATGAGTGTGCAAATCCTTATGACAAAGCTTCACCTGAACAGACGTGGTTTAAAACATGCTTATTCAAAACATTTGATCCAGCTCGGGCTGGGAATGGCAAAGCACAAACACACATTTCACCCCTCCCTTCCTCAAACTGAGGAGATTAAACGGAGACTTAACTGCAGTATACAAAACAATCTCAAATGAAGACTTTAGGTAATGCTTATGCCTAGAATTTAAAAGTCTAGAAAAAGGATCAAGGGGTATACAGCATGTTAGAGCTCCATGCGATGACCACAGCAAAAAGTCTCGAAATAGGAGGACAAAATACGCAATTAGGTGGCTTTGACCTGACCCAGAACTTTTTATCTACATGGGTATGGGGGCAGTAAAAAGAAAGTAAAGAAACAGCAGCAGTCACAGGAACTGAATGAAACACACATTCTTCTCAAGCAGTCCTTGTTGTCGAGGCATAGGTCAGGAAACATAGGAAGACCAGGAGCAGCTGTAAAATTTGCAAGTAGCGTTTTAGTAACAATAACAGTAAAATAAAAAATGTTCAGTATAACTGTTTTCTCCATTTGTACTGCCTTTGTAAATAAAGCCCTTCATCTGTCGGTATCTCTTATTCCAAGTTTCAGTCTCCCCCCAGCAAAAGATTGCTGCTCTTTTTATAAGTCTTTGCTTGGTAATTAACTTTTGCAATTTCAGCTTAACAAACGTTCAGTTTGTCATAAATGTATTAGAACTTTATCAATTCCTTGCAGGTGCAACAAAAAGAACATAGTGTCTCAGAACTGACCTCCTGTTGACAGCTCTGCAAAAGTTTGTGCTGCATCTCAATGTTAACCTCTTCAGTTCCAAATAAAGAGATATCAGTATCACTTACAATTTCACATAAAGACTCACAAATATTTTATAACCGCAGATAAGCATGGAGGAAAAAAAGACAGAAACAGCAAGTAAACGCAAAGAGACAGCACGAGGCAGAGAATCACGAGATTGTCAGAGTGATCAGTTCCAAGTTCTCACAAGTACATTTGGTTGCGCAACCAGATGGACAAAAGACAGAAAAAGAGAGGACAGAACAGATCCTTATGTTTAAACTCTTTCTGAATAACAAATGGGGCAGGGCCTTTTTCATCCCTGTCACAGTCCTTCCAGCCCTGCAAACAGTGTAGCATTCTTACTGATGGGAAGCACCCGCAGCAAGCCATTAGATCCTATGAATACACAAATGTTATCAGAGCTCACTATCTTTAGAACAGAGATTAAAGAAAAATTTCAGTTCCACTCGAATCTGATGGTGGTGAAAAATGAACTGTAGGAGATGCAAGTGGCCCCGATGGACCTTACAGAGCACTTTGAACATGTCATGGAACTGGTCCCAGCAATTATATACAGCAAACAAGTTCAACAAGAGGACAGGAGAGGAACACAGATTTGGAAAGGCACCTATGAAGCAAAGAAATGAAGACTTGTAGCCTACTTGAAGGTTAGGAAAGCAAAAATCTTGCAGAGTACATTAATCAACTTTAACATGAAGCTCTGGAACTCCAAACAAAGTGAATCCATCGAGCTCTGGGCCCATGACAAGGCCCGACTCAGAGACCAAGATAAAATGTGATGCAATTTCTTAGTTACAAAATTAAAGAGATGGTCCTTGCAGCAGCTTGGAAGATTGGGTCTGTCATGTGGAAGAACGTTAGATCATTTTTTGCTCAAGACTGTGCTCCCACCATTCAGGCACCACACATGGCCTACATACCGTACTTAAAAGTACTAAAAGTTGCAGGTGTGGTCTTTCAAACTCCGTTCCCTGCACGTCTCTGAACCCACTCCCCCACAAGTACAGTCACTTACCACTCGGCCAAAGAAGCTAAGGCGGAGTTTGAGAAATGGGGGATAGAAACATATATAGAAACATAGATTTTGTCGGCAGATAAGGACCGCTTGGCCCACCCAGTCTGCCCATTTCCCTACCTAATGGATAAGCTGCAGATCCTAGTTAACCAGCAGCCTACTTCTTCCGACCCCCACCCCCTAGAATTGCCTTAAGACTGTCCCATGCATGCTTGAATTCCACCACTGTTTTTGACTCCACAACCTCCTCGGAAGGCCATTCCATGCATCCACAACCCTCTCTGGAAAAATACTTCCTTAAATTACCTCTGGCAGCCCCCTTCTATCTTCAAATTGTGCCCCTTGTTCTTGCACACCTCTTTTTAAAGATGCTACCCTCTTGGACTTTGTTGATTCCCCTGAGGTACTTGAAAGTTTCTTCATGTCCCCCTCTCCCTCCTTTCCTCGAGGCTATACATATTCAGCTCCTTAAGTCTCTCTTCATATGTCTTCAGTGCAGACCCTGCACCATTTTAGCTGCCTCCTCTGACAGCCTCCATCCTGTCTAGTGTTCATGGAGATTGGGTCTCCAGAACTGCACGTAGTACTCCAGATGGGGTCTCACCAACTGTCTGTACAGAGGATAACAACTTCCTGTTTTCTACTGGTGATGCCTCTCCTATGCAACCAGTATCCCCCAGCCCTCCTTGCTGCCTCTCACATTGCTTGCCCACCTTTAGGTCATCTGATATGACTACCCCAGGTCCCTTTCCATTTTGTTGTTGTTAGTATCTCACTCCCCATTGTGTACTCTTCCCCTGGGTTTTGTTTCCCAGGTGCATTACCTTGCACTTCTTAGCATTGAATCTAAGCTGCTATACATTTGACCATTCCTCTAACTTGCCAAGTCCCTTCTCATCCTTTCCACCCCACCTTGTGCATCAACTCTGTTGCAGATCTTTGTGTCATCTGCAAAGAGACATACTTTCCTTCCAGTCCCTCTGCAATGTAAGCTTATAAAGAAATTGAAGAGGACGGATCCTAATACTGAACCCTGCGGTGCCCTAGTAACCCCTTTCTTCAGAGTGGACTCCATTTACTATTACCTCTGTGTCCTATTCTACAGCCAATTCTTTACCCAGGCTGTCATCTTGGGACCCTCCCAGGCTGGCTAACTTGTATATTAATCTTTTGTGTGGGACTGTGTCAAATGCCTTGCTAAAGTCTAGGTAGGCCATGTCCACTGCCTCTCCCTGATCTACTACTTTGGTCACCCAGTCAAAGAAATCTATTAGATTTGTCTGGCATGAGCTTCCCACTGTGAATCCATGCTGCCTTGGGTCCTGAGCCCCTCTGGCCTCTAGATATTCAACAATTCTTTCCTTCAGAAGTGATTCCATCATTTTCCCTACCACTGAGGTTAAACTAACAGGTCTGTAGTTTTCTGCTTCTGCCTTGCTCCCACTTTTGTGAAAGGGAATCACATCTGCCCTTCTCAGTCCTCAGGTACCACCCATCCTCCCATGATTTGTTAAAGAGGGTAGTCAGTGGTGTCACTAGTTCTACCCTTAGTTCTTTTAGAATTCTGGGATGAATCCCATCAGGCCCCATTGCTTTGTCCACCTTCAGTTTGAAGAGTTCTTTCAGAACCCTTTCTTCTGTAAATGGGCAGGTAATCAACTTCTGTATCCAGAGTGTTTCTACTGTTTGTTTTAGGTACCTCCCCCACTTCCTTTGTAAATACTGAGCAAAAATATTTGTTTAGTATCGCTGCCTTTTCACAGTCACCCTCTGCCCACCCTCCCTCCTCTTTATTAAGCCTCACTAACCCTCCCTTGTTCTTCCTTCGCTCCCTGATGTACCTATAAAAGGTTTTATCCCCCTTCTTAACTGAGTTGGCTATCTTTTCCTCGGTTTGGGCCTTTGCTGTTCTGACTGCCTTCCCAGCTTCCTTTTGCTTTAACTGATACAGTTCTCTGTCCTGCTCCTTCTGTGATTCCTTGTACTTCCTGAATGCTTTCTTTTCTCTTGAACCTTCACTGCCACTTCCTTTGAGGAACCATAGTGGTTTCTTACATCATTTCGTTTTGTTTATTTGCTTCACACAAGGCTTGTTACCTCTGTGATGGCAGTTTTATTTTTCCCCATTGTTCTTCCACCCCTCCTTCCTGCCCATTTGCTAGTTCATTCCTTAGGCACTCACCCATTTTGGCAAAGTCAGCCCTCCTAAAGTCCAGTACTTTTGCCTTTGTATGGCTTGACTCTGTTGCTGTGTTTACTGTGAATCATACTGTTCGATGGTTGCTAGTTCCCAGATGGCTACCCACTTCTACATCTGAGATCCTCTCATCTCCATTTGAGAGAACCAGGTCTAAGATTGCTCCCTCTCGAGTGGGCTCCAATACTAGTTGTCTAATGCCTGCCCCCTGTAGGGCATCTAGAATAACCCCACTCTTTGAAGTGGCTGCTGCAACTGCACTCCAGTTAACATCTGGCATATTCAGATCACCCATCAGCAATATCTCCCCTTTTTCTGCCATTCTAAGTATTCTTTCTATCATTTCCTTATCCATTTCCTCCCTGAGAAGGGTCTGTATCTAACCCTGTCAAATTGTGGTGCCATTGCCAGTCTCCAAATTTACCCACAGTGCTTCTTCACCTCCCTGTTTTCCCTTTTGTTCTGTTGCTTTGATTCCTTCCCTATGTAAAGAGCTACTCCTCCTCCTTTACCCTCCCTGTCCCTCCTGTAGATAGTGTATCCTGGTATGTTTATGTCCCAGTCATGGTTTGTGTGTACCATGTTTCTGTGACTGCCACAATATCCAGATGTTCCTCCTCCATCAAGGCCACTAATTCAGGAAGCTTGTTACTCAGACTACGGCACTGGTACTCATTGCTCTCCATTTTTGATGCTTTACCTTCTTTTGCAGCATCCCCCACTGACCTGTCTACCTCGGTCTTTTTCTCATTTAGTACCCTGTTTTGTAGGGAGGCTGGGATTTTCCTGCTGCTTATCAGTGCCTCTCCCTTGACTAGTTTAAAAGCTTGCCAATGAGGCATTTAAACCGATTGCTCAAAAGACTTGTTCCCTTCCTGGACAGATGCAGACCATCCTGCCAGTATAGGCTGGTGTCCCTCCAGGTGGAACCCCAGTCCCCAATGAAGCCAAACCCCTGTGCTCCACATCATTTTTTCAACCACTCATTAAACTGCATAGTGCAAAGTACCCTCACCTCACTCATCCCATTGACAGGCAGCACCTCAGAGAAGGATATTGTGTGTGCTACTTGTCTTAGGCCCCTCCCCAATTCTACAAAGTCCTTCTGCACTGCTCTAATCTCATGATTAGCCAAGTCATTTGTCCCTAGGTGGACAATGACGTCCAGCTCAGACTCCCGTGCAGCTGTTCTCATGAGCCTGAGGATGCGCTTCCTGTCTCTCCAAGCCATGGCACCAGGCAGGCACCTTACTTCAGTTTTCCCTGCTCCCCCCAGTTCTATCCCCCTAATAACCGAGTCCCCCACCAGGAGCTGCTTCCTTTCCTTGTGGTGTCCTCTGCCTCCTTCCTGTGGGCCTCCCTTGTGACAGTTGTCCTCAGCCTCCTTAGTCTCCTCTGCGGGTGCATCCATAGGGGAGCTATGCTCCCCCAGAATGGTGTATGGATTGTGGTGTGGAACAACTGACTGGGTGTGCCTCTGTTCCACCATCCTCACCCTCTCTGAGCCCACTGTGGTCCAACTGCTGTGCTTTCTTCGCAACCTCTGAGGTAGTGGTGGTGGCTCTGGTGCTCCCTGGATGGGGGAGGTTCCCTTCCTACCGTCCAGTGTGGCCTGGGGAAGGTCCCTACTACTGTCAGTGTGGCCTGAAGACGGGCAACTTCCTCCCTCAGGGCAGAGAGTTGTCTGCAAATAGGGCAGCATCTCAGCCTCCAGAAAGACTCTCGGAAGACTGCTGCCCCACAGCCATTACATTGCACTACTCCCCACATTTTTTTTTTTTTGTGTGTGATTGGTTTGTAATATATATATATATATATATATATTATACAATGTATGCTTATATTGTCAGTGCAGTGTGCTAGAGAGGATATGACAGTGATATGCACCTTGCACTCTTCAGGAAATTATGTCAGAACCCCAGGTATAAAGGAACTATTTCCAGGGGTGGGTGGGGTGAGGGGTGAGAAGGGGTTGGGCCTAAACTGTGCCCTCACAAAACAATCAGCTAAAAGCTCTGACCCACCGCTGCGATGAGTGCCTTCCTGTCAGCAAGATGCCCTACACAACAATTTGACAGAGAAAATACCCTGCTAATCAAACAAGTCAGATACAGGTAAATCTCCCCAGCCCCAAAACAGGCCTGGCGGTTTGTGCTCTGAAAGGTGTCAGCCCCAAAATAAGTCAGCTGTGCTTTAAACTCTTCCTGCACTGAAAATGTTAAGAATTGTAACAAACAAACGTAAACCTAGATCCACCTCCCTCTATTGCTTGACAGACTGTCTTTTCCTGTTTCACACTGCAGGTTTTTCTATGACAACTCCTTAACCACAGTAACTTATTTAAAAATAGTTTAACTATCACAAACTCCTACGCACCAGTAAATTATTTAAAAATAGTTTCTGTCCCAAAATCCTAGTAGTCAATCCAGCTACCCCAAGGGACAACTAAAATGCAGTATTCAAAACACTTGTGAAGTTACTTCCAAGATAAGCAGAGTTTGCAAGCTCCTTTTCAACTCCTCAGCCACCTGTAATTTATTTAAAATAGTTTAACTGTCAGAAAATCCCAGTAGACAATCTAGCTACCTCCAAGGATCTACCCAAATGCAGTATTTAAATCCTTCTGAAGTTACTAACAAAATAAACAGAGTTTGCAAGCCCCTTCTTGGTTAAACACTAAATAAATATGTGAATAAAAAGCAAAAAGAGCTAGAATCTCTCCCAAAAGAGACACCAATGCAATGGCGGCTCACTTGGTTATCACCATGAAATCAGACAGACAGAGCCAACCTCAGGATTTGAAGGTGATTTACGACATACCAGCACAATTCCAAAGGCAGACAAACTGAACTGACTCACCCAACAACACTATAAATCACATACTTTATGATTACATAGGGAGCCATTCCCTGAGGCATATTCAGACTCCTTGAGGGACTGACGCCGGGGGGGGTTAAGGCTTGCTCCCCTCCATTATGGCCTACCAGGTATAACCAATTCCTGGGGCTCCCCTGTAGTCCTCACAATTTAATTAGAGATGGGTAGGTACCTCACCATGACCACAGGACCAATTTACTGGCAATTTGGCTCTCTTACCAATGTGATACGCACCACCCATCGGACAGTTGAGAAATGCAATCCACCCATTAGCTGGTGGGGTTGCATGCTGGGAAGTCAGTGTGATGGGCCTCTCGCCAAAAAACAGAGACACTGGCTCCTGTAGTCCTGGCTGCCTCTTTTTTGGAGCTGACCAATTCAGCCATCAGTTACAAACCATATGCACAAAGCACTGCATTTAAATAACTACAACACTGTGGTGTAGCACTGCAGCGGCTTGGGGTGAGACCTACTCAACAGATCATGGCTCAGCATGTGGGCAGAGGGGTGACAAGTGGGGTAGTTTATATAAACAGTGGAGGGAGACTATGGACCCAGTGGAGTCTAGCCTTGGCAGCCGCTGGCTTACCCAATTTTGGACCACAACTGTGTCCTAGAAAAATTCCCTCATAACTACAATGATACAGCTCCTTGGGTCATAAGACAACCTTTATGAGCTGGAGGACACCAGAGATCAGAGATCTAGCAGACTGTGTGGCCCTATGGATGCAACCAACAAAGTAGCTCTTCTGCACTGTACTCAAGCTTCTTACTGACTGTACGATTACTACCCTACAGCCTTCCTGAACTATTAAGGATGCCACAGAGCGTGTTGGAGATTGTAACCAGACTCACGTTCTATCCTACCTACAGTGACTGACTCAATGACTGATGTTTTCCCTCAGTACAGGAGACCCCAGACGATTCCTCTAATGACATCAAGACAACCAAGAGCATCGTATAAGAGTGGCACCATAAACACCATTCCCTACTTTGGAAGTGATAAACTTGTGTGTAAATACAGTTTTATTAAACATTTTTTCAAATATAGTTTTCATTAAACATTTTTCCATGTCTATATTATCCATTGTTCTACAGTTTAAAGACATTTTAGTGATACAGTCTGTGTGGTCTTAAGTCATTTTTATAGTTACATTTTTCCGGGGAGAAATGAACAGAAGCAATTAATGTTCCTTCCACCACCCCCCCCAAAGATACAGAGCAACGGGGGAGGTGTTGCAAATTAGTGCACTAATACCATCTTGAACCAAGAGAAATGTGGAGTTCCAAAGCTATTCAGTGCAACTCTTTATTGAGGCAGGAGGGGACCAGAGGTGACTCAGGATCCCCTGATTTATGGGGAAAGAGGATGGGGCAGGGGGCTGGCCAGATCCATATGGTGAGGTGTTAGGACAGTCTGGGTTTCTCCCTAAGTGTGGCAGGTGTTAGACTCAACCAAATGAGCAAAGTAAGGGGACTCATGGAATAAATTCCTGGTCTTTACGCATCATGTACAGTAGCCTCCCACTCCTGCGTGAGGAACAGAGCTCAGCCTTATCATTCAGGGAATGTGTGATTTTTCTTCATTCTGTAAATCTGATTTACTGTAGTGCACCGGGCTGAGAGTGCAGGGGGGTGGGATGTTAGCCAGGTCCTTGCAACAGTGATCCCCATGAGGTATTGGGAGTTTGGGTCTTGTAGGCCTTGCAGCAGCTGCAAGAGTAGAAACAGTTCTATAGAAAGGGGGATTGGCTTTCCAACTACCTATTCCATTTCCTCTTACACAGGGTGCAAGGTGCAACAAAGGTCACACACTTGAGGATAATGTAAAAGGCTTAGGCACTAGACGCACGAGGAGTGTGGGTCCGTCCTCGACATCTTCTGCCTGCAGTTGCATTTCTTGAACCCCGAAATTGACTTTGCATCGTTCTTGGTGTAGAAAAATAAATCGCCTGAAGACTAGAGGTTTTCACAAATGTTTGAAGCAAAGGGTCTACTCAGTGCGGAGAGTAGTATGGAGACGAACTACTTCTTCTTCCAGTGGAAAGGAAGATCTGACATCAGAGAGCGGTGCCGAGGGACTTACCACCCGGGTGGGTGGGAGGAGCCAGCTTGAAGACATTCCTGCAAGCCTCTTTGCGATGTAGTCTGTTTGTCTGGAGTCCCTGTCTGGGAGTAAGGAAAACAAGGGCACCCCAGCTTTGTAACAGGCAGCTTGCTGAACTACTCCCTCATGCCCTGGGTGGACAGGCAGAAAGTCAGTATCCGCTCTGGAAAGCTGGTATTTCTTGTCAATGCATTTATCAACCCCAGGTAAAGAGGATGGGGTCTGTAACAGCTTCATGGTGTTTCTCCTGAAAGCTTTGTAAATGGTGAGATCCATCTTTTTTTTTTTCCTTTCCCCATATACAGTTTTTCGTATTTCTGGTTTTTACTCCTTACCCCCCCCCAAGCCATGGCATACACATGTATGTACATGCATGGAGGTGCACGTACACACCAGGATCTGGTGGCCCCTTCTGCCCTTCCCCTGACTTCTGTCGCCGCCTGTTACTGTCAACGCGCCCACCGTATCTCCACCCAGTGGGAACGGGACTATGGGCGAGCATCCACCCTGGAGGGAGAGCCATGGCTCAATCCTGCTCCAGCCCCCCCAAAACCAGCACCTAGGCGACCTGAGGTCATTTCCGAACCCAGGTCGCAGGCGTAGCGCGAGGTAAGGCGCTAGCGCCTCAACCCTCTGCGCTACCGGGCCGGCTCACAAGATCCATCTTTTTAGGAAACATAGAAACATAGACTTTGACGGCAGATAAGGACCGCTAGGCCCATCTAGTCTGCCCATTTCCCTACCTACAGGATAGGCTGCAGATCCTAGTTAACCAACAGCCTATATCTTCCTGCCCCCCACAAGAATTCCCTTATGTCTGTCCCATGCATTCTTGAATTCTCCCACAGTTTTAGACCCCACAACTTCCTCAGGAAGGCTGTTCCATGCATCCACTACCCTCTCTGTGAAATAATACTTCCTCACATTGCCCCTGAACCGTCCTCCTTCTATCTTTAAATTGTGTCCCCTTGTTCTTGCAAGTCTCTTTTTCTGAAAGATGCTACCCTCTTGGACTTTGTTGATTCCCTTGAGGTACTTGAAAGTTTCTATCATGTCCCCCCTCTCCCTTCTTTCCTCAAGGGTATACATATTAAGCTCCTTTAGTCTCTCCTCATATGGCTTCTCTTGCAGACCCTGCACCATTTTAGTTGCCCTCCTCTGGACTGCCTCTATCCTGTCTGTGTCCTTCGGAGATGGGGTCTCCAGAACTGGACACAGTATTCCAGATGGGGTCTCACCAACTGTCTGTACATAGGGATAACAACTTCCTGTTTTCTGCTGCTGATGCCTCTCCCTATACATCCCAGTATACCCCGGCCTCCCTACTGCCTTCTCACATTGCTTCTAACCTTAAGGTCATCTGATAGGATTACCCCAGGTCCCTTTCCTGTTTTGTTGTTGTTACTACCTCCCCACCCATTGTGTATTCTTCCCTGGGTTCTTGTTTCCCAGGTGCATTATTTTGCACTTTTTTGCATTGAATCCTAGCTGCCATACGTCTGACCATTCCTCCAACCTTGCCAAGTCCCTTTTCATCCTTTCCACGCCTCCTTGTGTATCAACCCTGTTGCAGATCTTTGTGTCATCTGCAAAAAGGCATACTTTTCCTTCCAGTCCCTCTGCAATGTCACTGATGAAGACATTAAAAAGGACTGGACCCAATACTGAACCCTGCGGTACCCCACTAGTAACCGCCCTTTCTTCAGAGTAGACTCCATTTACAATTACCTTCTGTGTCCTGTTGTCCAGCCAATGTTTTACCAGGCTACCACCCTGGGACCCACTCCCAGGCTGGTTAATTTGACTAATAATCTTTTGTGGGGACTGTGTCAAATGCCTTGCTAAAGTCTAGGTAGGCCATGTCCACAGCCCTCCCTGGTCTACTACTTTGGTCACCCAGTCAAAGAAATCTATTAGATTCGTCTGACATGACCTTCCACTGTGAACCCATGCCTTGGATCCTGTGCTCCACTGACCTCTAGGTACTCAACTATTCTTTCCTTCAGAAGTGACTCCATCACTTTCCCTACCACAGAGGTCAAACTGACAGGTCTGTAGTTTCCTGCCTCTGTCTTGGTCCCACTTTTGTGAAGGGGAATCACATCCGCCTTCCTCCAGTCCTCGGGCACCACACCATTCTCCCATGATTTATTAAAAAGAGTAGCCAGTGGTTTCACTAGTTCCTTCCTTAATTCTTTTAGAATTCTGGGGTGAATTCCATCAGGACCCATTGCTTTGTCCACCTTCAGTTTTAGGAGTTCTTGCAGAACCCTTTCTTCTGTGAAAGGACTGGGATCGACCCCCTATCAAGAGTGCTTCTGTTAATTGGATTAGGCACTTCCCCTCCTCTTTTGTGAATCACGAGCAGAAATATTCGTTCAGTATTCCTGCTTTTTCACTGTCCCCTCTGCCCACCACCGTTCATTCTATTCAGCCTCACTATCCCTTCCTTTGTCTTTCACGCCGCTGATGTACCTATAAAGGTTTTATCCCCTTCTTAACTGAGTTGGCTATCTTTCCTCAGTTTGGGCCTTGCTATTCTGACTTCCTCCCTGCTTCTTTCTGCCTTAACTGGTACAGCTCTCTGTCCTGCTCCTTCTGTGTTTCCTTATACTTCCGGAATGCTATCTTTTTCTTCCTGACTTTCACAGCCACCTCTCTTGAGAACCATAGTGGCTTTTCTTTCGTTTTGATTTGTTTATTTGCTTCAAACAAGGCTTGTTGCCTCTGTGATGGCAGTTTTGATAATTCCCATTGTTGCTCACACCTCCTTCTAGCCTGTTTGCTAGTGCTTTTCTGAGGCACTCTCCCATCTTGCCAAAGTCAGCCCTCCTAAAGTCCAGTACCCTCACTTTTGTATGGCTTGACTCTGTAGCTGAGTTGACGTGAACCACACTGTTTGATGGTCACTTGTCCCCAGATGGCAACCCACTTCTAGATCTGAGATCCTCTCACTGCCCCGTTTGAAGTCTGAGGTCTAAGATTGCTCCCTCACAGTGGGTTCAAACTAACTGCTGTCTAATGCCTGCCACCTGTAGGGTGTCAAGAATGGCCCTGCTCTTGGATGTGGCTGCAGCAAATGTGCTCCAGTTAACATCTGGCATATTCAGGTCTCCCATCAACAGTATCTCCCTTTCTCTGCCATTCTAAGAATGCCTTCCATCATATCCTTGTCCATTCCTTCCCCTGACATGGGGGTCTGTACACAACCCCTGTGCGGATTGTGGTGCCCTTTCCAGTCTCAAGGTGACCCACAGTGCCTCCTCTCCTCCCTGTTTACTCTTTTGTTCAGTTGCTTTTATCCCTTCCTTTACATGAGAGCTACTCCTCCCCTCTTCTCCCTGCCTGTCTCTCCTGTAGGTTATGTACCTGGTATGTTAACATCCCAGTCATGGTTCTCTGTGTACCATGTTTCTGTGACTGCTACGATATCCAGGCATCCTCTTCCATTAAGGCCACCAGCTCAGGGAGCTTGTTGCCCAGACTACGGGCATTGGTACTCATTACCCTCCATTTCCTGATGGCCTTACCCCCTTTTGCCCCATCCCTGTCCTTCTTGCCTTTGTCACTTTCTCCATTTACCACTGCCCTTCTCCCTATCGACACCTCCATGTTGTTGTTTGCCACACTTACTACCGTGATTGTTTGGGGGCTAGGATTTTCCTGCTCCTTTCCAGTGCCTCCCCCCTTGGCTAGTTTAAAAGCTTGCCAATGAAGCATTTAAACCTATCACCTAGGATCCTGGTTCCCCTCCCGGACAGATGCAGCCCGTCATGCCAGTATAGGCTTGCATCACTCCAGGTGGACCCCCAGTCCCCAATGAAGCCAAATCCCTGAGCTCCACACCAGTTTTTCAACCACTGATTGAATCCCATGGTGCGGAACACCCTAGCCTCTCCTATGCCATAGATGGGTAGCACCTCCGAGAAGGTTACCGTGCGTGCTACTTGACTAAGGCCCCTCCCCAATTTCACAAACTCTTCCTGCACTTCTCTAATCCCTTTCTTAGCCAGGTCATTTGTCCCTAGGTGGATAATGACATCCAGCTCCCTCCCCTGTGCAGCTGCTCCAGCAATCCTGAGGATTCGCTCCCTGTCCCTCCAAGCCATGGCGCCAGGCAGGCACCTTATCTCCCTCTCCCCTTCCTTGCCCAGTTCTACCTTCCTAACAATGGAGTCCCCCACCAGGAGTTGTTTCCTTCCCCTGCAGGGTCCCCTGCCACCCTCCTGTGGGTCTCCTTTGTGGAGGTTCCCAGCATCCTCCTTGGTCTCCACTGTAGGTGCCTCCATAGAGGAACCACACTTTGCCAGAATGGCATAGGAATTGTGGAGAGGTACAATTGGAGGGATGTGCCTCTGTTCCACCACCCTCACCCTCCCTGAGCCCACTGTGGTCCAACCGCTCCTCTTTCTTGGCAACCTCTGAGGCAACAGCAGTGGCACTGGTGGTCCCTGGATGGAAGAGGAGGTCCCACAAATCCTGGCCAACTCAGTCTGGAGATGAGCAACCTCCTCCCTCAGCCCAGAGAGGTGCCTGCAGATGGGACAACACCGCATCCTCCAGAACATCTCCCGGAAGACTGCTGCTCCACAGCCACTGCACTGCACCACTCCAATCATGTCTTATTTCTGGCCCCTTAACTGTTTGCAATCCTTACTCTTTCCTCTGTTTTTTCTCTCTCTCTTACTTTCTGCCTGTGTTCCTTCACCCTGATTGTCCTGTTCTGAGACAAGAATATCCTATATTTCTCAGTAGACCACTTACTTGTTCAGAGGCAGACCTCCAGCAGCTAGAGGGGGCCGGAGAGCTACTCTTGCCCTTCTAGGATGGTGGGTCCTTGGTGGTTCTGGAGGAGGAGGGAGACCTTTCATCTCTCTATAGTCATTATCCTCCTCTTCTTCCTAGTTGGACTCCTGACAGGGGATGTCAAGAGTATGCACCATGTGCTAAAGGAAAGTTAACAAAGAGGAATTTTCCTCCTAATCCGAAGGGGAAGTACCAAAATTAAGATCAGGAGAAATATCAGGCTCCAGGTGAATATTATCTGAGATGCTGTCTACAGCATCATAGTAATCATCCTCATCCTCACCATCATAGGCCCCTGCTTCAGAGGGGGCTGCAGAAGGGAGTTTGCTTGACAAGGCAAAGAAAAAGGACCCCCATACCTTGTAGGGTCTGAGAAACGTGCCAAGCCTTTGTCATTATCTTCCACAGAAGGCAGCGCCTTCTGAAAATCTGGGAGACTGCCAAGGCTGCGTGTGCTTGGTTTTTAATTTATGCTTCTTACCTCCTGCTTGAACACCCATACCATTACTGGGAGGAGCAAGAGGTTGTTAGTCTTTACATACTTTTTTGGTGCCACCTCATCAGTGGCCGAAATCTGTCTTCTTTTTTGATCCAGTCACTTCATCAGCACCCCTATTATTGTTAGGTTTTAAAGGAGCTTCACCAACCCCTTTGGAAGCTTTTGTTTTTGAAGGCACTTCATCAGCACCAGTTTTATTACTTTTTTTCTTTCAAAGGCACTTCATCAGCACCTTTTCTGGGTTTAGACCTCGTGGATGCTTCATCATCACCCCTGTCTGAAATTTTAAAAGGCCCCTCATCGGTAAGCCAGGGTCTTTGTTTTGGAACAGAAGAGAACTCTTCCTCAGCCATTTCTCTAAGCCTCCTTGCTCTGTTTCTCAAAGTTTTAGAACAAAATTTTTAGCAAAGTGTACAGTAATGGTCTGGACCCAAATACCGCAAACACAGGTCATGGGTATCAGCCTTAGCTACAATCCTGTGACAGTTTAAACCATTTCTAAAACCTGTGGGTCCAGTCCTCTTTTGGGGGGTTTCTGAAATGTCAATCCTCAGAAACAGTTTGAATTTTAAAGTTCCAATACAGATAAAAGATGGAATCTTCCCTCGCCGTGAATATCCACAATTTCTCAAGTAAAAAAATGAAGAAAAAAACGAGTGAAAACTGCAGTTCCGGGAGAAAAAAGGGAACCATAACTTAAAAGGAACCGTCGATTCTCACAAACACAATTAAAATAAAGTAATAAAAATAAAGGAGGGAACTGCAGAACCAACCAAAAAAATGCAATACCTGGGAACCAAGGAGAACCACCGTAAACACTCAAACACTCAGCACAGTAAAGAAAAGTAATAAGATAAAAGATTTACCACAAAAGTTCAAGAAAAAAAAATTTTCTTGGCCAACTGAGTGAGAACATCTCAGAGGCAGTGCTGCTTATTCACCGGAGGAAAAATTCTGGAGCCTTCTCTGGCAGGTTCTCCTTAACACACCCCCAAGCACTCTTTTGACTGGCTGATGCTAATTAATTACCATAATCCACTCCTCTGGGGCAGTTCTACCTACTCAGCTAACTGCTTAATGTTACTAATGCTAAAGGACTCCTGGGGTGAGAACGTAACCTGCTGCAAGAGATCCTCTCGAAGATAGTACAGTTTAGTACATTAAGTACAAAACTGTACTAGCTTCTCTAAGGCCATCTCCTGCAGCCACGTCATACACTTGGAATGATTCCCAAGCAGTTAAATGTGAAGGGTGGTCAAAACAGTAGGCCTTGCAGGACAGCACGGCCAAAGGTGGTGCAGTGCCTGGAGGCCAAATCAAGGATGTAGTGCCTTGTGAAAGGATGCACTGTAGACCACGTGGCGGCATCACAGATATCTGAGATCGAGACACCTTGAAAGCAGGCAGCAGAGGTAGACTGAGCCCAGGTGGAGTGTGCGTGCACAATCCCAGAAGAGGTTGTTTTTTTTTTTTATTTGTTTTTTTTTGTGTGTAGCAGTAGGTAATGCAATAGACTAACCAATTGGATAAAGTTTGCTTTGTGACAGAATGGCCTTCCCTGCTTGGGGGCGAAAGCAACAAAGAGTTGTTTGGACTTACGAGAGGACATGGTCGAAGTGAGGTAGTAACTTAGTATGCGTTCGATATCCAGGGTGTGTAGAAGCAATTCATCTGGGCAGAGGATAGGCAGCAGAATGGATTGGTTGAGCTCAAAATCCAAAACTACTTTTGGGAGAAATAAGGGATTGGTGCATAATGAGACCCAGTCTTTATGGAAGACCAGGTAGGGCACATCGCTCATGAAACATAACATAGAAACGTAGAAACTGCCGGCAGATAAGGACCGCCAGGACCATCCAGTCTGCCCAAATGCTCTACACTAGTTTGTTTCCATTGACCCTGCCTAGTCAATGGTTTTGCCCCATTCCTTCCCACCACCAATGTACCCTTATGCCTGTCCCATGCATATTTAAAATCCTCCACTGTGTTTGCCCCCACCACCTCCTGTTGCTGTTTATTCCATGCATCCACCACCATCTCTGTGAAGAAAAACTTTCTCACATTTCCCCTCAGCCTGCTACCATCCAATTTCATGTCATGCCCCTTGTTCTTGTACATCACTTGTATTGGAAGGGGTCTCTCTCCCGCACCTTGTTTATGCCCTTAAGGTACTTGAATGTTTCTATCATGACCACCACCCCGATTCCTCCTCTGCTCCGGTGAGTACATATTTAGGTCCTTTAGTCTCTCCTCATATTATTTTCTGGTGCAATCCTTGTACCATCTTAGATGCTTTTCTCTGGACCGCCTCCACCCTGTCAATGTCCTTACAAAGGTGTGGCCTCCAGAACTGCACACAGTACTCTATGTGAGGCCTCACATGAGAGCTTGGAGTTCTGAAATGTGCTGACCTGAAGTAACAGCCACCAGGAAAAGTGCCTTCCAGTCCAGGAAGGGCTTATCACAGGTAGCTGCTGGTTCAAATGGTATGAGTGTCAGCTTTTTCAAGATGAATTTGAGGTCCCAAGGTGGAAATGGATTCCAGATGGGTAGCTTGAGATGGAGAATGCCTTTAAGAAATATTTTGGCAAGGCCTAGTTGGGTGACCTGTCGGTCTCAGATAGGTTCATGGAATGCTGAGATTGCAAACAAATGGACTTTTATAGAGGAGTAGCTTAAGCCCTGACTGAAGAGGGTGGACAGGTACTCCAGGATGTTAGGTAAGGGGCAGGAAAAAGGATTTAGGACTCTGGGGGAAGCCCAGAGAGCAAAATGTTTCCCATTTGGCCCCATGTTTTTCTGGTTGAAGGCTTTCTAGAGGCCAGCAGAATGGTGGTCACTGTGGGAGAGACGTATTGCCTAGCTATGAAGATATTCTCAGGAGCCAAGCATGAAGACACAGGGAGCAGAGATTGGGATGCAGCAGAGTGCCCTGGTTCTGTTTGAGAAGGTCTGGGTGGAGGGGAAAGAAATCCATGACAGACAGTTGCTGAAGGAGTGGAAACCATATTTGTCCGGGACAAAAAAGAGCGATAAGTATCATGGATACTTGTTCCAGCTGCAGTTTGAGTAGTATTGGCTGGGGGGCATGTAAGAACTGACCGTGCCAGGAGAGGGAAAGGGCATCTAGGGAACGGCCCTGTAGGCCTGGAATAATTGAGCAATAGCGCAGAAGGCGGTGGTTGTCCAGAGAGGCAAATAAGTCTACCTCAGGAGTGCCTCACAGCAGGAAACTGTCATGGAGGACCCCCAGTGGCAATGTCCACTCGTGGCCCTGCGCGTGATGGCTGACGTAATTGGCAAGGACGTTTTGAACTCCCAGAAATGGAAATTACATACCCCGACCATAATTCTTGATCTTCCTGGACAGCGTTTTCACCGTTCATTCACACTAATGGGACTACGCCGGTGGCACTAGGACCCAGTGGGAGCCAAAAATCTTCAAGAGGGCCGGTGCCAAGATAGGAACACACATGCACCGCGACTGCCTCATGCCCGTACAGGCTAATTCGGCATCACCCTCCAACCGCCTCAGTACATTTTTGACTGCGGAGGTGCAACGTTAACTAACCTAGCTCAGGCATAAGATAGCCCAGATTGCCCGTGTAAGAAGGGTAAACTCAACAACGTCTTCACAGCCCAAGCCAACGAGGGAGTGAAGATCAGAACAGGATGACTGACTTCGGGGGGATGGTGGGTGGGTGTGTGAATGAATGGTGAAGACTTCGTCCAAGAAGATCAAGAATTACAGTACGTACGTAATTTCCAGATCTTCCTGGACTAAAAGTCTTCACCATTCATTCACAACAATGGGAGAATACAGAACTAATACTCAATCCCCCAGAGCAAGGTGTCAGGAGACAGAGCTCACTCAGGACAGAAGTCCATTAAGCATTGTCCTACCGAAGGAAGTGTGCTGTCTGGGAAGGACATCCAGAGTGTAGTGCTTCACACAGGTGTGCACCGAGCTCCAAGTCACCACTTTTCAAATATCTGCAATAGGTACATTACGAATTTCAGACATGGATGCCACAACCGGTCTGGTAGAGTGGGCGCAAACCCAGCCTTTCAACTTGACCTGCACCATCGAGTAGCATTGACAAAGACACGCCACCAGCCATGCAGAAATGCATCTAATGGCAACAGGCAAACCCAGCTGGCCCATGCTGAAAGATACGAAAAGTTGCTTGGATCTGCATCTCTCTTTAGTTCTGTCGATGTAAAATCGCAGAACCCTCTTGACATCCAAAGAGTGAAGGGTGCGGTCCCCTTCATTCTGGAAGTTGGTAAAATAAGTGGGATGAACCAATGGCTGGTTACGGTGAAATTACAAAACCACCCTGGGTAGGAATTTGGGGTGAGTACGAAGTACCACATTGTCCTTGTGAAATACAATGTAAGAAGGGTCTGTGACCAAGGCATGTATTTCAGAGACTCTGCAAACTGAAATAATGGCCACCAGGAAGGCAGCCTTCCAGGTCAGAAACTTCAAGTCGCAGGTGGCTAGAGGCTCTAAGGGCTTACGGGTAAGCATGTCTAGTACAAGGCTGATATACCACGTGGCCACGGGTTTTCTGACCAGGGGTCTAATGTGTAGGATGCCCTTGAGGAATCTCTTGACTATCGGTAACTGAGCCAGCAACATGTTCTGCACTGGCTCGTGGTAGGCAGAGATCACGCAGAGGTGTACCTTCACTGTAGAGTATTGTAGTCCTGCATTTCACAGGTCTAAGAGGTACTCCAACACTTTATTCAGTGGGCAATAAAATGGGTCCAGGGTGGACTTTGCACACCAAATGTAAAATCGCTTCCACTTAGCCATGTAAGTTCTCCCAGTGAAGGGCTTACACACCACTAAGAGGATTTCTGAGATTCTTTGAGAGACCTTAAACCTAACCACTTCTATCTCCTCAGGAGCCAGGCGTGGACATGAAGAGAGTGCAGGCTGGGATGGACCACAGGTCCCTGTGTCAGGAGGTCCGTTCATAGAGGAAGTTGCCTTCGAGGGACTGCCGACAATCTGTTAATCGCTGGAAACCATATCTGCCGAGGCCAGTATGGGGAAATGAGAATCATCCTGCTCCCCTGTGCCTCCAGTTTGAGCAGCACCCTCTGAACTAATGGAAGAGGAAGAAATGCGTACAGACAGCGTCTAGTCCAGAGCAGTCTGAATGCATCCTGACAGAACATGTCAGGTTCTGGATTTCTGGAGCAGAATAGGGCAGATTTGCATTGAGTGGGGATCCAAAAAGGTTCAGGTCTGGACCGCCCCACCAGTCAAATAACGATTGCAAGACATTTGGAGCGAGCGACCATTCATGTGGATCCGCCTCCATCCTGCTGAGGCGATCTGCCAGGTTGTTTTGGGTTCCCGGCAGATAGACTACCTGAATCAGAGCATCGTGCTCAAGGTACCACTCCCACACCATCATTGTCTCCCTGCACAGAGGATAGGAGTGTGCTCCACTCTGCTTGTTGATGTAATACAGCACAGCATTGTTGTCCATCTAAAGGAGAATTACTTTGCAACACAGGACATCCTTGATGGCTCGGACAGTGTATAGGACAGCTCTCATCTCAAAGACATTTATGTGTAGATGAGACTCCTCCTGACTCCACACTCCCTGAGTGTGGTGTCTCGACAGTGAGCTCCCCAAACGATCAGAGATGCATCCATGGTGATTGTGATCTGAGATTCCATTGGGGCAGACGGTAGACCTTATAGAAGATTGTCTTCCTGTGTTCACCATGTAAGCGATCTTGTTAGGGGTGCCATCACTTTTATATGGAAGGACTACGGGTACGTTGTTGGTGACCACTGTGCGCTGAGCATCCACTGTGTGGTTCTCATATGCAGCCGGGCTGGAGGCACCGTGAAG
This sequence comes from Neoceratodus forsteri, assembly GCA_016271365.2. NCBI lineage: Eukaryota > Metazoa > Chordata > Ceratodontiformes > Ceratodontidae > Neoceratodus > Neoceratodus forsteri. The sequence continues at coordinate 794,316,041 of CM057456.1, forward strand.
ATGGACAATGCCATGAGGCCCAACATCCGCTGCATCGAGAGGGCCCGAACAGAGCTGTTCCCTCTGACGTAGCGAGCCATCTGGAGAATGTCGTTTCTCCTGTCATCTGGAAGGAAAGCCCTTGCCCTGGAGGTGTCCAGAAGGCCTCATATGAAGAGGAGCTGCTGTGAGGGCTGAAGCTGGCATTATTCCAGATTCAGTAGCACCCCCATGGAAGTGAGGAACTGAGAAACCATGGAGACTGCTTCCTGCGTCTCATTTCTGAATGGACTCGCTAGGAGCCAATCGTCCAGATAAGGGTAGACTTGAATGCTGAGTTTTCTGAGGTGCGCCATGAGAACTGCAAAGCACTTTATAAAGACTCGAGGTGCAGAGGAGAGCCCAAAGGGCAGGGCTCTGAAGTGGTAGTGCTGACCCAGAGACACAAAACAGAGATACCTGTGGTGATCTGGGTTCACTGGGACATGCTGGTAGGCGTCCTGCATATCCAGGGATGCCAGCCAGTCATACTGATAAATCAGTGGAAGTAGCGTTCCTAGGAAGATCATCTTGAACTTTTCCCTGAACAGGAATTTGTTTTACTTTCTGAGGTTGATAACTGGGCGCATGCCGTCTGTTTTCTTTGGAACCACGAAGCAATGGGAATAGACGACCGTGTTCTGTTCTGCCTGTGGAACCACTTCTACTGCCCTGTTTTCAGAAAGCCCTGCATCTCGGAAGTAAGGTCTGACTGAGCGGTGGACTGTGTTGTCACATGGGTGGAAAATTTGAGGGGATCTCTGCAAAATTGAGAGAGTATCCCTCTCGTATAATCCTGAGGACCCAATTGTCCATTGTGATGGGACTTCCACTGGCTCTAAAACTGAGTCAGACAGCCTCCCACTGCCATAGTGGTATCCACCTCAGGCAGTTGAGGTGGGACATGGGCCAGGTTTTCAGAGGTTGGCACTGGGTGCTTATGGGCACTGTGTTTTTTGCTGCGTTTTCTTCTGCAGTTAAGGAGTTTAATTTCTTTTAAAGACTCCTTGGCCCTAAACTGAGGACGGTTCCCACCCCTTTGTGGGGCCACAGGAGCCGGCTTGGCGGTTTTAATGGCAGTTTTGGTCTTCTGAGTGGCCTCTAATTCTTGTTCTACTTGAAGGCCAATCAGATAAGCCCCATCAAAGGGGACATTCATCACCTGTCACTGAGCCTCGAGTGAGAAGCCTGACATTCTGAGCCAGGAGTGTTGCCTGATGCAGATATCCAGAGCTGCTGCCCATGCTGCAGCATCATCGGTGTCCATAGCAGCTTTCAATTAATGTTTGTTGGGCTCTGCCCCTGTTAATCGTTTGGAGAAGCTCCAAATTGACCTCCGATTCTGGGAGGTTCTCGACTAATGCTTTAAGGGTGTTCTACATAGTGTACTTGTATTGAGAGAAATTACCCTGATAAGCTAGCAATATGCATCACTAAGGTTGCGGCTGCGAAAACGCATCTTCCTAAGGTTCATGTCAACCTTGTGACACTGCTTATTGATAGGTCATGCAGAGGTCTCCTGAGGAAGGACAACCTTATAATTCTCTGCAAGCACCACCAAAGCATCTGCAAAGGGGTGCAACATCAGAAAGGGTCTTTCCTTAGAAGGGGCGTATTTTCTGTTCGCAGCCTTAGCCACAGACAGTGCCAGTCTGGCCTACACCATCTCTGACAGGGTCTGACAGGGTTTCAGAGGAGGGGGGGGACAGGGGCCGTGAAGTCCATAGGAATGTTAGGAACGTGAAGGACCTAAAGTTGCAGAAGCTTCCCAGGGTCCACCGAGGAGGTCTGGAGAGCCAGGGCCAATCCTACGTTCCTAAGGAGGGACTGGAAAGACAGGTCCTCCACTAAGGGCTCTGCTGAGACAGAAGGCTTGCTTTCTATGTCGTTACCTCAGTCATCCCCAGCATCATCAGACAGAATCAGATCAGGATCAGACTCATCATTTCTGTTGCCCAGCCCTGAGATGTCAGTGACAAATCCTGCTAGACCGAGAACAAGACCAGATCCAGACGAGGGGTACACAGGAGTTACCAGAGCCCATATTGGTGTCACAGACGACACCACAGGCAGCACCAAACGATCTGACACTAGGGCTGGCACTGATGCCACATGTGGCTCCACAGTCGATGCTGAACACATTACTAAAGCCGCCGGCACTGCATGTGGCACCAAGTCAACAATACACGAGGCACAGAGGCTGACGCCACATGTGGCACCAAGATCGACACCACACACGGTACCGAGATAGACACCGCATGCGGCGCCAATGAACCAACCGAAGCCACACCCAGCACCGAAGAGGTCGACGCTGCACACGACACTGAAGGACCCCTGATGCCGAATGCAGCACCAACGACCCTGGACCCCTGTCAGACCTAGAGGAAAATGGGGAGGAAAACGTTACCTGTGCTGGCCCCTGCGTGGAAACTTGGTGAGGGGGGTAGACATGTGGAACAGGTGTCAGTACCAATAAGGGAGAAATCTCTGTTGCTGGCACTGAACACGCATCCTGCCCCATCTGCCCTAACCCAGGGTCCACAGGCAAGGGCAGATGAGACAGACACTACACCCACTGCTCCATAAGAGCAGTCCAGTGGTGAAACTGCCCACCGGAAACCTCATCAGAGGACAGAGAGAGGCTCCAATGTCGAGAATCCCAGGCATTAAAGACGGAAACCACCGGGGACCCTGGCAGGGTCAGGGTAGGTTTACTGCTCTCCACAACCAAAGACTCCCTAGCAGACCTACCAGAGGGTGACCTCAAGTGGAACTGTCTTTTCTTCCTCCGACAGGAAGAAGAGCTTGAGGCCGAGCGGCGCCAGGTCCCTGATCGAGATTGGAAATGGGCCTGCTTCTTTTTGTGCCTTCGGGAGGACTGTCCTCCCTCCTGAGCACCGGACTGCCAGAGATCGACCCCCCCCCCCAAAAGGGTGGCGGACCGGACACAGCCCTACTGCCAGAAGAACTTTCCAGTGAAGTCTCCCTACTGTGACTGATACGATCCATGGTTGACTCAGTCGATGACAGGCTGAGAGCTGTTTTCTTTCTTCCGAAGAAGTCTTTTTTTTTAACTAATCATAAAAAAATACTACTAAACACTAAAAAACTAAACAAAACTGAATGACTATATGCTGCTGTCGTATAGACGAGAAATTTGACTCCCAGCGGGTGAGCGACATCACAGAAACGCACTCAATGGCAGGGAAAAAAGGAACTGAGGTAGCTGGAGAGTCAACGTCGAGATAGCCTATATGGGCACAAGGCAGTCTCGTGGTGCTACGCATGCGTGGTCCTATCTCGGCGCTGGTCCTCCTGAAGATTTTTAGCTCCCGCTGGGTCCTACCGCCTCCGGTGTAGTCCCACTAGTGTGAATGAATGGTTTTTCAGTCCAGGAAGATTGCGATCTGTCACGAAATGGAGTTGAAGAGTTAGAGCTAGAGTCCAAACTCGTACTGTTTCTTGACACAGTGTTAGTGATCTTCTGCCCCCTTGTTTGTTCATGTAGTAGACCACACAAGTGTTGTATGTTTGGACTACTAGGGGTCCCAGGAGCAGGAACGGCCGGAAGGCCTCATGCGCAAGACAGATGGCCCACATCTCCAAGATGCTGATGTGGAGAGATGCAGTGGTGGGGCCCCAGAGGCCCTGTGTCTGGCCTGGGCCGAGGTGTGCACCCCACCCAATAGGGGAAGCATCCATCGTGAGGACCTGGGGCAGGGGTGGGAGAGAACAGGCACGCCCATTTGTAAGTTTGTCAGGTCCAGCCACCAGGAGAGTGCCCGCCAGAGGGCAGGAGTCACCATGATGGAATCTTTGAAATCCCCCCGTCTTTTGGTGCCACTGTCGGTGCAGGGCCCACTGGACCAGGTGCATGCATAAGTGGGTATACGGCAGGATGGCAATGGCAGCTGCCATGTGACCCAGGAGATGCATGTACTGGCGTGCGGTGATGTTTTGAGCTGTTTGTAAGCGCCAGGCCAGGGAGATGATTTTGTGGCATCTGTCTTCTGGCAGAAAGGCGCCACTGCACACTGTATCCAGGACAGTGCCTATATACTGGAGGCACTGGGATGGCTCCATGTGGGACATGGCCACGATGACTGTGATTCCAACCTCCTGGAAGAGCTGGAGGATGCACGCGAGGGAGTGTAGTAAGCCCTCTCAAGATGACGCCTTTATAAGCCAGTCATCCAAGCAAGGGAACACACAGTGACACTGGCAACAGAGGGTGGTGGCCATGATTGCCAGGCACTTCGTGAACACTCATGGTGCCGAGAACAGCCCAATGGAGAGAGCTCAGAATTGGTAGTGGAAACCAAGAAGGCTGAACTAGAGATATTGGTGGTGGGCAAGATGGATTTGGATGAGAAGGTAAGCATCATTCATATGAAGCCAAACCCCTTGATTTTAGAGGGGAGGAGAGCTGTCAAGGTGACCATCCAAAATGTTTTGTACTAGATAAATCAGTCGAGGTCCCTTCAGTCCAAGACAGGGTGCAGACTGCCTATACATTTGGGCAAGAGAAAGAAATAAGAATAGAATCCCCAGTTCAGTTCCTTGGGAGGCACCAGCTGGACAGCTTGCTTCTGAATCAGAGACAGAAGTACCTCCAGGAGAACCGGAACATGTTCTAGAGGGTAGAACACAAGGTGACGTGGGTGGGGCAGGGGAGGAGAGTGTCAGTTCCAATGTATGGCCCATGTATATAATCTGCAGGACCCATGCGTCTGAGGTTATCTTTTGCCAAAAATCCAAATGTAGTGAAAAGTGGCCTCCCACAGCCTGTGAAGCTGGCAGAGGAGGGCTGAGGAGGGGAGCAGAGGAGTCAAAAGGAATAGGGGTTCGTCGCGGCCGCAGCTTGGATGGTGGGGGCACTCCTGGAAGCAGAGGCATGGCCCAGAGGTTGGGACTGTTGGTGGCCTCTGGTGGACTGACAGGCAGGACCCTGCAATCCAGAGGCCCAGCAAAATTGAAATGATTGGTTTGGTTTCTGCTGTGACATGGTCTGCGGAGTATGGTACATTGTATGTACAGTCCGGAGGGTGCGGCCCAAGGCTTGCAAGTCATTCAAAATGGTTTCAGTGTCAGAGCCAAACAATTTGGCCCTGTTAAAGGGGGCATTCAGAATAGACTGTTGTACATCCAGGGTAAAGCCAGGCATGGCGTCGAAGGGTAATTCCCATTGCCGAGGTACGGGCTGACGTATCTATAGTGTCAAAACCCACACAGAAGAGATGACGGGAAAGGTTGATACCTATTTTAAGGGTGACGAGTAACTGGTCGGTTTCGGCAGACTGTGGAAGCTTAGCGGCCACTTCAGAGGTGGTAGTCCACAGAGTCTTGATATTTCAGCATATGCCACATAAAACTGAGGATACACATGTTGAGAGTCAATGAAGCATACACCCTTTCCCCTATCAAGTCTAGTCTTCTCGATTCCCTGTCCAGAGGCAGACAGCTGACGTATTTTGGACGTTTAGTCCGATCACGGGCAGCATTGACCACTGAATATACCTGCAGAGCTGCAGCAAAAAAGGGATAGTCAGTGGGAGATTGGTATGGGGATCTGCCTTCTTTGGAACTGAAGGGACAGTGGAAGTATGGTGCCGTGCTGCAAGTACAGCATCCTGGTATGCCTGTATGAGTGGAGGAATCACAATAGCCGGGTCCTTGGGTAAATCCAGGTAGTCTGACAAATTTTGGCAGTGCCTGTCCTGCTCAGTGGTTTGAAGCACCATGACTTGTTGCAGTTGTGTCATGATCTCCATAAATCAGGTCATCAGGAGAATGAGAGCAAGGGGTGTACAGTCCTGGGTCCTCCTCAACTGAGGAAAAAGTGAAGGCACTAGAATGGGGCGCACCCCATCACCATCATCACTTAAGTCTTCATCTTCAATGTCCTCGAACACCTCCAGATCCTGGTCACCAAGCAGCTCAAAGGGGGGGGGGAGACAGAGAAGGAGACTCCCAATGCACCCGCTTAGAAGGTGGAGGTATGGGAGAGGAGAAAGGCTGGAGTTGAGGCTGTTGCTTAACCTTCATCACCTCTAGGACAGCTTGCACAATGGAAGCCACGTCAACGACAGAGGTCATCGACGGGGCTGAGAAAGAAGGTGGAGGCATCCCCTTAGACCCCTTGCTAGAGAGGGGCAAAACAGAAGGCTTTGGCTTGGGCTGTGGGTGAAGCCATGAGCCAGAGTTCACATCAGGTGCTGGGACTGCTGAGCCCCTGCAAGAAACATGCTTAGAAGGCGCCGGCAAAGATGGTAGGACCGTCACTGAGGACACCAGATCCACGCTGGTGTATCTCTTAGTCAGGGCTTGAAATGGCGATGTATAAGAATGCCAAAAAGTAGTCATCATTGACAAAGAACCCTGGCTCATACTGGAGAACTGGATTCTCGATGAGGAAGGCGTTGACATCAATGGAGGAGCCCTCATCATCATGGTCAGGACTGATAAGGCCCGAGTAAGCACTGACGACAAAACTGGCAAGGACGTCATCGATGGAGCCTGTTGCTGATCGCTGCGGGAGGCCTACACACTTTGGGCCAGAGCCGCGAGGACCTTCTGCATCTTTTCAATAGTCGTAGGAGAGACCCAGCCTGCCGACAGGCAACCTGAACTGGAAGCTGTCAAAGGGTGGAGAGTCTTACCATGACTCGTCAATAGCTTTTCCCTGTCTCGATGCTTATGCTTCAAAGCATCTTTTGACTGCGATGTCTGGGAGGTCATCAATGTCGGACAAGATGACGAGCGGGACTTCACCTCACGTTCGAGGAGAGCTACCTTCTGCTCCATTAGGAAAGATTCTAGTTCTTGGAGTCGTCAACGCCAGGTTGCTTGATTAAATTCCTGGAAGTGGGAACATGAGCAGACATTGTGAGCAGCACCCAGACAGCGAACACAAAGTGAATGGTCGTACCGATAAATCTTCTTGCCACAACAACACTTAAAGAACAGTGACTCCGAAGCAGACATAGGGTAGTACAAACATAATAAAAAAGGAGTGTTGTTTTCCACGTTGATGACTGCAGCAATACACTAGCGGCGAGAGCTACATGTGCAGCAAGCTGGGAGATGGCGGGAAAAGAACCAAGACCGCTGGGGCTGCCCACGTATTTATAGATATGAATGGAGTGATGTTATTGTGGGCAGTCCCCAGTTAGCACTGCTGGTGAAAGCTACAGTCACTGAGAGCACACACTGGCAAATACCCAAGTGTATGACCAGCAGCAAAATATACTCTCGAAGAAGATCCTCAGATATTTTCTGTGAGGTTGCCTGATCTTGATATGAAGATACGCATCCTTCATATCCATGAAGCATATCAAGTTTCCCGTTTACAAGACAGGAAGGGGACCCTGCAGAGTTACCATTCAGAACATCTTGAATTCTACTATGAATAAGTTCAAATCTCTTAGATCCAGAACAGACCACAATTCCCCTTGTCCACTTTGGAATAAGAGAGTATGTGGAGTAAAAACCTGTGTTCCTCCGTCCCAGAGGTACATGTTCTATGGCCTGTTTCTCATTCAGAGTCTGTACATCCTCTAGCAACAGGGATACGTGCCCTGGTGGATATGTTGTCACCAAAGGTGGAGGATCTGGAGGGGTGTCTAGAAGATCCAGAACATTACCCTTTTCTATGATCTCTAGAGTCCATGCATCTGTAGCCGCTTCCCTCCACTGATACAAGTGTAGGCATAGGCAACACCCTACAACCACCCATGAGGTAAAACTGGTTGGGGAGTGTATAAGGAGTCATGTTCAGTTGGTGGGACAGAGTCAGCAGCTCTACTACCTTTAGCTGCTTTTGAGTGGGCACCTGGGGTTGTTCTTGCAGACCGCAAGGCCCCTGCACTCTTGTCCCCTCCTGGTTGTCTGAAGGTGGAACGCTGCCACCGGCACCAGCCAGATGAAAAGTACCCTGCTCCTACCTCTGTGCTGGGTATAGTACAGGAAATGTACTGATTTTAGGGTGTTGCCTGAAGACCTTTTAAAACCTCTTCTACCTCATGGATGAACAATTTCTGCCTTCTCAATGGAGCAAAGAGAATTGTCTGTCGCTCATCAGTGACAAAGAGCTGCTACTCTGAGGCAGAAATAGTGCTTCAGACAAATACCAGAGTTCGCAGCCCTGGCAGAAGCATCAGAAATGTCACATGCTGTGCAAAGCAAATGCTTCCCCACATCAGCAACTGCAATAAGAGTTTTCATTAACTTGTGCTTGGTGGACCCCTCAGGCAAGGCCTGTGCAGAAGCCTTGGCCTTCCTCTAGAGGGTGTTCCGATACCTCATTATATGGGCCTGGTAATTAGCAAAACATTGACCAAAATAGTCAAAGGCACATTTACATTTTCCAAGAACATCCAATCTCCTGGATTCTTTACAGGAGAGATGAAGCTCAGATGCTTAGGTGCCCTGGACCTGTCATAGGCAGCTGTAATAACCACTAAGTCAGTCAAAGGCTGGTTACCACAGAAAGGCTTCCAGAAAGGGCAGAATGCATTTTGTCTGCCTTTCTGAGCACAGCTGGTATACTGCGTGGCTTATACCAGGATGCATAAGTGGCATCCTCCAAGGCTGGGAACAGAGGAGCAACCATAGCAGAGAGGATTTCTGTCATTTCCAAAACTCCAGCAGGTTCTTTTTAGTAGAATCCTGCTCCTCTAAAGTGAATCCCAAGGAAGAAAAAAATACCACAGTAATAGTGTTTCTTCCAAGGGAATCTTACTGTATTCTGACTTCTGCAGTATGGTCTCACCATAAGACTGCCCTGGAGCCTAAATGGCTAATAGAACCTATGCTAATCACGGAATGTTGGTCTTGAGCTCGTTTTTCAAACCACTGTCCCTGGTAAACATTCTGCAACTGTCAGACTCTTTAATAGCAACTATCTAGGTCCCTGGCCCAAGAAGCATCAGTAAACCTTACCTGGGCAGAAGTCCTAGGATGCCCATATTTTTTTTTTTATAGTAGCCCCTGTTTCGGAAAGGAAGGGATCGTGTTTTGGCTCTGTGGAGCTGAGCCGCACTGAGCCCTTCCACTTGCTGATACCACTTCAGTCCTCGATCCTCCCCCATTCCGCCCCCAAGCTTACTCGTTTTGTGATGTCATTCTTTGTAGAGCGTGGGGGCACGTTTCCATAGAAATGAATGTGGGACTGTTTTCAAAGTTAAATTTATGTAGTTTAGATGGTGGTTTAGTACAAATCATGGCCACCGCTTAACTAACAAGGGCCTTGTTAGTTAAGCAGTGGCCACCATGATTTGTACCAAACGGCCATTTAAACTACATAAATTTAACTTTGAAAACAGTCCCCCATTAATTTTTATGGAAGCGAGCGCCCATGCTCTACAAAGAATGACATCACAAAACGAGCGAGCATGGTGGCGGAACGGGGGAGGATCGAGGACTGAAGTGGTATAAGGAAGTGGAAGGGATCAGCACTGCTCGGCTCCACAAAGCCAAACTTTGATCCCTCCCTTCCAAAATAGTGGCTACTATAAAAAAATATATGGGCATCCTAGGACTTCTGTCCAGGTAAGGTTTACTGATGCTTCTTGGGGATTCGGATAAAAATAGACAAAGAAAGTTGTTCTTTAAGGAGCAAACATAAGAAAACATTACTTATTGTAGTAATGCTGTTTCTTCTAAGGGAATCTTACTGTATTCTGACATATGCAGTATTGTCCTACCACAGTACTGCCCGGAGCTGAAAAGGTTAATAGAACCTATGCAAATGATAGAATGCTAGGCTCAGCTTGGCTTTCAAACCACCATCTCTGGTAAACAATCCATCAACTGTCAGATTCTAACGCAGCTTGCCTAGGAAGCTGACTAATACTAATGTAAATAACCATACTAATTTTAATAAATAATCAATAAACTCCCAACACCCCCTGTCATCTAAATAGCAACAGGCATTTATCTCTAAGATTCAGGTCACAAACTAAAGAAAGAACAGCCCAGGAGTCCACCACAGTAAGAGCTGTAGTGCAGTGCTCCCATGTTCTAGAAGGAGAGGAAGGGTGGGAGCTCAGAATACAGTAAGACTCCCTTGGAAGAAATAGGATTAATATGGTAAGTAATGCCTGACAAATGTGTGAATAGTTTTCCAGGTAGCTGCTTTGCAAATATCCAACAGGGGTAGCAGGCTATGGAAGTAGCTGTGCCCCTTATGCCCCTTACGGAATGGGCTCTAAGGCCCATAGGGGGCTCTTTACCAGCTTTGCTATAGCAGAACTGGATGCAGGCCACAATCCAATGAGCAATGGTCCTCTTTGAGGCTGATTTGCCTTTGCCTAACTCTCCATAAGTCAGGAGCAACTGGGTCCTGTCCTGTCTATGATCCTTTGGTGTGCTCAAGGTAGTAACTAATAGCTGTCTTAACATCCATGCTGTGCAGTGTGCGCTCACCTGAACTGGAATGGTCGGTGAAAAAGACTGGCAAGGTGATAAACTAATTAAGGTGAACATTAGACACCACCTTTGGAAGAAACTTTCTGTTGGTCCTTAGGACTACTTTGTCTCTATGAAAGGAAATGTAGTTCAGTTCTGTACAAAGAGCCTGCAACTCGCTGATCCTTCTGGCTGAAGTGATGGCTACTAAAAACACAGTCTTCCAAGTGACATACTTCAGCTCTGAAGAAGACATGGGCTCAAAGGGTGGCTACATCAGCTGATCAATACAAATGTTAAGATCCCATACAGGAGTGGGCTCCTTGTGTGGGGGGTCCAAATTCATGAGCCCCTTGAAACATTTTTTGAACACCTGTTCAGAGGCCAGAGAAGACATTTTGCCAGCCAAGAGATAGGCAGAGACTGCTGCCAGATGAACCTTTAGTGAAGAGGGCTTAAGGCCAAGGGAATGAAGGTGTACCAAGTAGCCCAGTACCACAGGCACACCGGCCTGGGCAATGACCACATCTTGCTGCTGACACCAGAATAAAAATCTCTTCCATTCTGAAGAGCAGGTTTGCTTTGTGGAAGATGTTCTGGAACCCCTAAGCACCTAAAGCACCCTCTCTGAAAGCCCAAGGTCAGTAAATTCTATGTTCTCAAGAACCAGGCCTTTGAGTCTGAGGGATTGCAGTTTGGGGTAAAGGATTTGGCCCTGTGAGGCTGTAAGGAGGTTGTGCCTGCAGGGTAGAGCTATTGGCTTGCTGACAGACACAAGCAGAGAGCACCATGATTGTCTGGCCTAGACTGGGGCTATGAGGATCATAGTCACTGGTTGTATCCTGAGTTTGTTCACAGCTCTAAGAAGTAGAGGGAAGGGGAGGGATGGCATACAGGAACCTCCCAGTCCAGTCCAGCAGTAGTGCATTCATTGGCACTGTTCCTACTGTGGGAGATCTGCAACAATACTGTGGCAACTGATGATTGTCTGGATTTGCAAACAGGTCCACCTCTGGGTTGCCCCACCTCCTGAACACTGGCTGAAGTACCTGCCTGTTCAGTGTCCATTCGTGATGGTTCTGATCATTTCTGCTCAGTACATCTGCTAGGACGTTGTCCTCTCCTGGCAGGTACACGGCTATTAGAGACAGATTCAGAGAATAAGCCAGCTTCCATAGTAACATTGCCTCTGTGCACAAGGGGTAGGACCGGGTGCCTCCCTGTTTGTTTATGTAGTACACTGTGGCTGTATTGTCTGTTCTGACTTGTACCACCCTGTTTGCAAGCTCTGTGGCAAAGGACTGGATCCACAGGCGCATTGCCCTGAGCTCCAGCAGGTTTATGTGAAGGACAGTTTCCTTCTTGGTCCAAGTACCATGGGCTATCTGGTCCCCCGTGTGCGCCCACTACCCTAGGAGGGAAGCATCTGTGGTCAGTACCCTTGAGAGAAGCTGTTGTAGGAAAGGGACTCCCTGCCTCAGGTTCTCTCTCTCTCGCCACCACTGCAGGGCCAGGAGTTGGGATCTGGTGACTGGTACCAGTGTGGATAATTGGCACCCTTTTTGTGACCAATATGATCTTGGGTGAAACTGAATGTCCCTTCATTTGGAATCTGGCTCCTGGAACCGTTGCTGTTGAAGCTGCCATGTGTCCTAACAGCTGGAGGAAGTGCCTTCCTGATAACTGGTATGAGCTGACCAGCTGGACCAGTGTTTCCACCCTTGCTGGTGGAAGGAAGGCTTTTCCTTGCAATGTATCTAGTTCTGCCCCATGAAGTCCAGGAGCAGGACGTAGACCAGGACTGACTTTTTCAGGTTCAGAAGCCCTACGGACTGTAAAAGGCTTTGAACCTGAGCTAGAGAGTCCAAGACTTCTTGGGAGAACTGACCCACCAGCAACCAGTCGTCCAGATAGGGGAAAACTGTGACACCCTGCCTTCTGAGATGGGCCACTACTATGGCCAAGCACTTGGTAAATACCCAAGGAGTGGAGGAAAGGCCAAAGAGCATTACTCTGAATTGATAATGGCCTGACTTGAGTTTGAACCTGAGGAACTTTCTGTGTGATGGTCTGATGAGGATATGAAAATAAGCACCCTTCAAATCCATTGAGGCCAACCAGTCTCCCTGCCTGAATGTAGGCAGGATGGTTGCCAGAGTGACCATTTTAAATTTTGGTTTTGTCAAATATTGGTTTAGTTGTCTGAGATCCAGAATGGGTCCCCACTCCCCTGTTTTCTTTATTGTAAGGAAATACCGTGAGTAGAACCCTCTTCGACAGAGTAAGGGGGGGACTGGTTCTACTGCCTTCTCCAGTAACAGTTTCTTTACCTTCTCCTCCAGTAGTTGGGATTCTGACGGGGAAGGAGGACTGAAAACCCTTGCCCTCAGTCTTGGCAAAGCTTTGAAGCTGAGGGTAAGGCTCTGGCCCACCACCTCCAGTACCCACTTGTCTGTAGTTATTGACTGCCAGTCCTGGAGGTAGTGGGCGAGCCTACTCCCTACTGGGAGGGGGGGAGGCGACCCTGACAGATCCTTCAGGGGTTCTGCTTCATCTGTGAGGTCAGCTGAGGGCTGGGCACAGCCCTGTCAGTACCCCTTCTGCCCCTGCCCCTGAAATGATCCCTCTGAGGTTGACAGGCCGGAAAGGCTCAAGTCTGAAAGAAAGGCCTATAGTAAGGCCTTGCTCTTCCTGCTCTGGGTTGCTGTTTCTGTGGAGTAGCTGCCTTTTCCTTGACAGCCGCACTCCTATAAGCCACTTTGTACTCAGCCATCTTTTTCATATAGGCCTCGATCTGCTGGCCAAAGAGGGATGAAGGATCATAGGGGAAATCCAAAGATTTCGACTGATTAGCCTGAGATAAGTTAGTGGTTCTAAGCCATGCAAATCTTCAAATGGATACCGAGGTAGCCATGAGCCTGGTTGCAGTATCAGTGGCATCCACAGCCATCCTAAACTGGAACTTGGATGCCTCCCCATCCCTTTTGGCAGCCTTTGCCAAGTCAGCTGCCACAGGTGCCGGGCAGGATTTAGCAATTTCTGACACTGTGATCCATAGGCTTTTCTGAAATCTGGCCACATAAGCCATGCATTTGGCCTGTCTAATGGCCAAGGAGGAACCCAGGTAGGTCTTCTTGGCCACATAATCCATCCTCCTAGAGTCTTTATCCGGGAAATGGGAAGCTAGGGGTTTACCAGCCTTCTCACAGGCTGCAGCCTGTACAACACCCTCGTGTCGGGAGTGTCCAAAAATCTGCACCAGACTTAGCTACCCAGTACTTTCTGTCCAGTTTTTTTATCAACTGGAGGAATTGAGGTAGGTGTTTGCAAAACCTTAAGCACATGTTTTTTAAGGGATTTGTGGATGGGGAAAAAGCAGCTTTTTAGCTGGAGTCACATCTATCATTTCTACATAGTCAGCCTCTTCCTCCTCCTCTGTTGTTTCTTGAATGGGGAGGTCTAAGGTTTGAGCCATCTGTTGCATAAAAGCAAACATGGAGGTAAAGTTCTCTGATCCCTTATCAGAGGAGTCAGAATGGTGGGGATCAGAAGAAACCTCTGGTTATACAGGTTCTCCGAAATCTTCATCTTCTTCATAATCATAGTCCTCCTCATCCTCCATGATCTCAGTGCCAAGATCGTGGGGACCGGGAACCAGGAAGAACATGGGGGCACAACCGTAGGGATCCGAACCAAGGGTCGTGGAACCTGAACTGGAGGAGATTGGAGGGATTGGATTATCCGCATAGTGTTCACTATCTCCTCTGCAGTCGGGGATCCTGAACTGGATTCAACAGTTGTAGTTCTGTAAATTAATCTTTTTTCTTTCTCTTCCCAGCAGTAGCTGGTTCAGCGGCGTGTTTCTTTGTCTGTGAACCAGTACGCTGGTCAGAGGGTTTTTCCACCGGTTAAGCAGCATCTTTACAAGTGAGGGACTTGTCTGCTTCGGTTCAGCGTTTTTCAGACATTTTGTCCTTCAGTCGCCTGTCAAGCATCGACTGAGGAAACGTTATTTGCATATTTCAAAATCCGTCTTCAAGTGGTCAAACCGACACAGAAAAACACACATAAGATGGGGATCAGCTTTAGCAAAAGTTTCCACACACTCGGCACAGTGCTGGAAACCAGCTGGACCAGTTATTTTCTTAGGAGTCTGAGACACAGCCAACCACCCCAAATAAACAAAGCTTTTTTTGGGGGGGGTCGGTTAGTGACCACTGAATGAACCAAGGTTTAGCCTGGTAACGTTCTCGCAAAAAAAGTTAAATAGAATAAACCCCTTCCAAAGAAAAAGAAGAAAAATATCGGTTTCTGACTAGAGAACCGGGCACAAACCGAACACTTACTCATTTTCTACTATCTAAACTAGTCTACCTGAAAACCAGAGACTGCGGGTTAAAATAACGAACTTTAAGCAGATAAAAAATGAGAAAATAAAACAATCTTGAGTAAAGATGCAGAGGATTCTCCGAAGCAAATGACTAGTCAAGCAGAGTGAAGAATCTGACAGTTGATGAACTGTTTACCAGAGACAGTGGTTTGAAAACCAAGCTCGAACCTAGCATTCTGTCATTTGCATATTAACCTTTTCAGCTCCAGGGCAGTAATATAGTGGGAAATATTGCATATGTCAGAATACAATAAGATTTCCTGGGGTTAGAATAACAAACCATCTAAACTACACTAATAATTAAATGACCAAAACACTCATAAGTTTTAAACAGCATGGACAGCTGTGTTGTAGTACCCATAGGTTCTAGTGGGGAGTTAGGGTGGGAGCTCAGAATACAGTAAGATTCCCTTGGAAGTAACAAAATTACAATGGTAAGTATTTTTTTCTTCAAACCCCAAGACATCTTACTGTACTCTGACTTCTGCAGACTACCCAAGCAGTACCTCTGGAGGAGGGTAGAGAGCCTATTTAGGAAACAAGCTCTGCAGTACTGCTGTGCCAAACCTGGCATCATTTCTGGCCTGGGTATCCAGGCTGTAGTGCTTGGTAAAGTTGTGAACTGTTTTCCAGGTAGCTCCTTTGCAGATTTCTAAGAAAGGGATATCTCTCGCAGCTGCACCTCTTGTAAACAGGCCCTGAGGCCTACAGGAGGCTCTTTACCCACTTTGTTGTAGCAAAATTGGATACAGGCAATAATTCAGCGGGCAATGGTCCTCTTTGAGAAGGGTTTGCCCTTCCCCACTTCTCCATAGGTTAGGAAGCGCTGGGCTCTAGCTTGCCTGAAGCCCTTTGTGTGATCCAAGCAGTAGCTCATAGCTCCCTTGACATTAAGGTTACGCAGTCTTCATTCCCATGAGCTGGACTGGTCAGTGAAAAAGACTGGCAAGGTCATGGACTGATTACAGTGGAAGTCTGAGACCACATTAGGGAGGAACTTCCTCCTGGCCCTAAGGACCACCTTGTCCCTGTGGACTGCTACGTAACCAGGCTCTGTGGACAGGGCCTGGAGCTCACTGATCTTCCTGGCTGAGGTGATGGCTACCAGGAACACTGTTTTCCATGTCACATACTTAAGCTCTGCAGAGGACATGGGTTCGAGCAGTGGTTGCATTAGCTGGCTAACGCATATATTAAAAGTCCCATGCAGGAGTGGGTTCCCTATTGGGGGGGGGTGCAAAGTGAAGTAGGCCCTTAAAGAACTTTCTGAATACCAGGTTGGCGGCCAGGGATGCCCCCTTTCCAGCAGAGAGGTATGCAGAGACTGCTGCCAGTTGTACCTTGAGGGTGGAAGGCCAAAGGCCAGGGAAATGCAACTGTGCCAGATAGTCCAAAACTTCTGATAAGCTAGCCTGGCGGTCGTCTATCTGTCTCTGTTGGCACCAAATAGAAAACCCATTCCATTTAGAAGAGTAAGTCTTTCTAGTGGAGGGTTTTTTAAGTATTCTGAGGACCTCTAGCACCCCTTCCAAGAAATGTAGGTCACCATATTCTAAGTCCTCAAGAGCCAAGCTCTGAGACTGAAGGACAGGAGGTTGGGGTACAGGACCCTACCCTGAAAGAAGATCAGTAGGTTGTGCCTCCTGGGCAGAGAGATTGGTTTGGATATTGACAGGATCAGCAGCATGGAATACCAAGGCTACCTGGCCCAGTCTGGAGCAATGAGAATCACTGTTGCTGGCTGAACCCTGAGTCTGTTCAGTACTGTGAGCAGCAAAGGAAATTTGGGGGGGGGGGGCATACAGAAACTTCCCTGTTCAATCCCACAGATGTAAATCCAGAGGCACTGTGCCCAGTGTAGGAGGCCTGCAACAGAACAGCGGCAGTTAGTTATTGTATGGGGCTGCGAAGAGGTCCGCCTCTGGGGTGCCCCTTCTTTTGAACACCATTTGCAGAATCTGCCTTAGTGACCACTCGTGGTGGTTCCGGTTAATCCTGCTGAAGGCATCTGTGAGAACCTTGTCCTTCCCTGGGAGATGAACTGCTGCGAGTGAGATCCCCAAGGAGTAAGTCAGGTTCCATACCTTAATTGGTTCTGTGCGGGGGACCTCGTGCCCTCTTGCTTGTTGATGTAGTACACTGTGGTTGTATTGTCTGTCCTCCACTTTGCCCTGCAGCACTGAAGTGAAGGACTGAATGCCAAGATAAACATCCCTGAGTTCCAGCAAGTTTATGTGAAGCAGCAACTCCTGCTGGAACCAGGTACCACGTGCAGTATGCTTGCCTAGGTGGACACCCCATCCTAAGAGGGAGACATTTGTTGTCAAGACTGCTGCTGGTGGGTGACGTCAACAACCTTATGGAAGCATAAAATAATGTTCCTCCTAACCCAACCTAGAATCTGAAGGCATCCAAGGATTTAAAAGAATGCAATCACCAGCCAAAATGACGAGGTCTAAGGCCATTTTAGCCAGGAACCCACAGACCCTGGCTCAAAAGCTACAGTTGTTGCTGCAGGGAGAAAAATCATTCCAAACACTGGGGCCTACTGAGGAAGAAACTACGACGACAATGGGAAATGGGCAAGACGACGAATACAAGCAACTCATAGCATCAATCCTCCAAACAGCAAAAAAGGTACAGAAAATAGATACATCACTTACAGAGCTGAGAGCCGACATAGGGAAAACTGAACACAGAACCGACAAATTGGAGATGGGATTCACGACAGTAATGGAGCAGACAGACCGTCATGACCGCCTCTTACTATTCCCGATGACCAGGGAGAGGGAACTGAGAGCAAAAATGGACGATCTTGAAGGCAGGCGTAGATGACAAAATCACCAAATTTATGGCATCCCTGAAGGGGCCGAGGAGGGTTCGTCAAATTCAATCACATTTCTGCAGAAAGTATTAAGGGAGTCATTGAAATTACCTGTGGATGTGGATGTCTCGATGGATCGTGCACATCATTCTCTGGCACAGCGCCCCTCCAGTGCCGACTCACGCCTGAGATCTTTTTTTTTTTTTTTATACTTTATTTTTATTTTTTCCATTGTATACAACACAAAAGAACATTACAATCGAGTGAGAGTGATCTCAAATAGATTCATTTTAGTAATGTAAATACAAGATTTGTGCACTATCACTGTAGTTACCTCATAATGAGGGGTCTCAATTCTCTTACTTTTATATAAGTACCTAAATAGACTGCAAAAGAGAGACCAATTGCAGCATGCTTATGGACTAGAAACAGTAATAAATCGCTCAGTAATCACCTAGGTGCAAAGCACCCATTAACACAACTTGTGTTTTATGAGTCCATATTCATTCAATAAGTTGATACAGCATAAAATTATTGACAGCGCTATTACAAAAGCATCCTCCTATTTTTATCTTATTCAAATTTACTTTCAAAAGGTATTATTTAGACCCAATATTAAATCACAGATTATTATATTATTAAAGCAAGCGGACTTTAAACATTTAAAAAATGGGATAACTCCCCATCTCCTTTATGCCCCTATGAGCCACTTCTGATCAATTTTTAAACAAGATGCAACAAGTTATGCAGCTTTGGTAAACTTTAAATTTAAACCAGCTTTTTATTCCAGTAAAATGCTGGTATATTTTAACTTACTAGACCTTTAGGAGTATCTCCTCTCCTATTATTTATTGCCGAAACAATAAAAGAAACCTCTTTCTTTTAAACAGAAGTAAAAGGTCCAGCTGTTCACCAGCAGTGTGAATCAGAAACTGTTACACTTGTAACATATAAAATTATAATGTCCCTTCAATCTCCATCCTCATCAGAAGATCTAGGGCGATGAACAAAATCTTGTTTAATCATTTCCAGTCTCTTGCCTGCTTCTGTCGGGTCTGAAAATATGTAGGTCTTACCAGCATAGTACAGTCTCAGTCTCGCCAGTAACTGCAGTGCGTGGTTGATCCGAAGTGCTCGGAGACCCACTCGCACAGCATCAAATCTTTTCCGGCATTGCCTCATTGAGTAGCTTAGGTCCAGGAAAAAGTAGATACGCTCACCTGATTCTAACTTAAGTGGGCCCAAAGCTTTGGCTGCATCCATTACAGTGTCCCAATATGTGCCCCAGCTGTTATGATCAAGATAGTATGAGGAGTTTCCACCATTGGTTTCCTACGTGGGTTCAGACAGTAGGTTTTAATGAGTTGCCCATGTAAATCCAAGTTAAGCAGCTTCAGTAATAAACTCTGGATATAATCTTGAAGTGATTCACCCTCTATATCTTCCGGAACCCCCAAGAGCCAAAGATTATTCACCCTCAAGTTGTTCTCTAGTGTTTCAAGCCAGAGTCACGTAGACTTATTTTCAGCAATTATCCCCGCTACAGCAGCTGCCAGATGTATTGGCAGAATCCACCGCTATTTTAGCATCTGTGGCCACAATATCCATGCGGGATTCCAGTGCAGTAAATCGGGTACCCAGGCTGTCAATTTTTCTGTCCAGCTCCTTAACAGCCTGAAGAATCACGTTGTTAGAGGGTTCAGAGGCCTTGCTCCCCTCCGCAGGTAGGCTGCTGCCGCATGGTGTTTCTGTCTGCAGTCTCACTTTGTTGGGATCAGCGTAAGTCGTCTGGTGGGTTTTTCCCATTTCTGTTAACTGAATTATGCACCAGCTCTCTACAACAGCACTAGTGTTCCTTTTGTTCGAAGAGAAAGCTTGTTTTCACATATTCTCTGGAGGAGCTCCTGTAAAGTGTGTCTGTTCTGTCTGGGTGCTGGCCACGCCCAAGATCTTTTGTTGTTAAAATGACCAGCTACAACTCTAAAGAGGATATACTCCAAAGAGCATGGAGAATGAGAGTGATTATGTTTGGGCCCAACTGAATAACCCTGGACAATGATTACACGATGGGGGTTCAGGAGGCGCGCCACACCATGTGGCCCATTTTGAAACAGCTCCGGTCTAAGAATTTAAAGGCACAGATGCTATTCCCTGCACGCTTGCGGGTGGAAACCAAGCAGGGAACAAAAGTGTTTGAAGATGTGCTGGCAGCCTCGGGTTTTTTTAGAAAACCTTGGAATCCCAGTTCCTGAGCTATAGAAAGAACGTCTGGAAAGGGAGTGGAGACACTCTGCCTGGTCGGTGCCACGTAAGGGAACGAACCGCCATTACCAACCCAGTCAAACGAACTCCACAACCTTAAAGGCAGATATCGCAGCAATGTTAAAATCGTACGTCTCCCCGATACAGTTGGCTGGGATCGCTTCTCAAACCATACGGGATGATGGAAAACATGATCAGATGATGGCTGGATGGTCGGACAGCGCTCCCTGAGAACGAGATGGCAACGGTACATCCCATGGAGTGATGCTGCCATTCCCTCCTAGGACGACTTAACTGAGGTACTCTTCATGGCGGCTCCATAACTGGAATAAAGGCTGTGACCTTCTGGGGAAGGGACAGGGGACTTATGCAGTGGCGGGTGACAACTGCAGGAGGACGGCGTCAAGACTGTATGTTCAGGGGAGATCGTTTCAGTTCTAAAACAGAGCCCTATCATGGGGGGGTTATCTTCCCCTTCTCTCGTATCCGCGATGATGGGTGCTGGGAGAAGGCTCAAATGACATGAAACAAATGAAAGGGGGGATTGTGTTTCTTTTTGTTCTTTTCTTACAGACCTGTACATTGTAGTTTATTATAGGTGCAAAGTTAAGCCACGATATGATCAGAAGTTGCAGAAATATAATTGAAATGTGCCTAAAAGTACTATATGTTTTCTTGACCGGTAGGCTCCTCTCCAGTTTAAAAACAGAATAAATGTCTTACTGCCAGATGGATTTGTGAAGGGATGACCCTTCAAGAGCTAACCTAAACAAAGGGTTGGGAGGAGGATTGGGAAAGGAGATCTGAGTTTTAAAATGTTTCCTCTGTACCCAATGATGTTGCTGATGTCAGTGTTACCTCTGAGACCTGGGCAAAGACCCAGAAGTGGATCTCAAGAGAGGTTTAGCCCCAAGGTGTCCCAAATGAGACACAAACCAGTCCACATCCACGAGACTGGACTGACCTAGGAAGACCACAAATTTATGAAGGGTCCTCTACAATCCCTCTGCCAGACCTTCAACGGAAGGGAAAATCCCATAACAAAAAGGGAGCAGAGCGAAAAATACCCATAGACTGTTTTTATGTGTTTAGTTATCAATTTCAAGATGTTGAGGTTTCTATGCTGAAGGATTCTCAGTTATAGGTTGAAAGAAAGGTTATACTCCCATCTAGTGGGTTAACACTGAAACAAGTTTCTTTAATGTTCAAGCTGAACTATGGTTTAGAGCCAGCAATCATTGTTTATATTTAAGGCATAATGAGTGGCACAGGAAAAAGTTTAAACAACTGCTTAGTGATAACAGAGATAGAAGAGATATGCAGAAGCAAGCCTTAAGGGAAAGGGAGAAAGAAATAAAGATCAAGCTGAAAGTAGAACCTGAGTCACTAAAGGGCATCAGGTGGACTAGATCACTGTTAATGTATACGAAATCCTAACATGGCCCAAATTAAATCTAAAATACTATCCTACAATGTAAATGGTATAAACAACCCCATCAAAAGAAAACAACTTCAAAAGTTCTTAAGAAAACAAAAATGTGAGATACATTTTCTGCAGGAAGCCCATCTCTCCCCAAGTGAAGCCCACAAATTGAAAAGCAGGGGCTTTCCGAAAATATACAATGCATCCCTAGTGAATGGAAAAAAGAGGGGTGTTGCCATTCTCCTATCGGATTCCCTCCCATTTGAGGAAAAGGAAGTGATAATGGATGAAGCAGCAC
Organism: Neoceratodus forsteri; assembly: GCA_016271365.2. Taxonomy (NCBI): domain Eukaryota; kingdom Metazoa; phylum Chordata; order Ceratodontiformes; family Ceratodontidae; genus Neoceratodus; species Neoceratodus forsteri. Next base: position 794,337,663 of record CM057456.1, read on the forward strand.
GCTATGTAATGGCAGTGGGAAGAATTCAAGATATGCAGGTTACCCTTCTAAATGTCTATGCCTCCACCCTCAGTTCACCCATTTACTTTTTTCTCAGAATTGTTCAAATTATTAGCAGAAATAGCAAAAGGCAGTAATTGCGGGTGGGATTGGAACGTGGTTATGAATAGATTCCTAGACACCACCTCAAACATTATGGCCCCTAATGGTAGAATTTCTAAATCACTTAAAAGACTCATGAGGGATACTAGTTTAATAGACATATGGAGGGAGAAATACCCAACAGCAAGACACTTCACTTGTTACTCCCCAAGATATAAAATCTATTCAAGGCTAGATATGTTTTTTACATATGCAAAACATCTTCAAATCTTTGAGTCTATGTGGGTGGGCACTGAAACCCTATCAGATCATCAGACCATTTTTGCACAAACTGACCTGCAACCACCTAAAAAAACAAAGCAGTAGAGGCTGAATGTCGGCCTTCTAAAAGATGAAGGGGTGAGGGAAGAGATTAAAAGGGTAATAAAGCATACCATTCAAATGAATGATGGCCCAGAAACTACACCACAAATCTTATGGGACACGGTTAAAACACTGATTAGAGGTAAACTGATCTCAATAGCCACATATAAAAAAAGGGAAAGGGGTAAGCAAATAGAAAATTTAAAAAAGAAGCCAACGGAGGGAGCGGTGGATGTGGCAGTGGTCACTGAGACCTGGGCCACCGCAGGACACGACTGGGACCTGAACCTGGAGGGTTACACTATGTTCAGGATGGACGGGGGGGCGGAGGGAAGGGGAGGAGGGGTAGCAATGATAGTCAAAAACTGCATAGGCATAGGGGAGAGGAGGCAGAGGGAACAGAGAGGTTATTTGGGTCACTTTTGATAACAAAGGCACAAGAGAGTAAAAACAGAGGGTATAGACCCCCTGCACTGGCGGAGGAGCTGGAGGAGAGTCTGGTGGCAGATGTTGGGAGACACTGCAGACTGGGCAGGGGAAGGGTGGTGGTGTTGGGGGGACTTAAACATGCCAGGAACAGACTGGGAGACTATGACATCCTGGGTGGCGAGGGAACAGAGGTTGTTGGATGTCTTTCAAGACGTGTTCATAACACAGCAGGTGGGGGAACCGACCAGGGAGGCGCGGGTACTGAATGTAGTCCTGGCAGACAGTGACCAGATTGGGAGGCCTGGAGGTAAGGGACCCATTGGCGGGGAGTGACCATGCCACGGTCTGGTTCTGCCTAGACCTAGGAGGGGTAGAAGACTGCACAAAGACGGAGGTAATTGACTTCGGGGGGGGCGGATTTTAAGGAAATGGGAAGGATCCTTAAGGAGTATTTGGATGGGATTGGGACAGACATGGACGCTGATAGTAGGTGGGAAATCATCAGGAGAGGGGTGCAGGATGCTACCAGCACCTGTGCAAGAATAAGACGAAAATGCGGCACGTCTGAAACCTGCTGGTGGACCAGGGAGGTCCAGGAGGTGGTGCGGGGAAAGAAGGCAGCCTACAGGCAATTCAAGTGCTCAAGGAGTGAAAGGGATAGAGAGGAGTACGAGCTGATGGCTAGAAGGGCCACTAGGGTGGTGAGGGCGGCTAAGGCAAGGAAGAAGCAGAACCTGGCCAGGGAAATTAGGAGAGGGAACAAGTGGTTCTTTAGATACACTGGGGAAAAACGAAGGGTGAAGGGGCAGATTAGCAAGATTAAAACAGCGGAGAGTTGGCCCAAGACCCAGGGAAGCAGGCTGAGGCACTAAATGAGTACTTCACCTCAGTTTTCACCACGGAAAATGGGGGTGCTGCATCATACATGGGAGGAGTCAGTGATACTGAGGAGGGGGACCCATACCGATCGGCAGGTCTGGGGAGAGGGGGAGGCATCACTGGCAGGAGGGGGGGAAGGCTAAGCAGGGAGAAGAGGTAGCGGAAGTGGAAATCACAGCAGAGAGTGAGGGAAGCCCTTAGGTTCCTTAAGACGGAGAAAGCACCGGGGCCGGATAAATTACATCCCAGAGTGCTGAAGGAACTTGCAGATGTCCTGGTGAAACCCCTGGCGGAGCTTTAACCATCTCTCTGAGGACAGGGTGGGTGCCCAAGGATTGGAAAGTGGCACATACAGTGCCTATCCACAAGAGGGGGATCAAGGGAGGTGGCAGGGAACTACAGGCTTGTCAGCCTGACATCGGTGGTAGGCAAGGTGATGGAGGGCATTGTCAAGGAGAGGCTGGTGGGGACCTGGGAAAGTCAGGGTGCCTGGACGATAGACAGCATGGATTCGTCCCGGGGAAATCGTGTCAGACAAACCTTGTGGAGTTCTATGACTGGGTGACCAGTACCTTGGACCTGGGTAGACCAGTGGATGTCCTCTTTCTAGACTTCAGCAAAGCATTTGACTCTGTTCCTCAAGTGGGCCTGTTGGATAAGCTGGAAGGAATGGGGGTGGGGAACCAGATAATCAGATGGATAGGCAATTGGCTCCAGGACCGGACCCAGAGGGTCGCAGCTGGAGGGATAGTCTCATCCCCAAGGAGGGTCATTAGTGGGGTCCCACAGGGATCAGTCCTTGGGCCCCTCCTGTTCAACAACTACATCTCTGACATAAGGACAGGTATCAGGAGTGAGATGAGTCTCTTTGCGGATGACTCAAAACTGGGGGCGGTGGTGGATGGGGAGGAGGGAGGGTCTCTACAGGGGATCTGGAGGCTCTGGAAAGATGGTCTAGAAAGTGGAAGCTGAGGTTCAATGCAGGGAAATGCAAGGTACTGCACCTGGGGGTCAGAAACCCGAGCCAAGTGTACACCCCGAGGGGGAAATGCTACAAGTCTCGATGGCTGAGAGGGACCTGGGGGTGGTGGTGGTGGTGGATGTCAAGATGAACAACTCGGAGACTTGTAGGAGGGCAGCAGCCAAGGCCAACAGGATGGTGGGATGCATCGCTAGGGGGATCACCTCCAGAAGGAGGGAAGTGTTACTCCCTTTGTATAACTGCTTGGTGAGGCCACACCTCGAGTACTGCGTGCAGTTTTGGAGGCCACACTTAGGGAGGGACATTAAACTCCTGGAGAGGGTTCAGAGGAAGACAACTAAAATTATTTGGGGCTTGGGGGACAGGACCTATATGGAGAGGCTCGGAGAGCTAAATATGTACACATTGGAAGAGAGAAGGGACCAGGGGGACATGAGAGAGGTCTTCAGGTACATGGAGGGGGTAAATTGGGGAGGAACAGTCAGGGTGCTTTGAAGGAAGGAGGAGGGGGCCACTAAAGGGCATGGGTAGAAGCTGGAGGGGGGAAGATTCAGGGGAGAAAGGAGGAGGTGCTACTTCACTGAGAGAGTGGTGGAGCCATGGAATGCGCTGCCTAGGGGGCTGGTGGAGGCAGAGACGGTGGAAGGGTTCAAGAGGGGTTGGGACAGATACAGGGGAAGGGTTTTGGAAGCAAAATCCAATGTACCAAGAATATCTGGAACTGGGAAGGGAGAAGCCAGAGAATGAGAGGGGGGCAGCAAGGTCAGCTCCCAGGGTGGGGGCTTACCAAACGAGCAGACGCAAAAGACCCTTAGGCCTATTCTGCTGGCATTTTAGTATGTTAGTAGTAAGCTTAGATCCTTAGAAGGACAACAGAAATTAAAATACTGTAGAATCACAGAAAGAGAGATAAAAGAAGTTAAAGCTAGTCTTCAAAAACTACAACTAATGGAGACTGAAAAGACCCTGGCTTATATAAGACAATTTTACTACTGGGGGGGGACCAAGGGCTAGACGCCTTCTAGCGTATAGGTTGAAACAGCAGTTTGCTCGGGCTCATGTCACAGGCCTCTGCCATCCGATCACGGGCCATACTTCACATAAATGGGAACAGATAACTGAAGCTTTAGTCGTTACTATAAACAGCTGTATCAATCACAAAAGAAGTCACACCCCGACGAAGCTCAAAAATTCTTAGAGGCCTTAAAGTTGCCCAAGCTTACTGAGACCCAGGAACAGTTTCTGGAACAGCCAATCACCCATCAGAAGATCCTCTACACTGTCGGGGACCTTAAGATGGGTAAATGCCCTGGACCACATGGGTTCAGTAGTGAGCTATATAAAATGTTTATAGCAGATGTGGGCCCTATGCTAAAGAGTATATATAATCAGGTGTGGCTGGAGGGCGAGGCAGTACCCCCCTCCTGGAATTATACCACCATAACTGTGATCCCAAAAGAAAGAAAAGACCCAAAGGACTGTGGCTCATACAGACCAATTTCCCTTCTCAATGCAGACTACAAAATCTTTATGGCCATAATAGCCACCAGGCTCCAATCATTTCTTAAAAACTTAATACATCCGGATCAAACGGGATTCATAGGGGGTAGGCAGGCCCCTGAGGGTGCCCAACGGACCATAAACATACTTGATATTATTAATAAACAACATACTCCCACCTGCATTATGAGCTTGGACACCGAAAAAGCGTTCGATAAGGTTAACTGGAGCTTTCTGTTTATGATACTTAGGAGAATGGACTTTCCGTCAACCTTCCTGGAAGCGGTCAAGGCCCTCTATGCCTCCCCACAGGCTTTTGAGAGTGTGAACGGAGGGATCTCACAGAGATTTGATCTGGGGAAGGGCACTAGGTAGGGTTGCCCACTGTCACCGCTCCTCTTCACCATATATAAGTGGAGGGAGTGGTGATGGAGGGGGGAGGAAAGTACAGTTACGTAAGAACTTACCGTACCAGCAGATCTTCGAGAGAGGCTCTTGCAGTAGGTAATTACATATAAGACTGACGCCGGCCGACGGCAGAACCCCACGGAAGTATTTCTAGCTAGCAGTCCCTGGCGAGGGACCGCCCCCACTTCAGGTGACCGGCGTCATGCGACATCGGTATAAAGGGGCGGTCCCGGTCGCCCGCCTTCCAGTTCTTTCCCGCCACAGGCCAAAGAGGCCAGATGAGAGAAAAGTGGATATTTCTATATGGAAAGGAGCTGAAAAGCCTAGGGGATGGAGCGGATGAGTATTTACTGCAAGAGCCTTCTCAATATCTACTGTTACGGTAAGTTCTTACGTAACTGTACTATCTTACTTCGAGAGGGCTCTTGCAGTAGGTAATTACATACAGGACTGAATCCCAAGCAGTCTGGAACAAATAAGAGGCACCGGGAGGAAGAAACTACTCCAGAAAGTAGCAGTAGCCTTGAAGGCCTCAAGACAGGAGGCCTTGCAAAACAGCTAGCCCGAAGCCTGCTCTACGGCGAGAGGCAATGTCCAAACTGTAATGTTTCGTAAAGGTATGGACAGAGGTCCAGGTGGCGGCAGTGCAGATGTCTGCTGCAGACATATTCTTGAAACAAGCCGCAGAGGCCACTACTCCTCGTGTGGAGTGACCTCTGACCTGAAGTGGAAGGGTCTTGTTGTACTTGTCATAACAGAAAGAGATGCAATGAGCCAACCACTTCGACAGGCATTGCTTGGAAACAGCATTGCCTTCCCTTTTATGAGCAAAAGAGATGAACAACTGATCAGTCTTTCTGAGATGCTTTGTCCTGTTGGTGTAGTATCTCAGAATCCGGTGAACATCCATGGTATGGGAGTAAATATTCCCCTTGGTTAGAGTACTCCGTAAAAAAGGCAGGTAGCTCTATGGACTGATTTAAGGTAGACTCAGCTACCACTTTGGGAAGAAACTTAGGACTCGTGCGACGAGCAGCTCGTTCTTTGTGAAAAATCAAATAGGGATTTTACACATAGGGCCTGAGCTCGGAAATTCTTTCGAGCTGAAGTAATGGCCACCAAGAAAAGCGTCTTCCACGAAAGAAACTTCAAATCTGCAGAAGCAGCAGGTTCGAAGGGAGGGAGAGTAAGTTTCTCGTGAACAAAATTCAAGTCCCAAGGAGGGGCGGGGGGTACAGATGGGGGGCCTTAGATGAAGGACCCCTCTGAGAAAGGTCTTAGAGACCTCCAGTTGAGCGAAAGCTTTATCTTCAAAGGGAACATGGTAGGCTGAAATAACAGCCATGTGAACCTTCAGGGAGGAGTGGCTGAGACCCAGGTCGAAGAGATGACGTAAGTACTCCAGCAGAACAGCCACTGAACAGGAGAAAGGCTCCATGTTCCTAGAGGCTGCCCAAATAGAGAATCTCTTCCACTTCCTGGCATAAGTGGACCTGGTGGAGGGTTTTCTAGCCTCCACCAAAATCTCCGCCACTTTTGGAGAGACGCCAAAACGGGATTGGGCTAGGTCTGCAGGAGCCATGCATGAAGTTGAAGGGATTTGAGACCTGGATGGACCAGGGTCCCCTGATCCTGAGTCAGCAAACCTCGAGATAAAGGAAGAGGAAGAGGAGGTACCTCTGAGTATTGCTGTAGAAGAGAAAAGCAGATTTGCCTGGGCCTGAAAGGAGCGATCAGAATAATTCTCACTCCTTCTGTGGTTAGTTTCTGCAAAACCGTGGGATCAGAGGAATTGGGGGAAAAACATAGACGAATCTGTCCTTCCAATCTAGAGACAGAGCGTCTCTCCAGAAAGCGCCTCGCTTTGGAACGAGCGAGCAAAAGTTGGGAAGTTTTGCGTTTTGAGGGGAGGCGAAGAGGTCTACCTGCGGAGTCCCCCAAAGCTGAAAGATATCGTCGAGCACCCCTTGATCCAATTCCCACTCGTGTGCCCGGGCAGAGGATCGGCTTAGCTTGCCTGCCAGGGTGTTGTCGACTTCTGGAACATGAATCGCCGTGAGGTGAAGGTTGTGATGAGTTGCCCAATCCCAAACCCTCATTGCTTCCCTACATAGAGGGTAGGGATGAGTTCCTCCCTGCTTGTTGATGTACCACACCACGCACATGTTGTCCGTCTGGACGGCTAGGTGGCCAGGAAGAATGTATTGGTGAAGGACTTGGAGAGCATATAGCACAGCTCGAAGCTCGAGCATGTTGATGTGGAGAGCTAGTTCCAGTCTGGACCATAAGCCCTGGGTCCGATGAGGGCCCAGATGGGCCCCCAACCTCGCCTGATGCGCCTCTGGTCAGAGTCTGGAGGGGAGGATGAAAGAAGGCACCTTCCAAATAGGTTCTCTCGAACCATCCACCACTGCAAGTCCCGTGCCATCGGCAAGGAGATCAGAACTAGTTGATCTAGGTCATCTACAAGTTGATCCCACTGGGAGCGAAGAGTCCACTGAGAGATCCTCATGTGGAGTCGAGCTCAGGGGACCGTCGGAATAGCAGCCGCCATGAGCCCCAGAAGACGGAGGATCGACCTCGCCAGAACTCTCCTGCTTTCTGATAGAAGGGAAATCTGGGATTGAAGAGAGGCCGCCCTGTCTGGAGGCAGGAAGGCCTTGCTCACTGTCGACTTGAGGATAGCCCCGATGAACTGTAGCCTCTGGAAGGGGTCCAGATGGGACTTGGAATGGCTGATGGTAATACCCAGGCCAGTGAAAACCTGCTGGGTGAGGGAGAGAAAATGCAGGAGTTCCTCCCTGGACGAGGCCACCAGGAGCCAGTCGTCCAGGTAAGGGAACACCTGTACTCCCATTGTACACAGGTGGGCCGCTACCACAGCCAGGCACTTGGTAAATACTCGGGCCGCCGAGGAAAGACCAAAGGGAAGCGCCCTGAATTGGTAGTGGTCCCCCTGAAACGCAAAACGAAGATACTTGCGGTGAGAAAGGCGAATGGGAATGTGCAGATAGGCATCCTGCATATCCAGCGCACAAAGCCATTGACCCGTCCGAAAAAGGGGCAGAAGGCTCTGCAGAGAGAGCATCCTGAACCTTCTGTATTCCACATAAAGGTTCAAGGAACTGAGATCTAGAATGGGTCTGAGATCTCCAGTCTTCTTTGGGACCAGGAAGAAATGAGAATAGCAACCCGTCCCTCGAAGATGAAGCGGGACGGGTTCTATCGCCTGCTTCGTGAGAAGGGCCGAGATTTCTTCCTGGACCAAGGGAAGATGGTCCCTTGAGTATGATGACTTCGGGGGTTCTGAAGAAACTCTATGGAGTGCCCTTCCGCTATAAGCTGGAGCACCCAAGAATCCGTGGTTATCCTCTCCCAACCTGGAAGGTGGAGGGAAAATCTCCCTCCTACCAGTTCCTCCGGTGGATCCGGAGGCGGCGGGAGAGGAAAGGAGTCAGGTGGTGGGGGGCAGAGCCGCAGCTGAGGCACCAGCTGCTTTTTTTGGGCGGAGGGGCCTGGCAGCTGTGGGGGCCCAACGCTTAGTGGCCCGCCTTGGGGTTTCGCCAGGTCGAGTCCGCCTGCTAAAAGGACGGAGTTGTTGAGGATGGGACGGTACATGGAATCCACGGATTTCAGGGCCGCCCTTCTGTAAGTCGGTGATGATGTCTTTGACATCACCCCCAAAAGCACTGACCCCCGAAAGGTGCCTCCTGAATAGCGGATTGCACCTCCTGACCAAACCCTGACACGCCGGAGCCAGGCATGACATCTGAGACTTACGGCGAAAGCAGAGCTTCCGCAGTGTCCACTGTAACGTATGTCGCCTGCAAAATGTGGCATGTACTGGCTGAACGAGCAGAATGGACAAGATCTGCTAACTCCTGTTTGACTTGAGAGTCAGGTAAGGAGTCCAGTTTAGATTCCACCTGCGTAAGGATGGCCTTCTGGTAATCCCCCATGTGGGCGACGTAATTCAGGGCACAAATTCCCAGTGTAGAAGAGGCGTAAATCTTTCTTCCATACTGGTCCAGGAGGTGAGATTCCTTATCCGGAGGAGACGAGCTCAGATGCTTTGGATGTCCCGACCGGCCGTGAGCGGCGCTAATCACAACTGAATCGGCACGAGGGTGAGAGTCAAGATAGTCTACACCCTCGGGAGCCTGGTATAGCCTGTTGGACTTCCTGGGAAGTGGGGCTAACGCCGACGGTTGTTTCCAAATCGGGTAACAAGGTGGGCATGAGGCTCGATCCAGGTGGCACTAACGCTGGAGCTGTCACGGCAGGTCCAGATGTTCGGCGCAGTGTGAGACGCCGGATCTGGTCTCCAAAGAGCGCCACTGGTGAATTTCCTGGATTTTTCTAAGCAACTTGTGAAGGAAGGATCCTCCGGAGGAGACTTCGGAGGGGTCCTCACCGGTCTTAGACGGAGAGCGGGTTGCTGCCCTCTTGAGCATCCTTCGAAGAATCCGAGGAATCCAAGAGGGAAGAAGAAGCAGAAGAAGAATAAGGCTCACTTACATGACTGGGGGAGGAACGGGTTCCTTGGGTTGTACCCGTGAACGCGTATCCTGCCCCTCTCGGGATCCAGAGGGAAGAGCCCTGGAGTCTGGAGGTGGTGAGGGAGTGTGCCGCCTTGGACGTACGGGAGCGACACCGTCATCGTAAGGCGGCTCTCTACCTCCTTGGTGAGTTGAGCCTTGGCCTCAGCTCACCAAGACGCCAGAGTCTCCTGCAGATCCACCGCAGCCGGGGGCGGTGGAGGAGGTGGGGGAGGTGACGGGTTGTACCCGTGGCGTGAGTATCCTAACCGCTCTGGGAAACCCGGGCGGCCGGGTAATGTGGGCGTCGGCGGACCGCGCCGGGTACTGCGGGGCGCTTGATACCGCGGTCCCGGTACAACGGTGTCGGATAAGACGGTGGTTACCCGGAGCCGGGGAGCTGCCGGAGCAGACGGGCCCGGTCAGCGCCCCACGCACTGGGCCCAGGGGCGGAGGCCAGACAGAAGGGGAATATCCTCGCCGCGCCGGAAGTACCGCGTCCGGGGCGACGCCAGATCCGGTTCTGTCGGAAGGATGGTCTGACGAGGGAAGATCCCCGCCACCCGGGAAGGAGGAGAGAAATCCTGGGGTCAGGCTGGGGTGACTCAGGCTCCCCAGATGGCAGCGAAGGCTGCGGGGAACTGGGTACAGTGGATGTGGGGGGGTCCGTCGGTTCCGTCGCATGTCGGAGGAGCCAACGTACGGCTTAGGGGCGAGATCCGGCTTACGGGAGCCCTTACTGAGGCGGGCCGAGGAAGGGACGGCCCGGTCCGATGGGGAAGCGGGCCAGCTACCAAGGGTCGGGCGCCTTATCGACCCTCTCCATGAGGACGCATAGAGGTGAGCCGACGTCCGACTGCAGAGGAGTCGCCTGACACTCAGTAGGCCGGCAGATCTGCGCCGAACCAGGGCGGAGGCTCATTCGCCCGGAGGTGCCCCCAAGGCCCGAGCGCGAGCCAGACGGGCGGGCCGACGCCTCCTCCAAATCCTTGGAGGCTGCCGTTGAACGGTCCCCAGAAGGGGATGTTCCCTTGGCCGCAATTCCAGCGGGAGACGTGGTAGAGGAGGACTCCTCCCGGTGCCTCTCTTTGTCCTTCTTTTTTCGATGTCCTTCTGGGGAAGTGGACGCCTGCCTCAACTTTTTCAACTCTTTTCCATAGAAGACATCTTTTTCTTGAGGAGATGGGCTTCCAAGGACTGTTGGTTATTTACGGGTAGCCACGTTGAAGCTGAGGCAATGCTGGCACTTATCGACCGGGTGATTGGGGTCTAGGCAGAAAAGGCACAGGGAATGGCCGTCCTTGTGTGGCAGTTGGTCACCGCACGAGTCACACTTGTTTTTGTGCTCGGAGGGTGTAGGGGACGACATACACCGACGATGTACCTGACGACTGAAAAAGAATAACTAATTTTCGTTAAAAAACCGACGAAAGACAGGGCTGACGTAGCATGAACTTCACTGCGAGGAGCTGCACGAGCTAACGGCGGAAAGAACTGGAAGGCGGGTGTCCAGGACCGCCTTTATACCGACGTCAGAGATGACCGGTCACCTGAAGTGGGATGCTCCTCAGGGACTGCTAGCTAGAAATTTTTCCTTGGGGTCCTGCCGCCAGCCGGCGTCAGTCCTATATGTAATTACCTACTGCAAGACCCCTCTCGAAGTAAGATCACAAGATTTCTTTGTATGCGGATGATGTCCTCCTATATATACCTAACCTGGATAGATCTATTCCCAAATTATGGTCTATAATGGATACATTTGGCCAATATTCCGGATACTCACTAAACAAATATAAAACAGAACTGATAAAATTTTTCTATAACCCATCCCCAACTATAACGCAATTATTAACCTTAAATTGGAATACAGGCAAAATAAAATATCTGGGCACCCAAATACTTAAAAATCTCACGGCACTCTTTTCGACTAATTCTGAATCCCTGATAACTCCGATCAGTCAGGATATCAAAAGGTGGGAAGCTTTGAATATACAGGTTACTCACCTGTAACAGGAGTTCTAGGAATGGTATATGTTGTTCATCCACACTGTCTGGCAGGTATCCTTGCTGCTTCCAAATCTTGCCGCCGGAAGGTCTTCGTTGGCTCTCCCACCCACCCAGGTGGTAAAACTCTCGTCTCCGCCCCATGACGCCAGAACTAGCCCACTGGAAGTCAGGTCGTGCGTCGAAGCCGGGTAGATTGGGTGGGTTGTGTGGATGAACAACATATACCATTCCTAGAACTCCTGTTAGAGGTGAGTAACCTGTATTTCTAGGGACATGGATAAGTTACTACTATTTACAGACTATTTATTTATTTACAGACCTATTTAATGCCTCACTACATTCGGGGTGTGTACCTCAGGACTGGAGGATGGCTCATGTGGTGCCCCTCCACAAGAGTAGCCCCAAGGATGAACCGGGAAACTACAGACCAGTGAGCCTCACATCCATCATGGGTAAGCTAATGGAGACTATCCTGAAGGAGAGGCTGGTGGCCCTTCTAGAGGCCAAAGGACTACAGGACAGCAGACAGTATGGCTTCATACATGGCAGATCCTGCCAAACCAACCTGGTCGAGTTCTATGACTGGGTAACTAGGTAACTGGACAGGGGCCATGCAGTGCATGTCCTGTATCTGGACTTCAGTAAGGCATTCGACTCTGTGCAGCATGGAGAGCTGGGAAGGAAGTTAGTAGGCACAGGGGCGGGTGCAAAGCTGGTGAGATGGGTAGGAAACTGGCTTCAGGGAAGGCAACAGAGGGTGGTGGTGGGTGGGGAGCTCTCACACCCAAGGGCAGTGACGAGCGGTGTTCCACAGGGCTCGGTGTTGGGGCCAGTGTTGTTTGGGATATTTATTGCAGACATATTATGGGACAGCAAGATCAGTCTGTTTGTTGATGATACCAAGGTAGGCGCGGTGGTGGATGACCTAGGGGGATGGCAGGGGTTGCAGGATGATCTGGCAAAGTTTGAAACCTGGTCAGACACCTGGCAACTGGGCTTTAATGCAAAAAGTGCAAGGTGCTGCATTTTGGGATGAAGAACCCAAGAAGGAGTTACCAGCTAGGGGAGTGCAGCTAGCCCAGACAGAGGAGGAGAAGGAGTTGTGTGCTCATTACAGGGTCAATTAACAACTCTGCACAATGTAGGAAGGCAGCCAAAGGTCAACAAAATGCTGGGTTGTATTGCAAGAGGTATATCCTCAGGAGGAGGAGGTGATTCTGCCACTGTATAGGTCATTAGTTAGACCACACCTGAGTACTGCGCAGTACTGGCGCCTGTATCTGAAGATGGACATTAGTTACTGGAGGGGTGTGCGCAGAGCGACAAAGATGATCAAGGGGCTGGGGACTTATATGAGAGGAGGTTGAAGGAGTTGAACATGTACTCACTGGAGGAGAGGAGAGACAGGGTGACATGATTGAAACCTTAAATACATGAAAGGAATAAACAAGACGGGTACAGAGGGGCTGTTCAAAGTAAGGAGGGAGGGCCACCAGGGGCCATGATATGAGACTGGGCGAGGAAGGTTCAGGAGGGAGATGAGGAGATACTTTTACAGAGGGGTGGTGGCTGGGTGGAATCGTTACCTGCTGAAGTGGTATGCAGCAGAACAGTGGACTGCTTCAAACGAGGATGGACAGGACAAGGGGGAGGGTTAATGAAGGGGAAGGGTGGAAGGGAGGGGCAGCTGCAGAATAAGGGGTGCTAGCTGCACATTCGAGCAGACTTGATAGACCTCTAGGCCTTTATCTGCTGGCAAATTTCGTATGTTCCTAAGTTGTTCTAGTCACACTTACTGGCAGACTCCTATCAGTTCTCCGGGAGAAGGGAGGCAAGGCGCACACCCCCTACTTGGGAAATAAGGACTGGAGAACCGAGGTCCCAAAACCAGCATCCCGGCGTGACTCAAGGTCGATGTGGTAGTGGGTAATGAAGGTGTGTGCTGACTTCCAGGTAGCAGCCCTGCAGATTTCCTGGATAGGGACGCCCCTGGAAGCAGCCACCAAGCAGCGGTATGGCAGGTAGAATGAGCTTCTTATCCCTTTGGGAGGCTCCATGCCCACCAACCCATAGCAGAGATCTATGAGGAGGTGACCCACCTGCCTATCGTCCGCTTGGCTGCAGGTCTGTCAGGTGCGGCTTCAGCCAGAGGTGACAAACAGCTACAACTCTCCCCGAACTTCAGCCGTCCGCTCCTTATAATAAGAGAGCACTCTTCTAGGGTCCAAAGTATGAAGCCTATATTCAGCCTCCGAGGTGTGATTGGGGTAGAAAACCGGCAGAGTCAACATCTGGTTAAGGTGAAAACTCCGACACCACCTTTGGAAGGAATTTCGGTTGGGGGCGCAGGACAACCTTGTCCCTGTGGAAGACCAGATAAGAAGACTCGATGGAAAGCGCCTGGAGCTCTCCCATCCTTCTGGCTGACGTAATAGCCACCAAGAAGGCGGCCTTCCACGACAGGTGGGAGATATCGCACCTGTGCATCGGTTCGAATGGCTTGCCCATGAGCTTAGCCAATACCAGCAGTAGATCCCACAGAGGTGGAGTTTTTTGCAACGGAGGGGATATGTGATCAAGGCCTTTGAAAAAGTGCCTGACCACCTTCTCCTGTGCCACCGACTGCTTCCTGGCCCGCGCCCGGTAAGCAGAGATGGCTGCCAGCTGCACCTTAAGGGCTGTCGACCGAAGTCCTTGCTGAGAAAGGGACCATAGGTAGTCCAGAATGCTGGCCAAGGAGCAGGAGGAAGGGTCCAACCCCTTATCCTGACACCAAATAGAGAATCTCTTCCATTTGAAGGCATAGCATTTTCTGGTCGACTCCTTTCGGGATGCCTCAACAACGTTGAGGACCTCTTCGGAAAGACCCACGGCCTGGAACTCTAGCCGCTTAGGAACCAGGCCATCAGGTGCAGGGATTAAAGGTCCAGGTGGAGTACCTTCCTCTGGTTAACTGAGATCAGGTCCGGGCAGGCTGGATGCCGCCTTGAGAGCCTGGAGCTGAGGCTGAGGAGATCTGGACACCAGAGCTGGCGGGGCCAGTCACGGGCTGCCAGAATCACCTGCGCCTTGTCCCTCCTTGCCTTGAGAAGCACCTTGCGGATCAAGGGAAATGGGGGAAAGGCATAGAAGAGGCCCAGGGTCCACGGCCTCGAGAAGGCAACCCCCTGCAGCGAGCCCTGCTGAGGGGGGCGGGCATGAAACAGCCTCAGCTTTGCATTCTCCCGGGAGGCAAACAGGTCCACCTGAGGTATGTCCCAGTGGGAGAACAGATCGTGTACTACCTCCGGCAGGAGAGACCACTCGTGAGATGCAGCACCCGTCCGGTTTAGGGCATCGGCCAGAGTGTTGGAAGCTCCCGCCACATGGATGGCTACGAGATCCACCTCCAGGCTGATCACGAGGGACCAAGTGTGGAGAGCTTCCTTGCACAGGGGCAAGGAGTGCGTCCCGCCCTGGCGGTTTAGGTTGTACATGGTCGTGGTATTGTCCATCTGGACCTGGACCACTTGACCCTGTATAAACGGAGTGAAGGCATGAGGGCTATTCGGACCGTTCGAAGCTCCATCAAGTTGATGTGGCATCGAGACTCCTGAGGGGACCAGAGGCCATGTGCTCTGTGCTCCCCCAGATGGGCACCCCAACCCATCAGAGAGGCATCGGTCGTTAGAATGACCGTTGGCTCGGGGCAGACAAATGGGATGCCCTCCTGCAGATGAGCTGGAATGATCCACCACTGGAGAGCGTTCCACATCTCCTAGGTCACCGCCACTGGCTGGTCCAGAGTACCAGAGCGCTGTGACCATTGGCAGGCCAGCCCCTACTGAAGGGAACGCATGTGCCAGTGGGCCCAACGGACCTCGCTGGTGCAGGCCGCCATGAGGCCCAGGAAACACAGGAAGTCACGGGCAGGGTACAATTGCCCAACCAGAAATGATTGGGCAAAGGAGGAAAGAACCTCGGCCCTGACCGCCGGGAGCCGTGCTCTGGCTCAAAGAGAGTCGAGCTCTGCCCCGATGAATTGAATCCCCTGCATTGGCATGAGTTCCGATTTGGCCTCGTTGATGAGGAGGCCAATCTGAGAGCAGACCTGGAGGGCCAGATCCCTGGACCGCTCCACCTCCAGCCTGGAGGGGGCTGCAATCAGCCAGTCGTCCAGGTAAGGGTACACCCGGACCCTTCGGCCGCAGGAATGCTGTCACCACTGCCATGCATTCGGTGAAGACCCTGGGAGCTGGAGAGAGGCCGAAGGGTATAGCCCGGAACTCGTAAAGGGACCCCTCCGCTCTGAAGTGAAGGAATCGCTGGTGGGACAGACGGATTGGGATGTGAAAGAACGCGTCCTGGAGGTCCAGAGAACAGAACCACACGCCTCGTTCCAAGGATGGAATGATCTGTGCCAGACTGACCATGCTGAAGGTTTGGGACCTTAGGAACTTGTTCAGGTTGTGTAGGTCTAGAATGGGGCGCCAGCCCGCCATCCATTTCGGGACCAGGAAATACCTGGACACAAACCCTGGGTCTGGTGGAGGATCCACTACCTCCCTGATCACCTCCTTTTGGAGGAGCAGAGCAATGTCGGCTCAACAAGCCGACAGAGAGGCTGTGGACCCCATAGCCCCCTGTGGGGCGACGGCTCGATAGGGTGGGGCCTGCTCGAATTCCAGAGGCAGACCTTTCCCTACCACTTACAACACCCAGTGGTCCGTGGTGATAGTGGACCAGGCGGAAGGGAAGTGACGGAGCCGTCCCCCCAAGGGGGGAAGCCGGGGGGGAGTGACGAGGCTGGGGGGCAACACCCCTCAACCTGTCACTGGGCAGGCTTGGAGGAAGGACCGACCAAGGGACCTCCTGGGTCTTTTCCTCCCAGCTTCCTGCTGGAGGAAGCTGCAGGCTTGGCTTTGGGGTGCCAAGTGCGAACCTGCTGGCCCTGATGCTGGTATTGCTGGGCCAGATGTGCCACAGGGGCAGAAGGCCGAAAGGCCTTATGCTGCTGCTGGCGGCCTCTGTCCTTCTAGGCAGACGTGACTGAGTCCAAGGTGGCATTAGACTTCTCGATCCACAAGTGACTCTCCACTCCGGGACCGAACAAGTCGGTACCCAGGAAGGGAACGTCTGCCAGCTTGTGCTGGGTATTCGCCGTGAAGGTGGAGATCCGCAGCCAAGGTCTGTGGCACATGGCCACTGTGGTCGCTACTGACCGGGAACAAGAGTCTCCAATGTCAAGTGCAGTTTGGTGCTGTTGCTTTGACATCACCCTTCCCTGATCCCGCACCTGCCTGACCATAGTCTGGAGGTCAGCCAGGAGATGAGGAATCACCTCATCCAAGGAGTCCAAAAGGGCGTGGGAAAAGTGTATCATTAGTACGGCCGAACTGGCCTGACGAAGGCCTAAGGGGGACGCTGCGTAAACTTTACACCCGCAGTAGTCCAGTTTCTTGGACTCTTTATCGGATGGCTTGTCCACGTCCCGAGCGTTTCCGGAGCACCGGAAAACACTGTCGGTCACCAATCCCTCCGCAGAGGGGTGCTCCAAGAATCCAGAGAGTGAGCCGTTGGGAACGGCATACCTCCTGGTCATCCTGGCCGAGGGAGCTGGACAAGAAGCAGGCCGCTACCATAGCTCCAGGGCCAGACCAACAATGGCTTCGGCCACAGGAAAGGCCTCCATAGGAGAATCCCCTCAGTCCAGTATCTCCGTGAGGGGATACCTGGCCCACTTTGACATGGGTTCGAGCTTCATCCTAGTAGATTCTGAGATGAGCTGAAGCAAACCCATGAACGAAGATGGGCTCTCATCCACCGACTGTCCCCCAGAGGACTCCAGGTCGACAGGCCTGGAGAACAGGGAAGATTCATTGTCAGACTCCGAGGAGTCTGCAAACAGCTGCCGAGGGCCTGAGCCACCCTCCACCTGCCGAGGATGATCAGGAGTGAGACTGACCGACAACCGATGGGGTAACCCATGACCCGACCAAGAATCCTTGGTCGGAGACCCAGTTTTTGGTTGTGGAGGCAGGGGTTACACCACAATGGGTGGTGCAGTTGGTTTTGGCCGAACAACCGGTGCCGTCTTCGGCTCCTCGATGATCACGAGGGGTTGTTTCGGCTGCTCAGGTGACAGCCACTTAATGGCCAGGGAAGGCGATGGAGTCGGCTTGCTCCCGGTCAAAAGCAGCTGTTGCCACATCAGATCCTCATAGCGCTGACGCAACTTGTGCCAGAGCCTATCCCCCGAGGAGGACGATGATGAGGATGGGTGGCGCCACCAAACCGAGAGGAGTTCCGAGACCAAGACCCTCGGTGTTTCCAAGGGTGGGTCTGGGAGGGAGCGGGGGAAACCCGTTCCTCCCCCGGCTCAGGAACCTTAACCGGGGACTCTGGCAAAGGAGGCACAGGCAAGTCCTCGGTTTCCACTGGGGGAACCGGTGTAGAAGGGTTGTCGGCTTCTCCAGTCGACAGCCCATCCGACGGGTCGAGAAAAATCTTGACTGCATCGACGGGTGTCTCAGCCAGCTGACCTGACGGGGACACCGTGAAGCCAGCGGCCTTAGCCACAACTTCGACCAAAGTCGAGTGTCGACTATCTGGGGAAGGGGACCTCTCCCGCTCCCACGAACGTTGACGGTGGGACTTACCCTTTGAGTCCTTTTTCTTGGACCGAGAGGAGTGTTCCGATGGCCCTTTTCCCATAGTAGGGAGGGACTGACAAAGCTCCTTAAATGAAGCCAAGTAGGAGGAGCCCAAGGAGAGCAGGATAAATGCTGCGACCAAGGAAGAAGAAGATGCGGCCTGGGCAGCCTCCTCCTCGAGGGCGATCATTTGCTCAAGTTGCTCAACCAAGCCCGCCACCGGACACCGCCCTACGGGCCCTCCTTCGACTTTACTGGAGGAATACGTCTCTCAGGGCGCCCAAGTTGAAGTCTGGCAGCACGGTCTTTGAGAATGTTGACCGAGTAGGACTTGCACAATTCGCAGGCCTGCAGATCGTGATTGAGCCGAAGGCAGTAAATGCACGTGGACTGTGAATCATTCCGAGACATTATCTGCCCACAAGGGCACCGCCAAAATCCGGGAGTCGATTTGTCCATTGCAGCCGCGAAGGAAGAAAAAGACCAAAGTCTAGAAAATTTACGTATGAGTTTCGATTTAACCGACGAGTTAGGATCCAGGCCTAAAACGCCAAGCGCTAAGGAGGGAACCTGAGCTTCCAAGCGGTAAGGAAGATCTGGCATCATGGGGTGGAGCCGAAAGTTTTACCACCCAGGTGGGTGGGTGGGAGGAGCCAGCTTGAAGACCTTCCAGCAAGATTTAAAGCGGCAAGGAACCTGCCAGACAGTGTGGATAGAACATATCCATGTCCCTAGAACTGGTAATGCCCTGATGGCAATCCGAACCCGAGGTCCTTTCTGTGTGACTGCCTGATGGGAATATGGAAGTAGGCAACTTTTAAGTCAAGAGATGCCAGCCAATCCTCCTTTCCTGAGTGTAGGGAGAATGGAAGCCAAGGTGACCATTTTTAACTTTGGCTTTGTCAAATGCCTGTTTAAATTTCTGGGATCCAGTATGGGATGCCACTCCCCCATTTTCTTTAGAGTGAGGAAGCATATTGAGCAGAGATTCCTTCCACTTTGGGCTAGGGAACAGACTCTACTACTTTTCTACCCCGGGATACACTGCAAACACCATGTCAGCCCTATTAGCATATGGCTTCATCATGTTGACATGGTACATCCTTTCTGTCTGTCTTCTGTCAGGTAACTCTATAACATAGTTCACGTCATTTACCTTCCTAACTACTTTGAACGGTCCTGCCCACTCAGCCTGCAGCTCGTCTTTCCCAACCAGAATAAGGACCATGACCTCCTGACCCACCATGTACAAGCGAGCTCTGGCTCTGCGGTCGTACCACACGTTTTGTTTCTGTTGGGCAGCTGCCCGGTGCTCTGGGCTGTCCTCATAAGCTCCTTCAGCCTTTCCCTACACCTAAAGACGTAATCTACTATGGGAGTTCCTTGGGTGGCGTGCTTGCCTTCCCAGTCCTCCCAGATCAAGTCTAGAGGCCCACGTACCTGGCGTCCATATAACAGTTTGAAGAGGGAAAATCCTGTCGAGTCTTGGGGCACCTCCCTGTATGCAAACAACACGTGGGGAAGGTATTTCTCCCAGTCCCTCCCATGCTATTCAACAAATGCCCGGAGCATTGACTTCAGGGTACCATTAAATCTTTCCACAAGCCCATTGGCTTGTGGGTGATATGGTGTCATGCATCTCTGCACCACCCCACACTTCTCCCACAAACATTTTATCAGGTCCGACATGAAGGAACCCTCGATCGGTGATAACCTATCATGGAAACCCAACATGGGAGAAAATCCCAAGTAAGGCATCTGCCACTTTCTCTGTCCTCAGTGAGGATAGGGCGACTGCCTCTGGGTACCAGGTGGCATAATCCACCACAGTCAGGATAAATCTCTTCCCTGAGGAGTTGGGGGTATTTAAAGGCCCCACAATATCCATTCCCACCCTCTGGAATGGCTCCTCCACTATGGGTAATGGAATCAGGGCGGCTTGGGTTTTCTTGCCCGCCTTCCCCATTTCTTGGTACTGGTGACAAGACCTGCAATACTCCTTCACCTGCTGGATGAAGTTGGGCCAATAGAAATTTTGGGCCAACCGCTGTGTAGTGCGCCTGATTCCCAGATGACCAGACGAGGGTATATCATGTGCAATCTTGAACAACTGCTCACGACACCCCTGGGGAACAACAAGCTGCCAGCCTAGCACCCCTCCCTCTGTATGCAAAGCCTGAGAATACATCAGTCCATTTTCCCAATAAACCTTACGTTTACTGTCACCTCCTTGTGCTCCATCAGAATCTGCCCAAGCCCTCAGCTTCTCTAGACTAGTGTCACTTCTCTGAGCAGCTGCAAACTCCTCATACATTCCCAAGGCATGGAACAGATCCCCTTCAGTCTCTAAACTAGGGTCCCTAACACTAGCGCCAGGGCACTCCGGATCACTGTCATCCCTAACCCTCTGACAATGGGTCACCCCTCCCTCTTCAGAGTAACCCTCTGTAGCTGTGTGGTTAATTTCTACTGGGGAAATTTCTACCCCCTTTTCGTTAGTCTCCATATCAGGAGACATAGGCTGGGGAACCAGCCTCCCCGTGGTTTCCACAATGGCTTCTGTGGGGTTCAGGGAACTACAATTTTTTACATAGACAGTAGAAAAGTAAGTGTAAAAATACATAGAGGGAGGAGACAGTAAACATACAAAGCAACAGAAGAGGGGACACAAAATAAGTCAAGATGGGCGTGGTGCAGTGCAATGGCTGTGGGGCAGCAGTGTTCCGGGAGACATTCTGGAGGCTGCGATGCTGCCCCGTTTGCAGGCACCTCTCTGGTCTGAGGGAGGAGGCTTCCGGTCTCCATTCTGACGTGGCTAGGATTCGTGAAACCTCTTCCCCCCACCAAGGACCACCAGGGCCACCACCGTTACTTCAGAGGTTGCTAAGAAAGAGGAGCAGTTGGACCAAGGTGGGCTCAGGGAGGGAGAGGGTGGTGGAACAGAGGTGCATCCCTCCAGCAGTACCTCTCCACAATTCATATGCTGTTCTGGCAAAGAGTGGTTCCTCTATGGAGGCACCTGCAGTGGAGACCAAAGAGGATGCTGGGAACCTCCACAAAGGAGACCCACAGTAGGGTGGCACAAGACCCCACAGGGGAAAGAAACAACTCCTGATGGACGACTCGATCATTAGGCGGGTAGAAGTGGGGGAGGAAGCGGATAGGGAGGTAAGGTGCCTACCTGGCGCCACAGCTCAGAGGGACAGGAAGCAAATCCTCAGGACCACGGGAGCAGCTGCATGAGGGAGGGTGCTGGACGTCACTGTCCACCTAGGGACAAATGACCTGGCTGTCAATGAGATCAGAGCGATGCAAGAGGAGTTTGTGGAGGGGCCTTAGACAAGTAGCATGTACGGTAACCTTCTTGGAGGTGCTGCCTGTCTATGGCAAGGATGATGCTAGGGTATTCCGCACCAAGGGATTCAACGAATGGTTGAAAAACTGGAGCTCAGGGTTTTGGCTTATTGGGGACTGGGGAGCCACCTGTAGGGATGCAGGCTTATACTGGCATGATGGCCTGCATCTGTCCGGGGGGGGGGAACCAGGATCCTAGGTGACAGGTTTAAATGCTTCATTGGCAAGCATTTAAACTAGCCAAGGGGGGAGGCACTGAAAAGGAGCAGGGAAATCCCAGCCTCCCCCCACAAAACACAGGAGTTAAGAGAGGTAAACACCAAGGTAGAGAAGTCAGTAGGGAGCAGGACGGGGTAAATGCAGAAAAAGGCATTAAGGACAGGGATGGGGCTAAAAGGGGTAAGGCCATAAAAAATAAATGGAAGGAGATAAGTACCAATCAATCAATCAAGTCTTTATTTATCCAGGAAAACAACATTGAGCAAGCTCATTTACAAGGTGGACCTACATCACACAAGGTCGAAGAACAATGCATTTATGTACAGGCAAAAACAAATCGACGTAGATATACAGAAGAAAATACATATATTGCAAAGTAAATGATATTAGGTGGGGTCAGCATTCACATTTATAGCATTCTCATTCATAACATTCATATACATGTTCATAGCATATTTAGGGAGGAATGGAGGTAGGTAAGAAGGAAGCTGTGTAATACATCAATTGTATTATCAAAATTACCAAAACCTCAGACATAGAAGAAAGAGCAGGGGGTAGAGGAAATAAAATCGACAAGGGTGGGAATTGCACAGGGACAGTTTCACTACTAGGAGCACTAAGTTGACAGGCTGGGAAGACACAGGAAGGGACCAGGGTAGAAGGTGTCAGTAAGGACGCAGATTTAAGGAATAATTTTGAGGCTCGATAGGGTCCAGAATAAGGTTTATGGAGAGACATAAGAAGGTAAACAGGAGGCAACAACAAGCAAACTAAGGGTGATGGAAGCAGTAGCATAATTCTGTAACAGTTTTGTCATACAAAGTATTTAACACGGCAAGACTAACGGGTGCTTAATTTTAATGATTTCTGTACCAATGCCCGCAGGCTGTGCAACAAGCTCCCTGAACTAGTGGCCTTTGATGGAAGAGGGATGCCTGGATATTGTGGCAGTCACTGAAATGTGGTACAAAGAGAACCATGACTGGGATGTCAACATACCAGGATACACAGTCTACAGGAGGGACAGGGTGGGTAAAAGAGGAGTAGTAGCTCTCTATATAAGGGAAGGGATTAAAGCAACAGAACTAAAGAGTAAACAGGAAGTTGATGAGTCACTATGGGTCACCCAGGAGACAGGAAATAGCACCATAATCCGCATGGGGGTTGTGTATAGACCCCCATCTCAGCGGGAGGAAACGAACAAGGAAGTGATAGAAGGCATCCTTAAAATGGCAGAAAAGGGGGAGCAATTGTTGATGGGGACCTGAATATGCCAGATGTTAATTGGAGTACCTCTGCTGCAGGCACATCCAAGAGCAGGGTCATTCTTGATGCCCTATAGGGGGAACGTCTCAGACAGCTAGTGTTGGAGCCCACTCAGGAGGGAGCAATCTTAGGCCTGGTACTCTCAAATGGGGAAGGAGAAAGTACCTCAGATACAGAAGTGGGTAGCCATCTGGGAACAAGTGACCACCAAACAGTGTGGTTCACAATAAACATAGCCATAGAGTCAAGCCATACGAAAACAAGAGTATTGGACTTTAGGAAGGCTGACTTTGGGAAAATGAGTGTGTGCCTCAGAAAAGCACTAGCAAATGAGCAAGAAGTAGGGGCGGCGGAACAATGGGGAATAATCAAAACAGCCATCGCAGAGGCAACAAGCCTTTGTGTGAAGCAAATCAACAAAACGAAGGAAAAAAACACTATGGTTCTCAAAAGAGGTGGCAGGGACGGTTAAGGAGAAAAGGACAGCATTCAGGAAATATAAGGAAACACAGGAGGAGCAGGACAGAGAACTTTATCAGTTAAAGCAGAACGAGGCAGGAAGGCAGTCAGAACAGCAAAGGCACAAACTGAGGAAAAGATAGCCAACTCTGTTAAGAAGGGGGATAAAACCTTTTATAGGTACATTAGGGAGCGAACAAAGACCAAGGGAAGGATACAGAGACTTAATAAAGGGGAGCGAATGTGGGCAGAGGGTGACAGTGAAAAAGCAGGGATACTGAACAAATATTTCTGCTCAGTATTCACAACGGAAGAGGATGGGGAGGTACCTAAACCAAACAAGAGAGAAACTCTGAATAGGGGGGTCGATACCAGTCCATTCACAGAAGAAAGGGTTTTGAAAGAACTCTTGAAAATGAGGGTGGACAAAGCAATGGGGCCTGATGGGATTCACCTAAGAATTCTAAAAGAACTAACGGTAGAACTAGTAACACCACTGACTACTCTCTTTAACAAATCATGGGAGGATGGGGTGGTACCCGAGGACTGGAGGAGGGCAAATGTGATTCCACTTCACAAAAGTGGAAGCAGGGAAGAGGCAGGAAACTACAGACCAGTTAGTTTGACATCAGTGGTAGGGAAATTGATGGAATCACTTCTTAAGGAAATAATTGTTGAGTACCTAAAGGCCAGTGGGGCACAGGACCAAAGGCAGCATGGTTTCACAGCAGGAAGTCATGTCAGATAAACCGAATAGATTTCTTTGACTGGGTGACCAAAGTAGTAGACCAGGGAGGAGCTGTGGATATGGTCTACCCAGATTTTAGCAAGGCATTTAACATAGTCTCACACAAAAGATTAATATACAAGTCAGCCAGCCTTGGAGTGGGTCCCAAGGTGGTAGCCTGGATAAAAAACTGGCTGGACAACAGGACGCAAAGGGTAATAGTAAACAGAGTTCACAGTGAAGAAAGAAGGGTAACTAGTGGGGTACCGCAAGGTTCAGTACTGGGACCGGTCGTCTTTATAAGTGACACCGGAGAGCACCTAGAAGGAAAGGTATGTCTCTTCGCAGACGACACAAAGATCTGCAACAGGGTTGATACACCAGGTGGGGTGGAAAGGATGAAAAGGGACTTGGCAAGGTTGGAAGAATGGTGAACTATGTGGCAGCTCAGATTCAATGCAAAGAAGTGCAAGGTAACTCTTTAACGTCTCTCTGCAGACAGGATGGGTGCCACAGGACTGAAGGGTGGCTTATGTAGTGCCTATACATGGGGGGGGCTAGGGAGGAGATGAGGAACTATAGGCCGGTCAGTCTAACGTCTGTAGTGGGCAAATTAATGGAGGGCTTTATCAAGGAGAGGCTTGGGAGGCAGTTGGAAAGGTTAGGACACCAGGATGATAAACAGTATGGCTTTGTCCCAGGGAGATCGTGTCAGACCAACCTTGTAGAGTTTTATGATTGGGTGACGGGGGCTTTGGATGGACATAAGCCGGTGGATGTCCTATACCTAGATTTCAGCAAGACGTTTGATTCAGTACCTCATAATGGACTGATAGCTAAAATGGGGGAGATGGGGGTGGGTGGACAGGAGCGAAACTGGGTTGAAAATGGGCTTTCGGTGCGTGTACAGAGGATAATGGTGGGTGGGATAATATCCTCCTCCAGGAACGTAATCAGTGGAGTTCCTCAAGGTTCAGTATTGGGGCCACTCTTGTTCAATGCCTATGTCTCGAATATAGGGAAGGGGGTTAGAAATAGGTTGAGTCTCTTTGCGGATGATTCAAAATTGGGAGCACTAGTGGATAGTGAGGAAGCGAGGGAGACAGTCCAGGGGGATCTGGATACCCTGGAGGGGTGGTCAAGGAGGTGGGGACTGAATTTAATGTAGGGAAATGTAAGGTACTTAATTTGGGGTCACAAACCGGTCAGGTATACACCGTGGGGGGTCAGCACTGAAGGCAACATTGGGAGAAAGGGATTTAGGGGTGGTGGCAGACATTAAAATTAACAAATCTGAAAATCGTAGAAAAACTGCAGCCAAGGCAAACAGGATATTGGGTTGCATAGCCAGGGGAATTACATCCAGAAGCAAGGAAGTGATCTTCCCTCTATATAATGCCTTGGTCAGGCCGCAGCTTGAGTACTGTGTACAGTTCTGGAGACCTCATCTGAAAAAGGACACAGCACTGCTGGAGAGGGTCCAGAGGAGAGCGACCAGGATGATTCAGGGCATGGAGGGGAGGCCTCATGAGGAGAGACTGGAAGAGCTTGGGCTTTAATCACTGGAGGAGAGGAAGGATAGGGGAGACATGATAGAGGTTTTCGAGTATGTAAAGGGAATAATTAGGAGTGGAACCATGAAGTTGTTTAGGCTGAAGAAGTGGGGAGTGACCAGGGGCCATGGGTGGAAGTTGGAGAGGGGAAATTACAGAGGGGAATGTAGGAGGCATTTTTTCACTGAGAGGGTGGTGTAGCTGTGGAATGCACTTCCCGGGAGGCTGGTGGAGGAGGGCACAGTGGAGGGCTTCAAGAAGGGGTGGGACAGGTTCAAGAGGAAACTGAATCTAGAGAAGACACTCTTGGGGGCTGGGGGGTGGTGAAGTGGGCAGCCATTAGGTTGCTGGCTTTTGAGCAGACAAGACAGACCATTTGGCATATTCTGCTGGCTTTTAGTATGTTAGTAATGCATCTGGGAAACAAAAACCCAGGGCAAGAGTACATAATGGGGGGTTAGTTAATAACAACAACAAAAATCAAGAGAGACCTAGGAGTAAATATATCAGATGACCTAAAGGTGGGCAAGCAATGTGAGAAGGCAGTAAGGAGGGCTGGGGGATACTGGGATGCATAGGGAGAGGTATCAACAGTAGAAAACCGGAAGTTGTTATCCCTCTGTACAGACAGTAAGTGAGACCCCATCTGGAGTACTGCGTGCAATTCTGGAGACCCCATCTCCGCAAAGACATAGACAGAGTGGAGGCTGTTCAGAGGAGGGCAACAAAAATGGTGTAGGGTCTGCACCAGAAGACATACGAGGCGAGACTAAAGCAGCTTAACATGTATACCTTTGAGGAAAGGAGGGAGGAGGGGACATGATAGAAACTTTCAAGTATGTCAAGGGAATTAAAGTACAAGAGGGTAGTATCTTTCAGAAGAAGAGATGTGCAAGAACAAGGGGGCACGATTTGGAGACAGAGGGGGGGAACGGCTCAGAGGTAAAGTGAGGAAGTATTTTTTCACAGAGAGGGTTGTGGATGCATGGAACAGCCTTCCTGAGGAGGTTGTGGAGTCAGGAACAGTGGGAGAATTCAAGAATGCATGGGACAGGCATAAGGCAATTCTAGTGGGGGGGTAGGAGGAAGTAAGCTGCTGATTAACTAGAATCTGCAGCTTATCCATCAGGTAGGGAAGTGGGCAGACTAGGTGGGCCAAGCGGTCCTTATCTGCCATCAAATTCAATTTTTCTCTGGCCGCTTGGCTACGGGTAACTACACACACCATCCCCTGCTAGAGACTGTTGCCAAGGATAACTTCCACTGCTAACGTCTTGGCTACAGCCACCTGTTGCACAGTTACCCGTTTCACCCCAGTCGAGAAGAACACTAGCGAGGGGCAATGTTTTCTCCCCGCCAGTAAAGTCTTTATTTTTGGGGTATAAGCTGACCAGGCTGTACCAGATCCCCTTTTACCAATGTAAGACTACTGTTTGTTTGAACAGCCCACCTCTGGAGAGAGGTCCCGAATGATGTACCTTTATATACTTTTAATATATTGTGTTTCTGTGCTTTGAGTACTGTTGTGGTATAGACTGTGATCTGAGGTATTCTCTCCCTGTACTAGCTCATTTGTGGCTTGCAAGGGATTGTGGGGTACTAGAGGTTTCTTGATCTCTGCTACCAGTCCTCCCCCCAGACTGCTTGCCTAAAACATCCTCTGTGCCTTTTTAAGGGCATATTTGTGCATTGCAAGCCCTTTATTTCACCTGGGCTAACCTTTTTAAAGGCTTTAACGCTTTTATTAGCGACTGAATTTAGGCGCGAAACCGAAAGTAGCGCGATTCGTGCTTCCGGTTCTGCCTGAGTTAAGATCCGCCTAGCGAAGGCGTAGTTGGGTCACAAGCAGAGACACACGCGGCCTCAGCCAAGAGTCTGTCATGTCCATCGTGGACAAGAGGACATTGAGGTAACATTTTGTATTCTAACCTTACAAGGTATAACAGGACTGTTACACATACTTGTTTTCCTTCAGTACTTCCTTACTATCTGTAATTAGAAATGAAAAAGGCAAACAAATATTGTACAACAAGTAAAATGTATGCCCTTGGCAAACAAACAACTAATTACATGTGTGAAAAGTGTCCTAGTTAGTGAACTACAGGAAGAAATTGGTAGATTGCAGCCTAAAGTGTCTGTAAAATCTGACATTAAAGCCCTGGAAGATTACATCGGCCAGATGTCTATTTTGGTGGAGGCTAACTCCTCTTCCACAAAAAAAGTGGATGATGATATCACTCAGAAGTCCCACCTAAATGCTTTACATGTCCCTATATCAGATTATCCAACCATTACTTCTACTCCTTTAGTTGCAGCTGTATGTTGTCAACAGCCCAATGTTAGCAAGACTAACTCTTGGATCTCAGTACCTCATACAAAATTAAAGACAACAATTAAAACTTTGCCATCCCGTTTCATATCAGATACCTACTCACAATTCCTTTGAACATTTATCACAAATGATTGATGAAACTGTATCAGTTAGTCCTGAATTTGGTATAACTACTAGAAATAAAGTAAAATACAACAAAACCTCAAGTGACCAATCATACAGTATGTGGCCCCTATTCATCCCCAAGTTACCCCTGAGAAAACAGATAGTAAAAAGGAAGTATTTATCTTGGGTGATTCTATCACAAAATACATAGACCGTGCAGTATGTAACCCAGATAAAGAACACCGTACCTGCTCTAGTTATTGGGGGGGGCAAGGATTTCTGATATTACCGCAATGCTTAATACAATTTTACAACCAGCTGGAGATAACCCACTAGTGGTTGTACCCGTGGGAACTAATGATATTTCCAAACAGCCTTTGCAACGTATTAACCAGGACTTTGTCTCTTTGTGTAACTTACTGGTGGAAAGGGGTTGTGACGTATGTCTTTCTGAAATATTACCAGTTCCAAGAGCAACAGACTTTATTACATCTAAAATAAAATCCTTAAATGAATGGTTGAGGAAATTATGTCTTAGACAAAATATTTCTTGTCTGACACACTGGGAGGAATTTCATCAGAACCCATCCCTTTTTTGTTGGGACGGTTTACATCTTAGCAGACGGGGCAGCACTTTACTAGGACGTAAAATCGCTACTTTTATTCATTCCCATTTAAACTGAAAGTTAAGGGGGAGTTTGGGACATTTACCAATACTCAACACTGGGACCCATTTTTCTAGCCAAAATCATTTAAATATTCTATCTCTTAATGCTCGATCCTTAAATATTGCAAAACATGATGAGCTAGAACTTAAGGCTCATCTCCTTGATTTATCTTTAATAGCCATTACAGAAACTTGGGGCAATTCTGATAGAATCTGGACAGCCAATATACCAGGCTATAAACATTACTTTAAAAATAGACCCGACACCAAAATAGGTAGTGGGGTTAGTCTTTATGTTAAAGATAGCACCATCCCCTATAAATCTTCAGCAAGTATAAATTCTGAAAGTGTATGGGTGTATAGTCAACCTAAGGGCCTTCCACAAATTTTAGTTGGAACCTGTTACGGCCCCCCTTCATCAGACTCTACCCAAAGTTCAAGGTTAACTGATGATATTTCCCAGCTAGACAATAATGCCTCTGTCCTAATTTTAGGCGATTTTAACTTACCAACTATAAACTGAGATACATTAATGGGCTCCAATCATTACGATAATTTTCTTACAACCATTATCGATCTAGGACTCTATCAACTGGTCAAGGAACCTACCCAGGGTAATAACATCTTGGACCTTGTTATAACAAATATAGACATCCCTGTGAACAACCTACTAATATCTGAACCTCTTGGTAATAGTGACCACATGTCAATACTTCTTACTATCCCACTATCTCAACGCCCAGTAGTAAATAAACAAAAAATTAAACAATATGATCGAGCAGATTTTCAAAAAATAAATTATCACCTAGGAACAACTGATTGGGTTAACACTTTCTCTTCTCTTAATACTAATGAAGCACGGGACTTTTTAAAAGCACAAATCCAAATACTTGAACATCAGTACGTTCCAGATATACATAAGTATAATAGCAAAGGTAAAATTCCACCATGGTTTAATTTATCTACAAAAAAAAAAATTACACGCAAACGTAAGTTATTTTCATTATTGAAAAATTCTCCTACGAATACAAACAATGAATTATTAATTCAACACAGGGAATCGGTCAAAATATTAAAAAAACTAATTTTGGAAGCTAAAAGTAACCTAGAATTTCGTATTGCACACACTAAAGATTCACATAAATCACTTTATGCTTACTTAAACAGTAAAAAGGAAATTAGTGGAAAAATAGGCCCCTTAAAAATAAACAACACAATAATAACCTCTGATTTCACAACCGCCTCTACATTAAACAATTACTTTTTATCAGTATTCACTCAAGATTCATCTCCAACTCTTTCTGATAAACCTCCATTAGGCAATACAGATTATAAGGTGTTACAGAATGATATTTACAAATTATTAATAGCTTTAAAAAAATCTACAAGTCCTGGCCCCGATATCTGTTCCAAATTCCTTTTGGGAGTCAAGGACACCATTACCCTACCATTCACTAGTATTTTTAATAAATCTCTCCAAGAATCTATGGTTCCCTCTGATTGGTTAACGGCAATAGTAACCCCCATTTTTAAACAGGGTTCCCATTCAAAAGTTGATAACTATCGTCCGATCAGTTTAACCTCAATTCCTTGTAAATTACAGGAAAAAGTAATCAAAATACTTCTAGAATAAGAAATAGAATCCCTAAACATAACTGACATTACTCAACATGGATTTAGAACAGGTTTGTCTTGTACTACAAACTTGTTATCTTTCTACAATTACATTAGCATGAATCTCGACTCAAACATTCCTACTGATGTCATTTTATGAGATTACAGCAAAGCCTTTGACAAAGTGTCACATGCTATTTTGATTAATAAACTCATTAATTTTGGATTTTCGGCAACATTAGTATTATGGATAAAAAGTCCGCTGACTAATCGATCTCAGAAGGTTCGGGTCAATGGCATCACGTCAGACT
The DNA here is from genome assembly GCA_016271365.2 of Neoceratodus forsteri. Taxonomy (NCBI): domain Eukaryota; kingdom Metazoa; phylum Chordata; order Ceratodontiformes; family Ceratodontidae; genus Neoceratodus; species Neoceratodus forsteri. The sequence continues at coordinate 794,368,110 of CM057456.1, forward strand.
TGGGTCGAGTGACGAGTGGTGTTCCTCAGGGCTCGGTCTTGGGACCCACCCTGTTCAATATTTTCATTAGCGATATGAAAATTTGTTCATCTAACATCCTTATGACGTTTGCAGATGATACCAAACTAGGGGGCGCTGTGAACAATGCAGCTAACTTACAGTCATTATTAACTGATCTTGCAACAATCAAACATTGGGCTCTTACTAATAAAATGTACTTTAATGTATCAAAATGCGCTGTTCTGCTTATGGGGAAACATAACCCTAAACAGGTGTACACACTGAACAATATAAATATTAAGGTTTCCTGCGTCGAAAAAGATCTGGGGATCCTAGTAAACAATAAACTTTCCTCATTTTCTCATTGTAATAAAATTGCCAATCAAACCGCGAAGGATAAATTGTACATTTGTTTCTAAAACTGAACAGTGCATCATTACTCTGTATAGATCACACATTAGGCCCTACTTGGATTATGGCTCCCCTTTTTGGAGTCCTTACCTCATTAAGGATATAGACAGAATTGAAAGGGTTCAGAATAGAGCTACAAAAATTATTCCTCACTTAACACATCTTGATTATCAGTCTAGACTACAGAAGACAGGTTTACAGGTTTACATTCCCTTAAACTGAGAAGAGCTAGAGGTGATCTATTACAACTTTTTAAGATTATTAAGTCACCCATCTTGATGAAGCAATGTGGTATAACACTATCTTCCAGAAAAATTGTACCTAGGCTAAATAACAAACAACTGGATATTAATAAATGTAATACTAACAAAAGACAAAACTTTTTCTCCCAAGAACTCCCAGATTATGGAATATTCTCCCACAAAATATTGTTGACTCAACTACTGTTTCGACTTTTAAAATCAAACTTGACAATTGGTTAACCAGATAGTATCACAACAATGATCCACACATGTGGAGGACAATCTCGACAGGCCACGTCTTTCTTTTGTCCTTTGAATCAAGTAACCAAGAGATGCCCCTGTGTCCCTTAACCCTTGCGTCTGTACACCATTCACTATGACTGGGTGCATGTGTTCCCTCCTGTTCACAGGCATGCTTCCAGGGACACACAAACAACCAACTTCTTTCCTAGCCCCCAGTTGTGTACTGCTCATCCATTTGGGACACTGTCGAGCAATATGCCCAGTTTCTTTATACAACCAACATTCATTTCTTTTTTTCAGAGAAATCTTTTCTTTGAAACCTAGGGCTAACTAGTTTCGGTGGAGGCAGGGAGGGTTTTAGCTGCCCTGAAGGCACGCTTTTCCCTTTCTGCGCTGCCACGCCTGCCCCATTCGCTCTCAGAGCAGGTCAGCTCTTGGCATAGCGCTCCGAGAGTTCAGCAGCCTCTTGCACTGTTTTGGAATCTCTGTCCTCCAGCCAGGTTTTCACCTCTGCTGGGCATGCCCCAAAAAGCTGTTCTAATAAAATCACATTTTCAATTTTATCTACAGAGTTTGCTTCAATTCCTTACCACCAACGTTTTAAAAACCGACAGCGTTTTGTGGCTAGTTCCTCGTAGCTCATATCAGAGCTTCTCCTGAGCTGACAGAATTTAGCTCTGTATGATTCAGCAGTTAATTAAAATTTTTTTTAACAGTGCAGCTTTAAGTTTTCTGTAATCATTACTGTCCTCATTGTCCATTTGACCCAATACATCCCAGGGTTCCCAGTAAGTAGTGGGAATAGTTGGAAGCTCCAAGAATCTCTAAGAATTTTAGCCTGAATAAAAACTTTTCCAAAAGAATTTAAAAAGGCATCCATATCTTCCCCCTCTTTTAATTCCAAATTGATAACTGAATTTAATTTGTAACCCAGTCCTGTAGTTCCAGTTAAACCCAAGCCATTTACCTGCGCTGGTGCTGGTGGTTGGAGTCGTGGCATCTCCAGTTCATGTCGCCTCTGGTGCTCACTCTCCTCACGGTCTGCCTCTTGCTGTTCACGGTCCCTCTTCTGCTCTGCAGCTCGCTGGCATTCAGGCTCCTCATGGTCAGCCTCCCACTGCTCCCGCTCTCTCTTTGCCTGAAACTCCAGCTCCATTCTGCGCAACTCAATCTGCAGCCTGAGTACTTCTGGCTCCAGAATACTGGTGAACTTCCCCTGCTGCTGTGGCCCTTCGCTGGCACTGGCCATGCTGTCTTCCTCACCGGATCTCAACACTACACTGGCCGCTAGCCCCTCCATGCCCAAGGTCCGGTCTTTTACAGTCACTGTGACTCTATGCTCTGGGTATCTGCTACCATCTGGGCATCCACGAGGTTCTGCTTGGTGGCTTTCACCTGTACAAGACTCCTCTGTCCCTGCACAACTGCTTTAAGTAGTCTACAGTGTTCCCGCTATAGTTGGAAGCCATCTTCTTCCCTAACTACAGCTACTCTAACTTGTACTTTAGAAAAAAAAAAAAAAAACAGGTAGGAACTTGACTATAAGCCAAATTATATAGTTCTGTCTCCTTTTTACAAAAAAAAATCACTGCCTAGTTTTACAAGTTAGCTGACAGTATTAAGCTGACACACTGAACAACAGAAGCTTTTATTACCAAAATTAAGCACATCGTTGCCAACCAAATCTGTCACAACCCCACTCAGCAGGTCAGGCCCTCTACTCCCACAGTGCCACCCTCCGAACGCAGTATTGTGAACAGGGTAACCCTCCTGTCTGTTTTGTGGGTCTGAATCACCTTTGGTCTCAAGTTCTGGAGGGATTCAAACTGTGAACCTCTTGCTAGCGTACCCAAATGTAAAGGCTCAGATAACTCTGCTCTTCGGGGAATGCCAGATATCTTTCACTAAAAGGTACCTAACCAGGTATACAAAATTAACCCTTAAAAACTCTATGAAAGACCTTAGATAAATTCTTACCTTTTCCCAGTTTGGTATACCATTAAGCTTATGAACAATGTCAGCTTTAACCATCTGTACCTCACAGGCACAAGAATTTCAAAGACACAAGCAGTCTCTTTAAAATAAGAGGTTTACTTAGAAAATGGATAAAAATAGGTAAAATGTAAACACAGAACAATATAGCACAACGCATACAATCACTTAAAAGAAAACAAGTAAAAGTACAAATTCCTACCAACGTACAGTTAGACTTTCTCTATCTAAGGTATACCTTCTTACATTGCTTATAGTTAGATGTTGTTTCAAGAGAGTCCAAACAGGAATGTGTAAGTAAGTGGAAATACAGAATACAGTTTAAACCCTGTGGCTCCACCCCTTCTATGATGCCACCTAGCTCCTCCTTTTAAAATATTAAAAATTATACAACCAGGATGTCTTATCACTCAGGAGGTAAATTAAATAAGGTGACATCAGCAAAAACTAATTTCTCAATATGACTCTTTGATCTAGTGTGGTTTTCCTGCTTCCCAAGACATCACAGGAATTTACATCTCTGCAGTTTTTCTCACTTAGCTGTCATATAGCTTCTTTCAGTGCCAGTTGAAATTAACTGTTCTTTCCTCTGAAAACGTCATAAAATTAATATTTTAGTTCCTGGCTTCAAAGAAGCACAGCTCAACAACAAGACCATAAAATGTGACTTTTCTGGAAGTTAATCACATTACAGAGATCTGCTGTTTAACATATCCTATCCTTCGACCTGAAACCTGGGGAGGTTCATCCCAGAAGCACAGGATGTCTCATGAGAGACACTCAATAACACATTTTTATTTTACAAAATCATAGAGCAATCAGAACCAGCTGTCCAAGTGTCACAATCACCCAAAGTTTTCGATCTTACTCTTAGGACTATCAGGAGGCCCTCGTATGAAGATCGGAGTGGGCAAACTGGGGTGTACAGGTGCAATAACTTTCTCAGGTAGGCTGGGCCCAGTCCGTGAAAGGCTTTATAGGTTAACAAACCTATTTTTGACAAAGATATGCCACTACAAGCAACTGTACCCAAAGTGAACTACTTACCAGACTCTAGTCCATATTCCATGGCAAGTCTCCCTGTGTTGTGTCTTGTTACTTAATTCAAGGAAAGCCATAATCAAAGGAATTTGGTTAGAAGGCCACATTATGGACACTAAAGTTTCCTTTGTAATAAACTTTCTGCAACTTTGTTGCAATTCTAGACATGGTGAAGTTCACAGCATGGGCCACACATTTACCACTGTCACAATGATCATGTTTAGATCTGTAATTATTGTTAGTTTTTTCATGGAAGAATTCAAGCTTGTGTAGTAATTTACGTTGCACCCCATGAAATTTGTACGTCATACTCATGGTCATTTGATTCAATACATACATGAATTTGCTTTTTTTCAGTTTGCATTTTTTTTAAATTAATAAAAGAAATCTTTGAAAAAAAAAACTCAAGATGTCCATCCCAAGTAAGCAGTCATGTAAGTCTAAATGAATGTCTACAGAATCAAAGAATGGACAAAAGAATGACAATGGAACTGAGCTGTACTTCTAGTAGACAGGGATACCTACACACAACACAGAACATTTACCTGGACAGACTTTCTCCCTTCCATTTTCTCAATAGTTTCAGCCTTTTCCTTCAACCCTTCAAGCAGTTTGTCTGGAGAAGTATCTTTGACTAATTCAGGGTGTTTCAATTGCTGAAAAAATGAAATTATTTTTGATCAGCATCACAAGACAATCAAGGTAACAAAGTTCTGTTAGTCCTGATTAATGAACAGCACTCCTAAGGTCTGATGCACTGCAAGACAGACGGTGCAAGACCCCTATCCAGGTAACTGACCCCGAAATAAGCACTCTTTAGACAGGGACTGATTGTCTGCAACTCATGGCTAGCATCTGTCTATGGTATTTCAGTTATCCCTCGTGTGTTTTGCACTGCACAGACACATGGACACTGACATAGAAACATAGAATGTGTCGGCAGATGAGGACTGCAAGATCCATCTAGTTGCCTTTACCTTCTACCCCTCCCCTTAGTTTGTCATAATTTTGAGGGTCCTCTTGTGCCTGTCCCATGCTAGTTTAAATTCCCTTACCATCTGACGGCAGAAGAAGGCATATGGGACCATCCAGTCTGCCCACCCTACCTAAATACTCTGCAGAATCCAAATATACAGAGTACCTTTCAAATAAGACATGTTTATTTAGATAATTTGCACCCCCACCCTAAACATATATACGTATAATACAAACAATAAAGATTAATACTCTTTTTATTCTAAACAAAACTGATCCAGTTCTGCACAATACAAGATATCATAAAAAGAAAAGAAACAAACAAGAACCCCTAGAGACTTGTTTCATTACCACATACAACAATCAGTGTTATATGTTATTTGAGATTCAGGAAGCACCAGAGTATCCCTGAAATAGACCTTAGTCCGGCAGAGGTTACAAAGAAAATCCTCCTGAAACTGCCTATAGAGATACTAAAAACTTCAGATACTGTATGCCCTGTACACAGTGCCCAAAAACCTACTGTGAATGACACTTGACTCCCTAAATGGGAAGTATTAGGGGACTCAAAGGGAGGAGGACAGTGAAGTGTACCTTGAATGTCTAAAGGAAGCAGGAAAAGCTGTTACAAAAGTCAAGGTGCAGACAGAGGAGGGTTTAGCACGGACTGTGAAAAAAAGGGGACAAGACATTCTATTGGTACATCAGCAATAGAAGAAAAAACAGGGAGGGGATTGTGAGGCTCAAAGGGTAGGAGCGAGAGTGTAAGGAGGGGGATTTAGACAAAGCAGAAATACTGAACAAATACTTCTGTTCAGTATTCACTAAGGAGGGAGAGGGTCAAGGGCCACAGTTGGGGAGCAGAGGCAATTAGGGGGGTGGAGAAGTGGACACCAGTTTATTCACAGTGGAGAGAGTTCTGGAGGAACTTGCAAAGCTAAAGGTGGAGAAAGCCATAGAGCCAGACAACATACACCCGAGGATATTGAGGGAGCTGAGAAGGGAACTAGCAGCGCCTCTGGCCACCCTGTTCACAGAGTCACTCAATACAGGCGTGGTTCAAGAGGACTGGAGGAGGGCTCATGTAGTCCCACTGTACAAAAGTGGCAGTAGGGAGGAAGCAGGGAACTACAGGCCAGTCAGCCTCACCTCAATGGTGGGGCAGGTCATGGAGACACTGCTGAAAGAAAAGATAGTGGCACACCTGGAATCCAATGGTGCCCAGGATCTGAGGCAACACGGATACACAGAAGGACGGTCCTGTCAAACACATCTGTTAAGATTGTTTTGATTGGGTGACTAGGGAAGTAAATCATAGACATTGCCTACCTAGAGTTCAGCAAAGCCTTCGATACCGTCCCACACATAAGGCTGGTTAACAAAATGAGTAGTCTGGGCATGGGGCATAAGGTGATACAATGGGTTAGAAACTGGCTGATGGACAGAAGACAGAGGGTGGTGGTAAATGGGATCCAATCCAGGGAGAGAGAGGTGACCAGAGTACCACCACAGGGATCAGTACTGGGACCAGTCCTGTTCAATGTCTTCATCAGTGACATTGCAGAGGCACTGGAAGGAAAGGTCTGCAACAGGGTGGATATTCCAGAAGGGGTGCAGAGAATGAAGAGGGACCTAGAGAAGACTGAAAGATGGTCGGAGGTGTGGTAACTGAGGTTCAATGAAAAAAAGTGCAAGATAATGCACCTGGGTAGGGGGAACCCTGGGGAGAGCTACAGAATCGGGTTGGGGGGGTGCTGACTGTCATCAAAGAGGAAAGGGACCTAGGGGTTATCATATCCGATGACCTTAAGGTACCAAAACACTGCACAAAGGCTGCAGGGAGGGCCAGTAGCATGCTGGGGTGTATAGGCAGAGGCATTGCTAGAAGATGGGAGGTGGTGATGCCACTGTATAAAACACTGGTAAGGCCTCACCTGGAGCACTGCGTGCAGTACTGGAGACAACACATGCGTAAGGACATAAACAAGGTAGAAGCTATCCAGAGAAGGGCGACAAAGATGGTGCATGGCTTGCATCACAAAACATACGAGGCGCGACTAAGAGACCTCACTATGTACTCACTGGAGGAGAGGAAAGAAAGGAGGGACATGACAGAAACTTTCAAGGGCATAAACAAGGTGCAGGTGGGGGATCTTTTCCAATGCAGGAAATATATCAGAACAAGGGGACATGATATGAAATTGGGGGGAAGTAGATTAAGAAGTAACGTGAGGAAGATTTTCTATACAGAGAGGGTAGTGGACGCTTGGAACAGTCTGCCACAAGAGGTGGTGGGGGCAAGCACAGTGGAGGAGTTTAAACCCGCCTGGGACAGGCACAAGGGAACACTGGGTGAGGAAGGAGTGATGAAAAGCCATTGATCACTTAGGGTCAGTGACTGCATACAAGTATAGGGCTTATGGGCAGACTAGATGGGCCTAGCAGTCCTTAACTGTCAACAATTTCTATGTATCTATGTAAGTGTGGCAAATGATTGTTTTGTAAATATATTGATAATCCCAACATTTCATCAACTTTATAATGGCAAGGTGATGGAAATACCTGTGACACCACATGAATTGTATATCTTGATATGTTCTGCTCTGGTGTGTTATATGCAGGAAGAACTAACAGTAGACTTAAAAGTTACAGTGGGTGAACATGTTTGAGCTATCTAACGACAATACTGAATACGCCATGGCTTGCCATAATGTGTAATCTGTAAACAGGTTCAGTCACAAATTCACGTTTGTGGGCACACAAAAAGTTAGACCAGATCCCAGGAGAGGCTATTATGATAACTTGGCTCCTTAAAATAAGGGAGTCATTTAAGAGCTTTTCACTCTGAACTACAAAGTGGGACTATGGAAGTTGCACCATTTCAAAAGTGAACAGGATTCAAATCATATCCAACTGTAGCTGTAGAGGAAATTAATGAGCCCCAAAAATATCCTTGTATTGCATGCAGTGCATGAATAATAATTGGCATTTAAAAGTACGTACCCAAGATGTTTGACATTAGGTGACTAAAACATAATTTTGATGAGTTAAAGTACCTTAAAATTGGGAATATCAGCTGGCTCTGTGGCGCCCGGCGATAGGGGATCGCCTGGCACGCTGATGACCCAAGTTCATGCTCTGAACCCGGGACGACAGAAGTGGAAACCAGTAGGGAGGGTTCAGAGCGTACAGCTGGACGCTCTCTTCTTTTGGGGAGACATGAATCTGCACCGCTCTGGAGCCGTTCCAAGCATGTTGAGTCATGGGTGACCACACGTCGCCTATGCATGCATGGACACCGCAGCAGGCAGCTGGGCAGGGCAGGAACAATCTTGAAAAAGGCCACCTGGCCGACCGGATGACGGCAGCTGGCTGCCCAGTGCACAGCAAAGCATGGAGGAAGTCCAAGTTGATCTGCACCAGCCCCCATGAGGACTGGAGTGCACATAGGCAAGTATCCCCTCCCAGTCGTGACCATGAAGGGATACGTTGGGTTGATGGGGTGCCGGCAGCTGTGGGGACGGCGATGGAAACAGCATGATGGTGGTAGAGGTTTAGGCCGCCCAAAGGAGTAGCTGGCCAGACAGAGGGCTGGGGGATAAAAAGATTACACAAAAAAAAAAAAAAAAATTGGGAATACAGTTCCTTTGGAAGCATCTGTGGAACATTTTCAAGAGTTGGGATGAGTTTCGGTACTCATCCAAACAAATTCACAAATATTTAAAGTATGGTAAGTAAAACAGGCCAGCACTCACCTTACCTCGGATTAGAGAGTGCCTGACCACCGAGAGTTTTAAGACTGCCTTGAAAACACCTGTTTCAGTTAGCTTTTTCAGATTGTGCAGATATTTAGCTTAAACGAATGTGACTATTTTAACTGTCTGATAGGAAGTTTCACTAGCTTAAATATTTTAACTGTTTGTTTTATTTCCTATTCTGTATTCATGATTCTACTGTGTACTGTTCAGCGCTGTGTGATCTCCTGGAATAGCACTTATAAATAAAGATGATGATGACGACGATGGAACACGGACTGTATGCTTTTATATCCCCTTTCACATGTAACAAATAAGATAATTTTTTCAAACCAGTGGGAAAGGATCTGGACAATGGTTGTCTTGTAGATGTACTAAATCTCAACCTAAGGAAGGCCTTTGAGGGGAGTCCTACATAAGGAGTTAGTCAAATGGCTTACAAGTCTTGGACTCCCCGACAATATAATTACATGGGTGTGCAACTGATGAATATATAATAAATGTAACGCGTAGCTATAAATAGGGCAATGTCCTCCTGGGAAGGCATGACTAGTGAGGTCACACCAGGCTCAATGCTGGGGCCACTGCTATTCAACATTTATATTAGAGCTATGGGAAACGTTTGTGGATCTCTGAGTTCACCAATAATAAAATATAGCACATTAATAAGACCAAAAATCTGCATTAACACCCTCCAGTCCAATCTAGTCATGTGGGCTGATATTTACATAAAAACATAGAATTTGACGGCAGATAAGGACCGCTTGGCCCACCCAGTCTGCCCATTTCCCTACCTAATGGATAAGCTGCAGATTCTAGTTAACCAGCAGCCTACTTCTTTCTACCCCAACCCCCTAGAACTGCCTTATGGCTGTCCCATCCATGCCTGAATTCAACCACTGTTTTTGACTCCACAACCTCCTACGGAAGGCCGTTCCATGCATCCACAACCCTCTCTGTGAAAAAATACTTCCTTACATTACCTCTGAGCAGCCCCCCATCTTAAAATTGTGCCCCCTTGTTCTTGCACACCTCTTTTTTTGAAAGATGATACCCTCTTGGACTTTGTTGATTCCCCTGAGGTACTTGAACGTTTCTATCATGTCCCCCCTCTCCCTCCTTTCCTCGAAGCTATACATATTAAGCTCCTTTAGTTTCTCTTCATATGTCTTCCGGTGCAGACCCTGCACCATTTTAGTTGCCCTCCTCTGGACAGCATATTTACTAAAATTCAGTGCAGAGAACTGTCAGGTCATGCATTTTAGGAAAAGAAACCAGATGAGAATATTATGTTTAAATGGCACCAAGATTAAATCAACTAATGGCAAGAGAGAGACTTGAGAGTCTACGTCACCAGCAACTTAAAAACAGTCAAATGTGAAACAGTGGTTAAAAAAATGCCACCAGATTTTAGGCTGAATTAAGAGAAACTTCACCAGTTTCTCAGGTGAGGCCGGCACGGGGTCATGCTGCCGCACACAAAAACAGCGCGGCAATCAATGCAGCAAGCAAAATGGCATGCACTAAAATAACGTCAGTCAAAACATTGACTACAACACAAACAGCGCACATCATCAAAAATAACAGGAATTTCTGATTTTGTGGGTAGGTTCGCTCCACCCGAATTAAAATAACCAACTCAGAGGAATTCCAATTCTGTAAAAAAAACAAAGCTGCAACACCTGGAGAGAACCAAACCATGGTCCCAGGTCTCCAATCCTGCTGTGTGCTGGTGCCTTAGTCACTCCACCATGGGAGCGGCTCGACCAGGCACCACATACATGGCAACTTGATACCCTGCAAGTATCACCGCAGAGCAACGGGCTAGCAGTACTAACCTACTGCAATTATACCCATCGCTCTAAATACCTTTGCGCTTTACACAGCCCAGTTCTTTCCGCGCTATACTGACCTGGTACTGGTGAGGCCCCACCTGGGAGTACTGCATGCAGTCTTGATCCCCCCTCCTCAGATGGAACATTAACAGGACAGAGACTGTACAGAGGAGAGCTGACAAAATACAGAAAGACAGGTAGACACTACCCTGATAGGTTGGAAGACCAGAATCTGTACATGATGGAGAGAAGAAGGCGGAGGAAAGATTTGTTTCTAGTGTTTAAGACAACCAGAGAAGTCACTTCTCAAGGGATTATACCAGGGTTTAAAACTTAACAAGCATGGAATTAGGGGCTGTGTCCTACGACTGAAGGTTTTAAGATGGATCAAGAAAATACTTCAGCCAGAGGGTGGTGCCATGGACCTTTGGAACAGTCCACCAGAAACACTGGACCAATTCACAATGACAGAGATATTTAAAGCTCAACTAGATGGGTACATGCAATCCACTAACAAACAACGACAAAATCTCGGAATGGCAGGGAATGGTCTCACTGTCAGTACACAGTGTACTTGATTCCATCTGTACTTCTTATGGTCTCACATTCTAGATTATCCTATTTTCACTGATTTCTAGTACCTTGTTTGTGTTCTCATTTATAGGTACTGGCTAGAATCATGCCCAGTGTCTGCCAGAAGAAACCAATCAACGCTGCCACATGTATGATACTCATCACTGCTAACTGATCATATATCAACAACCACGATATCAATCCGGGTAATATTTACCTGAGGCAGCTATCTTTATTCTTAAATGACTAGTTAGTAGAGCATGGGGTCATAATGTCACACGGCAGAATCGCGTTGCGTGATTTCTTTTATTTATTGTTCTGTGGGGCTCCACCCCGGACCACCACCCCGCCATTTAAAGATTTCAACTCCGGTGGGGGTCCAACTCTGAGAGCGCACAAGTCTGGGTTTCGCCATAATGCCATCCGCTACTGAGCATACGACATTATGACCTGGTGCGGTTTGTACCAGTCCAGGGTACCACAAATAAGGGTCGCAGCAGACACCAATGGTGCTCTCAAATGAGCTTTAACTAGCCAAAGCAACAAGAGGCAGTCCATTACACTATACAATACACCATCTAGTAACTAATGTTTTGCATCACCCGAGTATAATGCTTCCTCAGATCTGAACTCTGAGGAAGCATCAGAGTCAGGTGATCCGAAATGACATTTGTTAGTGTGGGGTTATATTTTTCGGCATCCTCATTGAATGTTCGGTTGCTGGGCACTGTTTGAATACTTTTCTGAAAACCACTGACATGCGTGTTTGAAAAACATAGGTTACTCATCTGTAACTGCAGTTCTAGTAGCGATAATCAGTTCACATCCACACTCTGGAAGTCCTCCTGAAGACAAGTAGCTGTCAGACTACTTCAAGCTAAGATCCTCCCACCACCCCAGCGGTATATCCTCGGACTCCTCCCCGTGACATCAGAACTCTGCATGCTGGAAGTAGGGACCAGGGTGCCAACTGCCAGGGGAGGTCAGCTGGTTTATGTGGATGTGAACTGAATACCATTACTAGAAGAAAGGCTACAGGCGAGTAATCTGCTTTTCCAAGATTGTGAATTCACTTCACTGTCAACACTTAGAGAGATTACAACCAGCCCTCTTGGAGGAGGGGGCAAGGTGCACACTCCTACTTGGTGAACAGAGACTGGAGGACCGAGGACCAAAAGCAGCATCCAACAGCCCAGAATGGCAATGCTGTAATGGAATATGAAGGTGTGTACCATAGCCCAGACTGCAACCCTACATATCTCTGCAATGATATCTTACTATCATCAATGCAGACATTGCCGGGGGTGTGGTCTTGTAAATATGCTGATGATTGTAAAGTTGGTGCAATTATCCATAATGAATCAACAGCAAAATTATTTCAAGACAATTTGAACTTTTTGGCAAACTGGGCAGGTGAACATAAACTATCATTTAATTAACCAAAATGTATAGTGATGCATTCAGATTCTAATAACACAGGTTTTCATTATAAATGGAACAATATTCCCTTACTAGAAGTGGTAAACCACAAGGATCTAGGTGTCTAGATACTAAATTACTTAAAATTTGACTATCATGTAAGTAGTACTATAATAAAATGTAACCAGATAATCAAAAGTATCTTAAGATCTATTAAAAGGAGAGAGGCTGAAGTTACACTACCATTATATTCAGCACTGATCTGTCCCCATATTGAATACTGTTCTCCATTTTGTGCCCCATATTCTATCTTGGGAAATAAGATGGAAAAAGTACAGAAAAGAGTAACCAAAAAAATTAGGACAGTAACACATTTGAATTATGACAGCAGATTAAAACACCTGAATCTATATTCTGTTGAATACAGGAAATTAAGAGGTGATGTGTGTTTAGCTTTTAGAGCTATTAAAGATGATGCCTTTCTAGAACTAACTGGGTTAACAAAAAACAAGTAACATATAACATAACTAGATCACATAACATAAAATTAATAGGAGATCTTTTAAAACTGTAAAACGAAGTCAATGGTATACCCAGAGAATTACTGGTATATGGAATACACTACCCAGTAATGTGGTTGAAAGTGAGAATATAAATAGTTTTAAGAGGAGACTTGATTCTTTCATGGGGGATAGAACATTTGTCAATTCCACCATGCTAATTTGACATGGTGGCATGTTCCTCTATGGACAATTGTCCTCTGAACTTGAACCTAACCTATGAACCTATGGGGATGTCACTGGAAGCAGCCACCGAGGTAGTGGTATGTCTGGTGGAATGAGCCCTCAGCCTCTTAGAAGGCTCCCTATCAGGCAACTGAGAGTACACGTCAATGCATGATGTTATCCACTTGACAAACGTCCGCTTCCTTTCAATCTAGCAGGCACAGATTCAACGTATTTTACAAACAGCTGACGAGCCTCAACCGAAACTCCAGCCATGTGCTCTCTGTAAAAGGACAACACACTCTGCAGGACAAGTCCAGGGTATGGAGCCTGCAACTGGCATCCCAGATCAGGCTGGTTAAGTATACCAGCCACTCTCCTGGTTAAGGGGAAACTCTAACACGACCTTCAGGAAAAACTAAGAGTGGAGAGGTGAAGGACGACATTCCTTGACCTTGCAGAATACCATGTAAGTTGACTCCACTGAGAATGCCTGTAGCTCACTAATCCTTCTGGCTGGCATGATGGCCACCAAGAAGGCAGTCTTCCATAGCAGGTGTGACATCTCACACCTATGCACTGGCTCTAACAGCTTGCCCATGAGCACTATCAACATAAGTCCAGAGAGGCAGAGACTGGCACACTGGAGGGGATAAGGAGTACAGGACTTTGAAAAAGCATGATCACCTTCTCTTGGGCCACATCTGGCAACCAGTACACACCTGGCATGCAGAGATGGCTACCAGGTAACTTCAAGGTTGTCGCTCACAGGCCCAAAAGAGGGAGAGTATAGGTAATTAAGGATTCTCACCATGGGACAGGTAAAGGGCTCAAACTCCTTGCCCTGGCACCAGATCAAGAGTCCGTAATTTTCGTATTTCCCAGAATAAATTTTCACCATTCATCACTGGTGGGTCAGAGTACCAAGCCACCACATATGGTGGTGCTGGCAAACCCCTAGGGGAAATGGCTATTCCCTCAGCCTTCTGTGTGGGGGAGAAACAGAGAGGCAGGGGCTTCTCATGCGCCTGGTGAGGCCTGAGACTGGTCGGGGCAGGCAGAGGCCCCCGCGAACTGGGAGCAGGAAAGCGCCCTGCATGTTCGCAATTGGCCCTGCAGGAAAAGAAATCGGCCCCCTGGTACCATGAGGCGATCACCCTACGTCAGGCCAAAGATGATAACCTGGATACAAGAAGGCATGCCATCCGATCCACCTAATGCAGACCATAGTTCCTATCAGTCTGGAAGCTACCTCACTGGCAAGGTGTGTCTAACCAGCTCCAGACCCTGGGCAGAAAGGCGAATGGCCCATCTGGCTGCCTCACAACCCAATAAGGACGCCAGGAGCTGTCCCAGCGTCACCCACAGGTGCATGCCCTAGGACGCCTGGTGTGCCTAATGCACAAAACTGTGCACACCAATGAGAAGACTCTTCTACCCCAGCGATCAAACTCGCATGAGCATCTAGGAGCTGGACCCCCGAAGTGGGGTGTGGCAGGGCTCCTTGAGACAAGGGTGTGCAACACCTAGGCTGTCAATCCCTTGAGGCAGCTGGACAGTGCCAGATGTTCCGAGGTACCTCTGCAAATGGCCAGGGCCATGGAGCTATGATCAGAAAGTCAGAACTGTACTCCCCAAAGAAAAACAGTGCCGAGTTTGCAGGATTGCATCCAAAGAAATAGGACAAGTACAGCTCCTCCATCATCACTGAAAGGAAGCGTTGATAACTAGGGAAGTCAGCATCTGAGGAAGTGATGGCCAGAAGTATCCTCTTACTCAGAGGAGGAAGATAGGGAAGACGATGGTAGTGCTGAGGTTTTGGCCAAATATGGCCTGGTCCAATGCCCACTGGTAGGTGGGAAAAGCACTTGCCCACGCCCTGAACTGTTCCCAGGTCAGGGGCCCCGAAGGGCCAGAAACACCCAGGAGAGGGGTGGAGGGGGCAGAGGACAAGCAGAAGAATTGTGCTAGACCAGGCCAGGTTCTCTGTCAGGGCTGCAAGAACAACAGCCCGAGGCAAGGGGCTGTACAACTCATCCACTCAAGAATGCCCAACAGTAGAGGGCGACCAAAGTGGTGCCTTTGGGGGGGGACCCCTGGTGGGTGGTCAGAGCCATGAAGGGCCCACAGGGCGGCCCCTGTCCCCACCTGCCGCAGGCCCAGATGGTTCTGAGGAGAGAGAAAATCAGAGCTAACATGACTCCTGCCAGAGCACTCTAGTCACAGAGCATGGCGGCAACTAGGAACACCCAACCCCAGCATCACGAGATAGGGCTCTGCCCCTTGGAGAAGGCCAAAGAGCAGAAATAGAGACAGAGACAGGAAGTGAGGGGAACCGCATGCCATGAGCAACATAAGTACCAACCTCAGCATCGCAAACAGCACCAGAACCAGATTCAGCATTGCAGACTGGGCCGGAAACAGACTTGGCATCAGAAGTGCCCCAGGACCCTGTGCCGCCATCCCCTCAGGTGCAGTAATCGGCACTACAGGCATCCCTGTTGCCACATCCAGCACCAGGAAGAGGATGCCCAGGCCCCACCAATGCTGAAGGCCCAGAGCTACTCCCAGAAGGGTCCCAATGTTCGCCAGAAGGGGAAATCCAGACAGGATCATCCCGACCATCACCCTCAGGGTCAGAAGACGAGATCAGGGAGATTTCCATCTGGCATACCCCAGGGACCCTTCCTCTACTGGTGCCACAAATGGCAGGAGGAAGGAACCTGGCCATGCGGATGGCACCGCCTCACTCATCGGCACTGGCTTTACAGCCAGAAGCCAAAGTGGTAATGGACAGTGCCACCAAGGGGACCCACCGGTGCCAGCCTAGCACACAGCTGCGACAACGCCACCAGGGGTGCCCAGACCACTGAAGGAGTCAGGACTGGCAGGGGGTGCGCAAAAGATCCCCCTAGAGGAGGCCAGCTGTCCCACCTGGGTGAGATGAGGACTGACGGAGGCCTGGTCTCCCTCAGTATGTTTAGTACCAGGGAGGGGCTCAGGGGAAGAACCCAGGGACCAAACCCTGGAATCCCTGGGGAGACACAGACCTCCAAAAGGGGGCTCCTGTCCCCATCTCATCGTACGCAGCTTGAGGATGTGAAGGTCCATGCTGAAGCAGGCATAGCAACGATCTATGTCACGATTCGATCTCAGGCAGATCCAACAGCAGTCATGGCAGTCGCAAACTGACATATTTCTCCCGAAGGGGCACCTACGCATGGGGGAGACTCCGATCATTTATCAGTATTCTTCTTAGGCCATGGACTTGATATAACCATACTATTCAATGAAAAATAATAAAACCAGCTAAAAAAGCACCCAGCGTGATACTAAAAGGACAGAGGAATACAGAAGCGGCAACACGGCATCGAACAGAGGTATAGCGGTGAGTAGCAGCAACGAACAGAACTACTGCGCACTTCAATGGTGGAACGCTCCCACAGAGATCTTGCCTGTACGGTGTGGGAAAAAAAAAACTGAGGAGGAAAGGGAGCTGGCATCGGTTACTGGCAAGTCCACAAGTGCCACTTTATACAACTGCCTCGCAGGCAGCACTACCTCTGACAGCTCTCCTCCTTCAAAATGCTCTTACAGGCATACGTTCCCACGGGGTTCTAGTGCCTCCGGTCTAAGACCCACCAGTGATGAATGGCGAAGTCTGATTCTTGGAAGTTGAGCCACAGCTTTCTGTTCTCCCAGAAGGCAAACAGGTGCACTAGAGGGGTGCACCACTGGGAGAACAGGTGGTCTCCCACCTCCTGATTCAAGGACCGCTTGTGCAATGTCTCTCTGACCCAGCTGAGAGCATCTGCCAGATGAATGCTCACTCCTGCCACGTAGTTTGCTAGAAGATCTGCACCCAGGCTGTGCACAAGGGTCCAGGTGAGAAGAGATGCCCGACACAAGGGAAGGAGTACATCCCACCCTGCCTGTTCAGGTAGAACATGGTTGTGGTGTTGCCCATCTGTACCTGCATGACCCGAGTTCAAATCAATGGAGCAAACCTGGTCAGAGCCAGACACATTCAATAGAGCTCCAACAGACGGATGTAATGACGGGACTCCCAGACTGACCAGAAACCGTGGACTCTGTTGTCTCTCAGGTGTGCTCCCCAACACTACCAGGGACACGTCCATTATGAGCATGCCGAACAGTTCTGGGTGGACAAACGAGAGTCCCTCCTTCAGATACTGTGGATCTAGCCACCAGTGGATGGCATTCCCACATTGGTTGGGTCACTGCAACCAGATCGTCTAAGTGACCTAGGCACTGGGACTACTGGTGGGCCAACTCCACCACAGGTGGTGAATCCACCAGTGAGCACAAAGGATCACACTGGTGGAAGATGCCATATACCTCAGCAGTCACAGGAAGTCATAGGCAGGGCGCAAAAATCCAACCTGAAATAATCGAGCAAAGGAGGTAAGACCTGATATCCAGTCTGCAAGGAGAGGGGCTTTGGCCCGCAGGGAGTCTAACTCTTCCCCAGTGCACACGATCACCTGCGATGGGGCCAGTTCAGACTTGGTCGTATTGACCAGAAGACCCAAGCCTCAACAGGTATGGAGGGCCAGATCTCTGGACCTCTATATAGCGTCCTTGGATGACCCAGCTAACTGCCTATCGTCCTACCTGATGCTCTTGCTCCACAGAAAAGCCACCACCACTGCCATGCAATTGGTGAAGGCCCTGGAAGCAGACTGGAGACCCAAGGACATGACCTGGAACTGGCAAAGCATCCACTCTGCGTGAAACCAAAGGTACCATAGATGGAAGGGACTGAGATGTGGAAGAATACATCCTGGAGGTCCAGGGCGCAGAACCACATGCCATGCTCAAGTGACATAATAATCTGTTTCTGCTTAGTTCAGCCAAAGCTAGAACATTTCAAGCTGAATGTTTAACAACGAAGTAATAAAGGGGTCTTAAGAATTAAACTCAGCAGTAGAAAATGTGAAGGACTGATTACAGATTTCTTTAACAGTTCTTAATTGTTACACGTAGAACAATTAATCTGTAACTGCAGTTTAGCCGAATTCTTTTTTTAAATATTTCTAAAGTGATAACAGTTTTTCTTCTTCCCTAGTGCTATGCATGTTATGGATTTAACATTTTTAGAGGGGTCACATCAACACAGGCTGTTGAGTCAATTATGTTTGGAATAGAATTTTCAATTTGCACTCTACCACCCATAGTCCTGTAGGGCGCAGCGTATCTTGGACAGTTTTTGGTGGACTTGATTTTTTGATATACCCCCCAATCTTTATACAAGGTTGCAAAGACTTGTGATTTACTACTACATTGAATGTAATGGTTGTACCTTTATGTGATCTAGTTATATGCTATTGTTTTTTATTCAGAAAATAAAAAAAGAATAATCTGTTTCAGAGTGACCATCCTCAGCTTCTGCTTCTGCATGAACTGGTTCAAATCATGCAGATCAAGTATGAGACATCAGACCCAAGTCTGTTTTTGGGACCAGGAAGTACCTGGACACATATCCCCGAGTGGCTAGAGTGTATGGAATATGGGCTATCGTGCCACACTCTAAGTAATGAGCAATGCCGACTCAACACAAATCACATATCCTGTGACACCCTGGATTCCCGAGGAGCTTGAAGTCGGTAAGGCAGGAGAGCCTCAACATCAAGAGGCAACACTTTGCCCACCACTTCTAGTACCCACTTGTCCAAGGTAACTGCAGACCACTGTGGTAAGCAGCGGCGCAAGTGATCCCAACCAGAAGTTGAGACAGGGACTGGACAGGCAGGGGGATGATACCCCACAACCTGTCACTGTCCAGCCTTGGAGGGGTCTCAACCCACATGGGGCCAAGGGAGCACTACCATCACTTGTCCACCCCCTTCTTTTACCTTTAGCTGCTGAACGTGGTCTTCCGACACCAGTACTGACACTGCCCTGCTGGGGCTGCTGCAGAGGCTGCTGCGGCAGAAACAGTTGATACTAAAAAGTCTTTATGTTACGTTTTTGGTCCTTCTGGTCTTTCTGCGACAAAGCCACAGAATCAAGGGTGGTGCTGGACTTCTCAATGTGCGTGAGATGCCTTTCCATCCAGGGTCAAAGGAGGCTGGCACCCAAGAAGGCAGCATCAACCAGCTTGTTTTGGGCGTCTGCCATAAAGGAAGAAAGCCTCAGCCAGGCCATGTGACGCATGCAGTGACCACTGTGATGGCACTGGCACAAGAGGCAGTCATGTCCGAAGCAGTCTGGAGCTGGTATTGGGTCAGCAATTGACCCTGCCATCAAATCAACTTCACCGACAACTGTTTTATCAGCAGAAAATAAGGAAGCAGTTCTCCCAACACTCCCAGCAAGGAGTAGCCAAAGCTGGCCATCATGACAGTACAGCTTGCCTGATGGAGACCTAGAGACACAGCAGCGTAAATATTTATTACTGTGCAGTCAATGTTCTTGGACTCTGTCCAGAGGCTTGTCCATAACTCCATGGCCACCCAACCTGCAGAAGGCAGAGTCCGAAACCAAGCCCTCCGCAAAGGGGCGCTCAGAAAGGGAGCCCATAGGGACTGCATTTTTGCGAACCACAATAGTAGAGGATGGCGAGCAGAATGCTGCAAAAGCTCCAGGGATGGTCCTAAGATGGCCTTAGCCATGGGAAAAGACAGCCCCAGGGAACTGTCTCTGTCCTGTAAGTCAGTAAAGGGGTATTTAGCACACTCCTAGACTGGTTCCAAGGACAAATTTGTGGACTCTGGCATAAGTCTTAGAAAAGCTCCAAAAGACATTGGCCTATGATAAGTGGTCAGCTCTTCAGTCGACTCTTGGTCAAAACTGCAAGTCCTGGTCGAGGTCATGGACAATTCACCTTTGGAGTTGTTGGAAGGATTCCTCAAAAAATGCTCTCAATTTTGCCACCATGTGCCACCCCAGTATCTTCGAACTGCATGCTCTACACCGAAAGCTAGCCTGGCATGCCAGCAGCAACACGGGATTCCTTGGTCAGAGCCCAGGGGCTGCAGACGAGGAGGCTCCACCCGAAAGGGTGGAGAAGCATATGCAAGGGACAGATGTGAAGTGTGGACCAGCATGTGAACAGCCAATGCAGGCAATGGGACCGAAGGCCCAGAGAACAGAGCCCTACACCTCCTAGCAATGGTCCACTGTTGCCAGAGGAACTCCTCCTAGCGTCAACGCATTTTCTGTCAATGCCTCTTCTCGCCCTAGGGCCAGGAGGTTGAGGAGTGTCGACAGTGGCATTTCCTGGTCAAGCTGAATTGCAAGCAGCACCTTGCCAATGAACATCTACCCAAGGATCAACGTAAATGGGTACCCTCCACAAGGTTATTATAAACAACCTGCCTCCACATACTGAACATAGGAGGCTTAGAATGAATGACCACCAGTGGAGGGGCCACTCCTGAGTCGACACTGCCATGGCAGCAACAAAATGACAGAGCCATTGTTCATGAGGTGGGATCCCAAAAAGTCCATGTGGAAAATTTTGTGAAAAAAATTCAAAAAAATGGCAGAGTTACACGCATTCTTTGAAATCGTTCTACGCACGTGCGCAACTTTAGTAGTTTTTAATATTTTGACTCCAAATTTTCAGCACAGCTATTTTTTCACACCACCTCATGAACAATACAACGGCCACTTTTCACATCCTGCCCAAAACATGTTTTCACACCTGTGGGGAGGAATGGCATTTAGACACGGATTTGAACATTTACACCTATGGGTGTTATGAGGTGGGGTGATAAGAAGACTATGTTCAAAATTTGGGGTCAAAATATGAAACAAATGCCTAAGTTATGACCATTCGTTACAATTTCGCTATGCCCGCTTGTAACTTCGGAAATTTTTTATATTTTGATTCCAAATTTTCAATATAGCCTTCTTATTACCCAACCTCATGTATGTCACAGCTGTCATTTTTCAAATCCTGGCTAAAATGTGTTTTTGCACCTCTGGCATGGAATGGCGTTGCAGTTGTGCAGAATTATGTTTTGGTGGGGATTTGAAATTTTCTCTACCGGGTAATTGTGCTGGGGTAATAACATGCTATACTGATAATCTGATCATGCATCTACGGAGGAATGGGTGCGCTAAGTCCAAAGGATCCTGCATTCTAACAGTAAAATAGGGAAAATCACAGAACATGCTCCCACTGTGACATAAGGACCGTTATAGATGGTGGGAGCGCAGGACCCAAAGGGCTCTGCGCTCAAACAAGCAAAGAAGAATACAAGTAATCTATCTGAAAAAGTAAGGAAATTCACTGCAAAAAACTTTGTTAATGCATCATTAGGGTTGAACCATCAAAAGTAGGGAAATGCGACCTTAGGGTTCCCAAGGCTAAGACCCTACCCCCACTGTGCATGCACAACTAGCCATGAGGGGTGTGTTTTGGGATTGTGAACCATAATGCTCACCCATTCCATGACTAATTAAGGTAAGATGGGTACAGTATAGGAGAATGGGGTGAGCATTTGAGTTTACAACCCCAAAACACACCCGTCATGGCTGTCTGTGCATGCACAGTGGGGGTGAGGTCTTAGGCTTGGGAACTCTAAGGTCGCATTCCCTACTTTTAATAGTTCAACCCTAATGGTGCATTAACAAAGTTTTTGCAATGAATAAGAGACAGTGGGATTGGGCACCCACCATTGGAACAGGCATGGGAGGATATCAGCATACCAAATGCGGGACTGGGCACCCACCGTAGAAAGACATGGGGGAGACATCAATATAACAACAAAGGGACCAAATAACCTCTATTAGAAACAAATGAGCACAGATACCAGCATACCAATGTCATGACTGGCTCCTATCATCAGCAAATACTGGGGTGGTGGGGATACTGGCACACAAATAGTGGGACTGGGCACACACTGTAGGCAAACACATGTAGGAGGATGTTTTTCATGGTTTATGCAGGTATCATTGTGATTTCCTAAAGAAATCAAAAGCAGAAGCATCCATTTCTGTAGAAAATCACAATGATGTCCTACAGAAATCAGGAATACTCAGAACGTACAGTTACGTAAGAACTTACCGTAACAGTAGATCTTCGAGAGACGCTCTTGCAGCAGATGACACATATAGGACTGGCATCGGCCAGCCACAGGATCCCATGGCAAACTTTTCTCCACCAGTAGTCAGCAGTGACCACCCATCCCGACATTGGTACGGCCCCCAACGTCCCACGTAGTGTATAAGGGGAGGTAGTCCCAGCGTGCTCCAGTTCTTGTATGACGGAAGAACTGGCAGAAGGAGTAAAAACCCTGCAATGAGCCCGGGAACCGGCAACAGAGAAAGGCAATTTCTAATCCAGCAGCAAGCTAAAAAATGTGCTCAGCTGATGCAGAATGAAATCCCCCGGAGGAAGGAAGGAGGGAAGCATACCTGCTGCAAGAGCTTCTCTTGAAGATCTACTGTTACAGTAAGTTCTTACGTAACTGTACTATCTTACTTCAAGAGGAAGTTCTTGCAGCACGTAACACATATAGGACTGAGTCCCCAGCAGTATAAACTTAAGACAACTGCAAAGGGAGGTAGGAGAGGAACAGAGGAAGGAAGAGAGGTAGGACTTCAGGAGATCAGACCCTGCAGAACTGCCAGGCTGAAGCCCGCTATGCGTCTGGATGCAATATCAAGGCTGTAGTGCTTGAAGAAAGTGTGGACTGAATGCCATGTGGCTGCCGCACAGATGTCTGAAGTTGAGACCCTCTTGAGGGTTGCGAAGGAGGTTGTCACTGCCCTGGTAGAATGACACCTGATCGGGCCCGACAGATGTTTGCTACACTTTTGGTAGCAGAAAGTAATGCAGTGAACCAGCCACCTAGAGAGGGTCTGTTTGGAAACTGGGCTGCCCAAGGAACGTGGGGCAAAGGAAACACATAACTAATCGGATGATCGGGCCCCCTTGGTCCAAGCCAAGTAAAATCACAACACGCAATGGACATCCAAAGTGTAAGCACCTCACCCCAATTGGAGTGCTCAGGGTAGTAGACAGGAAGAAAAAGTTACTTACCATAGTAACCTTATTTCTCCTAGGGGATACTCCAATATTCATAACTCTTCTGCAGTATACCTTTAAGGTCAGATCTGCCTGGAGATAGAATGCTACGCTAATGAAGGAATCATTGGCATGAGCCACTTTTCAAATGCTGCTGCCACCTATCAACTGCCTAAATTCTAACCCTCAGATTTCACGGACGCCTATAAAGACAGGGCCCGAAAATTTAAAAATATAAACTTAAACTTTAAAATTCTCCACCCAAATCTCCAACTGGAGGAAAAATAAACTTATTATAAACAATCCCACAAACTCCTATGTCAGAATCACCTGAAAAAAAGAAAACGTAAGAACAAGATCTAATAAAAGCAGAATGTGGCATGCAAACACTAAGGTACAGCATGGATTACAGAGGCCACTGGTTCTTAAATGGGGAGGCAGGGTGGAAGAGTTCTGAATACTGGAGTATCCCCTGGGACAAATAAGGTTACTATGGTAAGTAACTCTTCCTTCTCACCCCAGAAATACTCCAATATTCCTAACTCTTCTGCAGACTGAAAAGCAGTACCTTAGGAGGCGGGAAGAACCTATTTTGGGAACATGCTCTGCAGGACAGCTGTACCGAACTTGGCATCAGCCCAAGCCTGCATATCCAAGCTGTAATGCTTGACAAATGTGTGTACTGATCGTCAGGTTACTGCTTTACAGATATCTACCAAGGGTACATCCCTTGCAGCTGTACCCCTTGTGGAGTGGGCTCTAAGCCCTGCTGGAGCTTCTTTGCCAACCTCTGAATAACAAAATTGGATACACAGGACAATCCAATGAGAAATTGACCTTTTAGATGCTGGAGTTCCCTTTCCCACATCCCCATAAGTGAGGAAAAGTTTTGTTCTGTCCTGCCTATGGGGCTTAGTGGCTGTCATGTAATAGCTCAAAGTTCTTTGATATCCAGGCTACGCAGCCTACGTTCACCAGAGGAAGAATGGTCAGTGAAGAACACTGGTAAAGTGATAGATTGGTTCAAATGGAAATCTGAAACCACAAATTGGTTCAAATGGAAATCTGAAACCACTTTGGGAAGGAAGTTCCTATTTGTCTGAAGGACTACCTTATCACTGTGGAAAGCAATGTAGTCCTTTTCAATGCAGAAAGCCTGGAGCTCACTAATTCTTCTAGCTGAAGTAATGGCCACTAGAAACACTGTTTTCCATGTGACATACTTCACAGGTACTGAAAACACAGGCTCAAACGGAGGGGCCATGAGTTGAGCAATACAGATATTAAGGTCCCAAACTGGCACTGGTTCTCTCATCGGTGGATACAAATGTGAAAGGCTCTTGAAGAACCTTTTAAAGGAAAACTGAGCAAAACAGTGCCTACAATCACTAGGATTGCAGAAACGCCCGATTAATATACCCTGCAAAGTTTACAATGACTGCAGCTAACCTCTGAAAAGTTATTTGTTGTTTGTAAAGTGGTCCTGGATGCGCCATTTCTAAGCTGCCACCGCACCGGAAGACAGAGTGTGACCTTAGTACCTCCCGGATCAACCTGTCCTTTGCCGGAATGCTCGTTCATGATGAGCGAGGCACATTTACACTGAGTAAAAATAAACGATGTCCCATGTAGAGGTCTTTGAGCTGTACCTCTACAAGCAATTCCCGTTGAAAACGGAGCAGTGTAAGGTGGTTAAATTTGTTATTAAAAATTCCAGCTCCGAGTTCGGGCATGCGCAGTAGCGCAAGTCGGTGTAAATGTGCCTCGCTCGTCATGAACGAGCATTCCAGCAAAGGACAGGATGATCCGGGAGGTACTAAGGTCACACTCTGTCTTCCGGTGCGGCACCTTAGAAATGGCACATCCAGGACCACCTTACAAACAACAAATAACTTTTCAAAGGTTAGCCGCAGTCATTGTAAACTTTACAGGGTATGTTAACCGGGTGTTTCTGCAGCCCTGGTGATTGCAGGCACTGTTTTGCTCAGTTTTCCTTTAAATATGGGGTTTGATGCCAATGAAACAGGCTTGCCTGCAGATGCATAGGCAGAGACTGAAGCCAAATGAATCTTTAGTGTAGAAGGCTGCAAGCCTGAGGAATTTAAGTACACCAAGTAGTCCAGTACCAATGGTACTCCTGCCTGGGTTGGCACTATACTTCTACTAGAGCACCAAATAGAAAACTTTGTCCACTTTGCAGCATAGGTCTTTTTGGTAGAGGATTTCCTGTATCCCCTTAAAACATCCATATCTAGTTCAGAAAAATGTAAATCAGCATACTCTAGGTCCTCAAGAGCCAGGCTTTGAGCCTGAGTGACCTGAGGTTCAGATACAGGAGCCTCCCCTGGTTGGAGGTCAGAAGATTGTGCCTCCTGGGAAGATGTATTGGTTTGTCCACTAACATGGACAGTAAAAGGGAGTACTATGGCTGCCTGGCCCAGTCTGGGGCTATCAGAATCATTGTTGCTGGCTGATACCTGAGTTTCAACAGCACCCTGTATACCAGGGAAAATGGAGGGAAGCATACAGGAATTTCCCTGACCAATCCAGAATAAGGGCATCCAAAGAAACCATGCCCACTACTGGATGTCTGCAACAGAACTGTGGTAGGTGATGACTCTGATGAGAGGCAAAAAGGTCTATTTCTGGGGTGCTCCACCTCCTGAATAAGGTATGCACCACCTGCCTGTTCAGGGACCATTCGTCATGGTCCTGGCTGATTCGACTCAAGGCATCTGCCAGAACATTGTCCTTGCCTGGCAGATGAATGGCCTAGAGTGAGGAGCCCAGTGAGTAAGCTAGGGTCCAAATTCTCATAGCCTCCGTGCAAAGGAGGCTTGACCTTGTTCCCCCTTGCTTGTTTATGTAGCACATGGTGGTAGTGTTGTCTGTTCTGACTTGCACTACCTTTCCCTGTATTAGTGGTTTGAAAGCTCACATTACTAGAAACACTGCCCTGAGCTCTAACAAGTTTATGTGTAAAAGAGTATCTGCTCTTTCCACCACTGAAGAGCTTGGATAAATGTTTTTGTTACAGGAACGAGCTTTGACAGGGAATCCTTTCATCAGCACCAATGAGCTCTTAAGTGAAATTGGACGTCCCTCATTTGAAACCTGGAACCTAGCACTGTGCCTGTTGCAGCTGCCATGTGGCCCAGGAATTGAAGAAAATGCCTTGCAGGCCTTCTAGTTACCGTATCCTGGGGAGGGTGGCAGGTTTACTTCACTGTAGTTGCATCCAGAATCCTTGGAAATGTGTGTGTGTGTGTGAGAGAGAGGGCATCTCCTTAAAGCTAGTTATCCCACCCCTCCCCCCACACATATTATGGGGATGTGGGGTGGGTGGGGTTTATTGTTTGTGTAAAGAGGAGTAGGAGAGAAATTACATTCTTATCTCTTTTTCAGATTCCTTAGACACTTCTGATACAACAAGTTGTTACATGCTCAGTGTAGATTGACATCAGTTCATACCAGGCTACATGGACTTAATTCCTTGGAGGTCCACGACTAGAGTTTTTTTGTTTGACACTAATACTGTTAATTTATATTTAAATTATCATTTATAAAGTCTTGTCACTACACTAGAGTTTTTTGAAATTTATGAGGCATGATATCTAGCTGGAGAGTACAGCAAGGTGACAGGTCCAGCTAAGTATTACACATCATAGAGTGTGCACTGATGTTTTTAAGACAACTCTATTGGTAATTCCTTGTCCATAATGCATGCATTGAAACTTCTTGGGAGTCCTAAGACAATCTTAATATGTCTTTAATCTCGGTGGAGGCTGCTTTTCAGTAATCGTATCCTTATATACAGTGTGACACCCATAGCTTGATTTAAGAGTCATGTGCTCCAGCAGTGTTATCTTATGTCAATCAAATTTATAAGCAGTAGGATTCTTTGTTTGTGTGTTCCACCAAGCACCTTTAACCCTGGGACACTCCTGGCTGGAAGTATTATGGTGCAGTTAAACTTCTCTTATTCTCTAAGCAGGGAGAAGAGGTACTGGAAGTGGAAATCACAGCAGAGAGAGTGAGGGAAGCCCTCAGCTCCGTTAAGACGGAGAAAGCACCGGGGCCGGATAAATTACATCCTAGAGTGCTGAAGGAACTTGCAGATGTCCTGGCGAAACCCCTGGCAGAGCTTTTCACCATCTCTCTGAGGACAGGGTGGGTGCCCCAAGACTGGAAGGTGGCGCATGTAGTGCCTATCCACAAGGGGGGATCAAGGGAGGTGGCAGGGAACTACAGGCCTGTCAGCCTGACATCAGTGGTGGGCAAGGTGATGGAGGGCATTGTCAAGGAAAGGCTACGGGGGGACCTGGATAAGTCAGGGTGCCTGGACGATAGACAGCATGGATTCATCCCAGGGAAATCGTGTCAGACAAACCTGGTGGAGTTCTATGACTGGGTGACAAGTGCCTTGGACCTGGGTAGACCAGTGGATGTCCCTTTCTAGACTTCAGTAAGGCATTTGACTCTGTTCCTCACGTGGCCTGTTGGATAAACTAGGAGAAATGGGGTGGAAACCAGATGATCCGGCTGATAGGCAATTGGCTCCAGGACCGACCCAGAGGGTCGAGTTGGTGGGATAGTCTCTTCCCCAAGGAGGGTCATTAGTGGGGTCCCACAGGATCAGTCCTTGGGCCCTTCTGTTCAACGCCCACGATCTGACATAAGGACAGGAATCAGGAGGAGATGAGTCTCTTTGCAGATGACTCAAACTGGGGCGTGTGGTGGATGGGGAGGAGGGGAGGGTGGCCCTGCAGGGGACCTGGAGGATCTGGAAAGATGGTCTAGAAAGTGGAAGCTGAGGTTTAATGCAGGAAATGCAAGGTACTCCACCTGGGCTGGAAACCCAGGCCAAGTGTACACCCTGGGGATACTACAAGTCTCAATGGCTGAGAGGGACCTGGGGTGGTGGTGGATGTCAAGATGAACAACTCTGAGACTTGTAGGAGGGCAGCAGCCAAGGCCAACAGGATGCTGGGATGCATCGCTAGGGGATCACCTCCAGAAGGAGGAAGTGATACTCCCTCTGTATAACTGCTGGTGAGGCCGCACCTGAGTACTGCGGCAGTTTTGGAGGCCGCACTTAGTGAGGGACATTAACCTCCGAGAGGGTCCAGAGGAGGGCAACCAAAATGATTTGGGGCTTGGGGGACAGGACCTATGAGGAGAGGCTTGAAGAGCTAAATATGTACACTTTGGAAGAGAGAAGGACCGGGGACATGATAGAGGTCTTCAGGTACATGAAGAGGGTAAATAGGGGAGGAACAGTGAGGGTGCTTCAAGGAAGGAGGAGGGGCCACTAGAGGCATGGGTGGAAGCTGGAGGGGAAGATTCAGGGAGAAAGGAGGGTGCTACTTCACTGAGAGGGTGGTAGAGCCATGGAATGCACTTAGGGGCTGGTGGAGGCAGAGACAGTGGAGGGGTTCAAGAGGGGGTGGGACAGGTACAGGGGAAGGGTTCAGGAAGCAAAATCCAATGCAGCAAGAATATCCGGAACTGGGAAGGGAGAAGCCAGAGAAGGCGAGGGGGACAGCAAGGTCAGCACCCAGGGTGGGGGCTGACCAAACGAGCAGACACGAAAGACCATTAGGCCTATTCTGCTGGCATTTTAGTATGTTAGTATGACATCATTTTCTGTATTTTTCAAATGAGTATTTTAAACCAAAGGGAATTTTTTTTTTCTGCAAGATCTAGCTGTTAAAAGTATTGTTTTTTCTGAACAACTGCCATTAGGCTTCTGACGAAGGACTGGTTGGTCCGAAAGCTAAAGCACTTTGTTGTTCTTGTTACATCTATGTTGGTCCATTAAAAGGTATCAAATCATTTGCTTCTGGATCTGTTCTTACAGGCCTTGGGACATTGAGCCTGAAAGAGGCTGCCAACTGCAGGATGCTTTTTATCCTGTCTGCAAAGAAAGGCTCTGCCCACTATGGTATTCAATTCTGCCTCTATAAACTGCAGAATTTGAGAAGGAAGAAAAACAGATTTTTCTAGATTTAAGAGGCAACCCAAGGATTGCAGAAGCTGCTGAGTGAGCTGACGGCATTCTGCTAATTGTTGCGGTGAATTTACCACCACCAGCCAGTCATCTAGATAGTGGAATACTGTGACACCTTGTCTGCGCAGGTGAGCCACTACCACAGCCAGACACTTTGTGAACACCCTTGGTGCTGAAGTGAGACCGAAGGGAAGAACTGAGAACTGATAATGACCTGACTGGAGTCTGAACCTGAGATACTTTCTGTGAGACTCCCTTATGGGAATGTGGAAATAGGCATCCTTTAGGTTCAGTGATGCCAGCCAATCTCCTTTTCGGAGTGCTGGTAGAATCAGACACAGAGTCACCATTTTGAACTTTGGTTTTGCTAGAAACCAGCAGAAGAATCTGAGACCCAAGATAGGCCGCAGCGCTCCATTTTTCTTTGGGGTGAGAAAATACCTTGAGTAAAGTCCATTTCCCCTTTGATGCAAAGGTACTGGTTCCACTGCTTTTATGAAAGAAGGTGTTCCACCTCTTTTTCTAACTGCTTGCTTTCCAGGAGGGAAGCTGGTTTGAAAACTCTGATTTTCTGAACAGGGGAGGACTTGAAACTTAGAGACAGGCCCTGACCCACTATCTCCAGAACCCACTTGTCTGTGGTGATGGTCTTTCAATTCTGGAAAAAATGGGTCAGCCTGACCCCTACTGGCAAAGGAGAGGCAACCTGATCGATGAAGTCAGGAGTCCTGCTTAGAGTCCTGCTGAGACTGGGCACCACGCCTGGCACCCCTTCTGCCCCTACCCCTGGAATACCCTTGTTGCGGGTATTGGGGTGCCTGAGGAAGTACCATAACCTGGTTAAAAAGGCCTGGAATGAAACTGTCTGCCCCTGCCTCCCCTACTGAAGGGTCTAGAGGAGGTGGAGGGTCTTTCTTTTGCGGAATTGCTATGGAAGGTGGCTTTATATTCATCTACCTTCTTCATATAGGCCTCTGTATGGCTGCCAAATAGGGAATTGCCCTCCACAGGAAAATCCAGAATCTCATTCTGGGTATCCTGCGTGAGGTTTGTGGCTCTCAACCAAGCAAACCTTCTCTGTGCGATGGTATTTGCCATCCACCTTGCAGCAGTCTCATTACTGTCTGCTGCCACCTGGAATTGGTATTTGGCAGCTTCCAGGCCAAACCTAGCAGTTTCAGCTAGGTCTGCTGAAAGAGGAGAAGGTGCTTTCTCAGCCATGTCCAGGACAGACTGCCAGAGAGTCTTCTGGCACTGGGCTGCACAGGCCTGATAGTTAGCTTGACTAATGGCCAGAGAGACTGACAGGTAACCTTTCTTGGCCATACTTTCAATTTTTTGACAGTCCTTCTCTGGAGGGTGGGAAGCCAGTGGGGACTTTTGCCTTGTCACAAGCTGCAGCTTGCACCACCCC
This sequence comes from Neoceratodus forsteri, assembly GCA_016271365.2. Taxonomy (NCBI): domain Eukaryota; kingdom Metazoa; phylum Chordata; order Ceratodontiformes; family Ceratodontidae; genus Neoceratodus; species Neoceratodus forsteri. The sequence continues at coordinate 794,398,745 of CM057456.1, forward strand.
TTGGTGGTCATGGTGTGAAAATAGGAATGAATTCAGCCCCTGCTGTGTCAAGCTGATACTTTTTATCCACCCTTTTATCCAAAGGGGGGACAGACCCAGGAGCTTGGAGGAGTTTTAAAATATCTCTTTTAAAGAACTTATTTATGGGGAGTGACAGCTTTTTAGTAGGAGTCAGACCCATCATATCCAGCCTCCTCCTCATCCTCTACAGCTTCAGAGGTAGGGATGTCCAAGGCATCAGCAATTTTCCTGATAACGGAAAAATGAGAATAATAATCTTCAATAGTCCTGGGAGGGGAGACCTCAGGCTCTATAAGCTCACCTTCTTCCTCCTCCTCCTCACCACACTCCTCAGGAAAAGAGGATGGGTTGGAGGGTGCAGGGCTCTGGACTGGGGACTGTGACACCTCAGGCAGCAGACCCTGCAAAGTTTGCATTATCTTTATTGCTTATGCAATCTCTGAAGGAGAAGGCACAGTGGAAGGCATCACAGAAGTCCCCTTTTCCACAAGAGTTTCAGTGTGCTTTGTTTTCTTTACTTTTTTTTCCTGGAACCGGAGAGCTATCCAGTTCAGAGGATCTCTTTTTACCTGTATCAGGGGGTAGAAACATTAGAAGTTGCGGTGTCACCCACAGACCCTGAGGGTTTCAGCTGGTCAGAGCCAGAGGGGTCCTTCAATTTCTTATTTAATCTCTCCTGATGTTTTTCCAGTGTCTTTTCTGGAAAAGATTTGCAAATGTCACAATCAGTTTTTAAATGGTCTTAGCCAAGGCAGAAAACACAACTAGAGTGCTTATCTGCCTTGGCCAAAATGTCACCACACTCAGAACAGTTTTTAAAACTGGGTTCTCTTTTTAGGTTTTTCTGACATAATAAAAAACCGTAACCGCCAAACACTAAAGGTTTTAAAATTCAAAAAACAATAATTTTATCGGTTGTGGTCGGTTCAGGAGCCGATCGGGGGAACCGGGAACCGACAGAAATAGAACCGGGACTAGTGGTTTTGAACCGAGGATTATCAGTTCTAAAAAAAAAAAAAGATTTTAGCACAAAAAGATTTTCAAAACTAGTAAATAACCAGGGGAAAAAACCCTGAAACTAACTAAAAGTACCTTGTGTCCCCAACGGTTATACCAAACCGTGAGAAACCGAAAAAACAACACAAAACTAGCTAAATAAACTAACGGTTACTAAAATAACACTGATAAGAGGCAATAAATGAAAATAAATGAAAAATACGTAAGTATTTGTTATTGACAAAGGGTTTTCTGACTAGATGATGAGGAGGAAACCTCCAGGCATCTAGTCTTGACAGGCGGAGAGAGAAATCTGAGGGTTAGAATGTAGGCAGTTGAAAGGTGGCAGCTTTTGAAATATGGCTCATGCCAATGATTCCATCATTAGCATAGCATTCTATTCTCTTTGCAGATCTGACCTTAAAAGGTATACTGCAGAAGAGTTAGGAATATTGGAGTATTCCTGGGGTGAGAAGCTGAACATCCTGGTTCAGTGTCATTTCCAACACTACTTTAGGGAGAAACTTAGGATTGGTACGCAAAGCCACCCTGTTTTTGTGAAAAATTAAATAAGGCTCCTCACACATCAGGGCCTGTAGCACAGAAATCCTTCAAGCAGAAGTAACGGCAACCAAACATAACGTTTTCCAAGACAGAAAACGCAGCTTGCACTCTGTGGCGGGTTTGAAAGGTGGGAGGGTGAGTTTCTCCAGGACGAACGGGAGGTCCCAAGGGGGCTTTATGTGAAGGATGCCCCTAAGAAAGGCACGGGTAATCTCTAATTGAGCCACTGTTCTGCCCTGAACAGGAATATGGTAGGAAGAAAGAGCGTACAGGTGTACCTTTATGAAGGAATAACTGAGCCCTGATTCCGATTGAGATAAAAGATATTTCAGAAGGGTGTTAACCGGACAGGCCAGAGGATCTATGCGGTATGCTGTAGCCCAGAGGCAGAATCGTTTCCACTTCATAGAGTAGGCAGCTCTCGTGGAGGTCTTCCTCGCCTCCACCAGGACTTCAGCTACCTTGTCCGATACACCAAACTGAAGCTTGTCTAAGTCTTGAGGAGCCAGGCATGAAGGTGAAAGGAACACAGGTTCGGGTGAACAAGCATTCTATTGTCCTGAGAGAGAAAGTGGGTTGCGAGAGGAAGCGAAACTGGCAGACCCTCCGCTACCTGTTGTAGCAAGGGGAACCAAATCTGGCGAGGCCACAGCAGCGCAATGAGGATCATGGTGGGTCCCTCTGCTTGAGCTTTGATTAGTACTCTCTGAACAAGTGGAAGCAGAGGACAGGGGTAGAGAAATCTCCCCTTCCAGGAGAGGGACAATGCTTCTTGCCAGAAAACATCAGGCTCAGGATCTAGTGAGCAAAAACTGGGCAGTTTTGCGTTGACGGACGACGTGAAGAGATCCAACTCTGGTGTTCCCTACCTCACAAAAAGGTTGTATATGACCAACTGCAGAAGGGACCTCGTGCACTCGAGACTATGTCCTGCTCAGCGTTTTGTGCACCTGAAAGTGCACCGCTGTGATAGTTAACTGGTGGGCAATGGCCCACTCCCACACCCTCATGGCCTCCCTGCAAAGGGGGGGGGTGTACCGCCTTGTTTGTTGAGGTAGAAGACCACCAATGTGTTGTCCATTTGGATCAGCAGGTGACCAGATGAGCTTGATGATTCCAGGGTTTGAAGAGCATAGAGCACTGCTTTCAGCTCCAACACGTTGATATGGAGAGATTCCTCGGTTGGAGACCAGGACCCCTGTGTCTTGTGAGCTCCTACGAGAGCCCCTCATCCCGAATTTGAAGCATCGGTGGTCAGCACCTGACCGGGAGCTTCCTTCTGAAAAGGGATCTCTTCCAGTAAAGTTTGGGATGTCATCCACCCAAGGAGTTCCTTGCAGACTGACTCTGTAATGGAGACCGGCAAGTCTAGGTCGCCTCACCTCTGGTCCTATTGCACCCGAAGAGTCCACTGAATGATCCTCATTCGGAGTCTGGCAAAAGGAATGGTCACAATGGCAGCCGCCATGTGGCCTAACAGCCTGAGAATAAGTCTGACTGGAACGGTGGAGGCAGAATGAATCTGCTTGGTCAGAACTCGAATACATTCTGCCCAATCCAGAGGTAGGAAGGCCTGCCCCTGAACAGTGTCTAGGAGCGCTCCAATAAATGGAAGGAGTTGCGCCGGGCTGAGTGACGATTTGGCTGGGTTGACAGTGATTCCCAGGTTCTGGAACAGACTGCAGGTGTCCCAGATGGTGGTCTGGAAAAGGGCACTGGAGCGTGCCACAAACAGCCAGTCATCCAGGTATGGGAACACGTAATGGCCCATCCTGCGAAGTGCTGCAGCCACCACCGCCAGGCACTTCGTAAACACCCTCAGTGCTGAAGAGAGGCTGAAGGGCAGGGCCCTGAACTGGAAGTGTTCACCCTGAAAGGCAAAGCAAAGGTATTTTCAGTGGCCTTCGGCTATAAGGATGTGAAGGTAGGTATCCTGTATACCTAAAGATGCGAGCCAATCTCCCCTGTCTCAACATTGGGATCAGGTTGTGCAATGTGACCATCCTAAAATGTCTGTACGTGACTGAAAGGTTCAGGTCACTAAGGTCGAGGATCGGCCTTAGGTTTCCCAATTTCTTGGGGACCAGGAAGAATCTGGAATAGAACCCGGTTCCTCTCTCCTGCAGAAGAACGGGCTTTATGGCATTCTTGGACAGCAGCACCTGGATCTGCTGTCGGATGAGGGCTGCATGTCCTGCCGAATGATGGGATGGGGGCCTGTCCGGAGGTGTAGACATGAACCCTATAAAATGCTCCTGTTCTATGAGATTGTGAACCCAGAGGTCGAAGGTCACTTGTCTCCAGGCTTCTGGTTAAGGAGAGAAGCAACCTCCCACCTTCTCTCCCGACAGAACGTCACAGACAGGTGGGTCTGGCTGGAAGTCATGCTGTTGGAGGCGGAGGGAAAGCGGCTGTGGTAGACTTAGCCTGTCGAGAGGTGGCAGCCGAGGATCCCCTGGGTCCACCATGTTGACCAAAGCCTCCTCGCTGAGCCTGGGTTTGCTGAAAACGAGGTTGCTGTGGCTGCTGTTCCCCTCTGCCATGAAAACGAGACCTTCAAAACTGTCTCTGTTTCGGGCGGTACATGGACTGCATAGTACAGACGGCCTTACTGGAGTCCTGTAATCGGTTGATAATGCACTCTGTATCTTCACCAAAGAGAACAGAGCCCTTTGAAAGGCACGTCAAGGATGTTAAGACTGAACATCCGGCACAAATCCAGAAACCCGGAGCAAGGAATGGCGCTGGAGACAAATGCCCGTAGCCACTGCCCTAGCTGATGTGTCCGCAGAGTCGTAAGCAAACCACAGCACATGCGTGCCTATGTCTGATCCCGTCTGCAATAATTTAGCAAGTTCTGCCTTTTCAGGGCAGTTGAGCACTCCTTGCAGTATGCCCAGACCCTGTTCCCAAAGGGCATTTTGGAACTGGACTATATGGGTCAGGAAGTTTAAGCTCCTGATGCTGTAGGTGGCAAATATGTACACCTTTCTGCCCATGGAGTCCAGCTGCTTGGACTCCCTGTCCGGCGGCTAGGTGCTCAGATGTTTGGGCCTCTGTGAACAATCATGAGTCACTAAAATTACCGCCGAGTCTGCAGTACATTGAACAGCCAAGAAAGGGTGATTCTTGGGAGCCCGGTACAGCCAGTCCACCTTTTTAGGGATGGCCGTGGACGAGTGGCTACGTCGCCAATTGGCCTGTGCGACGTCCTCGAAGATATCAACTATGGGAGGGATCACGATGGGTTTAGGATCTTTCTGTCGGAGGTACTTGGCCAGCCTTATTCTTTCAGGGTCCAAATCCTCCGTGTCCCACCCCATGTTTGCTTGAATGTGCCTCATTACCTTCATGAAAGATGGATCGTCAGGAGGTGATTTGGGCAAATCCTCAGGTTCAGACAAAGGTTCCTCGTAGGATGTAGCCAAGGAAGATGAGGTGTGGTAGGAATCTGTGGAGGAGACCGAGGGGGATCTATGTCTCCTGCGCTTGTGTCTGGGCTGCTCTGTGCTCAAGATGCTGGAGCTCCTGGAGCGGGGTCTGTGGTGCCTCCTTTTCTCCGTCCGTTTTCTCAGTTTGCCCAAAGGTGGACATTTCCCCTCTTCCCCTTCTAAGGGAGATTGTAGAGGGACCTCTTCCACGGGTGTTGGAGTCTCCTCCACCGGCGCCGGTACTGAGTCTGGGTCTTTGGGAGTGACCGCTGTAGGCAGGACCGGGGAGAATGTCCGGCTTTATAGTTTCCCACCAATGGGGAAAAAAGGGTCCTTGACCTGGCTGATGTTCAATTTAGGAGAGCTCGACAGCGAGTCAGGCGTCGGACCTGCTCTGGCGCTGGTATCGATGTCAGTCCTGTCCGGCATTTGTGGATGGACTGGCGGTGATGCCGGTGTGGTCTAAATATCGGCGCCATCATCAAGGCCCGAAGGGATGCCACGGCCAGAGTCTGGTCAGCTGGCATCCGTGCATCGTCGTCCCCAGCATCGGACCTTGGAGAAGCCGAGGGCGACAGGGACTTAGCTGGAAGCGACAGCGGAGCCTTAGGGGCGCCTTCGGCAGGCTTGCGCCAGTGAGACTCGGATGTCAGCTTGGAGGGTTTGTCCGAGGGACACTGATCCAATGACAGAGCGGGATGTTTGTCCGTCGACGGCATGTGGCACCGATCTGAGGACTTATGGGCGTGCTTCAGCGGGAGGGAGGAAGATCTCCCCACTGGCAGGCCCAATGACTTTGCCTTCTCCTGGTGGTCAGTACTATATACAGAGGCCAACCGGGGGGGTGGGGAGCAGAGTGAGACTTGCCTTGGTTGGACGGACGGCACAACGAAACCAAAGGAGGCTTAATCTTGAGAGGCTGAAGAGTGGCAGAACTACCGGAAGACTTCTCCTTTGCTGCCGGGGCTCAGGAGAAGGCTGGGGCCTTGACAACCGTAAGGCGAGAGTCGTGGCCTGATGACCCTGATCTGGAGGCAGTGTGTGATCTGGAGGATCTGGATCGAGAGGAAGATCTTTCCCTGTCTCTGTCCCTCTCACAATGTTTGTCCTTCAGCTTGGAGGAATGAGATTTACCAGAGGATTTATGGGCATGTCAGGGAGAATCCCCTTTGGAGGAAGAATCCCTTTGCATGGCCTCAAGTTGCTGCTGAGCCAAAAAAACTTAAAAGGGACTTTTGTCGGTGGATGCGGGTCTGGCTGTTGAACGCCTGACAGTGGGGGCAGGATAGTGTATTGTGGTCCAGGCCCAAACAGTAAATGCAGGCCGTGTGTCCGTCCTTCGAAGGAATTTGCTTTCCACAGGCACACTTATTTGTGTGCATGGATGGGGTAGTCGACATGCAGATGCTCGATTAATGTAAATAAATGACTGGAGTAGAGAAAAATTCTTTCAAACGGTCGAACTGCGAGGGAGAGCCGAGGAGCTAACGTTCACGCGTTGACGGCAGGAAAGAACTGGAGCACGCTGGGACCACCTCCCCTTATATACCACATGGGACGTCGGGGCGGGGCCAACAGGATGGGCGGCCCCCGCTGACTACTGCTGGAGAAAAGTTTGCCATGTGGTCCTGTCGCCAGCTGGTGACAGTCCTATATCTGTTACCTGCTGCAAGAGCTTCCTCTTAAAGTAAGATCCGACACCTTGACAAAGCACTGGAATAACGTGAAACGCTGGTGATTTTTAACACACTGTTTGCTCTTTGGTAATCTATTTGCTGCTTTAACTTATTTAGGAAATCAGAATTACAACCCTTTGAGTCACAGACTCATTTCCAAAGGCTCCACATCAGAATAAAACATAGACATTCATACAGTACATACACAGAATAAATGTGGGTGAGCAATCACACAGAGTAGAAGTATAATGAGCACGGCTTAATGCCTATACATTTGGTAGCTAAAACAGGGCAGAGCTATCGACATATTTACCCAATGAGCGGTTAAGACCTATACAATTGGTAGCTAAAGCAATGCATGATAAGAATTGGTAGTAAGCCGCCTCAGGGAGGCTTTATCTTACATGTAATACAATGCATTCATAGTCCAGTGCAACTATATGGAAACCAAGGGAAATGAGGAGCCTGTAGGCTAGAAATACTGAGGGCTTTCCACTGCCTGGCCAAGGGTGGGTACATGGCCTAGTGGCATGGTGCAGGATCCACAGGTTACCGTTACACTGGCATTGACGTGAGGAGAGGATATGGGCCCTTAAGGCAGCTTTAAAAGGACCTAGATTAGTGATTGATGTGACAGCCGGAGAGAGGGCATTGTACCAGGATGGAGCTCTAAGGGGGAAGGATTGCTGGGCCAGGGTGGTCCTGACGCTAGGCACCTTCCAGATAGTTTTTGGGGCAGCCCATGTGGACGCTGAGATGGTGGCTGCCTGAAGAGAAGCCTTGACTTCTACTGGGGTTAAACCCGGGTGGATTTTTTTGATGAAGAGACAGGTCTGGTATAACAGTCTTTCCTCAAGGGAGAGGATATTGGTGAGCCAATGAGAGGGTAAGCATGTGACATTTCTGTCGGCACCAGAGAGGAGCCGAAAGGTCTACTGATGACTACTTGTATTTGATGAAGCCGTAGGGGTCGTGGCAGCATAGATTATGAGGCCATAGTCCACCAGCGATAAGACTGAGGAGGTAATGGCTAGGCGAAGTGCTTCAGGTGGCAGGCAGTCTTTATGTCTGTAAAGGAGACCAACATGGGTGTGGGTGTCGGAGGCGAAGAATTTTATATGTTCGCGGAATGAGAGGGAAGAGTCAAATGTAATACCTAGATACTTGTACTTTTGCACCTGATCCAGTGGGATGAGAGAGGCGGAGAATATTTCCAGGGGGAAATCCTTTGATCTGTTTTGGTGGTGGGCATAGAGCATCGTCTTAGATTTTTTTAATGTTGACCACCAATCTGTGTTCAGCAAACCAGTGTTCAATCTGAGAGAAGGAGTTTTGTAAGGTACAGCGTCTTCCGTGTAGAGGAGTAGGTTGCAGGGGCAGGATTTAGGCAGGGTATTGAGGTAGGTGCTGAACAGCAGGGGACCCAGGATAGATCCCTGGGGAACTCCTGAGTGCACAGGCAGATAAGGTATTATTAATTTTAACACACTGGGTTCTAGATGCACGATAGCTGGAGAACCATGAGAGTGGATAATAAGAGACCCCAATTTGTTGTAATGTGTTAAGAAGGAGGGGATGAGAAACCATGTCAAAGGCTTTTGAGGTGTCTATAAACACTGCCCCTGCAAGGTGCCCCTTGTCAAGCATGCAGTGCAGGGAGTTAGTGAATTCTGTGAGGGCGGTCGTAGTGCTATGACCAGCTCTGAAACCATGCTGCTCCCTACATAAGAGGTTGTGTGCGAGGAGGTTGTCAGTGAGCTGGTTGGCCATGATCTTTTCAAGGGCTTTAGAGAGTGGGGGGAGAATCAAGATGGGCTGGTAGTTGTTTGGGAGGGAGCTGTCGCCACAGTTCAATATTGGTGTTATCACCGCCATTTTCCATGAGGTTGGGAACTGGCCCAGGCGCAGGGACAGATTTAGAAGGTCCGTGAGTGGGGAGATAAAGGAGTCTAGCACAAGGTATAGGATACGCATATCGAAGGCGTCTTTGCAGTAATTGGAGCTCTGGAGGGCTTTGGACGGGTAGGCTTTCGCTTCTGTAGGGGTAATGACTCAGTTTGAAGGAGGGGTGGAGGAGCTCAGGCGGTGGGGTAGGCTGAATTGGATCAAAAAAGTTGCTAGGGAGGACTGAGCTGAGGTCTGAGAAGGTGAAGTGGAGGCAGTTAGCTATGAGAAGTGTCTCTGTGGTGGTAGTACCATTAACACTAAGTTGTGAGGTGAGGGGAGTGGGACTTACCACTAAGTTCCTTGATGTTATCCCAGAACTTTCTTGTGCTACCCCAGGAGGTGGCTAGGGTGGTTCTATAGTGCTCCACTTTGGCCCTGCGAATTGCCCAGGTACACACTGCAGGCAGCATTATAGGCCTGCCTATCGCTTAGCAAACCAGAGGCAGTGGCACGATGCCAGAGGTTGTCAGGCATTTTGAACTGTTGTAGGCATTCTGGGGTGATCCAGGGGGCACCACGTTTCTTAGTGGTCACTTTGATGGTTGGTGCAAAAGCATCACAGGCAGTATTAAAGGTGGTGGTGAAGTAGTACAATGAATCATCTATGTGCTGGGCTTGGGAAATAGGGGACCAGTCCTAGTTAATTAGACACTGTTTGAGTTTGGCTATGCCTCCTGGGTGTAGTCGATGTCGAAAGGTGATATTTGGTGGTGGTTTAGGTAGCAGACAGGACCAGCTGAAGATGATTGGGGAGTGGTCGCTTAAGGCACTGGGTAGGACACCCAGGTTAGTAATATGGTGGGGACGATTAGTGAGCAGGATATCTAGTACGGTGAGGGTTCCATTAGTGAGACTGGCCCTGGTAAGCTGGGATACCAGTTGGGTCATATCTAACGCAGCAAAGGTATCTGTGGCGTGTGTTGATGAGCTCGCCAGCCAGTTTATGTTGAGATCCCCAACTAGGATTTCTTCCATTTTGTGGGGATGGCTGGCCAGATAGTTAGCGAGCGCTTTACAGGCAAGGGATTGGCTGAGGGGTGGGATGTAGGCGATGATGAGAGTAAGAGGAGCACGTTTGGATCGGGGAGAGTTTTATTGGGAGGGCTTGGACACCATGGTCTAGGGAGAGCTCAGGCAGGGCTTATTAATTTTACTATTTATAATAAAATGAAATATCTAATTTAAATCAGAAGTGAATATGGTCTTCTCTGAGCTGCCAGACTTCACTGTTTTTCTTATGAGATGATTGTCTGGGCACCAGAAATTCTAGTGGCCACCTGCCTCTCCTTTTTAAGATCTGATAATGGCTGCACTCCAGCATAAAGTAGCAGCACCCCCTTTGCCACCTGCAGATTTTGATATGAAGGTATGCATCATTCATATCTAGGGCACAGAGCTAATCCTGTTTGCAACAGGGGGATGACAGCCTAATGAGAAACCATCCAAAACGATTTGTATTCAATTTACTCATTCAGACCTCACAGGTCTAACATTGGAAGAACATCCCCTGTCCATCTATAGACTAGGAAGAATCAGGAATAGAATCCCAGGTTTAACTTATGAGGAAGGAACCAGTTCTATAGCATGCTTCTGTATCAGCATCTAAATCTCTATCAGCAGTAGGGACAAGTGCCCCAGAGGGTAATGACAAGGGGATGGTAGATACAATGGTTGGGTAGAAAGAAGCTCCAGAGCATGCGCCTTTTCTACAATTTTCAGTACCCACTATTCTTTTTCTTCCCCCCATACACAATTTTTCATATTTTCTGTTTTTTATCCCCCCCAGGGCAACGGCGTACATGTGTGTATGCACGTGGAGGCACACGTACATGCCAGGATCTGGTGGCCTTCTGCCCTCCCTGACTCTGTCGCCGCCTGTTACCACCTCCACGCACCCACCGGACCTCCACCCGGTAGGAGCGGGACTACGGGCGGGCATCCACCCCTTGGAGGGGAAAGCCATGGCTCAATCCCGCTCCAGCCCTCCCCGAGGTAATTTCCAAACCTGGGTCGCCGGCGAAGTGTGAGATAAAGTGCCAGCACCTCAGCCCTCTGTGTTACCAGGCCAACCCAGTACCCACTATTCTGTGGTGATCTCCCTCCACTTTGGTAACCGAGGAAGATTCCCCCTCACCCACCTACACACCCAGAGGCAAAGGTGCACAGGAAAGGGTTGCAGAGTCACGGGGCACCGCCTGAACCTATTCATTTGGGTGCATTGCATGGGCATCCAGGGAGAGGGGACCTGGCAGAGGAACCCCTCCTTGAGCATGGGCCTGCTGATGGGAGGCACTGCCACCACGGGTAGGAGACCTACAAAATGTACCCCTATCACGCCTCGATGGTTGGGAGGTCAAGAGTTTAAGTGACCTCAGAGTTATTCCACAGGACTAAAGTTCCTGCAAAGCAGATTCTAAATCAGTACCAAACAATCTTGATCCCCTTAAAAGAGGAATGAAGGACAAACTGCTGCATGTCATTAGCAAAACCTGTGCCTCTTAGCAGAGACTATTTCCCAAAGGCAAACACCAGGGCAGCAGCCCTTGCTGAAGCATTAAAGCCATCATGCAGAATGCAAAAGGAAATTCACTCCTCTCCAGGGCTGGATCACCCAGCACATCCCTGACTTCCTGGCATTATCAGACACCTGGCTCTCAAATAACATCCCTGATGCCTCTGTCACCCTCAGTGGATACTCCATCTTTCGGGCTGACCGGCTGAGCAAACGGGGAGGAGGGTGTGCCATCTACATCAAAGCAGCACTGCAAGCGCTCCCGGCCCCCCCTTCCCCCGCTGATGCATGGGGCCCAAGCCACTGCCATGAAGGTCACACTTGACAATCATGGAAAACACTATACATTATAGCAGTTTATATTCCCCAACCAAAAAAGCCAGCCTGTGACTCTATACTGTCCAGCATCACTCATCTCCTCCACAAGAGCAAATTAATTATTATGGGGGACTTCAACGTGAATGGCTATCCACCATATCTGCCACCTACAAAGACGCTGTTCTAGCTTACAACCTCGCTCAGGTGGTCCATTCCCCTACCAGACTTGACCCCAGAATGGGGTCCTCCACTCTTATCGACCTCATCCTCACCAACCATCCCAATAACCTCTCCCAGGTTAAAGTGCTTCCTGATGTGCTAAGTGACCACTCCCCAGTCACCTGCTGGGGGTCAAATAAACTCCATCCTAGCCCATCTAAAGTTACAGTCCAACAGTGCCTCAAAAAAGGCTCCCTTTCCCGCATCAAATCGTACCTTGCTTCCTGTGATTGGTCACCCATCTACAAAGCTCAGACTGTTGATGCAGCCCTCCTGTCCTTTATCACCACCTTTAACGGTGCCTGTGACATCTTTGCCCCTTTCACAAAGCATATCTTAAAAAACAAGGATACCCCATGTGACCTGATGCATCATAGAGACAACCTCTGGCACAGAGCCCTGGACTCACAGCTACCCCAGGACAGACAACTCTACAGAGAGGCCAGGAACAAATGCACCTGGGTCATCCGACTAGCCAAGGCCTCTTACTATAAGCATGCCCTCACCACCACTTGGGGTTCTGGGAAAAAATTCTTTAGCAATATAAAGGAGCTGTGCGGGAAAACCGTCTCCCCTGCCCCCTCGCAGATTCTAGTAAACGGGACCCTCACCCAGGACCCCACCACCATCTCCAATGCCCTTAATTCCACCTTCTCAGACCTCAGCCACATCCTCCCTACATAACTTCTTTGACACAATTCCAAACTGCCCAGAGGTCACCTCGGCTACCACAGTCCCCCCACCCTTCTGGCTGAGAATCATCTCGTCCGCTGAGGCAAAGCGCTACCTCACCAAAGCCTTGATGAATGTACGCTATAGCAGTGACACTACTGACCTCAAAATTCTCAGACTAACACTGGATGTGACTCTGCCACATCTCACCAAAATACTAAGCTGATGAACTATGCCTCAGCCAGTTTCCCACTCTATTGAAAAGTGGTGTCATTACCCCCATCCTCAAGAGCGATGACCCCACTTCCACCAGTAATTACCGACCCATCTCGATCCACCCCACCCCCCCCAAGGCACTCGAAAAAATAGTGTCGGACCAGTTTACCAGCTACTTGACCAAACATTTGCTGCTTTGCCATGAACAACACGGTTTCTGGAGGGGGCACAGCACCACCACAACCCTCCTGGAATTTACCTCATATATCCATGAGGCCCTCAACCAGGGGTCCTTAGCAGGAGTCATCTACGCTGACTTGACTAAAGCCTTCGATACCATCAGTCATGCACTTCTGCTGCACTCCCTTCCATCCCAACATTTCTCCCCTGAAGCAACCTCCTGGTTCAAAGATGATCTCTCTGGCAGGACACAACACATCAAAATTAACACTACCCTTTCCTCCAAAAGGCCAGTCCAATCGGGTGTACCCCAAGGGTCCATACTCGGCCCATTGCTCTTCACTCTTTATCTGAACTCCCTCACTCAATCATGCAACGGGGAAACTCCTGCTCTATGTGGATGATGCCGTAGTGTTCTGGAAACACCCCCATCCTAACTCCCTCCAATCTGCCCTACAAGGCTTTTTCAGAGAAGTAGAAACCTAGTTCTTTGAGCATCATCTAGTACTCAACTACAACAAGACGAAATCAATGATCTTTGCCCACTGCCAGAGCCCACACAGTAGTGCCCCGTTTCTCATCACTAATTCACAGGGTCTCAATCTTGAACAGGTCACGAGCTTCAAATACCTGGGTGTCACCCTGGACACCTCCCTCACCTACCACACACACATCCAACACCTGTCCTCCACTGTAAATACCAGATTGGGGATCTTATATAGACATAAACATTGCCTACCCCCTCAGGCCCTACATCTCGCTGTAACTTCCTCTGTCCTATCTCTGGTGGACTACAGCATTGTGATCTATGGATCTGCAGACCAAATGGCCCTACGCAGTATCAGCATAGCACTCAATAAAGCCTGCAGACTGGTCGCTGGATGTGACAGAGACACCCACACGTGTGAGCTTTACAAACTTGTGGACTGGCTCACCTTCAAAGGGAGGCTTAAGTATCACACCTCCCTCCAAGCCAAAAAAAATACTACTCAATCTAGCACCCAAAGGCCTCCTCCACGTCATCCAGACTGCCCCACACAGGATGGCCCCTAGACGCACAACCGGCACCTCTCTCCTAGTCCCCCACTGTAGGACCTCCCTAGGGCAAAGGTCTTTCCGTTACCGGGCTCCCCTCTGGCTAAACAACCTACCAGCCTCTATCTCCCTAGCCCCTAGTATTGGCCAATTTAAAAGTGGTCTTAAAAAACTCCTCCTTGAATCATCTACCTTTGACTGCAACCGTTGCAGTCTATAGTCCAAGCGTAGGGAAATAATCCACAAATGTTGGGCTAAATTCCTAACCTTAATCTGTGACTGCATCCTCAAGTCCAACAATCACATTGTATATAAACTCTGACTCAGGGTTCAGTTAGGACCCTCCGAAACTGTATTCTACCTTGTGGCCTTGTGGCACAGCTTAGACAAAAGGACTACTTAGGATACTTGACGCAATGTTTATATACTGTACTATGTGACCTTTGTATAAATACTAGCAAATGTTATGTTTGTTCTATCTGTATTGACGTGGAGCCTTTGAAAAGGATTCTATGACTCAAAGAACCGTAATTCCAATTCTCTTCAATAAATAAAAATTAAAAAAGTTCCTCACCAGTGTCAAAAAATGCAGTTGCAGATTATAATAAATCAGCTATCAGGCAACAAAGCAATGGTAGTCAATGCAGACTTCCATAGGCTGTTCTGATCTTATATGCCTGACAACTGGCTATACTAAGGCCCAAAGAAACACAGGCCTCTTGCACATGACATCTAACCTTATAGATTCCTTATCAGGAGACAAAGTATACATGTGTCTAGGTGACCTAACCCTATCATGAGCAGCCATAATGACTACCGAGTCAGTCTCAAACTGTGAGGCATACTATGGCTTAGAGGAAGGTGCATGGTATTAGCCTGTCAGCCTTCCAAGGAACTTCAGGCAAGGTACAAGGCCAGTGCCAAGCTGCAAATGTAACATTCTCCAATGCAGGATAGACTGGGGGTATTACTATGGAAGGGGTAGTAGGGACCCCCCAGCAATTCATATAAATTGCCTTAGTGGATTCGTCCTCAGCAGCAAAGCCTATGGCACTCTGCATTTGTCTCAGCAGTGCCTGGAATGAGGCATCCTCGTGTGGAGACACAGGCGTGTAAACAACCATGTCCTCATTGCAAGAGGACAGGAACTGAAACCCAAAACACCCTTAAAAGGATCCATGTCTCTTTCTTCCTCCAAATTAAGAAGGTCACGATTATACTCCTCTCTGTCATCTGAAAAGATGAGAGAATGATCAGGAGGAGCAAGCATCGTAGGTGGCGTCTGTAAGGGAGGAATAACAAGTGTGCTCTGCAAACTATGTCAGGACCAACTGGGCTAACAGAGAAGACCCTGTCAACAGTACAGCCATAATTGTTGGCGGAAGGGTCAGCATTAAACAGTGAAGTATCTCTGACACTGTGGCCAGTACAACTTGTGAGTCGATGGCACCTTGTAGAGGAGACTAAGCAACTGTTGAAGGGAAGTTACCCACTGACAGAGGCTGCTAACCAACTGCAGTAGGTGAGGAAGAGGCAGAAGCGGGCCCTGATCTTAGTGTATTATGGATGGTCTGGCTTTTTTTTTTTTTTTTTATTCTTTAGTAACTGGGTAAGGCCCACTAGGTATAAGTGCCTGTTTTCAGAAGCGGCCCAGGAGCACTGAGGCGGTTAAGTGACTTGCTCAGAGTCACACAGCATGCAAGCGGAGGTTGTGGGAATCAAATCCAAATCTGCTGGACGTACTAACCTCATTCACAGCTTGTTACTCTAACCTCTGGACTATACTACCAGCCCCTTTAGGAGTCGTCACCACCAGGGCGGGCAACGCTGAAGATTTGCCCTCCAGACATTGCAAGGACCTCGACCTCACCGGCAAAGCAGGAGCTTTAACCTTATGCTTGTGGCAATGGAGGGATAATGAGGACTTAGAGGATCTGTCCTTGTCCCTGAATTTTGACAACATCGCCAAACGCCAGGGAGATTTCTGGCGGTAGCAGCCGATGTGAATAATGAAGAAATGAGTTTCGAGCTTGTGGCCTTGTTGGCAATGTCCATGGCCTTCTAGCAATGAAGGTCTCAAGGACCTTATGACAGCATCTCCTAATGACCTGGCTGAAATCCTGTAGGATCATAAAGGCCTTCACATTATGGGATAAATCCAAACAGAAAACAGACGGAATGAGTGACATCTCTGTAGATCTTCTGACAGCAGGTACAAAACCTAAATAAAGATCATTTCAAAAGCAGCATAAAACAACAACACTTGTAAACTAGTTAAAACAAAAGAAAGTCGAGTAAACGACTGCATTATTTCTCTGCATGACCCAACGTGCGGTTGACAGCAGAAGGAACTAAGGAATGACAGAGTGGCCCACATGTTAAAGGCATCGACGCTGTATGCTATAGTGGATAGTCCCTGGCTAGCAAAAGTTTCTGAGTTGTTCTAACACTGACAACTTACAGCTCTAATGATGGGGCCCAGTGAAGTAGATATCTTTGACAAAGACCTTAATGTTCCACAAGCATCAAGAAGGCCACCATGGGATCCTACTGTGGTATTTGTAAGCAGCTGTTGTGATACTTGGTTACTAAAACATTTAAAATGTATTGCTTTTGATATGGACACCTTGTGTACTGTGTCCAGGGCAACATACAGCCACCAAAGGCACTGGGCCAGCCAGACCCATTGCTGTAAAGGTTATACTACTGAGGAAATATTTGCTTAGATTGACTTACCACGTAAGTGACTCTGTGTTTGACACTAGTCAAATGGGTCATCATATTCGACATTCCTGTTGCAAATTTACATACTGTACACTCATATAAATACGGTTCTCCTTGCGCATTCTGGTACTCAATTACAGAATCAAGACCTGCATGTAAAGACAAAAAAAAATAATTAAGATGGTTTAAGATGCCAAGTAGCTTACCTGGTGCTTACAAAAAATACATTTCAGTAAAGCCTACTGTTCAGGTTGAATCAGGATTTTGCCTTTAACTATCTTCCACTATGTTGCTTCTGGACTATACTGCCTTATCACCAAGGGTCCTAGAATTCGACAGTGTTGTGGCCGAATAAATCATTACAAGAACTGGCATCTGACAGAATTGTAAGTCATGCCACAGATTTCCTCATCTTGGTGTTATTTTGTAAATACTAGTTTTCCATGAATCCAGACTCTTCCCACTTGTCTTGTTTGTACTGAAGCCCCTGCCTTACTGTCTTTAGCCTATGCCAACAAAGACACAGTATGGTATGTTAGCCAATGTCCAGTCAGAAATTTGCCAAAGCAGATGGTTGGGAATGCCACAAAGAATCACACACCCTGCTTACCTCCCAATACAACTGTGCTTATTAAATTCAAAATGCTCTCTAACCAGTGTCACTTTGCTTATGCAAATTTCCTTTTTTTTTTTTTATTTATTTTTTTACTTTTCATTTCGCTTTTGATAACCGGGTAGGTGCACCAGACATAAAAATGCCTATTTTAAGACATGACCCAGGATGGTACAAGTGAGGAATAGTCCATAGAAATACAATTACAAAACCCAAATAAGGTAAAGAAGAATACAGCACAAATAAATCAACAATGTCGTCAGTTCCATCAGTAAAAATTATGACAAATTAGAAATATAGCTAGCATACATCATGGGAAATATGAGAACAATGAGGTAAATGTAAAAATGTATAATAAAAGGTAAAAACAAGGCCGGCTCGGTGGCTGAGGTTAGTGCTGGACGCCACACACACCTTCTGTCCTTGGCGACCTGGGTTTAGGGAGCGGACTCAGGGTCATCGGGGGGGTCGAGCGTTCCATCAGATGCTCTCCTCCTCCTGGGGTGGGTTCCTGGGGTGCTCTGAGCACCCGATGCACCGGCACCAGTGGAATCACGTGCACCCGGGAACCAGGCGGCTCTTCAGAGTCGGGGTGGGGAGGACGCTGTGGGCATTTGACAACGGCATGCGTCAGCACGTCGTCTGTCTGGATGTCATTCCTCTGTGCCAACGCCCTCAGGGGGAGGAGGGACCAAGGGGAGAAAAGCAGAAAAACACCTTCTCAGGCCAGGATGACTACCGATACCAGCTCCAATCACCTACCCACGGGCAGACCCCACTGTGCAGGCTCTCCGGAGGAAAGAGGAGCAAGGTAGGGAGACAACGGAGTAAGCCTGGCACTCTAGGGGCAGACGCCGTGGGAGAGATTACGGGGATTGTTCGGTCCGAAGGAGTGGACTGAGTGGGCAGTAAGGAGGGGATAAAAAGAAAGAGCAAAAAAAAAAGGTCAAAACACCTTAGGTCCAAGAATCACAACTAAAATAACAAGTCTTTGTTAATGCCAAATGTTGTCTTGCTGGCACTGGTAGTGCAGAATTAGAGAGATGCATAATAGTAATGGCAGTGAAGTATTGAACTGATGCCAACCCCACCCCACCCTGCAGAGACTGACAGGCATTGGGATGTGCCTTTGGGTCGTCGGCCATAATGCTCACACCATTTCACCTCACTCTACCCTGCAGACACTGAGAAGTGTTGCGTTCTGCCTTGGGGTCTTCAGGCCTTACGCTCACCCCATTCCATAAGGAAATACACCAAGATAGGTGCAGTATAGGAGAATGGGGTGAACTTGGGCGCCGAAGAGTCCAAGGCACACCTCAATGCCTGTCACTGGCTGCAGGGTGGGGGTTGGGGTGGAAAGACGTGAGCATTACAGCCGACAATCCCACGTCACACTCCTGATGCCTGTCAGTCTCTACAAGGTGGGGCACTACAGTTGGAAACCCCAACACTCGGTGTTTGTTGGTACTTCCATCCAAATAACCAACATGGGCTTTTTGGAACTTCACCGCGAACAGTGGCACTATCGTTTGTTAGTCGAAGGTGATTTATGCATAGCGACTCGCTCATTTGGCGCCACTAGGTGCAAAACACATTTCGGGCAGCATGTGAAAAATGAGAGCTGTACTGTTCATGAGGAGGTGTATAAAAATGGCAATGTTGAAAATTTGGAGTGCAAAAATGAAAAATTGCTGAAGTCACAAGCATGCGTAGAAACTGCACAACGCATGCCCGTAACGCAATTATTTTGCAGATTATTTTACCCAAATTTTCAACACAGGCATTTTGGGACCTCTGCTCATGAAGTGGCACTGTGATTTTGTTAATCTGTCCTGAACGCTGATTTCCCACAGCGACCACGCCACTGTGCACCACCTGTGCGAAAACACATGTCAGGCAGGATGTGAAAAATGACAGCTGTACTGCTCACAAGGAGGTGTGAAAAAATGGCAATGTTGAAAATCTGGAGTGAAAATATTAAAAATTGTCAAAGTTACAAGCGTGTGTGGAAACTGCGCAATGCACGCTCATAACACAAGTTATTTTTTGGAATTTTTTTCACCAAATTTGCAACATAGGCTTTTTCAGGCCCCACCTCATGAACACTGGCACTGTCCTTTCATTAATCGGTCCTGAAAGGTGATTCCACGCAGTGACCGCGAAATGACCTTCCGGGACTGAATAACGAGATGACAGTGCATGTGTTCATGAAGTAGGATCCCAAGAACCCCATGTTGAAAATCTGGAGCCAAAATAAAAAAATGGCTGAGATATCCACTGAAGTTGACCTCGCCCCATTCCCCCCATTTATGCCATTATACAGCTTACCAGCATTTCTTCATTTTGCAGTTCGACTTTGAAGAGTCCAGATGTGTTCCCGCTCCACTGAAGATCACAGCGCCCGGACCTCTAGAGGTAAGTATGGGGTGAGGGGTGCAGCGAGCATGGGGTGCACAGAGGTGGGTGTGGGTTGGGGCACAGGGGACAACAAGGGACTGTTTTGTTTTTTCAGGTACATAAAAAGAAACGGAAAATGTTGGGCACACTGGGGTGGGCTCCCAGTGTGCCCATGACTTCGGGGCCTGATATTGGCCACAACTGGGTGGGCTCCCAGTGTGCCACACAATGGGGGTAGGGCGCAGGGCAGGAACATGCTGACACGGTCAGCTTTCTGTGAGCAGCGGTACACTGGGGTGGGCTCCCAGTGTGCCACGCAATGTGGGGGCTGCGGACATGCCAACACGAGGATTGGGCATCCCCGATGTCGGCTTTCTTTCGGGATTGTGTGGTGGTGGCAACAGCCACCGTCACGTTTACTGAAACGCTTCACCAGGAAAGGCACATATGGGAGGCACGTCATCTGTGCCGCTGTATGACGAGCAGCACGTTTGTTTCAAGTTGGTGGCACTTTGCATAGACTTGAGTCAGTGCTAGCATGCTGGCTAACCGGGGAATAAGAGACGCACCTACTAAAGCGTGCCCTGCATTCATCAACACTGACACACCTCTGCATTTTTCATACTACAACAAGATGTTGCTTGCGCATACACAAGACAACATAAAAAACAGCAATAAATGTTGCATTCAATTGTGAGAACAGAAGTCAGAATGTAAGCTATTAAAATTTGGTAAAAAATTTTACTGGATATAGAAACAAGAATTTAAGTGTAAGTAGTGTTCACAGTTTAAACATGTCAGTTAGAGGAAGGGACACGTCTATGTGGCGGTCTAATAGGAGAGAGAGAGAGAAGCAGGGCCAAGATAGCATTAGAAGAAAACTTTTCCTCCCTCCGCCAGTGCACTGTGCACGCCAAGACATCTGCCCAGACCCCATTGACCACTAGCCTGCCACCTCCTTCCTCCACAGCTCCCACAGTCGAGACAGGGCCCCAAGGGAAGGGGCATCCCAATGCACACCACTCCCCAACAGGATGTAGTGGACTGCTGCATGCATGATGTGTGTCCCCGGTGTGTTCGCATGCAGTTTTTGCTACATGAAATGGCAGTCAAAATTTTGTGCACAATTTTCATGTCATGCTTGACAAACACTTCTATTTCTGTTGAATAACATGGGTTGCTATTTTTTGTTTAATATTAAAATAAAGGGGGCGGGGGGCGCGGGGGAAAACACACAGATTGTGCACAGCTGTTACCAGCAATTTTCCTGAAATTCTCACATCTTGGACGCCATGTTAATACAGCACAAACTTTATCCATTCCCCAAGTGTAACCGGGCATCATCCAAACGGTATTTTGGGGTCCATGGGTTTCTCTTTTTTCCTTCCTCCACCTACTAGATCATGCTGCCTGTCTGATGAAGGCCCCAGTTGTCAAAGTGGTGCCTCTGAGGGCTGATGTTCCCTTACCAGCCAAAAGAGTTGCTACGCACCAGGTGTGGTACCATCCACTCCCCTGGCTAGGAAGCGCAGACATCAGCAGCACTATCTCCCAGCCTAGTCACCCACTTCACGCACCAAGAGTTTGTTTCCTATCATGGGATGCCAGCATGGCAGTAGAATGGGCCAACAAGGTAACCATGTCATGCAAAGTTCTGCGTGAAACCCAATTAATATCAACAAATCCAAAACCAGGCTGCGGTGTTGTAGCTTAGATTTTCTACCAGGCTACCTGGCAGTTCTAGGTGTGGTGTGTGGAAAAAGCCCTTAACCTGGAGGATACCATATTTTGTTCTATTCTCCTTCATACCTCTTTCCCTTCATATGGGACAGGTATGTGGGTCGAGTTAAAGGGGGAACAGTAACAAAAGGGAGGATTGCCAGAATAGTTAGGTAGAGTGGACAGACTACATGGTCCAAGAGCCTGTTTCTGCTATCAATGTCTATGTATACTCAGCATTAAGACCTCCCTGACTACACATCACAGCTACAGTGAAGAGCCATTCCCCTTCTGGCAGATCAATCGCCAAAGATGTCAATGTGTGAGGTCATAATGCTGAGAAGGTATGAAAGAAACACTAGATAACACAGCTTCCAGGTAAAGTACTGTTCCACACATCACACCTACAGAAACACTTGTGTTTCTACAAGCGAATCAGCATGCCAGTGAAACAGATGTTTCTGCTGGGAATTCCTATTGGTGTGGATTTTTTATCCTGGGAACGGTGAGCTGTGAACTGCTAAGTTATAGAGTGACCAGTGTGTAGAGTACCAAAACACCGGAGAGAGGCTGTTTTGTGGCTCGGGACAGCAGGAGAGGTATGGAAGACTGCTGTGAGCTTGTGTTGGAGGTGAGCCCTTAAACTTCTCCCATATCTGCTTGATTGCCTGTTCTCCTACTCTGTTCTGCTTGTGCCCTACAAAGGACTGCTGTTAACTTCTATACAACCTAGTAGCACTGAGTTGGAGTTGAGATACAAAAGACTGACTGTTTCCTCGGTGAAAAATGGGAGGATAACATTCTGATTTCAATCCGAATTAGACATTTTCAGTGCTATTAATTTAGAGCTCTTCAGACACTTGGTGTCGTAATGGGGTGACAGCCAAAGCAGTAGTGTATTATTTGTTATTTATCTGTTTTGGACTTCTGTCTAGTGCTTTCTGATCTCGGTGCTGAACATTTTCTGGGGCACTAGCAGCACTGGATACCAGTACTGATTTTCTGCTTGCACCACATCGCTACTGTGCATTTACATTCTGTTGTTTTCTTTGGAGTTCTTCGGGTGCAGGGTGGTGAGAATCAGTAGAAGGTATGGAGGTGGGGCAGGAGATCTGGGTAGAGCTGAAGGGGATGGTGTTATCAAGACTGTGAGGACCAAGAGACACCCTGGGGTGAAAATGGGGATATGGAAGAGGCCAGACATGTTTAATCCTCATACCCAGGTAGACCATAAGACCGAGTGGGCAGGGAGCCGAGTCGCTGGCCTTCATAGCGCATCCTCTGTGGGCAATGCCATGCAATGCCAGATTGATAAGGAAAAAGAATGCAAGGCTCGCTTCCAGGTATGACACAGGGGAGGGAAACAGTGGAAGAACAGCAGCATAATATAGTACACAATAGTAAAACAGTCAAGACAACATTTAGTAAAAAGTTTGTACAAAATCAGAATAGATACAGAAAGTGTACGTAGAAAGAATAAAGTGGGGTACAGCTCAATAACACCTAGGAGGTGCATATTCAGAAATGTCAGCAATACACAAGGAACAACATTGAAACAGGCGATTAACCGGCAGGGCGAGTTACTGCCCGACCTCATGGGGTGGGAAAAATTATAGCAGTGTAGAAGTGAAACCAAAGTAGGAGTGGGGACTCAGCCAGCTGCTATCAGGATAGTTAAGGCTCAGCCAGAGAGATGTCAGGAGGAAGGGTAGCAGGAACAGGTTGGGAGAGGTTGGAGTTACAACTGGTGCCTGGCAGTGCCAGGGGATGGGGAGAGGAGGGGTGTCAATTCCAGAGTGAGGGAAGGTGATAGGAAGAAGGCAGACTGACCAGCAGTGGAGCAGCGGAAAAGAGTGGCAAAAGTGTGATGCTTCCTGGAAAGGAGGGAACAGGAAACAGGGGGAGTTGGGAGGGGAGAGGAGACAGTAGAGGTAAGTGGGAAGGGAACCAAACCAGTATTTGGATATGAAGGTTGTACAGTAAGCCCAGCAGGGGTGGTGGTGTTCTAGCAAAGTGGCAGAAGATGCTGTAGAGGGTATGCAGTCTGGCAAGGGAGGTAGAACAGGCTGTGCCACAAACAACATCCGCGTAGTGGAAGGCAGGGAGCACCATTCTGGTAATAAGCTCCCTGCATACATGCGGAGATGAGCAGTTTTTGTTGAGGTACAGGGCACTGAGCTTGTAGAAGAGCTTTGCATGGATGGCACTGGTATGGGCTGAGAAGTCAAGCTTACTGTTTAACCACACTCTAAGGTACTTGGAAGAACTGAACTGCCCCAAGAGGCATGCCATTCAGAGTGGTGAAAACGAGGGGGAGGGAACAGTAAGTCTGGCCAGTTTCTGACTGGTACTAAAGGTCATGGATACCTTTTTTCAGGTATTGACTCTTAAGTTGGTAGGATTGAAACTAGTGCAGAATGTAGCTAAAGCCCTGCTGGAGCAGGTCTACCACAACTGCGGTAAAAGGAGCGGAGGTGAAGATGACTGTGTTATCTGCAAACATGTGGATATGTGAGTTGGCACAGGCAGAGGGGCGGTCACTCAGGAAGTTGGAAAAAAGGAAGGGTCCCAGGATGGAGCCCTGTGGGACCCCAGCATAGATCAGAAGGGGAGGTGACAGGGTACTCCAACCTGAACCAACCGTAGTCAACCTGTTAGGAATGGAATTGGGCAACGGCAGGAGCTAAGAGGACAGCAGAGCTCAGCTTGTACCTTTTAAACAAAATAATTTAGAGAACTCATTTTTGGTACGAGACTTATTGGGGAATATGCTGATTCTAATTTTGCAGTTTAGTACTTCTAGTTGCACTCCCTCCTCAGAGAGCACCTTTTCTGCACTTTTTCAAGTTTTCCCCAATAAACACTAAATGACCTTTACCATCCCCTAGGACAAATGCCACATTAAGTAGAGTTTCTCAGCCTGTATTTCTGGAGCGAAAGGACTGTATTTTAGCTCTGTGGAGCCGAAAGTCTGATCCCTTCCACTTCCCAGTCCTCAGCCAAACCCCCACACTAACACGTTTTGAGATGCAAGAATACGGAGAGCGTAGTGGCGCACTCCATAGACTGCTATAGGTATGCTTATTAAACCTTTTTTGGTACTATTTAGATTGCCAGTTCAAATCAAGGTCACTGTTCAACCAACAAGGTTTAGAACCAGGAAGTGGAAGAGATTGGGTTCTTGGATCCACAGAGCCAAAATATGACCCATTGCCTCCCGAAATATAGGCACTACAAAATTCTACTTACTGTAGCATTTAATCTGAGGGCAGATAACAGACCTGTAGCATTTGTAAGGTGAGCACAAGAAAAGGTGTTCTAAGTAGGGGAAAAACAATGTCTTCCTATGCTTGTTGAATCCCCCACTGTCTCGCTACAGCTAGCACTCGTGTCTACTGCTCTGAGCAGGACACTGCATAAAGAATGGCTCAAGCAAGGAGATCCTCCTCTGGCCTAAAGGAGGTCCAGTATGCAGTCTCAACAGAAACTCCTTAGCATCAAGGTTTAGTTTCAGAACAGGTGGGATCCACAATTCCAACAGTGTCACAATGCCTTTGTCCTCTGCTCTCTTTTAGACCCTAAATGCAGATATTGCAGCTCAGTTGTGGATTTTCCTCGTGTTTAGGTTGGAACTGGAGATTTACATTCTCCAGCACCATTTTTTTTTTTTTTCCCCCCCTCGAACTCTATTTTTTCACCCCTTACCACTGAACTCTCTCCGGCGACCTCCTAATCCACAGTCTCTACCTCCCAACATGGCTCGGTTGACTCGGGCTCCTCTCCGGTACCAGGCATCCCACGGGTCTACCCTCCTGGGAAGGGCCACCCCCAGGGCGCTCTTTCTTTTAGTATTGAGACACCGGCCGGAAAGGACAGGGGAAGCCCGAGAGCTGAGTCCGTGTGCGGGATTGTGGTCTATGGAGGGAGGTGCCTTCGCCTATCGGCGAGGAGGGGGCTTATCCTCCTTAGTTCTTTAGTCCCTGTGGAGCCCAGCCCAGCAAGGCAATGCACGCCGTGGCTCTACCCCCCACCCGGCTGACGCCGCAACGCTCGTTCGGCTACCCTCCAGCCTCCGCCAGAGGTCGCTCATTGAGCGCTGGCTACCCCATCCCTCCCCGGGGAAGAGAGAGCAGTCCTCCGGACGCTCGATCTCCATCCCCCCCCCGCCGACCCCTGGGTCCACTCCCGAACCCGGGTCGCAGGCGTGACACAAGGTGTGGCGTCCAGCGCCTCAGCCTTCTGCGCTACTGGGCCGCTCCTTCATCATATCTGTTGTCACCACCACTACTTTATCCACATGGGCCAGTACTTCCCTGGTTGTCATTTTAGCTGCTACCAATGACTGCTCAAAGACAGCTTATCAGTCATTAACTAGATCCACATTTATGTCAATCTGCTTGCACCAACTGCAGCATCATGTCAGAGCCCTGCACTGCTATCTGTGCATTTCCACCTGCTTTTCCTTCAACTTGCTGGCTTTTGGGTTTACACAAATCCTGTTATGCTACAACATTATTTGGTTACTACACTTTTCACCAGGAAAGCCCACCAAAGCACATTCCAGCTTTCTGGCCATGGAAAATAGGACAACTGGAGACAAAAACATGGTTTTAAAAGAATATGCAAAACTCTTAGAAGGAGCTCCGCTACGGTACCTCACCATGCTGGGCTGCAGGTTCCATCACTGGGAACCTCAGATGTCTCTGTCGAGTTGTTGCTTAGAGATGCTGCTGTGACTACAGTCCAAATGCTGGGCAACTGTGCTCAGATGTGTTAGGCTTTACAGACCAATCATGATGCTGTATTGTTGGAGGCATGGGCCTCAAGCACTATCCACAGTGGACTGGGGCTTAGCCGCAGTGCTTTCGAACTTTGAAGCCTGAAAATCTGTTCTCCTTTGGCTTGTTGGTTACTTATGCCATGCTGGTAACCAATGCCACAAAAAGCAGAGAAAAATGAAGCCGTGAATTTGTACCTCACAATCTTGGCAAAAAAAGAAGTTCTTGAGCTACCAGCGCAATCAGGACTATACCAAGATGGCCACTAGTGAAATCACGCATGCACAGCCTATACCAAGATGGCCACCAGCAGCATCCTGCATGTGCAGCCTGTAGCTGGCCACCAGCACAGTAGGAACAAACATACCTCCCGGAGATGACATCTGACGCACATGCATGGATTTAGCACTGGAGACCCTTGATTAAGCAATGAACTCTTGCTACACCACGCTGCAAAATAAACATATCTTTTAACACAGTGTTCTCGCTGCCAGCCCGATGGTAGCGCTGAGGATTGAGGCGCTGGATGCCTTACATTGTGGCACACCAGTGAACCAGGTTCGGGAACGAGCTCGGGTCGTCGGAGGTTGGCAGCGGGGGTGTGGGGGTGTGTGTGGAGCAGGATTGAGTTGCTGACAGGCAGGCTCTCCTCTCCTCTCCAGGGAGGTGATGCGGCTTCCGTCAGCCGATGGTGACCCCTAGTGGAGGCTAGAAGTGGCACGGGCATAGAGGGGGCCAGGCGCTAGGCCATGGGGGTGGAGGAAAGGGTCAGACCGAGCTGTAGCACATGTGTGCCTCCACGCCGCATGCGAGCCTGCCTCCTGGGCGAAACCAGATGGCAGAAAAACGCCAGCTGCAGCAGGATGATGACCGACTCCCACAGGCTCCGCTCCCGGGCCAGGTACAAGGTAAGTGCCAGCTATTCTGGGTGACAGGGCTGAGGGAGTCGGTCAGATGGATGCGGCTGACCAGAGGAGTATAAATGAGAGAGTAAAAAAAAAAAAAAAAACAGTGTTTCCCATTCATTGTTTTACCATGGTGGGCCACCTCCCTATATTTTTCTACCACCATTCTCTTATTTTTTTATTTTATTTCTTTAGCAACCGGGCAAGACCCACTAGACACAAGGCCTGTTTTCAGGGGCAACCCAGGAGCACTGTGGAAGTAAAGTGACTTGCTCAGGTTCACACAGTATATGCAAGTGGTGACTGTGGGAATCAAACACAGGTATGCTGGATGGAACAAGCTCATTCACATATCTCTCTACTCTAACCTCTACGCTATACTGCCAGCCATTTTTTTTTTTTTTTACTACCACACTGGTTTTTTGTTTTTTTTTTGCCACCATCCCAACTGTTTTTTATAAAAGCCTCCAAAATTGTCTTTTACCATCATCCTTTGTTGCACTGCTATCCATGTTTTGATACCAGTGCTATATACCTTACTAAAAAAAACCTATTCACATACACAGTGCATACAGAAGGTTCGAGGAACAATGCACCATCGGCAATGATCACCAAAGCCACTGCCCTGAATTTCTAGGGTGTGGGGAATTCTGTTAAACGTCAATAAACTACCCCACGCTTACCTGTATCCAGCAGCAATACGAGGTGTGGCCCAAACCAGGCACCACAAAGGGATGGGGGACCTTGCAGCCCTCACAGGCACCACAGTCCCAAAGCTCCAGTCCTACAGTATGAGGATTCTGCTGTAAAGGTGAAGATACAGCATTCAAAAATCCAGTCCTGTGGAGAGAAGGAAGCTATTGCTTCCTGTCTGTGGAAATTTCTTTTCATCTATGAAAAAGAAGTATCTCTACTGAAGGAACCAACAGAATGAGAACTGAATAAACAAAAGAAAAAACCTTGCAAGGCAGGGGGCTTTTTCTCAACTAGGACGTGATGTAAAAGAGATTCTGGACAGTGGCGTGTCTTTTTCTCACACTGTTACAACCTGAACCAGCTGGCAGGTGAGGACAGTCCATACCATATGGCTGCATACAGGAGCCAACACACAACTGAAGCTGCCTGGACAAGTCTGGGCTCAAGCACCAATTCATAGAATATGACCACAGAAAAAGGCCCAGTGGCCAGGTTGCCCAACCCTGTCTTCTCTGATAAACTTTGGAACTAAAGACTCAAGAAACACCTCTAGGATTGCTTTATGGGAAAGTATGATAAGGTAAGTTTTTGGGGACTAGTCCGTCCATACTATTTAAAAATTAAAATAACTTACCCTTCACAGAGAGGAAGACATGCACTTACCAATTATGGGCTCCGAGTCACGGGTTTTAAGTTGTTCTTCCAAGAATAATTCCCAATTAGTTTCTTTGGTTATCTTCTCAGGCTCATTTACGACAGTGGGAAGTTCTAAAAATAAAATGACATATGAGCATAAACATACAAGGCAGGATTGTTTATTCAAGTTTCAATTAAAAATGGAGTTTTCAATAAAATGTTGCTAAAATGAGCTGTGTCACACATTTGTCAATAATGTCATCCAGCACTGCCACTTGGGATGCAGGAACCCAGGTTCAGAAGCAAGTCTGGGCAGTCACAAATCCAGTAGGGGAGAGAAGGACTAAGCACACCTGAAGACGCCATCCACTGAGAAGTGCTCATGCAGAGCTCTTCCAAAGCACCGCCTGGGCGACCATAGGTACAAATGCAGGTGGAGCAGATGGGCAGGCATCATGTCAGCTGGCTCAGCGAATCAGCACACAGCTGCGTAAGCAGGCCCGCACTGAAACTCCTAAACACCCATATCTTGTGCAGAAAACCAGGAGGAACACAATACTGATTTTCTGTACCCTCACCCTCAGCACGGCCTCCTGTACAGCCCTTCTCAGCTCCCATACGTACTCTGGAGGGCAGGAACTTGCCCACCTTTAGCCCTGCCCCGGGAGGAAGCATGGGGAATAGAACTGGAAAGGGCTGCAGGTAAAGGTGACAGGGCAGGGCTATTACCCTGGGGTGGAAGGGGACGTGGCCAGAGCCAGAGAAAAAGTTACTGATAAAAAAATAATGTCACCCCGTGTCCACTAAAGTCTACACTGACACACTTCTAGCCAAGATTCTACACAGTACTAAACCAACATAAATAATTCTATCAATGTTTATTTTGACCCTGGCACTTCACTCCACAATATGCTGACAGCACAAGGATTAGGTGTCCTACACAACTTCAGGTGGGGTGGATAGGAACCTCAGCTGGAGTACCTACTCCAACCCCCAGCCTCCAGTGAGAATGGCGCTGGTGGAGAGACTTTTTCCAAAAATCCCCCAGAAGCAGCTCTGCTTCCACCAGCAAGGGGCTCTCCTACCCCTATCTCAGAGCCCTGCTTACATGAGAAGACATCAGTCAAGCACCAGTGGGTGGTGAAAAGGGGAGGTGCCACTGGAAGGAGAATAGATGACCCCAGATGAATGCAAGCCTTGCAATTTTCAGCATCAATTTTAGGAATCTCCTCTGTTTATCGGACAGTGAGCTAATCACTTGGGTTCTGAATCTGGTAAGACCATGGGCCAAAGACCCATTTTCATGGGAGACCAGAACATATAACAATAAACATTACAACTAATAAAACAGATTAGACATTATACAGAATAAACTACTAAACACAAACAAAACTCTATTAAAACATTTGCACTGACCTTCTGTGAGGAGATAACTGTTTAAAGGCAAGTATAAAGAGCAACAACTGCATTCATTTTTACAAAAAAAAAAAATCATACCCCCAATGAAAGCATACTTCCAGACCCTTCCCCTTCCTTGTTCCTACAGATGAATTATCCTCCATTGTACTGCCCCAATGCTCCGACATATAGTGATGTATTAGTTTGTAGAGCACGAAGCATGCCGCAGCACTCTGCAAATTAATACATCGCAAAACGCTGGAGCACTGGGACGACATGAGGGAGAAGTGTTCAACTGTAGAAGCTAGGATGGGGAAGGGATCCAGCAAACAATTTTCGATACCTTCCCATACAAAAACTAAGGAAAAAAATTATGCAAAATGATTGTTTAACTTGTCCTGTGGGGGTAAGCTTCCATTGGGGGGGTATGCTTGAAGCATCTATACCGGTGCTCTTTAAAGCTAGGTACAGAGATATTAACAAGCAATAAGACATGACGGGGTGTGCATTACAATGTGATAATCACAATCCTAGGGGTGTAGTTAGGCCGAAGGCTGAATGCAGGTCGTCCCTAGGAGTGCGATTATCACACCATGATACACAACCCCAGAGTGTCTTACTGCACTTATAAAATGGCCCTTTAGTTTTAGCAGCAGTTTTTTTATTTCGAAACACATTTTTAAATAAGTAATAACGTAAGTGAATCTGTGCTTTTAACATAAAATAGTCCCTCCGCCTACTGGTGCTATATTAAATACAGTGTGTGCCTCCCTGCCCCACTTAAGCTTCATGTTCCCCTGCCAGCCACAACAATTCACAAATGTTGTTTTCCTCATTTTAAGTATGACACATAGCCTCCTTACTTTATGTCATTCTCCTCACTCTGCAGACAAAACTAAAAGAAAGCCATAACAGAAGCTTCTCAGTTCCCTGATGTTGCAAGCATGAGCGTGGTTCAAAACTGCCACACTCACTGACAGCATCATGAACTGCTTGCCCTGTCCTAAAAGCTAAACAGCAGGGTAATTTACCACCTTTTCTCTTTGTTTATATAGCAGTATTGCTTACTTTCTTCATCCTGTTTTTTTTTTTTTGTGTTTCTCCACATTCAAGAAATTGAATATTTATCATGGAATGTTTACCATGGAATACAGGGATTCAAAATTCTCCTCAGTTCTACTGGCAAAATGTTCCTCTTAACATATATATACATATATAAATATATATATATACACACACACACACACACACACACACACACACACACAGTGACTTGCAAAAGTATTCAACCCACTTGAAAGTTATCAGATTTGTCTGGATTACGAATGAGACTTACATATATTATTCCAGTCAGTATTTTGTATTGCAAACTCATATGCTCTAACAGTATATTGTCAAAGCCAAAATTAATTATCCGTCAGCAGATCTTTTAAAGAAAATTAAAAACTGGAAAATGCTGCTTGCAGAGGTATTCAACCCCTACACATTAGTATTTGGTAGAGCTACCTTTTGCTGCAATAACAGCTGTAAGTCTTTTGGGGTAAGTATCTACCAGCCTTGCACACTGTTCGGGAGTGATTCTTGCCCATTCTTCTTGGCAGATTTGTTCCAGGTTGTTCAGGTTGGTTGGGTGACGCTTGTGGACCACAATTTTCAAACAGTGCCACAGATTCTCGATGGGATTGGGATCTGGACTTTGACTTGGCCACTGTAGGACATTCACCTTTTTGTTGTTTAACCACTCCTGTGTTGCTTTGGCCTTGTGCTTGGGATCATTGTCCTGCTGAAACGTGAAGTTTCTCCCAAGCTTCAGTTTTTTAGCAGACTGAAGCAGGTTCTCTTGCAGTATCTCCCTGTATTTTGCTCCATCCATTCCTCCTTCAATTTTAACAAGATGTCCAGTCCCTGCTGATGAAAAGCATCCCCACAGCACGATGCTGCCACCACCATACTTCACTGTAGGGATGGTGTTTCTCGAGGCATGGGCAGTGTTAGGTTTGCGCCACACACAGCGCTTTGAATTTTGGCCAAAAATCTCTATCTTGGTCCCATCAGACCACAAAACCTTGTGCCACATCTTAGCTGGGTCACTCTCATGCTTTCTGGCAAACTCCAGACGTGCTTTGATATGGTTCTTTTTGAGTAATGGTTTCTTTCTAGCCACCCTCCCATACAGGCCAGTATTATGCAGAGCTCTTGATATGGTTGACTGGTGCACCTTCACTCCACTCTCAGCCACTGAACTCTGTGGCTCCTTCAAAGTGATTGTTGGCCTCTCTGTGGCTTCCCTCACTAGTCTCCTTCTTGTTCGGACGCTGAGTTTTGAGGGACGGCCTTATCTAGGTAGTGCCTGGGTGGTGTGATGCAGCTTCCACTTCCTCACTATTGATCCAACAGTGCACACTGGGATATCCAAACACTTGGATATTATTTTGTACCCTTTTCCTAACTTATGCATGTCTATTACTTTATCTCTAACTTCCTTAGAATGCTCTTTAGTCTTCATTTTCACACCCTTCCTTCAGATTCAGTCTGACCAATGGTCATTAAACTGAGGGGGGGGTTTATCCAGAAAATGTGAGCTACTTTAATAATTCAGAGGTGAGGCCAATTGTAAGCCAATTGTGTCCTTGTTAGGGCAATATTTTTCATCTGTGTAAACTTGGAGCTTCCAGAGCACAGGGATTGAATACTTATGCAAACAGCATAGTTCAGTTATTTATTTTTCTTAAAAATATTTTCTAACATAAAACCAATGTCACTTTAAAATAATTATTTTGAGGGTCAGTCTTTTTAAATAAAATATTACACAGAACAAAATCTCAATGTATCATTTGTCATTCAGACAAATCTGACAACTTCAAGGGGTTGAATACTTTTGCAAGTCACTGTGTGTGTGTGTGTGTGTGTGTGTGTGTGTGTGTGTGTGTGTGTGTGTGTGTGTGTATATATATATAAATATACATACACACACACACACACTGCCTTTCTACAGACTCAATTATCTCACTGTCAGGGAAAGCAGAAGAGATTTCCTTGATGAGCATGGTAAAGATAGAAGGGGGATTTTCACTGTCAGCAAAGAGACAGCTGTAATGAAAACTATAAACAATACTTATTGTTTCTAATTTATGTGTATAAGGAGAGTGTGATGATCAAGGAAAAAACATTTAATTTGTTTTATTTTTTATTTAAGGTAGTTTTATTTTTAGGGCCCAGCTGAAAGTTTTTACAGTGTAAAGGTAGCAGCCATGTTTGTGATGGAAAATCAGTTCTGGTTGTAGGGGACTGATTTGCTTATTGTGTGATGTGGTTTAGGACAAGGATGATCGAGTTGAAACACAAGTAACATGATTTTTAAAAATGGAATGAAAGTAAGGAAGGACAGAAACCAGAGTCACCTTCTTAGTGAGAATCCCTATCTATAATAAATATCTCTGGTCCAGAGGAAGTCAGCCTGTCTGACTATAAAGTACACAATGGTGGGTGTGGCATGGTAATTGTGCCCAAAATTTTGCTACCTGATTCTAAAGCGTCTCACCTTAGACCTCAATCCCATCCCAGACAAATAATAAAACATGATGCTGTAGTCAATTACTGGGAGAAGGAACCTCTGTGACAATAGCTTCCTTGTTGCATACGAACATGCAAAGAATTTGGTCTATCAAGTCTGCTCGTGTTGCAGGGTCCACAGCTTGAGTTACTGTCCCTGCCCTCTCTCCCCACTCCTCCCATCCTCCCTATCCATAACCCTTACCCTCCCCCTATACCTGCCCACTATCTTCAATGAGATTACATCTTCTGGCAGCGCATTCCAAGTGTCCACCTCCCTTTTTGTGAAGAAGTGCTTCCTGACCTCCCTCCTAAACCTCCCACCCTCCAGCTTAAGACTGTGCCCCCTCGTGTTATGGCTGGCACTCAGCTTAAAGAGAACTTTCCTTATCAACCTTATTTATCCCTTTCAAGTACCTGAAGGTCCCAATCATGTCCCCTCTCTCGCTCCTGTCTTCCAGGGAGTACACGTCCAGTGCCCTCAACCTCTCCTCGTATACCTTACCCTGCTGACCAGCTATCATCTTTGTAGCCCTCCTCTGGACTTTCTCCAGCAGGTTAATGTCCTTTTTGAGGTGTGGGCACCAGTACTGAACTCCATACTCTAGATGCAGCCTTACCAGTGATCTGTACAAGGGCAGTATGACCTCCTCTCTCCTACTACTGAGCATCCTAGATATGCATCCCAGCATCTTGTTTGCCTTTGCTGCTGTTTTCTTGCACTGCGTGGAGTGCTTCAGGTCACTAGTGATCATCACTCCCAGGAAGTGTACAGTGGATTTAAGTGGTATAAAGCTCCCAGTCTTGGTGAACTGTTTTTACCAATCAGTTTGTGTGGTTCGTAGGATAGGGTGCTGTCCAGAGTGATACCAGGATATCTAAATTCCCTAACTTGCTCAATTTCTACTCCGCTTAGGGTACTTAATGAAAGGACTAAGTCAACAAGCTGTCCCCTTATGTGATTGTTAAAAAAAAAAAGACTTTCTGCATTCAAAACCAGTTTATTATGTTAAAAACCAGTTGTACAGATTTATGAAATCAGACTAATAGTTACTGCAAGTTAGGTAGAATAGACCCACGCATGAGGATCACCGCAGCATCAGCATAAAGAAACAGTTAAGCACTATTACAAGTGAAGGGTAGTATATATTCAAACAAAAACTAAACAACAGGGCCCAGGATTGATCCATGGGAAACACCTAGTGCAACGGGGACGGTGAAGAAAGTTGACCCAACATTTTTGTTATGTTCATCCTTGAAGAAAATTGACAGCAGTTCACAACACCACTGGACATTGCCCAGTCTTCTGAGAGTAACCAATAATAAATCATGGGTCACAAGAAAAAATTACTTACTGTAGTAATCTTGTTCCTTCCAAGGGAATCTTATTATATTCTGACTTCTGCAGTATGATCTCACCATAAGACTGCCCCGGAGCCAAAATGGTAATGAGAACCTACACTAATCATGGAATGTTAGGCTTGAGCTCAGTTTTCAAACTACCCATGGTAAACATTCTACAACTGTCAGATTCTTCCGGCGCAAACATAATAATAAGCTATTTAAACTACACTAACAATTAAATAACCAATTAACAACACCCAACACCAAACAATCCCCCTTTATTTAAAAATGCAGGCAACACTAAGACTCGAGTCACTAAGCCCAACAAAGAAACACAGTTTCAAACAGCATAGACAGCTGTGTTGTAGTACCCATAGGTTCTAGCAGAGCAGATAGGGTGGGAGTTCAGAATACATTAAGATTCCCTTAGAAGAAACTAGATTACTATGGTAATTTTTTCTTCAAACCACAGGAAATCTTACTGTATTCAGACTTCCGCAGACTGCCCAAGCAGTACCTCTGAAGGATGGTAGAGAACGTATCTAGGAAACAGGTTCTGTAGTACTGCTGTGCCAAACCTGGCATCACTTCTGGCCTTGGTATCCAAGCTGTAGTGCTTGGTACAGGTGTGAACTGTTTTCCAGGTAGCTACTTTGCAGATTTTTAACAAAGGAACATCTCTCGCAGCTGCTACAGAAGCAGCTGTACCCCCTGTAGAGTGGGTCCTGAGGGCTACAGGAGACTCTTTACCCACTTTGCCGTAGCAAAATTGGATACAGGCAACAATCCAGCGGGCAATGGTCCTCTTTGAGGTGGGTTTGCCCTTCTCCACTAATCCATAAGTCAGGAAGAACTGGGTTCTAGCCAGCCTGTGTCCCTTTGTGTGATCCAAGTAGTAGCTTATAGCTCTCTTGACATCAAGACTGTGCAGTCTACATTCCCCTGAGCCGGAATGATCAGTGAAAAAGACTGGTGAGGTCATGGACTGATTAAAGTGGAAGTCTGAGACCACCTTAGGGGAGGAATTTCCTATTGGTCCTAAGGACCACCTTGTCCCTGTGGACTGCTATGTAATCTGCCTCTGGACAAGGCATGGATTTCACTGATCCTCCTGGCTGAGGTGATGGCTACCAGGGGCACTGTTTTCCATGTCACATACTTAAGCTCTGCTGAGGACATGGGTTTGAATGGTGGTTGCATTAGCTGTCCAAGGCATATACTGAGGTCCCATGCAGGAGTGGGTTCCCTGTGAGGGGGTGCAAGTGCAGCAGGCCCTTGAAGAACTTTCTGAATACCTGGTTGGTGGCCAGGAATGCCCCTTTTCCAGCAGAGAGGTATGCAGCGACAGCTGCTAGGTATACCTTAAGGGGCAGAAGGCCTACGGCCAAGAGAGTGCAAGTGTGCCAGATAGTCCAAAACTACTGACAAGTCAACCTGGCGATGGTCTGTCTCTGTTGGCATCAAATAGAAAACCTCTTCCATCTAGAAGATTAAGTCTTTCTAATGGAAGGTTTCCTAGAGACCCTGAGGACCTCTAGCACCCATTCCGAGAGGTGTAGGTCAGCATATGCTAAGTCCTCAAGAGCCACATTCTGAGTCTGAGGGACTGGAGGTTGAGGTAGAGGACCCTGCCCTGGTAGAAGGTCAGTAGGTTGCGTCTCCTGGGCAGGGAGATTGGCTTGGATATTGACAGGGTCAGTAGCAAGGAATACCAGGGCTGCCTGGCCCAATCTGGAGCAATGAGGATCACGGTCGCTGGTTGAACTCCGAGTTTGTTCAGCACTCTGAGCAACAGAGGAAATGGAGGGAAGGCATAAAGGAACTTCCTTGTCCAGTCCAGCAGCAGTGCATCTAGAGGGACTGTGCCCACTGCGGGGGAGGGGGGGCAGCAACAGAATTGTGGCAGCTGGTGACTGTCTGGGGCTGTGAAGAGGTCCACCTCTAGGGTGCCCCACCTTCTGAACACCACTTGCAGGATCTGCCTGTTCAGTGATCACTCGTAGTGGTTCTGACTGATTCTGCTTAGGGTATCTACCAGGACATTGTCCTTCCTTAAAAGTGAACTGCTGAGAGGAAGATCCCTAGTGAGTAAGTCAAGTTCCACACCTTCATGGCTTCTGTGCACAGAGGGGAGGACTTTGTGCCCCCCGATTGGTTATGTAGTACATTGTGGTTGTATTGTCTGTTCCGACTTGAACCACCTTGCCCTGCAGCATCAAAGCGAAGGACTGGATGCCCAAATAAACTCCTGCTCTAGCCAGGTACCATGTGCAGTGTGCTCCCCTAGGTGGGCACCCCATCCTAGGAGAGAGAGGTATCTGTTGTTAAAACTGCTGCTGGTGGCAGCTGGAGGAAAGGCACCCCCTTCCCTGAGGCTGTCCTTTTCCTGCCTCCACTGCAGCACATGGAGCAGGGTTCCTGTGACTGGTACCATTTTTTTTATATATATAACTATTTTTCCCTCCTGTCGCCACTGGCTGTGGCGTCTTTGGTCATCCTGCCTGTTCCCCTCCTTCTAAGACTCTCCCAATCTGTACTCTCAATTTCCCTCTCCACCCGCGACACACCTCTGGAGAGTCTCCAGGAGCAGGGATGCCTTCTGCTCCTCAGTGCTACCTCTTCTGATACTCTTCAGGGGGAGGTGGAAGGCTAGACAAGATCCAGTGGGCAGGGTCCAGAGTTGGAGGTGGGGGCAGGCAACGTCTTCCTCACAGCCAACGGGTGTTTCCATGTTATCCCCCCGCCCTTCCTGGAGCATGGACATGCAATGATGTCCAGCGCGGGCTGAGCACGCTCCCACAACCCTCCAGTGAATGTCAGCTGTTACTCCCACCCAACATCAGTGTGATCCCCCAGCCTCCGATGGGCGTCGCTAGTGCTGAGGAATTGTACACCAACCCTCCCCAGGAGAGGACAGATGAACTCCGGACACTCAATCCTTTCCTCCCATGCTGACCCCTGATGGACCAAGCTTGTTCCTGAACTCAGGTCGCCAGCATGGCGCGAGGTGTGGCGTCTAGCGCCTAAACCCCCAGCGCCACCGGGCCGGCTCTGGTACCATTTTTGACAAGGAATCTTTTCTGAGACCAGTGGGACCTGAGGTGGAACTGAATGTGTCTCATCTGGACTCTTGACCCCGACACTGTTGCTGTTGATGCAGCCATCTGTCCTAATAGCTGAAGAAAATGTCTTGCTGGTCTGGGGGTATGCAACTGGAAGGAGCTTGCCAGCTGCACTAGACTGTCTACCCTTCCCTGAGGGAGGAAGGCTCTTCCTCTCAAGAGTGTCTAGTTCCACCCTAATGAATTCCAGGAGTTGAATTGGCATTAGCACTGACTTTTTCTGGTTTACCAGGAAGCCCAGTGTACACAGGGTATCCTGAGTGATGATCAGTGTATCTTTAACTTGCTGAGAAGACTGGCCTACCACTAGCCAGTTGTCAAAGTATGAGAAGATTGCCACCCTTTGCCTCCTTAGGTGTGCTACCACTACTGCTAGGCACTTGGTAAACACCCCTGGAGCAGAAGTCAGGCCAAAAGGCATGGCCCTAAACTGGTAATGACCTGATGGCAATCTGAACCTGAGTTACTTTCTGTGTGACTGCATGATTGGGATATGAAAGTAGACATCTTTTAAGTCCAGAGATGCCAGCCAATCTCCCTTCCTGAGTGTAGGGAGAATGGTTGCCAGAGTGACCATTTTGAACTTTGGCTTTCTTAAATGTCTGTTTAAGTGTCTGAGCTCTAGTATGGGTCGCCACGCCCCTGTTTTCTTTACAGTGAGGAAGAACCTTGAGTAGAGACCCTTTCCCTTTTGGATAAAGAGAACAGGTTCTACCGCTTTGTCATGAATTAGTTTTGCTAATTCCTCCTCCAACAGAGTTGCTTCTGACAGGCTGACAGGTCTGAAGTGTCTTACCCTCAGTTTGGACAAGACCTTGAAACTGAGGGCCAGCCCTTGGCCCACTACCTCCAGGGTCCACTTGTCTGTAATGATGGATTCCCAAGCCTGGAGATAGTGGGTCAGCCTGCCTCCTACTGGAAGTGTGGAGGTGAGCCTGGCAGATGTGGCCAAGTGCTAGGGCCAGCATGGCTGCAGCCCCTTCTGCCTCGGTCTCTGAAGTACCCTCTCTGAGGTCAGTAGGCTAGCGATGCCTGAACCTGGAGGAAGGGCCTGTAATGGCTTCTACCTCACCTCACTTAGCTTGGTACTTCTAGGGTGTTGCTGCTGTCTCCTTTGCAGCATCACTCTTATGAGCCACATTGTACTCATCCAGCTTCTTCATGTAAGCCTCAGTTTGTTCTCAAAACACAGATGTGGGCTCACAAGGGAAATCCAGTGCCTTCATCTGGGTGTCCTGGGACATACTGGTGGCTCTCAATCAGGCAAATCTCCTCAACGGCACGGAGGTTGCCATTTGTCTGGCTGCGATATCGTTGGCATCCACTGCCATCCGAACATTAGGAAGCCTCGATGCCCATCTTTGTAGCTTCTGATAAGTCTGATGCCACAGGTCCTGGGCATGCTTCAGCTATTTTCAGAACCGTGTTCCAGAAAATCTTCTGGTATCTGGACACATAGGCCATATAAATGGCCTGCCTAATGTCCATGGAAGCTCCAAGGTATGATTTCTTAGCCAGAGAGTCCATTTCCTGGAATACTTTTCGGGGGGGGTGTGATGCCAGGGGAATACCTGCTTTGTCACATGCAGCAGCCTGCACCATCCCCTCACAGCTGGGATATCCAAAGAGGAACTCTGCTCCAGACTTGGCCACCCAGTACTTTCTGTCCATCCTCTTGTCCACTGCAGGAATGGACGTGGGGGTCGTAAAATCTTGGAGGCCTGCCTCTTTAGTGACTTGTGGAAGGGTAACAACAGTCTTTTTGTTGCTGGCACATCCATCATCTCCATATAGTCTGGCTCTTCTTCCTCCTCTGTGGACTCTTGAGTGCAGAGATCCAGAGTCTGTGCCACCTGCTTCATAAATGCAAAGTGGGTAGGATAATCCTCAGCTCGCTTGTCAGGGAAGTCAGGGTGGTGAGGACCAGGAGGTACCTCCAGTTCAAGGGGTTCCTCAAAGTCCTCATCATCATCATAGAAACACAGAAACTGTCGGCAGATAAGGACCACCAGGCCCATCCAGTCTGCCTGTAGGCCCTATACATTGTATGTGGCCACTGACCCTGTATGATCAGCGGCTCTTCATCACTCCCTCCCCTCTCAGGCTTCCCTTGTGCCTGTCCCAAGCATGCTTATACCCCTCCACTGTGCTTGCCCCCACTACCTCCTGTGGCAGGCTAGTCCATGTGCTGACTACCCTTTCTGCGTAGAAAAAATTCCTCACATTACCTTTTAATCTACCCCCTTCCAATTTCATATTGTGCCCCCTTGTTCTAGTACTTTTTCTACGCTGGAAAAGTCCCCCACCTGCACCTTGTTTATGCCCTTGAGGTACTTGAAAGTTTCAATCATGTCCCCCAGCTGTCTCCTCTCCTCCAGTGAGTAGATATTGATGTCCCTTAGTCTCTCCTCATATGTTTTGGTTGGTGTAAGCCCTGCACCATCTTTGTTGCCCTTCTCTGGATAGTCTCCACCTTATCTATGTCCTTGCACAGGTGTGGCCTCCAGAACTGCACGCAGTACTCCAGGTGAGGCCTTACCAGTGTTTTGTACAATGGCATCACCCCCTCCCGTCTCTTGCTAGTGATACCTCTGCTTATGCACCCCAGCATGCCACTGGCCCTCCCTGCCACCTTTGTACACTGCTT
The DNA here is from genome assembly GCA_016271365.2 of Neoceratodus forsteri. Taxonomy (NCBI): domain Eukaryota; kingdom Metazoa; phylum Chordata; order Ceratodontiformes; family Ceratodontidae; genus Neoceratodus; species Neoceratodus forsteri. The sequence continues at coordinate 794,439,063 of CM057456.1, forward strand.
TGATTCCTTAAGGTCATCAGAGATGATGACCCCCTAGGTCCCTTTCCTCTTTGGTGACAGTCAGCTCCCCCCAGGGTTCCCTCGACCCAGGTGCATTATTTTGCACTTCCTTACACCGAACCTCAGTTCCCACATCTCTGACCCTCTTTCAAGCTTGTCTAAGTCCTTAATCAGACTTCTAAGTGGTACGGTGTCAAAGCCTTTGTTAAAATCCAGGTAGGTGACATCTACTGACCCTCTCTGATTAAGTTCCTTAGTCACCCAATCAAAAAAAGATTAGATTCATTTGAAATGACTTTCCTGCTGCGAATCCATGTTGCCTCAGATCCTGAGCACCACTGGATTCCAAATGTGCCACTATCCTTTCTTTTAGCAGTGTCTCCATAATCTTTCCCACCACTGAGGTGAGGCCGACTGGCCTTTAGTTCTCCAGTTCCCCACCTCCTTCCTACTGTCGCTTTTGTGCAGTGGGACTACTTGTGCCCTCCTCTCCAGTCCTCTGGAATGACACCCGTGTTGAGTGACTCTGTGGCTGCCAAGGTGCTGCTAGTTCCCTTCGCAGCTCCTTTAATATCCTCGGGTCGATGCAGTCTGGCCCCATGGCCTTCTCCACCTTCAGCTTTGTGAGTTCTTCCAGAACTCTCTCTACTGTGAATAGACTGGTGTTCACCTCTCCCCCCCCACCCCGACTGTCTCTGCAACCCAAAAGTGGTCCTTGACCAGCCTCCCTCCTTAGTAAATACTGAGCAGAAGTATTTATTCAGTATTTCTACCTTGTCCAGATCCCCCTCCTTACACTCTCCCTTCTCCCCTTTGAGTCTCACAATCATCATCCTCCTCCTCCTCCTCCTCCCCCCCCCCCGCATAGACCTCCATTAGCTGTTCCAGGGAACCAAGAAGGAACCCGTGTCCAGAAATACAGGTTACTCACCTGTAACAGGAGTTCTAGGAGTGGTATGTGTTGTTCATCCACACTTATCGGCAGGTTCCTTGCCGCTTTAAATGTTGCGGAAGGTCTTCAAGCTGGCTCCTCCCACCCACCTGGGTGGTAAAACCCTCGGCTCCGCCCCACAACACCAAATCTAGCCCACTGGAAGCCAGGTTGTGCGTCGAGCCAGGGAGGTCAGATGGGTCATGTGGACAACATGTCCCTCCTAGAACTCCTGTTACAGGTGAGTAACCTGTATTTCTAGGGACATGGATATGTTGTTCAATCCCACTGTTAACAGACTCTAGCAGTTCTTGGGAGGAGGGGGAGGCAAGGCTGCACCCCTACTTAGGGAATAAGGACTGGAGAACCGAGGTCCCAAAACCAGCATCCGGCATGACTCTAGGTCAATGTGGTAATGGGAAATAAAGGTGTGTACTGACCTCCAGGTAGCAGCCTGCAATTTCCTGGATAGTGACGTCCCTAGAAGCAGCCACGAAGCAGCGTTATGGCGGGTGAGATCAGGCTCTTATCCTTTGGGAGGCTCCATGCCCGCCAGCCTACAGCAGAGATCTATGCAGGAGGTGACCCACCTGCCTATCGTCCGCTTGGCTGTAGGTCTGCTCAGGTGCGGCTTCAGCATAGGTGACAAACAACTGGCGAACCTCTCCCCGAACTTCAGCCGTCCGCTCCTTATAATAAGAACGCTCTCTTCTAGGGTCCAAAGTATGGAGCCTATATTCGGCCTCCGAGGTGTGATTGGGGTAGAACACCAGCAGAGTCAACACCTGGTTAAGGTGAAACTCCGACACCACCTTTCAGAAGGATTTTCGGTTGGGGGCACAGGACAACCTTGTCCCTATGGAAGACCAGATAAGGAGACTCGATGGAAAGCGCCTGGAGCTCTCCCATCCTTCTGGCTGATGTAACAGCCACCAAGAAGGCAGTCTTCCACGACAGGTGAGAGATGTCACATTTGTGCATTGGTTCAAATGGTTTGTCCATGAACAGCCTGCAACAGATCCCACAGAGGTGGAGGTTCTACGCGAGTATCTGATCAAGAGCCACTGGCCAATACCTTCTCTGTGCCACCGACTACAAAAGCCTCGCATACCAAGCGAAATGTACTAGGTGCTATAAGGGTCATCAACCGACCCTAGCGAAGGATAGGTAGTCAGAATGCTAGCTAAGGAACAGGAAGAAGAAGGGTCCAACCCCTTGTCCTGACACCAAAAGGAGAATCTCTTCCATCTGAAGGCGTAGCATTTTCTGGTCGACTCCTTACGGGACGCCTCATCGACATTGAGGACCTCGTTGGAAAGACCCAAGGCTTAGAACTCTAGCCACTCAGGAACCAGGCCATCAGGTGCAGCAATTGAAGGTCCAGATAGAGTACCTTCCCCTTGTTGACTGAGATCAGGTCTAGGAGGGCTGGAAGCCGCCTCGGGAGCCTGGAGCTGAGGCTGAGGAGATCTGGATACCAGAACCGGCGGGACCAGTCTGGGGCTACCAGAATCACCTGCGCCTTATCCCTCTTTGCCTTGAGAAGCACCCTGTGGATCAAGGGAAATGGAGGGAAGGCATAGAAGAGGGCCGAGGTCCACGGCCTCGAGAAGGTATCCCCTGCAGCGAGCCCTGCTGGTGAGGGGTGAAGCGTCAAAACAGCCTCAGTTTCGCATTCTCCTGAAGCGGTTAAGGTCCTCTGAAAGGGTGTCCCAGTGGGAGAACAAATCTTGTACTACCTCCGGCAGGAGAGACCACTCGTGAGATGCAGCACCTATCTGGCTGAGGGCATCAGCTAGACTGTTGGAGGTTTCTGCCACATGAATGGCTAGGAGATCCGCCTCCAGACTGATCACGAGAGACCAAGTGCAGAGAGCTTCCTTGCACGGGGCAAGGAGTGTGTACCGCCCTGTCAGTTGAGGTAGTACATGCTCGTGGTGCTGTCCATCTAGACCTGGACCACTTGACCACGAACAAACGGAGCAAAGGCAGTGAGGGCTAGTCAGACCGCTCGAAGCTCCAGCAGGTTGATGTGGCATCGAGACTCTTGAGGGGACCAGAGGCCGTGGGCTCTGAGCTCCCCCAGATGGGCACCCCAAACCATCAGAGAGGTGTCAGTCATCAGAGTGACCGTCAGCTTGGGGCGGACAAATGGGATACCCTCCTGCAGATGAGCTGGAACGAGCCACCACTGTAGGGCATCCCACATCTCCTGGGTCACCGCCACTGGCTGGTCCAGAGGACCGGAGCGCTGTGACCATTGGCGGGCCAGACCCCACTGCAGGGGACGCATATGCCAGTGGGCCCAACAGACCACATTGGTGCAGGCCGCCATGAGGCCCAGGGGGCGCACAAAGTCCCGGGCAGGGAGCAACTGCCCAACCAAAAATGACTGGGCAAAGGAGGAAAGGACCTCGGCCCTGTCCGCCGGGAGCTGGGCTCTGGCTCGAAGGGAGTCAAGCTCTGCCCCGATGAACTGAATCACCTGCGATGGCACGAGTTCCGATTTGGCCTCATTGATGAGGAGGCCAATCTGAGAGCAGACCTGGAGGGCCAGATCCTGGACCGCTCCACCTCCAACCTGGAGGGCTGCAATCCAGCCAGTCATCCAGGCAAGGTTACGGACCCCTTGGCGCCACAGGAATGCTGTCACCACTGCCATGCATTTGGTGAGGACCTGGGAGCTGGAGAGAGCCGAAGGGCATGGCCGGAACTCATAAGAGATCCTTCTGCTCGAGCGGGAGGAATCGCTGATGAGACGGATGGATTGGGACGTGAAAGAGCAGCCCTGAAGGTCAGAGAACAAAACCACACACGTAGTTCCAAGGATGGAATGATCTGAGCCAGAGTGACAATCCTGAAGGTGCGCTGCCTTAGGAACTTGTTCAGGTTGTGTAGGTCGAGAATGGGGGGCCAGACCCCCGTCGTTTTGGGACCAGGAAGTACCTGGACACAAACGCTGGGTCTGGAGGAGGATCCACCACCTCGCTGATCACCTCCTTCTGAAGGAGCAAGGCAATGTCAGCTCGATGAGCCGACAGAGATGCTGCGGACCCCGTTGCCCCCCAAGGGGCGACGGCTCGATAGGGAGAGAACTGCTCGAATTCCAGAGGCAGACCCCTGCCCACCACTTCTAGCACCCAGCAGTCCGTGGTAATAGCGGACCAGGCGGAAAGGAAGTGGCGGAGCCGTCCCCCCATGGGGGGAGGAGGAGTGACGAGGTTGGGGGCGACATCCCTCAACCCGTCACTGGGCAGGCTTGGAGGAAGGGCCCACTGCGGGACCTCCTGGACCCTTGCCTCCAGGCTTCCTACTGGAGGAAGTGGCAGACTTGGCCTTAGGGCGCCAAGTGTGTGCCTGCTGGCTCTGGTGCTGCTGGGACGGATGTGCCACAGGGGCGGAAGGGCGCAAAGGGCTTACGCTGCTGCTGGCGGCCTTTGTCCTTCTGGGCAGAGGTGACCAAATCCGAGGTGGCAATGGACTTCTCAATCCTCTGGAGATGGCCTTCCACCCCCAGCCTGAACAAGTCGGTGCCCAGGAAGGGAACGTCTGCCAGCTTGTGCTGGGTGTCCGCCGTGAAGGTGGAGATCCGCTGCCAAGCTCTGCGGCACATGGCCACTGCGGCCGCTACTGATTGGACACAAGAATCACCAATGTCCAATGAAGTTTAGAGCTGTTGTTTCACGCACGCCTTCCCTGATCCCACCTGTCATGATGCTCTGAAGGTCAGCCAGGAGATGAGGAATCACCTCATCCAGGGAGCCCATGAAGGCGTGTGAGAAATGTGCCATCAGAAGTGCTGAGCTAGCCGGACGAAGGCCTAGGGAGGAAGCAGTGTAAACTTTCCAACCCGCGTAATCCAGCTTCTTGGATTCCTTATCGGGTGATTTGTCCACGTCCCGAGCGTTCCCGGGACGCCAGAAAACACTGTCGGTCACTAACCCCTCCGCAGAGGGGTGCTCCGAGAAACTGGAGAGTGAGCCGATAGGGACTGCATACTTTCGGGCCATCCTGGCCGGAGGCGCGGGACAAGATGCTGGCTGCTGCCACAACTCCAGGGTCGGGCCAACAATGGCTTCGGTCACAGGAAAGGCCTCCGTAGGGGAATTCCCTCGGTCCAGTATCTCCATAAGGGGATACTTGGCCCATTTCTAAACAGGTTCAAGCTGCATCCCGGTGGACTCCGAGGTGAGCTGAAGCAAACCTAAAAATGAGGATGGGCTCTCGTCCACCGACTGACCCCCCACAGACTCCAGGTCAAGAGGCCTGGAGAACAGGGAGTCGTCGTCATCTGACTCCGAGGAGTCTGCAAACAACTGCCGGGCGCCTCAGCCACCCTCCACCTGCCGAGGTCAATCGGGAGTGAGGGTGACCAACAAATTGTGGGGCAAGCCCTGACCCAACCGAGAATCCTTGGTCGGGGCCCCAGTTTTCGGTTGTGGAGGTGGGGGTTCCACCACAATGGGTGGAGCAGCCAGCTTGGCTGAACAACTGGTGCCGAAGTCAGCTCCTCAACCCTCACGAGGTTGTTTGGCTGCTCGGTAGCCACTTAATGGCCGGAGAAGGTGACCGAGTCGGCTTATTGCCGGACAAAAAGAGCTGCTGTCACATTAAATCCTTGTAGCGCCGATGCAACTTGCGCCGGAGCCTATCTTCCAAAGAGGACAACGAGGATGAGCAGCGACGCCGCTTTCCACGGTGCCAAGACCGCCAACGTCGGCGGGACCGGCTGGACCTGGAAGAGGACCGAGACCTTCGGGGTTTCCAAGGGTGGGTCAGAGAGGGAACGGGGGAAACCTGCCCTTCTTCAGTTCAGGGACCTTAACTGGGGACTCTGGCACAGGAGGCACAGGCCAAGTTCTCGATAATCACCAGGGTAACCTGTGAAGTAGGGTTGTCGGCATCACCAGTCAACAAACCGTCCGACGGGTTGACAAAAATCTTGACCGTAATGATGGTTGTCTCGGCCTGCTGACCTGACGGGGACACCATGAAGCCAGTGGCCTTAGCCGCAACCTTGACCGAAGTCGAAAGTCGACAGTCCGGAGAAGGGGATCTCTCCCACTCCCACGAACGTCGACAGTGGGACTTACCTGCTGAGTCCTTCTTGGACCGACTGGAATGTCCCAATGGCCCTTCGCCTTTGGTGGAGAGGGACTGGCAAAGCTCCTTAAACAAAGCTGTGTAGGAGGAGCCCAAAGAGAGCAGGATAAATGCCGCAGCCGAGGAGGAAGAAGAAGCAGCCTGGGCCGCCTCCTCCTCGAAGGCGATCATCTGCTCCAACTGTTCCGCGGAGCCTGCCGCCGGACACACTCCAACAGGCCTCCTTCGACTTGACCAGCAGATACCATTTTCAGGGTCGCCCAAGAGGAGTCGAGGGCACGGTCCTCAAGATCGAGCCGAGAAGGAGCTGCACAGTTCGCAAGCCTGCGAATCGTGACTAAACCCAGGCAGTGAGCCTTGCGTGTCAGTGCGGATCGGTCAGGACATCTTCTGCCCACAAGGGCACGACAAGCCGCGAGTCGATTTGTCCATCACAGCTCGAGGAAGGCGAAGACCAAAGTCTTGTAAACTTTAAAATTAGTTTCGGGTTAACCGAAGAGTTTGGATCCAGGCCTAAAACGCGGAGTGCTAAGGAGGGAACCTGAGCTTCCAAGCGGCAAGGAAGATCTGGCATCATGGGCGGAGCAGGTTTACCACCAGGGTGGGTGGGAGGGCCAGCTTGAAGACCTTCTGGCAACATATAAAGCGGCAAGAAACCTGCCAATAAGTGTGGCTGAACAACATATCCATGTCCCTAGAACCAAGGCTAGAACAGGGCACTGAACCAAAACCAGCGGTACTGGTTTGCAGCGCTTGGAGAACACTTATAACTTGAGTTATTGCCTCTGCGGTTGGAACTGCTGGTTGCTGTTCCTTAACCGAAAAGCTTTTCCTTAGCAGAGTTTTACCGTTCAGCAGCAGTGTCTGTGGTGTCCCCCCGAGGAACCATCACCCTGGTCAAAGGGTTATTCAACGGTTCCTTGGGTTCTCCTTCTGAGAAGAGGAAGTTTTATCCACAGTTGGGTCAGCAGCTTTTTCTGACATTTTCTCCATCAGTCGGTTCAATTGCCTATCAGGCGTCGACTGAGGAATTTTTTTTTTTTTTTACAAATTTCACAATCTGCCTTTGATGATCGAACCCTAGGCAGGGAACACAAATTAAGTAATGGTGTGCTTTGGCAAACTGTTCCCCACACTCTACACACTGCTGAAAACTCGTTGAGCCGGTTCTTTTCTTGGGGAGTGACATAACCAGAAGAAAACCCTAACTAATGGGTTTTCTGTAAGTCCCATGTCTTTTTCCTTTTTTTGCAGTCGGTTTAGTGACCAACAAAAGAACCAAGGTTTAGCCCAGTTTCCTTCAGAAAAGAACAAATTCAAAACAACCAGTCCAGAAAACTTTTACAATTAAAGATTTACTTACTAAAATTGAAATAAAAACTCGGGTTTCCTCCCAGTTAAATGAACCGACAAGAAATCAAAAAACTTACCGGAATAACACTAAATCTAGACTAATTTACACGTAAACTCAAGTACAGTGCTTTAAAAATGAAAAGAAATACAATTTTATATGCCCCAACTAATTGACCAAGACCAAACGGGCTTCGTGAGAAACCGCTCCACAACTGATAATATCAGGTGAACACTTTACATCACTCACAAATTGCAGGCATCGAATACCCCCTCAATTTTAATTAGCCTGGACGCTGAAAAAGCGTTCCACAGGGTTGCTTGGCCCTTCCTGTATAAAGTCCTAGATAAACTAGGCATCCCCAGACCCCTGATAACAGTCCTGCAGAACATCTATGCATCCCCCCCGGCGTGTGTTAAGGTGGGGGGGGGGTCATCACTCTAAATATTTCTCTCCGAATAGGGGGACTAGACAGGGTTGTCCCTTGTCCCCCCTTCTGTTTGCAGCCTATATTGAACCGCTAGCACAATACATAAGGGAAGCTCAAGACATCGGGGGGGGGTAACGATAGGAGACTCGGAACATCGTATAGCCTTGTATGCAGACGACGTTCTACTGTACCGCTCAAATCCTAAAGAAACCCTCCCAGTTATAAAACAAGCACTGGATAAGTTTGCCCTGGTTTTGAGGTACAAACTCAATCTTATGAAAACAGAGATACTAGCCTTTCATTACTCCCCCTCAACTTATATCCGAAACATCGTACCCTGCCGTTGGAATTTAACTAAAATAACTGGGAGTATTCCTCTCTCAGATAAGTGAAACAGCTTATAAAGACAACTGCGGGCCCTTTACATTGCAATTAAAGGCAGACCTGGCTCAAGGGCTACGCTGCCTCTGAGTCTTAGCAAGAGGATACATGTGATCCGAATGATCACCCTCCCCAGAGCCCTCTACTTATTTCAGAATATCCCCACTTTTATACATAACAAAGCCTTCAGGTCCTGGAACCGCCTTATTTCAAAGTTCATCCGGGCTGCCCAGAGACCCAGGGTTCAGCTGACAGTGCTCACCCTCCCTCGGCAAGAATGAGAGTTGTCCCTCCCTGACTTGCAATTATACTACTTTGCAGGAAACTTAACTCACTTAATGGCCAGCCAGAATAGAACGACTACTCCACACTGGATGCAAATAGAACAAATCCTTATGCCTGACAGGGACTACTTTCAGTCCCTGTATTGCCCGGGGATTGATCTGGGGGCTCCTGCCTCTTTAAATCCTTGGACCAGGTATAGCTAGAGAACCTGGCAAAGCATTAGAAAATCACAACGGCTAACCCCATTCCTGGTTTTGATCTGTCTGATCGCTGCCCTCAGTGATTTCCTCCCAAATAGATAAGATCATGGTTTTCAGGCCTGGGAGTGATACGGTTTGAAATACCTACCACAGATAATGATGCAGGGCGTGCTCTGGTCTTTCTACTCCATACAGAGGTGATTCAGCCTCCCTCACCAGAACTTCTACAGGTATTTACAGCTGTGACACTTTTATCGAGCGTGCCGAGGGCAGCTGGAACCCCTGATAGGTATCCCCCTGCTACGCACCCAGCTCCACCTCAACATAACCCCCGAGACTCCACACTTGGTGTCAGTGTATTACCGAGCTCTGAACTCTCAGGGGGAAACATACACAGACAACATATGCCTGCAATGGCAGGATGAGACTGGCAGCCCTCTCACACACGAAGCCTGGCAGGTAGTATGTGGGTATGCAGCCCGAGTCACCAGCTCACACCAATGGCATGAGTACACACAGAAGAACCTCATTAGATACTTCAGAACCCCAGTGGTGACAAGGCACTACTCCTCCACCAGCTCGGCGGCCTGTTGGCGACAATGCAGAGAGGAAAGGGCCACTCACACGAATGTTATGTGGTCATGTTCGGCTCTACATCCCTTTTTTGAACAACTGGAAGAACAACTGAGGGAAATATTTGGCCCCCCAACTCCAGCTAACTAAAGAAATGTACCATTTTCTTATCCTCCCTAAAGAATATAGGAGGGCAAGTACTAAATACCTTATACATCTGCTTCTAATAGCAGCCAAGAAAGCAACCACGAAGCTACAGTTAACTGACAAAACACCCACAATACAAGACTGGTGGGCTATTACCAAACAGATACAGCAATAAGAACAAATTACCCAGAATCTAAATGGAAGGGACGAAAGCTTTACCTCTAGATGGGCCCACTGGCAAATATATTATATGCTACAAGACGAAACATCTGTTCCGTAGGGGGTGCTCTGGATAGCCGGACTCCTATCTAGAAAATCCGGTGGGGAAGGAAATCTGCCCCCTCCACCCTGAGATAAAAGATATAAAGGGACACTAGATTGTAACCCGAAAGGGGAGCCAGCCGGAGGAAAGAAGGGAATAACCTTAGGGATCCTCTGAAAACATCCCAAGCTTATAGAGCACTGTAAACTAAGATGTCTGCCAGGGGTAGATTCAGTATCAGAACTGTAAGCGGATTAACTCTAAAGACAACTTGCATGGATAGATTTTTCTGATTCATATGTAACTTACAAGAAATGCTTTTAAGTACCAGTTACTGAATCCTAATTTACTATTCACATGGAATTGTTAATGACCTGTCGAATGTTTGTTTCTGTGTAAATATGTTTAAAAAAAAAACAATAAAGATGAGAATTACAAAAAAAGAAAGAATTTTACTTCAAAAACAGAAAATAAAATCTTCAAGAAAGATGAAGGAGGGCTCTCCAAGGCGTCTGCACTAGACAAGCAGAGAAAAGAATCTGACTTATAGAATGTTTACCAGGGACAGTGGTTTGAAAACTGAGCTTGAGCCTAACATTCCATGACCAGCATAAGTTATATTAACCATTTCGTCTCCGGGGCAGTCTTACGGTGAGACCATACTGTAGAAGTCAGACTACAGTAAGATTTCCTGGGGTTTGAAGGTCAAAGTCACTAGTAAGGTCCACAAAGACAGCCGCTAGAAATAAAAAAAATGCCCTTATCAAGGGCCTCATGCGTCACCTATGTGAACCCCACCAAGGCCGTCACTGTTCTATGTTAGGGGTAAGAAAAACATGTTGGACTGGTGTCAGTATATCATACACAGGAAAGAACTCCAACATCTGCTCAAAAAACAATTTGTTCAGAGTACTTTAAAAAGAGGAGCCAATAGGGAAAAAGGATAATTTTGAACATTTGTTGGATCGCCAGATTTATGAACAGGGACAACAACTGCACTTTTCCAAATTACTAGAAACTAACCAGAACAAAGTAGTGACTAACTAAACATGTTTGTTAAGGGGGACAGATATGATGTCTGCAGTGATTATTATGAGCCTAAAGTCTACCTCATCCACACCAGTTCAGTTGAGGGTCATGGATGTAGTTTCACCAAATAAGACATGACCTCCCTAAAGGTCAAGATCCAAAAGTAAAACCTTGTAATGTGCATGCATGAGAGGAGAAAGATGGTCATCATTACTACCCTTTATAAGTTCTTCATCGTCAAAAGGGATATAATTTGTTAGATCAGTTAAAAAAATAGTTTGTGGCTCTTTCAATATCCCAGTTGGTGTAATTATAGTTTGAAGGCCTGGTCTGTATTTTTTGAATAGCATTTTTATTTAATAGGTCCCTGGTAGAGGCAACATTTTTCCAGGCAGAACGTTTTTGTTTTTCAATGAAAAGTTGCTGCTGTTTTGTTGTTTTTTTAAATCAAGGATTTGCAGCTATTTCAAACTTGTTTGTACACCATAAGGGATGAAGATTCCTGTTCTCAATGCAGTTGTAAACTGGACTGAAAGCTGGGGGAATGTAGACATCAATAGATGAAAAATAATGCATTTGGAATAAAACAATGTGCAACATAAAAAATTTCATAAATGGAACAAAAACTGATAAAACTGTGATAAAAAAAGAGATCTAGACATTTTATTTACCAACAATCTAAAACCATTTAAACACTGCAAAACTACCACAGCCCAAACTAACAGAGTTTTTGGCTATGTTAGATGTCTCTTTACTTCTAGGGAAGAATCAGTCGTGTTCCAATTGTACAGGGATTTATTTAGGCCACATCTCGATTACTTCTTACCAGTTTGGAACCCAGATCACAACAAGGAGGAGCATCGGTTAACCACAACTCTTTGCACAACAGCTGGTCTGATGGGGGCCAGTTGGGCCGCAGGGGATGCGTAAGGATCAAACCATGAGAAAGGACGGGTCTACTGTGGAATGAATTCATGGCTGGGGCATGAGCCTGAAGGCCAAGTGCCTCCAACGACCCAACCGTAGATTTATTCCGAGGTAGACCCATCCTTTCCAGTGGCTTAATCCTCTTGTAACATGGCAATGATTGTGTGACTGATAGTCTCTGAATAAATGAGAACAGGCAGACTGATTTAGTTTTGGAATGCTTTATGTTAAGCCGTTAAACATGGTGTACATACAGTACAAAACAATTGGAATACACCTATTGGAAATACTGTGGCTGCTATTTAAGTTTTGCAAAAATAGCTTTCCTTACAAGCTTTAAGCTTTCTAACATCAAAACTTATTTGAAAACTTTTAAAAACCTTGCAGTTAACTTTCTATGCTAGGTTCTTCGATTTTCATCGGTGTGTATTGCAAGATATGGGTTGCACTGCATGATGGGAGTGTGCTAGGGTACATCTTCATGTTTTGTTCCTGCAGTTCCTTTGCAGACCAATAGGTGGCTTTGAAACATTCCTAGCAGCACAGCACTGTTTTTCCAAATGTACTGAATTAAGACAATCTGAAACATACTTTATTGAACAAGGACTATTTTTCTGAGTATTAACTTCACTTTTTTCCTTTCTAAATTATCTAGCTCAGCAGGAGACAGAGTAACATAACGTTTACTGCTCTTGCCTTTCAAATAGTTGTTTTGAATAATATTGTTAGTCTCTTTCTTTGATTCCCCTTTGTTTCTCGCACTTTATTTTTCTTTTCACTCATAGAAGTAGCCTCTTTGTTTGATCTTGCTTTGTTTATCTCACTATCTTTGTTATTTTTGCTTTCTGTTATAGAAGGTACATGCTCATCTTTACAATACTGTGTATTTACCCAGGAAGTGCTAGGACACAATGTTATTCAGTGGTCCCACAATGCACTGCACCCAAAGTTGCTTAGAAAGCAGATCACAAGTGACTGTAACAGTATGTAAATGTTCACTTCTAAAAAAATATTGTTACAGCATAATTTACAGTGTATGTGGAGTTTAAATGTAGACTCTTTAGTAAGTCATAAAGTTATGTGGCAGTTACAACATAAAACACTCTTGAAAATGTCAAAAATCCTGTGCCAGAATTAAGCTGGAACAAGCAGCAATATACTTGCATATTCGTTTCACTTATATACTGCTTTTACCTATGGTGGATTGCCAAGGTACTACAACACAATCCGCTGTCTACTTGGGAATTAGACCACCATGGTTGATGAACTTGTTATATTTAGGCCAACAGAAATTCAACATTTCAGTGTGCAGATTTATGCCATGTTACAAAGTAAATTAAAAAAATAACTGCAACGTTTTACTTCCTATCCAGGGATCGACAAATTTTAAAATTCACTAGTAGTCCAGGACAAGTGGCTTGTCTGAAAGTAGTAGTCCTTGTGTTGAAGCTGGTAGTCCGCTAAAAAAGGGGCATATTTTAAAGAAAAATCAATAAAAGTTAAAGAACAAAGTGTTTGCATGTGTTTGTTTTTTTTTTGGGGGGGGGGGTAAATACTAATATGTTAACACTGACAGTCTGAAAATGTTTAATTTCTGTTATAGAGCACACAGAACCAGTGTCAGGAAAGGCAAGACTAGATCAAGACAAGAGGACAGAGAAATCAGCAGTACAGGCCAGGGTGCAACACACACAGTTAGGCAAATCAAATCACAACCCATCAGTCAGAACACACAGCCCACACACAGTGATATGCTCCTCTTATTTTATTTAAATGACTTTCTTTCTTTTTTTTTTTTTGTATGTGTAGCGTTGTAGTGTTTTTCCCAAGCCAGCCAGACACAGGACACTAGACTAGAAGCACTAGAGTCAGTCACCCTTCATTAGTTCACTCCTTTCCATACGATACCTTTCACAACCCAGAAACAGTTATGCTCCTCTTATTTTATTTTTCCTTACACTCTTTTCTTTCAGCTTTTTTTTGCTTTCGTCTTTCACAAGCCAGCCAACCACAGGACACTAGCAGGTCACCCGTCCGTCCCCTTCACTCCTTTCCACACGAGTGTCAGACACCTCTCCCCCAACAACACAGCGCAAACATAGTTAGGCTCCTCCTCGTCTTCTTTTCTTTTTTTTTTTTTTTTAAATAACTTTGTCTTTCTTTTTTTTATGTGTCTTTCCCAAGACAGCCCGCCCACAGGACAGTAGAGGCAGGGTCACCTTTCTTTAGTTCACTCCTTAGTATCCACATGATATCTCTGCCACACACTCAGTTTGTTGTTAGGCTTATTTATTTGAGCGATTAATTACTCTTTTTCACTTTAGTTAGGCAGGGTAGTTAGTGCAGAATCTGCAGATATATTATAGATAGAGTCTCTTATGTATTATTTTAGCTGCAGTCCGTGCCTAACACAGTTTCTTTATGTGTGGCTTACTTTGCAATGCAATCACACAAAAATAATGACCTTTATGCCAGCAACTCCCACCTAACTGCAGTGCCTTTACTTTAAACAAGGCTAGTCCTTAAAAATGGCCTGCTCATTCAGACAGGGTCCATTGCTTTTTTGGGGGATATTAACTAACTCCATGCTGCCTTTAGCCCCTGGCTGACTGTACAATCACACACAATGGCACCAGCTTAACTGTCAACTCCCAACCCCCTTGTCTACTGCAGTACACCGGAGCATCAAAGTACAAGTAGTAGACAATACTACAGTTAAGTAATAAGTAAGCATGGTCCCCCCTCAACAGGAGTCAGTCAAGACTTTCACTTTTTTTGTGTAGCCTGCCCCTAACTACAGTGCAAGTGCTGCAGTACTTCATGATTCTCTTGACCACGGTCTGGTTAACCAAGCACGTTAACAACTCCCCCCAGGTTGCAAATAGACATCTGACCCTCAGACCCTGCAGTAGTATTTTTTATTTCATTTTTTTTTTTAAATGATGAACTTTCTGCCAGTCCTGTTAATAGCTGGCCTATGGTGGAAATACAGAGTTCTACTAGGGTACATCACTAGCAATCACAGACAGCAAGAAAATCACTCTGTCTGCAATCACCCGTCTGGAAATGGCACTTTTGGCGGCAGTCTCCCGCTTCAATGCACGAAACCTCCCACCCCCCATCACCACCGTGGCCAATGCCCTGGGCTGACATGTACTCGCCCACATTAAATTTGTTGGCTCACCTGTCTGTCCTAGATATTTTTTCTCTTCTGCTGCTGCGATGGGTCGAGATGGATCGGGGAGGGTCCTGGAGTCCGCGCGCTACCACGCTTGCTCCGTAGCTCTGTTTCAACTTGGCCACCCACCTGATCAAATCTTCGGCAAACCATGTGATAGTGGCTGAGCTGGCATGAAGACTGATGGATGGCACTGGCGGCACCTAGTGGTCGGTTGGGAAACAGTACAGTAGGTCGATAAAACGAAAAAAAAAAATTTTGAATTGGTTGTCCAGGGACAACCGGCAACCTAATTAATGCTAGTCCGACTGAAAAATCTTGTAGTCCGGGACGTCGGGCTATGGGATTTGTTGACCCCTGTTCCTATCCCCAAGCTAGTTGGCAACCCATCTCGTATATTCCTCCTGTATAACATACTGGTGAACTTTGACTGAAAGCTTCTGTGCCACAGTGTCAAAGGCGTTGCTGAGGCCTAGACAGGCTATGCCTGTGGCCCTACCCTGCCAGTATCTACCTATGAACACCAACGCAAAGTATTTATTAATCATTACAGGTTCCTTCCCCCTTTCCCCTTGTTTGCAGGGGCCTAGTCCCTTCCTTCACATTCCTCTTTCCATCTACACAGAGAAAGAAGCCTTTGTATTGTCTGCAGCTCCTACTGCTAGCCTGGTTTCTAGACCCTCTTTGGTTTTCTTACTTCTAGGCTAGCAGCCCCTCAGTGCTGCTCTGTACTCTTCTCTTCCCTGTCGGCAACCTGCAGCTTTCAGTAATATTTTGTACAAGATGAATCAAGTTCCTATTGCTTACAGGGATGGAGACCACTGCAGTTGCTAAAAGCACCTTCTACAACAAACCCTCATGTGCTCCGAATTACTAGCCTCATGCAATTTCTACAGAATCCTGGCCACCACATCTGAGCAAAAGCGGTCCTTCTGAAGTTGCTGATCCGGGAAGGGGGAGGTCACGACTAGTTTTCCCTGCTGCCAGGGTGAAGTTTACACAGTTCTGGTCCCTTCCTCACACTAGTTCCTACACGTTCAAACTGGCAATGACACATCCTCACTGCTGAGTCCAAGGTCATGTTTCAAACCTCGTCCCTCGACAGACATGCTATTCCATGAAGCAGTCCTTGAACGTAGACAGAACTCGTCTCAGCCCTGTCATTAGCCCCCATACTAAAATAATTTCTTTAACTGTAACATCCAAAGCATGTCAGAACAGCACATGGTACTAAACAGAAAAAGGTGATTAAAAAGGGATCCTCCAATCGTCAATTTCTTTACCCTATTACTTTATTATAACTTTAAATTATTTTTTTTTTCCAATAAAGATTTTATTGCAAATTTCAAAGACAGTGCATAAACATGACCGGTAATTCAACTTATCTCTACATGTATAAGAAAAAATAATCAAAATTACAGCTGATACAGTCAGGAGTAGAATACAAAGTTTTCCTATATAGAACTGTTAATGCTATATGATCGATCCCAATGCGAATAAAATAAACCATGCAGGTACCTTGAATACATATTTTCTTGGTCTGAGTTAGAGAATAAATTCTAGGAATGGACCCCAAGTGAGATTAAAAACAGTCCTGTTTTCAATAAGAGACATCCCTCGGAGGAATTAACAACTTATAGCAAAGCCCCCACCCCCAAACTTGGTTTATCCTGCCTACACCGCTGGTCAGGTCCTCCTTCAGCCGATTCCCAGTGCCAGATCCTGCCCAACAAGATCTTCCCTGCCCTGTGACCTGGGTCTCCCTGGCCCACCCGCAACTCATCTGTTTAGGTACCCCTTGGCTTGAAGCCCTCGAGGCAGGGCTACCTTCAGCTGCTCAGCATTTCCATACAATTATCCAATGCCTAGCAGGTGTAGGTGAAGACTGTAGGGATGGTGGGATCCAGGAGAGCAGGATCCGGTTGTGGGCGTGGTGGCAGGGAGCAGTGTAATCTGCCCAGTCAGTGGGATTATATGTTTTACAGTTCCCTGGAGGACAGAACATGCAACTACATCCTTGTGACATCAGGCATGCCGACATCCACCTCCTCACCAATCCCCCCTGCATTTTGCGGTCTATGGCTCACCGACCCCCAGCTGTCACTAAGGGTTGGACTTTCACTAAGTGCTGCAGCCCACCTGCCCCAGAGGGGGACAGCAGTCCCTAGGACACTCGATTCTCCTACCCTCCAACCAGGGACAGTTCTAGATGGGGTAAAAAGGGAAAAAGTTGCAGCCTGCCAAAGAATGACCCACTTTCCACATGACAGTGGGTCCAAGGTGGTGCACCTGTCTATAACAATAGCCGAAGGATAGACAAGTAAACAACAGAAAATTATTTTCACTTGACAAATTTAAACTTCTGTACTGGTGAAATCTGTACTTGTGATTAGGTTTTTGACTCAGTTGTTCATCATTTTGACCTACATTTTCTACACCAGTGGGTCTAATTTGGTCCATGTTTTAAAACCCTAGCACTGTCACTCTTCCAACATCCTAGGCTTGTTCCCAACATCACAAGTGGTAGCGCTACCCTTTGTACCAGCGGGCCAGCCCTAAAGCAAGGATTTCTACCTCACAATCCATCTCCTCCTCCTATTGCTTAAACATGTTTAGTCACCATCATGTTGGTGACATCACAGCTTTCTATGGGAACAGATGGATTTCACTGAGCCAGGATTATGAGGTCACAATATGCTTGAGCACTAAAAGTAAACAAAATAATGCTCTCAATGTTATTCATGTCAGGAACAAGAAAGGATTTATTTATTTATTGAACTCTCTGTATTACAACCTTTGAGCCAGTGGCTCGTTTACAAAAGCTCCACATCATACAGGAGGGAGACGAGGACAACAACAGGGTTCAGTACAACAGTGTGAGCACTGGTTACAGAGTACAACAGTGGGGGCAAAGAAAAATACTAGATAAGTGCTACAAGGTTACGTCACAGATCAAGATAACAAGTTCAAATGATTCAGAGTATACACTGTTACCATATTTCCATACAAAGACTATGCAGCCATGGGATGACCTTATCAGCAGAAAGGCAGAGACCTGGAGAGAGGTTGGGGGGGGGGGGGCACAGATAAGCAGGGCAAGGTGGTAGGACAAAACCAAGTGGGGCATTGCCATGAAAAGGTTGTATGACTAAGAAATCATAAGAAGGTGCAGAGGGGAACAGATGGAAAGACTGAGTGGGGGAAGCCACGGAAAGGGAACTGCAAGAGGCAAGAGATGCAGGAGGAAAATCAGTGCAGGAGACAAGGAGGGTGGGAGATAGGTGGAAATAAGAAGGAAAGTTAGGGTAAAAAGGGGAAGGGCAGCAGAGGAGACAGGCTGGTGGAGGTGGTTAATAGAGCAGGAAAGGAGAAACTGAAGATGGTAGTCCAAAACCACAGTGGGAGTATTGGAAGTTTTGGGGGCTGAAAGGTGAACGGATCAGAGGAGATGATGGGGAGGTAGATAATGACAAAAGAAGCAGAGAGTCAGGTAACTTAGGGTGGACAGTCACAACTACTCTGTTTCAGGGAAAGCTGTCTAAGTTTGGTTTTAAAAGGTCCAAACCTAGGGGCAGCCAAAAGGTCAGGTGGGAGGTTATTTATGATGGGAATCTAAATACAGGAAAAGTTAAAGGGTCTGGATTTAAACATTACATTTTATTATGTTGTTCAAGTGTGAAGTTACCCTTTAAAGGTAGGACTTCTTAAAACTGTTTCCGATTGTTTTTAAGGAGCTCTCAGGAACTTCTCATGTTTGATCATCTTTAGTCGTGTAATATGAAAACACACCTACCTGCCACAGATGAATCAGTGTTGTTGTAAGAGTGAAAATACCCCGTTCTGTCAGGTTGGTTTGTTGTAGTGTTTGGTAAAACTTAAAAAGTAAAGGAAATAGCCACTATCGAAAACATTTTCATATATTTTGTTTTATGCAATAGGCGTGGGTGGATAAACAGTTACATAAATCTGTTTATTCCCACCACTGTTATACAGCACACTCTCCATTTATTTAACACCCCGACGTCAATCATAAAAGTTTATTTAACACAGAGCCACCTATCAGATTTGTCATGTTCCAAATTGGCATAAACACTGCAGAAACATCTTCCAAATGCACTGCCCTTCGCATGCCACTGCCAGCCGCCTGGCACCACACACACACATTTACATCTGTAAACTGCATGAGCAGGCCACAACGGTAATCTCCTCGCAGAGTTGCCAAAAAGACCAAATCGATCTTGAAAGAATAAAAAGTTGAAAAGTATTTTCAAAACAGAAGGAAAAGTCGGCTGCTAAAACAGTAAAATTGGGAAGTACAACTATAGCAGACAATAGTTTCAATATGGAGTTGCAAGACATAATCACACAGTAGAACTGGACTCTGAGCCGCTGAAAGCTCTAGAGTCACCTCCTACATCAGGAACAGCAGGTACCACACTGAATGTAATAGTGGGCATAACAACAGAAACACCACAAAAAAGCACCACCACCAGTCCTTCTCAAAGCTGCACTGTGACTGTGTTACAAAAAAGTACCTCAGCCCAGAAAATGTGCCCCCCAAGTAGAAAGCAATATCAGCACTACCAGCACTGAAAGACCACAAACAGCAGACACTGCTGGCAACTCCAGTCACGAGTTCTTACCCTTAACCACTGCAATAAACAAACCTTCAAGCACAAGTATATCAATCTGCCTAGATAACAGCAAAAACAAGAAGCCCCTTTTAACAATAGGCACTACAGCCATACAGGACTTCATACAAAGTTCAAAAAACAGCAATACACTTAAAACACAAAGGGACGCTGACCAAGTAAAAACCTACTTTGAAAGCACAGTCACAGTAAATGACCTAGAAAACATCAGTCCTGCCACACTAAATAAGCTATTGTCTCATTATTTTATGAAAGCATAGAAGAGACAACACACCATATGAACCATTGGCTCTCAGAGCAATATTTCGAAGTGTGGAAAGGTACCTCAAAGAGAAAAACTACCCTGAATCATTGTCTACCTCACCATGTTCTGGGACAAGTATTAAAGTCTAAGCAAAAGCACCTTAAAAGCCAAGGCAAGGGCTGCAGACCTAAAGCAGCAGATGAACTAACAGACCAAATAATAGATGAGCTTAATAAAAAGAAACAACTGGGACCCTACACTCCAGACTCCTTAAAGGACTCAAACAGGTACATCGCAGAAGCGCTCCAATAAACACCGCCTCGTAGGTCAGGGGCTTACCTAAATAATCCTGTGCGCCATTTAGCTCTGCAAGTATGTTAACCCATAGTCGCCAATTTCAAAATGTCCCACCGACATGTAAACAAACCCCCCCCCCCCAACCTTTTTTTCACTTCTTTCCTCCGTGGACTTACATAATACACATAACTACCTCAAAATGTTCTTTAAACGTTGTCTTACACCATTGGATATTCTTGTCTCCCTAATCTGCGTGGACCAAATTTTCTGGCTATGCCCAATACCAGACTTCAACCAGTTACAAGCTCACCAATCTCCCTTAAGAACATACCAACCCACAATTGGGTACTTGTCGTCCCTGCTGATACTCCATGGTCTTAACGTTAGGGGAAACTGCTACAAACTTGCATCATTTCTAATGAGCACCCAGACAAAGCCTCGACTGATAAACCCTATCCTGCTCAACACCCTAAAGAAACACTTCCTCCTTCTCGCAGAAGATATCGACACAAACCCAGGACCAGCTGACTGCAAGATTTCCTCCCCAATGATCCTATATGGAAGTGAACTAAGGGTTTAAAAATAGTACACATGAACATCTGTAGCCTAAGGACAAAGATGCACGAACTCCAAGTATGGACTGATTTCTACTCACCGGATGTCATCGGCATCACAGAAACTTGGCTAAAACCTTATATATTTGGGCATAAATTTGCTTTTCTAGGGTACAACATCTACCGTAAAGAGGTTTCACATTCACGTCAGCGCAGTAAATTAAGAACTATTAGCTCTAATGGTACATTTTGGTGAAATTCAATTATAACGCAATATGGAAATGTATCCATGCACTCAGTACCGAGCAGAACATGATGTTGATATGGGAGCAAATTCACAGAACATGGAACAGTTG
Source organism: Neoceratodus forsteri (assembly GCA_016271365.2). Classification (NCBI taxonomy): domain Eukaryota; kingdom Metazoa; phylum Chordata; order Ceratodontiformes; family Ceratodontidae; genus Neoceratodus; species Neoceratodus forsteri. The sequence goes on from CM057456.1 coordinate 794,459,963, forward strand.
CCCCCTTCGTTGCTCATGGTTTCCCTTTGTTTCCATCGGTTTCCTTCTGTTGAGCCGAAATCATGATACAGCAGAGATCGCCAGCATGTTACCCTACAACTGTTCGGATCGTAGGGTAAGTTACAATGTATGCACGTGACCGAATTATAAATGAGTCATTTGAAAATGTTGTACAGTAATGAAATAAACACTGCAGTACATTCTCTTGAATCGTGTTTTTAAACTTTTTTCCAAATCTACTTAATTTCCTACAGACTTTTGTGCAGTACATCCCTGCTATCCGAGGCAGCGGTAGGGGCCGGATCAATTGAATGAGTCTGCCATGGTAATTATCGGTGGGGGGTGATGAGGAACTAAAAGAGCATTGTCAAAAGAACTCTGTTCCACCATAAGTAAATGTCAGATAAAATGATTTCTATTTGAGTCATGGGTCCTGTAACATAGTGCATAGATAGTGTGATAGCCCATGGAATGTTATATTTCGGTGTCATGTGAAGCTCAAGACACAACAGTTTACAGACTAGATGTTACAATTCTGAATTACAAATTAGCTATTCCCATGCAATTCGGAATTATAAATGAGTCACTCGAAAATGTTAGAATTTGGTACCTCAGTATTTCTGCTTTCTGTGCCAGCAAGTTTGATATGAGCAAGGTAGTGTGTTGGGGTGGCGATTCTGAAATAAAAATTAGCTATTTAAAAATGTAGTAATTTGGTATTATGGATAGAACCTCGGTATTTCTGCTTTCTGCGCCAGCAAGTTTGTTAACAGCAAGGTAGTGTGCTGGGGCAGCGATTCCGTTTTTTCCAATTTTCACTTGGAAATTTGCGATGAAATAACTTGCGTTAACATTAGCTAACACTGCTTTTGGATGAGCCGAAATAACTGCGCTACACTTTACCATGCTCAATTTTCTTGTGCGCTCTAGACATGGAACCCCATAAAGACAGGTTGGGTAAAAAAGGTGGAGGGGTGCTAATATACTGTACGTCAGGAGTTCCCTGAATGCTTTTGAAATCACCCGTCCTGACCTAGACATAACACTGCCGAATTGCTTCTAGTCAAATTGGTGCTGGATGGAAATAAATCGCTAACAATAAGATGTGCATATAACTCCCCCCCCCCCAGACAGCTAAAGGTGCACTCATTTCCCTCCTAAACTATGTAGCGCATAATCCCCTTGGAGAACTAATATTTATGGAGGATTTCAGTCTCAACTGGCTGAGCAATGCGGTAAACAAAGCTGCTCTATTCAATGTATCTCTCTCCCAACTGATTAGTGAACCAACTAGGCTCAACCAAAAGTCCGGGAAACACACGCTACTTGACTAGATTTTAGTCAATAGGCCAGATAGGATAAAAGCTGCTGGCCAATTACCAGATTCCCTCAGTGACCATTCCATAGTTTTCTGTATTACAATACCCCAAATCCTCCCCCAAAGATCCTAATCGCTCGTGATCTCTCCATGTTTGATAAGGTGGACTTTCGCACCAGCCTAAGAGAAATACACTGGAAGGATCTAAGCAACCTCTCCAACACTGAACAAGCATTGGACTTGAGGTCCGAGGTAGATGTTCATACTGGCTGACACGAGAACTATGGAAACTCGTGAAACTCAGGGACAAGGCTCGGGGACAATTCAAACACTCTAGTGTGCATTCAGATTCGATCAAATACAGGACCCTAAGAAACTCCTGCAAGATGGAGCTAAAAAAACATACATTTAAACTCTACAAACCTCAAACCTATCAGACCCCCACAAATTCTGGAAGCAGATCAATTATCTCGTAAAAGGGCATGCTGCGGACACTGCACAGAGTTTCCTAGTTAACGATAACTCTATAACTGAACCTCCTGACATTGCTAATACCTTCAACAATTTCTTTACCAACCTGGATAAATACATCAACTCTAGACCCTGGAACACAAGTGGCCCCCTTTCTGATAAGCAATCTGCTCCCCAATTTCACTTCTGGCTTATCACCCAGAAAGAAGCAGTAATGATTTTATTCATCTATACGTGAACAAGGTACATAATCCCATTAAGTACATCAGTACACTCATTTTCAAGGCACACCTTCTAAAATGCATAACCTGGTTACAGTCAAGGGAAAGAATTTATACAAAATTACAAAATACAAAAATACAATTACACACATACGTATTAAATACTTTTCCACATATTATATCACATTACACAAACCACTAATTACCCTACTATTTAAAACTTATCCATTTTCCAATGTCATACAACATTCATGCAATTGACCGCTTTGATTATGATACCACTGCCTAATCCTAGACCAACTCACTTTAACACTGTAAGATCTTGTTGTTGTTGTTGTTTATTCGCTTAACGGGTAAGCACACTGGAAACAAGTTCCTTTTACAGGTACGACCCACATATATTACATACAAACAATACATAGTCAAGCATACATATATAATACAACAAATTGCAGACATAAAATGTCTTTGTTACAGAAATTAAGTCATAAAAAACATTTACAGTTAAACTGGGATTCAAAATACATCCTTAGTGCATCAGCAAACTTTTTAGCAGAACATAGCCGCCGAATGTCATAAGGAATTTCATTCCAAATAAATGGAGCAATATAAGCAAAGGATCTTTGTCCACTTTTAGTTTTCATGAATGGGATCTCAAAAAACCCGCTATCTGACCTATGTCTAGAGTAATGACCATCGTTATACGGTCTCAAAAATTTAGAAATATTGTGTGGAATCCCAGAGTCTACAATTCTGTATATAAACTTAGCCACACAATATTGAAAATTTAATGAAACCGGTAACCAGCCCATTTCTTTCAAAATCACACAATGATGAGATAATTTAGGACAATTTAAAGCAAACTTGGCTATCAAGTGAAGTAAAATGGATTTCTTTGAGATCACTGTCACAGAAGCAGTGTCAGTAATTATAGCTGCATAGTTCACAATGGGAGCTAAACAGTGTTTGGAAATAGCTAACCTAGACTCAGGAATAAGAAATGAACGAATTCTATACAAAGGAGCCAATCTACAGTGTATTCTTGAGGTAATCCTCAAAAAATGAGGTTCATAACTTAAATGTGAATCTAATAATACCCCAAGATATTGAAATGTATCTACATGATCAAACAATACTCCATCAAGAGATTTAACTTCCAATTTATTAACCTCAGATCTTAATCTAGGAGGAGTTTCAAAAACCATCACCTTTGTCTTTGATCTATTTAACAGTAGTTTACAGGCCATAAGTGAAGACTGGAAATTACACATTTCCTCTGTTAAGGAAACACCTAGGTCTCCAACAGACGAACCCTGCATGTAAATTACTGCATCATCAGCATAAAGGTTTAAAAAAGCATTGTTAGTCACATTTACTAATTGATCAAAAAACAAAGAAAACAAAAGTGGCCCCAAAATGGAGCCTTGTGGGACCCCACACTTAACCAATACAGAATCTGATACAACACCCCTATACTTAACCCTTTGGAACCTATTTGTTAAATAATCCCTCGTCCAGTCCAAAAAAGACTCACCAGCTCCCAAAAACTCAAGTCTAGAAACCAACAACTGATGATTGACTGAACTGAATGCCTTGGTCAAGTCCACGAACACGGCACCCGTCAGGCACCCTTTATCCATGCCATTAAGTACCGTGTTCATGAACTCGACCAAGGCAGTCTCAGTACTCCTTCCTTTTCGGAAGCCGTGTTGGTTCTGAGACAGTAATCCAAAGCAATCCACATACCCAATCAACTGATTAGAGACTATTCTTTCCTGAACTTTAGCTAAAGCAGACAAAATAGAAATGGGTCTGTAGTTACCAAACTCCTATTGTGAACCAGATTTAAGAACAGGAGTAACCAAGGAGTGTTTCCATATATTAGGTATAGTACCTGTCACAAAAGACAAATTAAAAATAATACTAATTGGAAGTGCTAAAACTGAAGCAGTATCTGCCAATAAACTAGGACATAAACCATCAGAACCAGCTGAGCTATCCCTTTTAACACACCGTAACAACCTCTCAACCTCTTTTGGAGTAGTGATCCTTAAGTAAAACTTACGGTTAACTATAAGATCTTCAGTCATTCCTAAATGGTTCACCTCAGACTGGTCACCAAAAGAGTTAAATAATGCAGTAAATTTTGAGTTAAACTCATTAGCTATCTTCAATGGACAAGTCAACAAATCACCATTCAGCCTCATTGAACCTGATTGACAAACATTAGGTCTTATCAGAGTAGTAATTGTTTTCCAAAAAGTAGTAGTATTAGACAGCCCTTCATATCGTTTACGACGGATAAAGTCTGTTTTAGCCTTCCTTATCTTAGCCTTACATTGATTCCTTAAAGTCCTGTAAGCATGATAACCAGAAACAGAATGATTAATTTTATACATTTTCCAAGCCTTACCTCGTCGTCTCATGAGTTTGATCAAAGAAGATGTTAACCACCCATGAGTTTTCCCTCGAACCCTTCTTTTAACAAGGGGGGCAGACTGATCCAAAACATGTATAAACTCAATGATAAAAAAATCCAAAGCAGAATCCACATCAGGAATAGAATATAGAAAAGACCAATCTATTTTACCCAACTGTGTGCAAAAAGAATGTACATCAAATTTAGAAAAAGATCTCGAAATCCTTATAATTGGCTTAGGCTTCTTCAATCCCCCATGATTCCAAATACAAAAAACTGGATGATGATAACTTAACGCATCAGAGATAAAACCACATTTTATCACATTAGTAGGCCTATTTGTTAATATCCAATCCAACAATGTATGATTTCCAGATCTATTGTAATGTCGAGTGGGCAAAGTAATAATTTGTTGTAAACCAGACTGAAACAAAACAGTATTTAACTTTGTTATACCTGAACCCATCCAATTTAAATTAAAATCCCCAAATACTATTAACTCTGTAAAGGCCCTAGTATTTAAAGTGTTCACAAATTCCTGTAAACCTAATTTACTACCACTAGGTGGAAGATATACACAACAAATAGATAATTTCTTAACAAGTCCCAATGTTAGCTGAATAGTGATGTGTTCACAATAGTCCAAGTTACCATTAAAGATGATAATCTCATTTACCACTAAATGTTCCTTAACATAAAACAAAACCACTCCCCCTCTACCGGCAACACGATCTTTTCTAAACAGGTTATAAGCAGGTATACAAAGTTCAGTTTCAAAAACAAATGAAGTTAACCAAGTTTCAGTCAATGCCAAAACATCTGGATTATATAAACTAATCCACGACTCCACCTCACGAAATTTGGATGTTAAACTCAAAACATTAAAGTGCATTATTTTAAGACCTTGAGAATATTGCAGAAAAAAGTCACTATCTGCCATATCGTTTGCTAAAGGACTGGGATTGCTCTCAACATTGCCAGATCGAATTAGCAAAAGTAAGCAATGTAACCAGGTTCTTGCTCAAACAAGCAGAACACATTTCCGTGTCTTATATTTCCTAACACTGTACCCCAAATTATAACTCATATATTTAACCTTTACCCCAAATAAGTAACTGTAATTAGAAACAGAAACTTGTTGTTGAGTCTGAATCTCACTTGTCTGATTATTTTCGTACATTTTAAAATCACTGTTAACACATAGGACTAAATAACCCATCAATACACAAAACACAAGCTATGTATGCTACACACAGCACTATCCCTCTGTTAGTCATAACACTGTAAATACAAACCCAATATACAGTATAATAAAATCTAAGCAAAGTACTACAGAATCTAGTAGCCCAGTCCGTCCTCGGTCTGACTCCGGTCAGACTCCTCTCTCCACTTTGCCGTCCCACTTAGCCGCTGCCGCTGTATGAAAAAGCAGCCTTTTTATTGAAGTCGCCCCCCCTCCACTTCCCAGAGCTGCCACCAACGGGAAAATCGTGGAGACCAGTGCGAAGTTCAATAGGCATACAGGTGTTAACAATAGTGCAGCAGACGGCTAAACTAGTGTGTACTGTTGCCTAGCAACCAAGTTCAATCTCCACTCCACGATGCTTTGAGCAGTTTAAAATTCTCAGCAGCAGTTACTTCACATACAGGCTCAACAGTGATTACTTTATGCAGCACACACAACAGTTCATATAGCAGCTCAAGCTGACTTTGAAACAGTTAAAAGTTATTCAGTCTCACGGAATGGGGGGGGGGGTAAATCAAACAAGACCACAGCATTCAATATTCACTCACAGACAGCAGACTGTGTGATCCAGAATTGCAGTTCACAAATGGACTGAACAGTCAGCCACAGACCCTGCCACACTCCGGCCAGACTCCTCTCTCCACTTTGCCGTCCCACTGTATGAAAAAGCAGCCTTTTTATTGAAGTCGCCACTCTTCCACTTCCCAGAGCTGCCACCAACGGCAAAATCGTGGAGACCAGTGCGAAGTTCAATAGGCATACAGGTGTTAACAATAGTGCAGCAGACGGCTAAACTAGTGTACTGTTGCCTAGCAACCAAGTTCAAAATCTTAAATCAACAGGTAAATAATTCCAAGTTTTTGGACCCAAATAAGAAAATATTACAGTCCCACGTTTTGTCCTGCACTTTGGCACTTCAAACTCTATATACTGGGCTGATCTAAAGCCCGTAATTGGGTGTTTTATTTTAAATCTTTAGTTATGTAATCAGGTAATATATTTTCTATATATTTATACATGATCTTGGTCATATGTTGATTTCTACTAATATACAAATGATCCCACCCCACTTCTCTTTACAACTCACAATGATGTGTAAATGTATGCGCCCCGTAATATACTTAGTATTTATAATAAAATGGCTATCTAATTTTTTCAAATCAGTCTGATTTACCCCCACCCCCCCAAAAACAATAAATTACATCAGCATAGTTAATTACTGGTACTAACATAGTATTTATCACATACAACCTTGTTTTCCTGGAAAAAATATTTTTTTGTCCTATACAACATCCCCAGTTGTTGCCCCAGCCTTCTGACTGATTTATATATATGAAAGGACCATTTACAATTTATATCCAGCCATAGCCCCAAGTACTTATACTCATTTACCATCTGCAATTTAGAACCACATTTCACTGTTATTTCCAAAAGTTTTTTTAATAAGTGGGTCTTTATTTTTTTGCCGGAACAGGATTACCTTGGTTTTACAGTGCTCAAATCTGAAGGCTCCCCAGGTTTCGACAAACTGGAACCTGAATTTCTGAGAGTAGTAGCCCCAACTATAGCAGGTCCCCTCAAAAATTTATTTAACAAGTCTGTTCTACTTGGCCAATTCCTCACAAAGTGGAAAACAGCGACAGTAGTCCCTATCCACAAAGGAGGATGGAGAATTATATGCTAATATCTGTTCTTGGTTCGCTTGCAAAAGTATTGGAGAAGTTGGTCTATAAACAGGTTCAAGATTACATAGAGCTCCATTACCTACTTTCTGATGCACAACATGGCTTCAGGAAAAAGCATGGTACAGACACAGCACTAGTCCAATTTACCACCGATATATTAGGAGCAATGGACCATGATCTGGTAACTGGTGCCTTATTTTTGAACTTGACGAAGGCACTTGATATGGTGAATCATGATCTCCTTCTTATTAAGCTGGGTCTACTACGTCTGGATACCCAAGTCTGCAACTGGTTACAACACTATATACAGGAAAAACAAATGGTAAAATGGAAGGGTACGAAGTCCGACCTAAAACCCATTAACCAAGGCATACCCCAAGGATCCATTCTTGGACCCCTGTTATTTTCAATATTTATAAATAATATGCCTGAACACTGTGGGGGAGCCAAGATCCAACTGTATGTGGATGACACAGTTATCTATAGAAGCTCTAATGACATTAACCAGATCAACCTTGAGTTAATGCAGACTTCATAGCTCTAGAAAAATGGCTAATGGACAATAAACTAGTCCTCAACATAAAGAAATCCAAGGCAATGCAATCAGGACCTAGACATTTGGGAACCGAGAGACAAAACCTTCTCCACATAACCTCGACTAACGGCAGCAGACTGGAAGTCTGAGGCTCCATAAAGTATCTTGGTGTACATCTGGACCAGGAGCTCACACTGAAATCCCATGTGGAAGCAACTACAAAGTCCCTCCATCAAAAAATAGGTCTCCTATAAAGAATCTGCGGGTATTTCAGTAATGAAGCACGTCAGACCACTGCCACAGGCACCCTTCTTCCAGTACTACTTGTCACAAACCCACTTCTGGGGGGCCAGGTCCACTGAGCTCACAGTGCCCACACTAAAGGCAATCTGTGACCGGGGGGGGGACAGGAATACCCCCGTGTCCTCCCAGAGTGCTTGCTGAGTTCAAAACTGAACACCTGCCACGAGGTCCCAGGGCTTCCTCTCTCTAATCTGCAGGATACAGTACAGCCTCAAGTCTGTAGCCAGGTGAGAACTCTCCTCAGTTGCTATACTGTTGGGGGCGCCAGGCATTATGAGCTCTTCGTAACCCTGATTTAGTCCTCTCCCACGGGGTGTGCAGCAACTGGTTCCCTCTTACAGACTCCTCCCAAGACCTAGGTATCTATCCTACGTAAAGGTACCCAGACTTCCCTTTTTAGGATCCTAGCATTGGTAGCGAATGGTGGCACTTTAGCAACTACAGGTTGGTCTCAGAATTGAATAAACCTTTTTTACCTCTACACACAAAAATCACTCACAGGCAGGTTTAAAAGCAAAATGCTTTTACTAAATCTAAAAGACTATCATACAAACATTACAAACAAAATATTTAGGAATGTGGTTACAGAACAACAAAAATAAAGGTGAAAATAAAAAAAATAAAAAAAACGCACTGTAAACATTTACCTGTCTAGTTTCTACCTGGTTTGTGTACGATCGAGGTCCACAAAATAAATGAGTTTGCAAAAGTTTCAGTCCTTCTGTAGCATTCACTGGTACTTCAGCCTGGCTTGGTGTGTGACAGGAAGAGTGTCCCATGAAAAAGTCTGCCCATGCCCTGCTCAGAGGGCTTTAAATTCCCTGGGTTCAGCCAGTCTGTAGCCTTATCTTTTTAGGTCAGCAGGGGTCTCTCTGCTCGGTCCAAGACTTTTAAGTGAACCATATTATTGATTATTCTTCTATCCTTTGATCTTCCCACATCCTTCCTGCCACCTCATAAAAGTGATAGTTGCTGGAAATCTTAAGTTCTTTTCCTCTGAAGTGTAAGTCTATGATAGGGGAAGATGGTTTTCTCCCATCCTGAGATTGTACTGCACCTGGTTCCCTATAATTAGCTAACCAGGGACATTCCATTCCTGTCATTTTATGATACCCTGCCTTTGAGATTTTCAGCTTCCTGGCAAAAATAAAAGTGAAAATATCTTTCACAGATCACAGGATACAAATTTCCTCTGCATGTAACCCCTTTTTTTTTTTCCTTTTCTCCTCATCCAGCCGCCAGCACCCACACCCCAGGACCATCAGCGAGTTACTCTCCCTACACAGACTGGCATACGAAGTATCCCACCACCCCCAGCGAGGGACCTGGATCCAATACCTGGAAGGCGCACATCTTCAGGTCCTGGGGCGCAGCGCACAGCCATCAGCTGCCTTAACCACTCTGCAATTTTCCGCCATGCTTTTCTCCCCTGCCGGTGCAGGACGTACAATGATGTACGCGCACTTACATGCCAACGTCTGTCCTGCTCCAGCCCCCTTCTATGTGCCGCACCTATAGAGTCTCTGACTTCTGTCAGGGGCTGCAGCAAGCGACATGCACCCTTTAACTCACCCAGAGGAGAGCTGTCACGGAGACTCGATCTTCCTCCTTCCATGAGCCAGTCCATTCCTGAACTCTGGGTCGCCAGCGGAGCAAGGTGTGGCATCCAGCACTCAACCTCAGCCACTGGCCGCTTGCATATAACCCTTAAAAAAAAACATGGGCATCTTCTGGCAACCCTTAGTTCTGGCCTGTGTGGAACTTTAAAATATAACCATGTTCCTCTGCATGTAACCCTTCTTAAAGCATAAACAGAAAAAATATACAAAAACAGTACTGTCTGCAATATTTCAGCAGTTGGCAAACTTGCCACATCCCTCCCTTTTTACAATGAATTTATGGGAACATGCCCCTATCGTATGGTAGAGTTTCCACAATTCTATTCACTGTTCTAACTGCAGAGATAGGCCATCAGTGTTTGCGTTGGCTGACCAAGCCCGGTGCGTGATTGTCATGTCGTAGGCCTTTAGGGCAATACTCCATCAGAGTAGACATCCATTTGTTTTAGCCATCTGATTTAACCACACCAAGGGGTGAGCAGTCTGTACCTTGAAGCGTCTCCCAGAGAGGTATGGCTCAAATTTCTTCAGGACCCATACCAACACAAGGCATTCCTTTTCAACTGTGGAATATGCCTGCTTCCGGGGAAGTAACGTCTTACCAAGGTACATTATCGAGTGGTCTTTTCCCTGATTAGATGTCTGGCTGAGGACTGCTCTAATCCCCACATCCGAGGCATCTGCCTGGACTACAAACTGCTTAGTGTAATCTGGACCTGCCAAAATAGGGACACTGCACTCAGTGCCTCTTTTGGCTGTGTGAAAGCTCATTCACAGGCTGGCTCCCACTTTACCTTTTTTGGCTGTCTTTTCTTCAGCAAGCTAGATACGGGGGCTGTCAGGGTACTGTAACTGAGCACAAACTTTTGGTAGTACCTTGCGGTCCCTAGGAAGTTCCTAACCCGCTTCTAAATTTCTGGCATGGGCCATGGCTCTATCACCTCAATCTCTGCTTGACTGAGACAAAGCTGCCCCGGCCCCACTACATGGCCTAGGTATGCCACCTCCGCCACAGCCACCTGGCACTTTTCAGCCTTGACAGTGAGCCCTACCCTCTGTATCCTGCCCCAAACTCCCTTCAGGTGGGATAGGCATTCCTTCCAGCTGGTAATGAAGATGCCAATATCATCCAGATAAGCCACTGCGTACTTTTCAATACCATGTAACCCCTGGTTGGCCAACCTTTGGAATGTGGCAGGGGTGTTCTTCATTCCAAAAGGCATTACCCAGAATTCGAATAACCCTATTGGAGTGATGAAGGCCAACCATTCTCTAGCTCTGGCAGTTAACTCCACCTGCCAGTACCCTTTTGTCAAGTCAATTGTGTTAAGGTACTTCACCCCTCCCAACATGTTCAGTAATTCGTCAATCTGTGGCATTTGGTGGGCATCAGACTTTCTGACTGTGTTGAGTCAATGATAGTCCACACAAAAGCGAGTAGAGCCATCCAGTTTGGGAACAAGGACTATAGGTGAGGCCCAGGGTATTTCTGGATTACCCCTAAATCCAGCATTTTCTCCACCTCCCTCCTAATGTCTTTTAGGATGGCCTCAGACACCCAGTAAACTGTCCGCCGTATGGGCACTCGGTTCCCCGTGTCTACATCATGTGTCGCTAAGGGGGTTCATCCAGGCTTGGCCGTAAGCAAAGGGGCAAAGTCCTCTAAAACTTTCCTCACTTCCTCGGACTGTTCAGGGGTCAACTGGGATGACAGTTTCACTGACTCCACATATGACTCCCGCTTGCTTTCCTCTAGCAAGTCCAGGAGGGGATCTTCCTCATCTGTCCCCTCCCCAAGACTACACACTGCAAATACCTTGTCAGCGCTATCTGCATATGGCTTCATCATGTTGACATAGTACATCCTATGGTTATGACTTCTGTCAGGCAGTTACACAATATAATTTACGTCACTGACCAGTCGGACTACCTTATATGGTCCTGTCCACTCGGCCTGCAGCTTGTCCTTCCGGACCGGAATTAGGACCATGACTTCCTTACCTACACTGTATGAGAGCACTCTGGCTCAGTGGTCATACCAGATTTTTTGCTCCTGTTGGGCAGCTGACAGGTTGCTTTGGGCCACCCCAATAAGCTCCTTCAGCTTCTCCCTAAACTTTAAGGACATATTCCACTATGGGAATTCCCTGGGTAGTGCTCTTGCCTTACCAGTCTTCTGGGATCAAGTCTAGGGGCCCACGCATCCTACGTCCACATAAGAGTTCAATGGGGGAGAACCTAGTTGACTCTTGGGGCACCTCCCTGTATGTGAACAACAGGTGGGGAAGGTATTTCTCCCAGTCCCTCCCATGCTATTCAGTAAACACTTAAAACATCGATTTTAGGGTATCAGAAACCTTTCCACAAGCCCACTGGCTTGTGGGTGATAAGGTGTTGTGTATCTCTGCACCACCACACACTTCTCCCACAAACTCTTCATCAGGTCCGACATGAAGCTACCCCCTTAATCAGAGATGACCTCCTGCAGAAACCTGACACAGGAGAAAATCCCTAGCAAAGCATCTGCCACTTTGTCTGCCCTAAGGAGAGGGCGACTGCCTCTGGGTATCGAGTGGTGTAATCTACCACCGTCAGGGTGAACTTTTTCCCGGAGAAGCTTGGGGTCCCACAATGTCCATTTCTACCCTCTGGAATGGCTCCTCCACAATGGGCAAGTGAATTAGGGCAACTTTGGTTTTACTACCGGCCTTCCCTATCTGTTGGCACTGGTGACAAGACCTGCAAATATACCTTTACCTGCTGGGTGAAGCTGAGCCAATAGAAATTCTGGGCCAATTGCTGCAGAGTGCGCACGATGCCCAGATGTCCAGACATGGGGATGTCATGAGAGACCCTGAGCAACCGCTCACGATACCCCTGGGGAACGACAAGCTGCCTGACCATCACTTCTCCCTCTGTCCTCACATCCTGTGTATAAAACAGTCCATTGTCCCAGAATATCCTGTCTCATGTCACCTTCCTGTGTCCCGTCAGATTCTGCACAAGCCCTCAGCCTTTCCAAACTAGGATCAGCTCTCTGAGCAGCTGCAAAATCTTCACATTTTCCCTAAGCATGGTACATCTCCCACCCTCAGTTCCTAAACTGGTACCCATAGCTCTAGCGTTGGGGAATTCAGAGCTACTGCCATCTCTAACCTTCTGACCGTTTGTTACCCCTCCCTCCTCAGAGTAACCTTCTATAGCTGTTTTGTGAACGGCTACTTGGGGAAGTCCTACCTCAATTTCACTACTCTCCATATCAGTAGACACAAGCTGGGGACCACTCGCCTACTTTATCCCCACGGGGATTCTGTGGGGTTCAGGGAATCACAAGCAGCCTTAGCTGTCTGGCTGCGGGTAACCGCACACACCACCCCCTGCTGTAGATTATTCCCTATAGTCACATCCTGGGCAAGGTTGTCTGTCACTGCCACTTTTTACACTCTCTCTCATGTCTCGCCCCAATCGAGGCGAACACTAGCTAGTGGCAGGGTTTTCTCCTCCCCAGTGAATCCCCTCACCTTTACAAAATGATTAGGTATAAGCTGTTCAGGCCCAACCAAATCCCCCTTTTACTAGGGTGAGAGACGCCCCTGTGTCCCTGAACCAATGGGTCGGCACCCCAATTACAGTAACCGGATGTATGTGCTCCCTCATGTTTACAGGCATGCTTTCAGGAATAATAAGTGCACCTAACTCTGTACGAGCACCGCTTTGTCCACTCTGTGCCTTTTTAGGACACTGTCTAGCAAGATGTCCTGGCTGTTTACAAAACCAACAGTTAGCATTTCTTTTATCCAAGAAACACCTTTTTAGTAACTTGGGGTTTCCCCCTTTCGGTGGAGGCAGTGAGGGTTTCAGCTGCCCTAAAGACATGCTTTTCCTTTTCAGCTCTGCCACACCTGCCCCCCACTTCCTTTCAGAGCAAGCCTGATCCTGGCATAGTGGATCAATAGCTCAGCAGCTTGCTATGCTGTTTTTGGATCTTGGTCCTCTAGCCAGGTTTTCAACTCTGCTGGGCAAGTCTAAAAGTACAACCTCCTCAATTTTCCCCACAGAATTCGCTTCCACCCCGTCCCACCAACATTTTAAAAATGGACGTTGCTTTCAATCAATCAATGAATCAATCAAAATCTTTATTTATCCAGGAAAACACCGTTGAGCAATGCTCATTTTCAAGGTGAACCTGGGATCTTCAAGTAGAAACAATATACAACAGTTACAATAAGCAAAGAAAACAATAGATAAGGCGTAGTTAATTTAGATATAAATATACAATGCAGAGCAATAATACAACAATTATAGAGAGTCATATTATATAAACAGGATGTACAGAAATTCAAGGATAAGGTCAGTAACAAAAGGAGGGGCCCAAGAGAAATCCTGCAAGGGAAGGGATTCCAGTATGTTGGGGGTAGCAGCCACAACCAACAAGGTGAGGAGGGGAGGGTGGGAGAGAAGGACAGGGCTCAATAAAGAATAAGGGGTAAAGATCAAGAGGCCACACAGTTCTAAGGTCGTATACTTCAGTCTGTCGAGAGCAGACAGTACGGCTCAGGCAGGAAGTGGTAGGAAGGGTGGGTACCATGCGAGTGGCGAGTTCCTCAACGCTCATGTCAGGGCTTTTTCGGAGTTTCAGGAATTTAACCCTGTAGGCCTCAGAAGTCAGTTCATACTTTTTAAGTGAAGCAATTTTAAGTTTCTCATAGTCTTGGCTGTCCTCATTATCCATTTAGCCTAGTGCATCACATCCTTTACCAGTAAGTTGCAGGGATAATTGGAAGCTCCAGGACTCCCTGGGTACCCTGGCCTTGATAAAGACCTTTTCAAACAAATTTAAAAATGCATCCATATCCTCCCCTTCTTTAAACTCAACTATTAATTTGGAATTTTACTTATACCCCAGCCCTGGAGTTTCAGGTTCACCCCTGCCAGTTACCTCTTCTGGTGCTGGTCGTTGGAGTCTTAGCCTCTTCAGTTCAAACTCCCTCAGGTGCTGTTTTTCCTCTCTCAGCCTCTCGCTGGCGCTGCTGTTCCTCAGCCTCTCTCTGATGCTGCCATTCCTGCATCTCCAGTTCAAACCTCTTCTGCTCTCTTTCTTGCTGAGCTTCAAACTTTCTCTGCTCCAGCTCCAATTTCCTCCCCTCAAATTGTAGCCTAATCCCTTCCAGCTCTGTGGTGGCCTTACCCTGGTGCTGTGGCTCTGGGTTCCCCGCTGTCGTCCTCCCTGGGACTGGACACTGCGACATCCCCTGGCACTCCCATGCCCAAGGTCTGTTCCTCTTCAGTCACTTGCTGTGACTAGAGGTTCAGGGCAACCGCTTGCTCATCGGCTGCCACTAGAGCCTCCCTGAGGCTCTTTTAAGTTCACCCCTCATACTGGACCCCTCTTTCCTGACACAACTCCTTAGGTAGTCTGCAGTGTATCTGCTGTAATTGGAAGTCATCTTCTTCCCTAACTGCTGCTATACTTATACCGAAAAAGAAAAAGAAAACAAAAAAAAAAAAACACAGGTTAGGGAACTTTATACTGTAACCAAATTGTTTTTTTCCAAATCTCTGCCGTTTTGTGTGTGTACTTTTTCACTATCAATCTGATACACTGGCCTCGAATCCAACCTCTATGCCTCTACCACCAATATCTCTCAGATCACAACACTATGCCACCAGATCTCTTGGATCCCACCACTGCACACCAGATCTGTCATGAACCCACTCCTGGAGGGCCAGCCAAGTCCACTGAGCTCTCAGTGCCCGCCCCTAAGTGCAATCCGTGATGAGGGGGGACAGGAATACCCTCCTCGTGTCCTCCCAGAGTGCTCACTGAGTTCACAACTGAACACCCGCCACGAGGTCCCAGAAGCTTCCTCTCTAATCTGGGTGAGGATACAGTACAGTCTCAAGTCTATAGCCAGGTGAGAACTCTCCACTGTTGCTGTACTGATGGGGAAGACCTAGGCGTTACAAGCTCTTCAGGATTTGCCCTTGTAAATCTGATTTCGTCCTCTCCCACGGGGTGAGCAGCAACTAGTTTCCCCTTACAGACTCCTCCCAAAACCTGGGTATCGCCCCTATGTAAAGGTACCCAGACTTCCTTTCTTAGGATCCCAATCTTGGTAGAGAATGGAGGCACTTTAGTAACTACAGGTTGGACTTAGAATTGAATAAACCTTTTTTTTTTTTACTTCTACACACACACACACACACAAAAATCACTCACAGGCAGTTTTAAAAGCAAAATGCTTTTACTAAATCTAAATGACTATCACACAAACTTTACAAACAAAAGATTTAGGAATGTGGTTACAGAACAACAAAATAAAGGTAGAAATATACAAAAAAATGCACTGTAAACTTTTAGCTGTCTAGTTTTTACCTGTGGAAAATTTCTTTCAGTGGAGTCCTCCTCTGCTTCAAATCCAATAATGCTGTTGCTTTATCTGAGAAAAGCCTGAAAATGAGGCATCTTCAGGAATCAACCTGGAGATGTGCACCACTCACTGCAAGAGGAAAAGGCAAAACTAGAGAGTAGCCGGCCCGGTGGCTCTAAGGGTTGAGGCACTTGATGCCACGCCGGCGACCCGTGTTCGGGAACAGACTCTGGCTGCCAGGGGCTGGCAGGGGAGAGGCAGAACTGAGCATCCCACGACTGCTCTTCTACCTCTGGGGTGGGTTCGGGGCATGTGTTGCACTGCAGCAGCGCCTAGCAGAGGCTAGGCGTACTGTCAGTGGTGAGCATACAAAGGGGAGGGAGCGCAGTGGACGCCTGCACGTAGGTGCATCAGGCATCATTGCACGTCCGGCTCCTGCTGGGGAAGTAAAAGGAGGAAAACTGCGGGGCGACCACAGTGGCTCATGGCTGATCCCCAGACACGAGAGGCATGGCCACCTGGTTCCTGGTCACAGCCCCCCCCCCCCCCACGGGGGTCCTGTTAATTTCATCGGGGCCTGTGCGAGTCAGGCACAGCAGCGTATGCCAGACCTGGTCCGGGTGGCCGGCGGTTGTTGTGGCCCACTCCACACCGGAGGCAAGTAAAGTGTTACATGATTAAAAAAACAAACTAGAGAGTAAACACCCCTCCTATGAATCATGTTCCCTTTCTTCATCCTCCAAAGCCACAGCCTCCTCCTCCTCCTCATTAGTGACATAAGGACTGCATTCCTCCTCCTACTCATGTGGAATGACAACCGGAACAACAATCAGAGCCAGTGACACAGGCGATGGCTGCAAGCGAGGCAGGAATAACAGGAGAGCTCTTGGATCCCATCAACAATGATGGTGCCAAAGGGAGGAGGACAGCTGCTATCGTCAGTGGGAGCGATGGTAACAGTCAGTAAAACAGTTCAGAGAACGACGCCAGCACTTCCCGAGAGTCAATAACAACCTGTTAAGAGCCCAGCACTACAGCTGTCAAAGAGGTATAACTTGACGATGCAGGCTGAAAACTGTCCATAGTAGGTATGGCATAGCAAGATCCTGAGCTTGGAATCCCATCAGTCATGGAGGGGCTGTAGTCATCACTGCAGAAACAGACAACGAGGACTTGCCTTCCTTCAATAGAGACTGCGACCCTCACCATGGAAGCATGAGTCTTGTCTGCTTGTGATGACTGTTGGAAGAGGAGGAAAGTAGTTATGCAAGAATTTACCCTAACAGTAGATCTTCAAAAGAGGCTCTTGCAGTAGGTACTAACCTTAAGGACTGCGCCCCCTGGTATCAGGACCACATGGAAACTTTAGCTAGCAGTATCTGATGGGGGACCGCCCACATGTCACGTGACGGACGTAAGCGTGATCCTATATATTGGGCGGTCCCCGTGCCCGCCTTCCAGGTCTCCCGCCAGAGATCTCCAAGGAGGTGCGACAGAAATTGGAAAAAGAGGCTACTGGAGCCCATAATGGACTCTCAGAAAAAGAGCAGAAAGAAACAAAGGGGACGGAGGGGCAAAAGGTTACCTACTGCAAGAGCGTCTCTCGAAGATCTACTGTTACGGTAAGTTCTTACATAACTGTACTATCTTACTTCGAAAGGACTCTTGCAGTAGGTAACTACCCTGAGGATAGCCCCAAGCAGTGTGAATCAGAAGAAACAAACACGGGGAGGCAGGAAAGGTCTGCAGAAAAGTATAAAGTTTAGGACAGGAGTCCCTGGACAACTGCTGGGCTAAAGTCTGCCCTGTGCCTAGAGGAAATGTCTAGACTGTAATGCTTTATGAAAGTGTGGACAGAATTCCAACTAGCCGCAGCACAGATGTCAGCGGCAGACACATTTCTGAAACAAGCAGTAAAGACAACCATGCTTCTGGTAGAATGCCCCTTAACCTCCCCCGGTAGAGTTTTACCATAGTTCTGGTAACAGAAAACAATACAGTTTGCCAACCATCTGGATAAACATTGTTTGGAAACTGCGGCACCTTCTCCCTTGGGTGCGAAAGAAACAAAAAGGTTGGTCCAATTTCCAGACATACTTAGTTCTGTTAGTGTAATAACGCAAGATTCTACGAACACAGAAACATAGACTTTGACGGCAGATAAGGACCGCTTGGCCCACCAAGTCTGCCCATTTCCCTACCTACAGGATAAGCTGCAGATCCTAGTTAACCAACAGCCTATTTCTTCCTACCACCCACAAGAATTGCCTTATGTCTGTCCCATGCATTCCTGAATTCTCCCACAGTTTTAGACCCCACAACCTCCTCAGGAAGGCTGTTCCATGCGTCCACCACGCTCTCTGTGAAAATTACTTCCTCACATTGCCCCTGAGCCGTCCCCCCGTCTTCAAATTGTGTCCCCTTGTTATTGCATGTCTCTTTTTCTGAAAGATGCTACCCTCTTGGACTTTGTTGATTCCACTGAGGTACTTAAAAGTTTCTATCATGTCCCCCCTTCCCTCCTTTCCTCAAGGGTATACATATTAAGCTCCTTTAGTCTCTCCTCATATGACTTCTCTTCCAGACCCTGCACCATTTTAGTTGCCCTCCTCTCGACTGCCTCCATCCTGTCTATGTCCTTGCGGAGATGGGGGTCTCCAGAACTGGACACAGTACTCCAGATGGGGTCTCACCAACTGTCTGTACAGAGGGATAACAACTTCCTGTTTTCCGCTGGTGATTCCCCTAATTATACATCCCAGTATCCCCCCAGTCATCCTACTGCCTTCTCATATTGCTTGTTAACCTTAAGGTCATCTGATATGATTACCCTCAGGTGCCTTCCATTTTTGTTGTTGTTACTACCCCCATTGTATAATCTTCCCCTGGGTTTTTGTTTCCCAGGTGCATTATTTTGCACTTCTTTGCATTGAATCCAAGTTGCCAAACTTCTGACCATTCCTCCAACCTTCCCAAGTCCCTTCTCATCCTTTCCACACCTCCTTGTGTATCAACTCTGTTGCAGATCTTTGTATCATCTGCAAAGAGGCATACTTTTCCTTCCAGTCCCTCTGCAATATCACTTATAAAGACATTAAAAAGGACTGGACCCAGTACTGAACACTGCAGTACCCCACTAGTAACCCCTCTTTCTTCAGAGTGGACTCCATTTACAATTACCTTGTATCCTGTTGTCCAGCCAATGTTTTACCCAGGGACCCACTCCCAGGCTGGTTAATTTGATTATTAATCTTTTGTGTGGGACTGTGACAAATGCCTTGCTAAAGTCTAGATAGGCCATGCCAACAGCCCCTCCTGGTCTATTACTTTGGTCACCCAGTTAAAGAAATCAATTAGATTCGTCTGACATGACCTCCCCACTGTGAACCCATGCTGCCTTGGGTCCTGTGCCCCACTTTCCTCTAGGTACTCAACAATTCTTTCCTTCAGAAGTGAGTCCATCACTTTCCCTACCACTGAGGTCAAACTAACAGGTCTATAGTTTCCTGCCTCTGTCTTTCTCCCACTTTTGTGAAGGGAATCACATCGCCTTCCTCCAGTCCTCAGGTACCACACCATCCTCCCATGATTTGTTAAAAAGGGTAGTCAGTGGTGTCACTAGTTCTCCCCTTAATTCTTTTAGAATTCTGGGGTGAATTCCATCAGGCCCCATTGTTTTGTCCACCTTCAGTTTTAGGAGTTCTTTCAGAACCCTTTCTTCTGTGAAAGAACTGGGATCGACCCCCCCCCCCATCCAGAGTGCATCTGTTAATTGGATTAGGCACCTCCCCCTCCTCTGCTGTAAATACTGAGAAGTATTCACTCAGTATCCCTGCTTTTTCACTGTCCCTCTCTGCCCACCCACCTTCCTTTCTATTCAGCCTCACTATCCCTCCCTTTGTCTATCTATGCTCCCTGAAGTACCTATAAAAGGTGTTATCCCCCTTCTTAACTGAGTTGGCTATATTTTCCTCAGTTTGGGCCTTTGCTATTCTGAATTCCTTCCCTCCCTGCTTCCTTCTGCCTTAACTGGTACAGTTCTCTGTCCTGCTCCTTCTGTGTTTCCTTATACTTCCTAAATGCTATCTTTTTCTCCCCAACCTTCCCCGCCACCTCTTTTGAGAGCCATAGTGGTTTTTCTTTCATTTTCATTTGTTTATCTGCTTCATACAAAGGCTTGTTGCCTCTGTGATGGCAGTTTTGATGTTTCCCCATTGTTGCTCTACCCCTCTTTCTAGCCTGTTTGCTAGTGCTTTTCTAAGACACTCTCCCATCTTGCCAGTC
Source organism: Neoceratodus forsteri (assembly GCA_016271365.2). Taxonomy (NCBI): domain Eukaryota; kingdom Metazoa; phylum Chordata; order Ceratodontiformes; family Ceratodontidae; genus Neoceratodus; species Neoceratodus forsteri. The sequence continues at coordinate 794,480,435 of CM057456.1, forward strand.
AGCCCTCCTGAAGTCCAGTACCCTCACTTTTGTATAGCTTGACTCTGTAGCTGAGTTTATCGTGAACCACACTGTTTGGTGGTCACTTGTTCCCAGATGGCTACCCACTTCTAGATCTGAGATCCTCTCACTGTCCCCATTTGAGAGTACGAGGTCTAAGACTGCTCCCTCACGAGTGGGTTCCAAAACTAGCTGTCTGAGGCATGCCACCTGTAGGGCATCGAGAATGGCCCTGCTCTTGGATGTGGCTGCAGTAAAGGTGCTCCAGTTAACATCTGGCATACTCAAGTCCCCCATCAACAGTATCTCCCCTTTCTCTGCCATCCTAAGGATGCCTTCATCTAAGGTATGCAGAATCGCCTTCCCCTGACTGGGATGCTTGGGGTAGTATACTGGCAGTTGAATCTACTGGTTCAACGTAAATTCTGAGACCACCTTTGGTAAAAACTGGGGGTTTGTAGGCAGAGCCACCCGTTCTCTGCGAAAAATTAAATAAAGCTCCTTACACATAAGGGCCTGAAGCTCGGAAATCCTTCGAGCAGAAGTGACTGCAATTAAAAATAGCGCCTTCCAAGACAAATACCTCATATCACAAGAACCAGCCGGCTCGAAGGGAGGCAGGGTAAATTTTTCCAAAATAAAATTAAGGTCCCACAGTAGTGCGGGGCTGTGCACCAGGGGTTTCAGGTTGAGGATTCCTTTCAGGAAGGTTTTGGGAACCTCCAGCTGAGATACAGTTTTGCCTGCCACCAAAATGTCACAGGCAGAAACAGCTGACAGGTGGACCTTCAGAGAAGAGTAGCTCAGGCCCATGTCATATAGGTGTAGGAGATACTCCATGACTTGAGGAACAGGGCATGAAAAGGGGTCTCAATCCTTCGAGATGGACCAAATGGAGAACCGCTTCCACTTCATGGCATGTGTAGTCCTCGTAGAAGGCTTTCTAGCCTCTACCAGTACCTGCGCCACTCTGGAGGAAACTCCAAAACGTGAAGCAGCTATGTCCTGAGGTACCACGTGTCAAGGTGAAGGGATTTTAGCCGTGGATGGACCAACATGCCCCTCTCCTGGGTCAGGAGAACCAGAGGTTCCACAGCTAGCTGCTGAAGAAATGGAAACTAAACTTGGCGAGGCCAATATGGGGCAATCAGAACCATATGTGCCCCTTCTGCCCGCAGCTTGAGCAGCACCCTCTGCAGAACTGCAAAGGGAGGGAAGACGTGCAAAATCCTCCCTGTCCAGCAGAGTGATAGCACGCCTCCCCACAAAACACCACGTCCGGGAGCAAGTGAGCGAGCAAAACTTGCAGCCTCTGTATGGGGAGGCGAACAGATCCAGGTCCGGACGACACCATAGGTCAAAAATGTGGTCGACCACCTCTTGCTTGAGCTTCCATTCCTGGCCTTTTACTCTGGAGTGGCTCAGACTGTCCGCTAGGACGCTTTGCACACCCAGAACATGAATGGCTACGAGGTGAATTCGATGCAGAACTGAACAATTCCACACAGACATCACCTCCCTGCAGAGGGAGTATAAGCGAGTGCCTCCTTGCTTGTTGAGGTACCAGACCACACACATATCGTCCAACTGGACTAATAGTGGGCCCTGGTGGAGCAAGTGCTAGAAAGCCTGAAGAGCATAGAACACTGCCCTCATCTCCAACACATTTACGTGCAGAGAGAGCTCTGACAGAGACCACAGGCCTTGAGTTCCATGGCTCCTAAGGTGACCACCCCAACCTATTCCTGACGTATCTGTGGTCAGGGTCTGGGTGGAAGGAGGGGACTGGAAGGGGACGCCTTTGGTGAGGCTGCTGAGATCCTGCCACCAAAGATGAACCCGCTGCATTGAACTGGAGTCCATGACGTCCAGGTCATCCAACCTCTGATCCCACTGTGCCCTGAGTGTCCACTGCGAGATGCGCATGTGGAGCTTGGCTAGAGGAATAGTGGGGATGGCCGCTGCCATAACGCTAAGCAGTTGAAGGACCAACCTGGCCGAGCCCTGCCTGCTGGAGGCTACCAGACGAGCCTGGTTCTGCAATGTTTCCACCCTGTCCAAAGGGAGGGAAGCCATACACTGGGCTGTATCCATCACCATTCCAAAAAATTGGAGGCACTGGGAAGGGGCAAGTTGGGATTTGAGAAGGCTGACAGTGATCGCAATCTGCGTAACGAGGTCCAGGGTAGCTGAGAGGGAAATTTCCAGCTGCTCCCTCAACACGGCTAACACATAGTGGCCCTGGCGCCTCAGGGCTGCCGCTACTACTGCCAAGCACTTGGTGAATACCCGAGGAGCTGAGGACAGGCCAAAGGGGAGGGCCTTGAACTGGTAATGCTCCCCCTGTAAGGCAAACCTGAGGTAGTGGTGATGGGCCTGAAAGACTGGGCTATGCAGGTAGCCATCCTGCATACCCAGAGCGCAAAGCCACTGTCCCTCGTGCAGGAGAGGCAGCAGACCCATGAGAGTCAGCATTCAAAACCTTTTGTATTCTATGTACTGGTTTAGAGAGCTGAGATCCAGAATGGGATGCAAATCTCCGGTCTTTTTCAGAACCAGGAAGTAGTGGGAGTAGTACCCTTTTCCTACCTGGCTGGACGGAACAGGCTCCATTGCTTTCTTTCGTAACAGAGACTCGATTTCTTCCCTTAATAGGAGAATGTGCACCTTTGGATCGTTGGGATACTTCTGGAGGCCTGTCTAGGGGTTTCTCTAGAAACTCCTGAGTATGGCCCTGTTCTATACTTGAAGGACCCACATGTGTGTAGTGACTGCCTACCATCCCGGCAGGTGACTGGCGAACCTTCCACTCACCGGCTCCTCTGAGGGGCAGGGAGGAGGGAGGACAGACCACAAGTCAAGCAAGGGAGGGGAGTGGAGAGAGCTGCGCTGGTGGCTGTCTGCATTTTTGCAGGAGGGGTGGCTGTTGCTTACTGTGCCCAGCATTTAGGCTGACGTCTGGCTGTCTGCTGCTGCTTTCTCTGCCACTTCGCTTGGTGACAAAAAGGTTTTTTGGCCTGAAACTTAGGGCAGTACATGGTGTGGACTGACCTTAGGGCCTGACCCATATCCTGCAAGCTGGTGGTGATATCCTGAGCATCACCGCCAAAGAGGACGGCACTCCAGAAGGGAGCATCCTGGATGGCCGCCTGAACATCGGGTGCTAGTCCAGAAACTCTTTGCCAGGCAAACCTCCTGAGGGTAACCGCTGTGGCGGTGCCCCTGGCCAAGGAGTCCACAGCATCATAGCGAATGCAGACAGGCAACCTTGGTAGATCTAATGGAATCAGCCAGAATACTTCTGGACTCTGAGTCAGGCAGAGCATCGATAGCAGGTTCCAGTTGACTAAAGAGAGATTTCTGGCAGACCAACACATGGGCTACATAGTTCAATGCGTGGATGGCCAGTGTTGAGGAGGAATAAAACTTTCTCCCAAACTGATCCAGCTGCCTTGACTCTTTATCAGGAGGAAAGGTGCTCATGTGTCTCGGCTTAAATGACCTATCATGGGCTGCTGCTATGATTACAGAGTCCGCCTTGGGATGGACGCTAAGGTGATCCTTCCCCTCTGGCATCCAATATGTCCCGTCAGCCTTTCTGGCTACCACCGGTATCAAAGAGGGCATCATCCAAATAGTGGATACTAGGTCCTCATATGGTTCTAACTAAGGATGAGTGAGGTCAGGAGCTGCCTCCTGCATGTCCAAATGCTCTGCCCACCTTGGCGCTTCGGATTTTGAGCCTCGGACTTCCACTGATCGACCTCTGCAATCTTTTTGAGGAGGTCTGCAAAAGAAGGGTCCTCAGGTGGAGATTTTGGTGACACTTTTGGTCAAGGTTCTTCTGTAAGGAGGAGTCTCGAACCCCGATGCAGAGGAGAAAGAGGAGTCAGAATCTGAGTCTGGATCAGAGTCTGATGAGCTGATGTCAGGTTGGGAAAGCTCCCAGTTGCCGGGGGGAGCTCTACCCGGCACATCTACCCTGATGAAGGCTCCGTCTGTTGGCCCAGTGTCGGCTGATGTGTATCTGGCATAGGAGTAGGCTTGGGTGGCTGATCCACCGGACCCTGGGTAACATCCCTAGGGGGGTGGCGGCTATCCAACTCTAATACAAGCTGGGCCTTGGTCTCTGACCACCATGATTGTATGATAGCCCGAAAGTCCACCTGAGGCTGAGGAAGAGGAGTAGAAGACCGATAGGCCCGGCTGATATCCCACAGGAAAACCCATTGTCAGGTAGCTCAGAGCATTATAAGCGTGTGCCAGGTAACCCAGTGTAAGGTATGCGGTCGAATACCCTGGCACCTGGTAACCTGACGGCAGGTAGCCCGGTGGTGTATACGATGGAAAATGTGGCATCGGATGGCCCAACGGAGGACCCGACGGCAGTGCCGGAGGGTGTGAAGGAGGACCTTGAGGGGGCCTGAAACCCGACCCTGACGGACTCGCAACAACCAGATCAGATGCCAGAAGGTATACCTGGTGTCTCCATTGGGGAAATCCAGCGGGAGGGGTCCCAGAGGGTTACCTTGGACGCCCATCAGATCCGGAGGTGAACTGGGAATGGCGCTACCTGACGGATGACCCCAACCCTGCACTCTATCGTCCTGGGAATGCGGAGGAAGCTCCTCCCAAGGGGAAGAAGGGGGACCCAACTGGGGAAAGCTGTGGTAGATCTGGCAATTGGGTATCATCAGGGCCCTCGCCAGAGCCCGATGCCAGATCGGTCGGGCAGATGGGCAAACCAATGCACAGCTTATCGACCGTGGCCATGCGGGCACCAGAGAATCCAGAGCCAGATGTCACAGCCTGGTTCAGGTGCTTGTCGGAAGTTCCGATGGGAGGCTTATCGGCCCCGACAGGCAACTCAGACCCACTAGAGGAAAGGGGTCTATGAGCAGCAGAGGCCTCGGACATAGCCGAGGTGCCCGGCCACTGTGACCAGTGGCAGTGGGGGGTCCAAAGATATTCCTGAGGCAGGGCAGGCTTGGACACAGCAGCCGACTTCCCAGAGGAAGAAGGCTGCCGCTCATCCGAGGGGGCTGCGGGTGAGAGGGGGACTTGTCCTGGTCCCGATGTTTCTCCTTGTCCCTCTTCTTCTTGTGCTTGAAGGCATCAGTCAGCGAGGAGGAAGCACTTCTGAGTTTCTGGAGCTCTTTCTCCACCGTGGACATTTTTTGTTTTAATAAATGAGCCTTGAGGGCTTGCTGGCGACGCTTCTGTGTGGCCTGGTTGAAGCTGGGGTATGCCTCACTATCCTGGCATGTGCTCTGGGCTAGCCTTGAAGAAACAGACAGAGTCAGAGTCTTTGTGCGGTAGCTGCGCGCCGCACGAAGCACACTTTTTTTATGCGACTCTATGGAAGATGGCGATGACATGCACAAAAACCAAATAAAACACGAAATACTGAAAGAACATACGAACATACGAATGTGCCAGCAGAAACAGACCACCCGGTCTATCTAAGCCTGCTCGACTGTGCAGCCAACACCCCTAGTCTACAGCTGCCACAACCCCCCCCCTTTATACGAACATACGAATGTGCCAGCAGAAACAGACCACCCAGTCTCATCCAAAGAAAGCAGCCGAACTGCAACGTACGATTTCCGCGAGGTCCAATGTGCTCAGGTTGATGGCGGGTGTGGGGATCGCCCACTATATAGTGGTCACACTGACATCCATCACACGATGTTGGGTAGGCGGTCCCCTGTCAGATACGGTTAGCTAAAGTTTCCGTGTGGGCCTGACGCCAGGGGGCGCAGTCCTCAAGGTTATTAACTACTGCAAGAACCCTCTCGAATAAGATTGACTTTTCTTTGTCTTTGGTCCTCGACAACCATGTCAGTGACAACGTCACCAAACACCATTAAGTTTGGGATCATGATTAAGCCAATACAGAGGTATAAAACGTCAGGCATCTAGACCCCTGGGCCTCTTTTCCTTGATGTTCATACAGTTTCTTCAAAGAAGTGATTATTCTGCACTTTACAACACGACTCACCCTGTGACTGTATATAAGTTGCTGAAGAGGCCACTGAAACCTGTTTCTTTTTGTTTAAGTATTGGTTTATTGAGAGTGCCAACCAGCCTAGAAGTGGTCCTTGCCTACAGCTACCCACTCAGTCTGCTCAGATGGTCCCTGCTTTGTCTGTCTCCTCCTAATCCCTGCCTAGTCTGTCTCCGCAGACCCTAACTGGTCTCCAGCGACCCTCCCTCCTGCCCACCTGTTTAGTAATGTTCCCCTGTCTCACACATTTTTGAAGCCCCCTACTTTTTTCACCTCCACTTAAGAGGAAAGACTTTCCCATATGAGGTAACAATGGAAAAAGTGCATCTTTTGGCACCTTTTTTCAGATACCAGACCAGACATTTCAAACACAAAAACAGAGAAGCAAAGGCCGAACTGATGTACTCATAGGCCGGTGGATGTCATATACCTAGATTTCAGCAAGGAGTTTGATTCAGTGCCCCATAATGGATTGATAGCAAAAATGGGGGAGATGGGAGTGGGAGGTCAGGAACTAATCTGGGTTGAAAACTGGCTTTCAGGGCATTTAGAGAGTAATGGTGGGTGGGATACTCTCCTCCCCCAGGAAGGTAATCAGTGGGGTCCCTCAAGGTTCAGTATTGGGGCCATTCTTGTTCAATGCATAAGTCTCGGATATTAGGAGGGGGGTTAGAAATAGGTGGAGTCTCTTTGCAGATGATTCAAAATTGGGAGCACTGGTGGATTGTGAAGAAGCGAGGGAGACAGTCCAGGGGGATCTGGATATTCTGGAGGGGTGATCAAAGAGATGGGGACTGAAATTTAATGCTGGAAAATGTAAGGTACTTCATTTGAGAGTCAATAACCTGGGCCTTGTTTACACCCGGCGGGGGGGGGGGAGAGCAACACTGCAAGACACATTGGGTGAAGCCAGGGGAATTACGTCCAGAAGGAGGGAGGTGATCCTTCCTCTATATAATGCTATGGTCAGGCCGCAGCTTGAGTACTGTGTACAGTTCTGGAGACCCCATCTGAAGAAGGACATAACGCTGCTAGAGAGGGTTCAGAGGAGAGCGACCAGGATTATTCGAGGCATGGAGGGAAAGGCTTATGAAGAGAGATTGAAATAGCTTGGGCTTTACTCACTGGAGGAGAGGAGGGATAGGGGAGATATGATAGAGGTTTTCAAATATGTAAAAGGAATAACCAGGAGTGGAACCAAGATGATGTTTAGGCTAAAAAAGGGGGGGAATAACCAGGGGCCATGAGTGGAAACTGGAGGGGGGATATTATAGGGGAGGACGTAGGAGGTATTTTTCACTGAGAGGGTGGTGGAGCCATGGAATGCGCTGCCCAGGAAGCTGTTGGAGGAGGGTACAGTGGAGGGCTTCAAGAAAGGGTGGGACAGGTACAAGGGGAAATTGGAACCAGAGAAGACCCTCTTGGGGGATGGGGTGGTGGTATGGCGAGCAGCCATTAGGTTGCTGGCTTTCGAGCAGACATTGGGAGACCTTTGGGCTATTATGCTGGCTTTTAGTATGTTAGTATTTTAGTATATCTGCTCCCATGGTGTGCACTTCATGGTGGTAAAAGCTGAACTGAGGCTTTACGGGCACATGCAATAGTAACAAGTGCACTGCGTGGTACCATGAGGTGTCGCACATTCATTTACGTGGTCAGTGGCAACATCCAGACAAAAAGAGTTTGTTCCCACAGGGTCCTATCACCTCCAGGCCCAAGACCAACCAAAAACTGGGGCTCTATATAGATGACTGACTCGTTTGTGCTGCTGCTAAGAGAAGACTGGTGCCAGAGCAGCACCTGAAATGAGGAATATTGCTAGAAAACTGAAGGGCAGGCCGGTCCGTCGGCACAGTGGTTGGATTTCCACTTGTGACGCCAGCGACCCAGGTTCAGGAGCAGACTCAGGTCGCTGGAGGGCTGGCAAGGGGAGAAGGCTTGATCGTCCCAGGGACTGCTCGCCTTCTCAGTGGGGAGGAAGGGGACCAAGGCCTGAAGCCTGCCTGACCCCGGGCGGAGGCCTGAGGTATAGCAAGTCCTGTAGGTGGGGGGGGGGCCGGGGGAGCTGCATGGTGGACGTCAGCACCTATCACCTTGACATCAGGGCGTAACACCACGCAAAAAGGAACAGGGGAAAAACAATGCCAGAGTGACAAGAAGACGGAGCACCAGTACTGGCCCTGATAGCTCCTGCCTGCCTGACCACCGGGGGACCCAACAAAACCTAGAGATAGCGGGGTGTAAGGGCTCCGCCCAATACCCACCTGAGGGACACAACCACGGCTCCATAAGGGAACCTCCAGGGAATCAGGTAAGGCAGATATGCAGGGCAGTACCAGGTGTCTCCCGAAGATGCGGAGCGCCAGACTGTGAAAGACTGAGGGAGTCTGTGTACGTCCTAAGATTTGTCTCAGGTTTCGATCCATCCTAGCTAGCAGGGAAGACCATCCTACATAAGACGATCGTCTGCAAGAGCTAACACACAAATTAAGTTTACTCAGTCTCTCACACTCACTCGCACACAGGCCGCAATGTGAAAATTACATCCTTTAAAAGGCTGAGCACCAGTGAGGAGTTGCTTTTGCAAGGGCCACCAGTGCCACTCCATGGTCAACCAGAATAGTACAGTGCAAATTAGTGAACCATTTCAATGGGAGCAGAGTGCCTCATCCGCACAATGCAGCCAGCAAACTCCTACTCCTCAGAGATGGGAATCCCAGGAAAACCAATGTCCTCGCAAACCAACATCTCCCATGCTGCAACTTGCTGGGTGTCAGATGAGTCACAGAGGTGAGGCACTAGGCTAGTGGTGAGGGAAAGTGCAAGCCACCAAGCACTCCTGCCCCCTCTGAAGACTGATCACAGTGTGACAATTTATTTTTATTAATTTTACTCTATTTTTTTTGGTAACCAGGTAAGGAGTCAATGCAGCTGCTTGTTAAGGAAGAGAGCAGCTATGAAGACCAAGAGGATGGGGATGGGGTGAAAGAGACACAAATAAACAAAATAAAGATGTGAGACTGGCCTGCACAAACAGCACATTTGCCATGTTTACTGGGAAATAAGCAAACAAGTTTTACACAAATAAAACCTACCCTGTGGCAAGGAAAAGGCAAGAAGTGGGTGCTGCCTACATTTTAGAAGTTCATTTGGTCAGCTACTTTGAGCTCCCGTGATATTGAAATCCTAGGTAACAATACCACAAAATACAAAATGTATCCAAAGAGCGATGTTTATATCAATCAATCAATCAATCAATCAAAATCTTTATTTATTCAGGTGAACATCATTGAGCATAGCTCATTTACAAGATGGACCTGAGTGGTCATAACAAAAAAGGTTACAGAGTGTATACAAAAACATGATATTGAAATAGCACAAATACAAACATTTATGAGTGAGATAGATGTACAATTATTTACATATATACAAGGCAAAGGACAGTAAACCAAAACCTATTAAAGGTGAGAAACAAACAGTCTGGTGGGGATAAGGCTTGGATAATGGTGCATGGGTGGGTATATATGTTTGAGGTTTGATATGGAAAGGACCAGAGCAATGATAGAAGAATAGGGAGGAGATTTAGAAGGGGGGTGAGGGAGTGAGAGGGTGTGGGGGGGATGTGGAGGACTAGGCCTTGTGGAAGCAATTGCAAGAATCAGGGATTAGGCTGGTGTACAGCTTTTTGAAGGATGTAAGGGGGATCAGTGTTTCCATTTTCAGGGTCTTTTGGATAGAATTCCAGATAAGTGCCAGGGAATAACTGATTGCAGCTCTTCCATATCGGGTGCAGGTGATAGGAATCTTCAGCAGGATCAGTTTGTTGATCCTCAAGGTGTAGGGCCTGGATGTGATCTGGTTGAAGCAACTGAGATGTAGGAAGGGAGTTTGTTTGTCAGAGCTTTGTAGATCCAGATAGCAGCATTTTTCTTCTTCTATGTTGCGGGATGTCCAGCTGACTGCATTGTAGAGAGAGCAATGATGGGTGCTAGAGGAAGGTCAGTAATGAATCTAATAGCTCTATGATACAGGGTGTCTGGTTTGTTTAGATGGGAGAGGAGCAATGACCATAGAGGAAGTCAGCATAATCAATGAGGGACATGAATGATGCAAGGATTAATCTTTGTTTGGAATCTTTGGTCAGGTAGTGTTTGATTCTATAGAATAGACCAAGTCTTTGTCTTAGCTTTTTCAGGAGCTCTTCAACGTGGGTAGTATAGTCTAGTTTATTGTCTATCCATACTCCTAGGTATTTGAATTTGTCAACATATTCCAGATTTTCACCAAGGATGGTAGAGAGTTGTGGGAGGGTGAATGATGGGATAGTGGAAGAACAGTTCTTGTGGGCAAAGAACATAGCTTTGGTTTTCTTAGCATTTAGTAATAATTTCTTTTTTAATAGGTTATGCTGGAGGAGGGAGAATTGAGACTGTAGGAGCTCACAGGCTTTTGATGGTGAGGATCGCTCACATAAAGTACAGTGTCATCTGCAAAAGGTGGATATTAGAAAGAGAGATTGGAGTCAATATTGTTGATGTAGATGGCAAAAGGATGGGACCCAGGATGGAGCCTTGTGATACACCTCTTAGGAGTGGCTTAGGGGGTAGATAGATCACCATCATTCTTTACCAGTTGTAGCCTTCCAGAGAGATAGCATCTGAACCATTTAATGGAGAGTGAGTCAAGGCCTATGGAGTTTAGTGAGGTGATTAGGAGATCATGATCCACAGTGTCAAAGGCTTTGTTAGATCCAGAAACACAGCACAGGTATTATTCTTTTGTCTAGGGCAGTCTGCCAGTCATTTGTGACTTTTGCTAGAGCAGAGATGGTGATATGCATAGATCTAAACCCAGATTGACCTGGATTTAGGAGATTGTTGGTATCAAGGTAGGCAGTTAACTGAGAGTTTACCAGCTTCTCAAGCATCTTGGATAGTATTGGTAAGATGGAGATGGGCCTATAATTATTGAGGTCCATGGGATCACCTGCCTTAAGTAGTGGAAACACTTGAGCTGTTTTCCATATTGAGGATAGTACCAGTGACAAGTGATAGATTGAAGAGATGGGTGAGGGGCGGTTAAGGCATACAGTGCTACTTTTAGAAAGTAGGGATCCAGGAGTCTGCACTCGCGCTTTGGTGGTATCTAGTTGGAGTAGGAGGTCTCTACATCTTTGAACAATATTGGTTTGAATGAGAATGTGGAAGCAACCTTTTGATTCTCAGTAGATTGTAGGTTTAGAGATGATCTTAATAGGTTTGCAGGAGAGGAGTCGAAGCCAGGCCAGCTGTAGTGAAATGGTCATTGAAGGCATTCAAGATATTTTGCTTGTCGGTGATTTCAATATTATTTAATTGAATTTTGGATGGTAAGACAGGGTAGAGGTTTGACCTAGGATGCCCTTTATGGTACCCCAGAACCTGGAAGGGTTGTTATAGGAGGCATCTAGTTCAGCTGTGTAGAAGGTTGCCTTGGCTTTTCTTACTTGTTTTGTGCAGGAGTTTCTGGCTTTTCTGAATTGGAGCCAGTCATTTGGGTCCTTTTGTCTTTCTTGCCCTTTTCCAGAGTTTGTCTCTGGCAAGAAAAGTGGATTTAAGGTTCGCAGAGAACCAGCGACAGGATTTGAGTTTGGTTCTGACACTGGTGAGGGGTGCATGTGAATTGAGGGCACTTATGATTATATCATTTAAGATTTGAAGAGCTGACTCTATTGAGGCTGTGAGATAGAATTCTTGCCAACGTGTGGTGTGGCACAGATCATGGAGATATCCTGTAATATTAAAGTTCTTTTTTGTCCTTCGTGGGAGGAATTTTGCAGGATTGGGTGGCTTGATTGTTGATCTAATGGTAGCTATGGGACAGTGGTCACTTATGTCACTGAGAAGTACTCCTGCATAGGGATAATGATGAGGTTTATTTACCAATATAATATCCAGGAGTGTGCTGTTGAGAGTATTCTTTGAGTTGATCCTTGTTGGTTCTTTGATTAATTGAGAGAAACCATAGGTGTCACAGAAGGTTACCAGGGGTGCAGATGCATTAGTCAGCCAATTTAAGTTCATGTCTCCTAAGATGATGGTGTCTTCAGGACCCAGATTAAGTATGGATCCTAAATGGGATAGGAGTTTGAGGCCTGCAGAGGGGGGCCTATAGCAACCAACCAGCTGAAAGGAAGATGTGTCGGAAGGGTTATTTTAATAGACAAGCATTCAATTCCTTTGGTTGAGATGTAGAATTGAGGCAGGATGCAGAGATATTTGCTTTGACATAGATGGCTACCCCACCGCCCTGGATAGACGGTCAGATCTGAAGAGCTGATAGTTGGGAAGGTTTATTTCACTATCTTTTGTTGCAGATTTGAGCCATGTTTCAGATATAACCAGACAGTCCGTAGGGTGTGCAACCCAGGCCTGTATTGATGAGAACTTTTTAGGAGGCTGCAGGCATTGAAGTGAAGAAACTCAATCCATTTATGGAGGTTAGGTCAGTTGAGAGATCGAATTCAGTGGGTCCAGGGTTGATTTCACAGTGCCAACACAGACCAGCAGAAAGAAGATTAACTTGATGAGGGCACCAAGTGATAGGAGTAGTGAGCAGTCAGGCAGTTTTTTTCTTTCTTGGGATCCAATATATAGTGGCTGATGATCCTGCTGCATGGTTATCGAGATTATCATAGATTGCCAGCTTAATGGACAGGCGAGGGGTAACTGTAGTGCCAGTATGGTAGCAGGGGATAAAGGAGTTCCAAACTGGTTGTGAGCCTTTTTTTGGGATTCCCCAAGGATTATTGTGCAGAAGCGGTATTATAAGTATGTATAGTTTAGGGGTATCCACTGGGGACAGTAGAGGGGGGCAGTGTTGAGTGGTCACCCTAAGCACCTTAGTATGGGTTCCAACAGTTATCTCATCTGGATCTAAGGAAGGTGAGAAGCAAAGCAGCAGTAGTAGGTGCAGTAGCATTGTGGAGGGTAGGAGAGGGTTAAAGAAAGTAAGATAATGTGAAGAAAATGAGCTCGGAATTGGCTGGGAGAATAGCTATGAGGGGATGAGATTTGCGGGAAGGTGTGTATAAAAGAAACACCCTGAAGGGGTGGAAGCGGGCAAAAATTTCATGGCTTTCCCAGACCTTTTCTGGCTTTCTCCCGCCTCCTGGTTCCTTCGTCATTTGGTGGCCGCTCGCCTGGCTGGCTGCGGAGCCCTCTGGAGAGTGTGTCCTCGAGGGCAGGCCAGCTAGAAGGAAGGGGACAGAGGAGAGGGCAGTGAGAAGAAGCACTTGCAGGCAGTGGCTTGCTGGAGGTGCTAAATTTTGAGATTTGCACAACAAAGACTGGGAGGGTGGTGGGAAAATATGAAAAATATATATGAATATATATATATGAATATATGAATATATGAAAAATGCTGAGAACCCCAATATGCAATAATAAATATAATAGCACTTACCAGTTCCGAATGCTTTCTTGTAAGCCTTTTGTGTAAAGGTGTTGCATCAGCCAGAAACACAAAAATAAAAAGACATAGTTAGTACTGGTTTCTCCTGTTGCGGCAAGATTTAAACTAGTGAACTGCGTAAAAACCTGTTTAATGTTCACCACTCTTGTCAGCTTACAATTCAAACTGTACTGTAATCATTCAACAGACATGCTAATATTTCATATAAAATGGCCCTCCTCATTTGTTTCCACGTTAAGGCTCTCTAGTACATATTAACTACGAAAAAGAAAAATAATAGCAAAGAGACACTAGTCTCCAACCTGACTAACATTCTAAGTGAGAAAGCATGTGTTCTCTTTTCACCCAAAAAGGAAGCTTCTTCCCAATTCTTGGTTTCTGCACACTGCCTGTATCCCATAAATATCACAACAAATGTACCGAAAAGTGTGGCACCAGACCCATGGCGTTATGGAAATAGCCTACATCAGCATATATATTACCGCTTACATTACTTATCACAACCTCTTTGTTACCTGCAACGGCTGCAACTGCTTCCCTGTTCTCCTGTCTCCCCCCACCACCACCACCTAGAGGGGGGTATAGGGGGGCAGGGCCCCAATTAACCAAAAAAAAAAAAAAAAAAAAAAACAGGATAGCTAGTTATGTTTTTTGTGAAAATCCCCCATTTCCAGGGCTGGATTAAGAGTTTTTTTTTTTTGGGATATGTTATGATAGGGATTCCACTGAACCACGTAACTATGTTTTGTTTTTTATCGGGGGTTTGCCTCCCCATACCCCCTTCAGGGGAGGACAGAGAACAGAGATCGCAGTGGTAGTAGGTAACAAAGCGGTAGTAGTTAAGGAGCAGGAGCGTCAGGAGCAAAAAGAGCGTCAATGTCAAGACACAGATGATGACATCAATATACCACATCTTTTAGCATACATAAAAATATAGCATTAAGTGGGTCCAGAGTGCTACACTGTCGCCAACAAATGCCCACATTTACAAGTATCCTGACTGCTGTGTGTGCCAACATGCACACATTGCACTTCAGGTGTTGCCTCCGGAGTCCCACTCAAATTCCATTCCAACAAGAGGCAGACAACTGGAGAAATTGACGCCACCTATACCCACAGTTCTACTAGTATTCAGTCCACATCCACACTTAGGCAGTCTTCCACTGAGCACACTCGATCACCAGAATAGTCTTTTTGTCTCCTATCATCCAACTACGTGGCTCTCTGGCTCTGCCCCTTTGCACACAGATCTGCAGAGTGGAAAAGAAATCCAAAAGAGCAGTTGCATAAGAGCTTGCCATAACAGTAGATCTTCGAGAGGATCTCAGTCATCAGGTCACACCACAGGAACTTCACTGTCAGTAAAGGGAAATCCACACAGAAGATTTTCAGCAGTACAACTAGGGCTGCCCATGCCAGCCGACATCATCAATCCTATTAAGGCATGGGAGGCCCCACTTCTTCCTCAGGCCCCCCCCCCCCGAGAAAGGGAACAAAGCCCTAGCCATAGGGGACTGAGGAGAGAGAGGGGGGTACCCAGACCTGAGAGAAAGGCTGGATAGACCAGATAGTCAGTTACTAGACAGGAGCCCCAATAAGGGGGATCATGGGAGAGAAAGCAGACCTGATGACTGAGATCCCCTTGAAGTTCTACTGTTACGGTAAGTTCTCACATAACTGTTCTATCTTCATCGGGGTTATCTGTTATCAGGTCACACCACAGGAACGAACCACAGGCAGTGCCAGGTGCAAGCAGACAGTCTGGGAGGAGGGTTCACCATAAACCTAAGACAGGAGGCCCAGTAGTACAGCCCTGCCAAAGCCTGCACAGGATCTAAAGGCAATGTCCAAACTGTAGTGCTTGGTTAAAGTATGGACAGTACTCCAGGTGGCAGCAGCACAGAGTCAGCAGCTGAGACCCCTCGGAAACAAGCCACAAAGGTAGCCATACATCTTGTGGAATGAGCTTTGACAGTACCAGGCAAAGCTCTGTCATTCTTATTGTAGCAGAACAATGCAATCTGACAACCATTTGGATACACATTACTTAGAAACTGAAATGTCCTCTCGCTCAGGGGCAATGGAAACAACCAACTGCTTCGACTTTCTAGATTCTTTGGTCTGGAGCAGGTAATACTTCAAACATCTGCCGTACTTCAAACGTATGCAGCAGTGCTTCCCCAGGATTGGCATGCTCGGAGAAAATAAACAGGAAGGTGGACAGACTGGTTGAGTGCAAACTCTGAGACCATCTTAAGCACAAACTTAGGGTTTGTGCACAAAGATACCCTGTCTTTGTGTAAAATTAAATAAGGCTCCAGGCACCAGAGAGCCTGAAGCTCTGACATTCTTCGATCAGAGGTAAAGGCAACTAAAAATAACATTTTCCAGGAGAGAAAACGTAAATCGCAAGTGGCTCAAACGGAGACAAGGGTCAGCTTCTCCAAAATTCAGGTTCCAAGCTGGGACAGGAGAACGGATTGGAGGTTTGAGATGCAGAAGGCCCCTTAGAAAGGTATGCGACACATCCAGCTGAGCAATCATGTGGTCACCCAGAGGCTCATGAAAGCACAAATAGCCGAAAGGTGCACCTTGATGGGATGAGTACTGGAGGCCTGAATCAGACAGTGAGATCAGATAGCCCAGAATGTGGTTAACCGAGCAGGAAATGGGATACAAACTATGTTTGGCAGCCCAGATGGCAAATCACTTTCACGTCAAGGCATATGTGGCTCGAGTGGAAAGCTTCCGGGCCCCCGAACCTAGTAATGGCTATGTTCTTAGGAGCTAAGCATGCAGATGGAAGGACCTGATGTTGGAGTGGACCAGGGTCCTCTGATCTTGGGTCAGCAGATTCCTGCTTAGAGGAAGAGGGAGAGGGACCGGGGGTTCCTCCACTAGCTGCTGAAGTAGAGGGAACCATATCTACCAAGACCAGAAGGGAGCTACCAAGATCATGCTGGCCCCCTCCATCTGTAACTTGATTAGCACCCTCTGGATGAGAGGAAACAAAGGGAATGTGTAAAGACGCCTCGTGCTCCAGGAGAGGGACAACGCGTCTCACCAGAAAACTCTAGGCCCTGGATCTAGCGAGCTGAATCTGGGCAGTTTTATGTTGAGTGGGGACACAAAAAGGTCCAACTCTGGATGATCCCATCAGTTGAACAAGTCATCTGCAATGAATGAGAGGAGTTCCCATTCATGTATGCTGGACTCAGTTCTGCTGAGGCGGTCTGCCAGAGTATTCAAGACGCCTGGCGCGTGAACCGCAGAGAGTGTCACACTGTGATCCACCACACTCTCATGGCCTCCCTGCACAGAGGGTACAAATGCCCCCCCCCCCCACAACTTGTTGATGAAGAATATTACACTTAAATTGTCTGACTGCACCAGCAGCTGACCCGGAGCAAGGTGGTCTTGAAAAGCCTGCATGGCGAAGAGCACCACTCTCATCTCGAGGACACTGATATGCAGGGAGATTTCCAATTGGGACCAAGAGCCCTGGGACTGGAAGGGGCCCAGGTGTGCTCCCCAGACTAGACCCTAGGAATCCGCATTTAGGATCTGCTGTGGTGAAGAGATCTGGAATGGGACCCCCTGTAGCAAGTTCAAGGGCTCCATCCACTACTGCAGTACTCCGCGGTATGGGGAAGAGACCAGGATCAACTGATCTAACTTGTTTGTGCCCTGGTCCCACTACCCGCAGGGTCCATTGGAGGATGCACATATGACATCTAGCCAGCAGACCAGTGGGCATGGCAGCTGCCATCAGGCCCAACAATCTGAGATATAGCCTGGCAGGAATGCATCAGCTTTGAGCGACATCCTGAGCCTGAGCTATAAGGCACTCTGCCCTATCTTGGGGCAGAAAGGCCTTTCCCTATGCAGAGTCCAGATCTGCCCCTATATACTGCAGTCATCAGGAGGGAATTAGGATCGACTTGGGCAGACTGACAGTTATGACCCGGGAGCGGAAAAGCCAGAGGGTTCACTCCAGAGTTAGCAAGAGCTGTTCCCTGGACGGGGCCTTTAATAGCCAGTCATCCAGGTAAGAGAAAACACACAGTCCCTCCCCCTTCTGAGGGCTGCTGTGACTACTGATAAGCACTTGGTAAAGAGGACAAGCCAAAGGGCATCACTTTGAACTGATAATGCTTGCCCTGGAAAGCAAAATGGAGAAACTTCCTGTGAGAAGGAAAGACCGAGAAATGCAGATAGGTGTACTGTATGTCCAGGGAGCAGAACCAGACCCTGTATTGAGGAGAGGCATCAGGCCTGGAAGAGTTACTCTTCATAACTTTTTGCACTGAACATAGACATGGAGTTCCTTTAAATCTAATATAGGCCTCAGATCACCAGTCTTTTGGGGACCAGGAAGAACCTAGAGTAAAACCCTTTGTTTTTCTGGTGCTTGGACCTGGCTCGATGCCCTGTGTGCGCAGAACGGACTGTACCTCTTCCTGGAGCACAGACAGGTGAGACAGGGGGTAACTGGAGGGTGGCAGAGGGGTTCTTGGAGGCTTCTCGATGAACTCCAAGGTGTGCCCCCTTTCAATGAGCTGTAGAATCCATGCATCCGGAGTTAAGGTTCT
Source organism: Neoceratodus forsteri (assembly GCA_016271365.2). Taxonomy (NCBI): domain Eukaryota; kingdom Metazoa; phylum Chordata; order Ceratodontiformes; family Ceratodontidae; genus Neoceratodus; species Neoceratodus forsteri. Next base: position 794,498,486 of record CM057456.1, read on the forward strand.
CCACTGGCTTAGGAGGAGGGAGAACCGACCTCCGACCACAACCTCCTGGTCCAGGACCAGAGAGGGAGGATCTGGCAAGGAGTCAAACAGAAGTGGAGCCAGCCGCAGGGGCTGGTCCCTCACTTCTGGGGTGCTTGCCTGCCGCTCCGACACTGGAGGGGGCAGGCAAGACAGCCTGGCCTCTGCGTTTTTCTTGGGCCTGGGAGGTTGAGCCGGGCCAACTGTTCATTTTGGGAAAGTGAAGGCACCTTCTGCCCCTAGGTTGGGTGTGGTAGAGGGAGTGGACAGACCTAAGGGCTGTGCCCAAGGACAGCAGATCATTAATGATGGCCTGGACATCGGGGACAAACAGCTTAGTGTTGGTAAAAGGGGCATTAAGCACCTTTTGTTGCACATCATCCGCAAAGCCAGATACTCTTGAGCCAGGAGTGCCTATATAAGCAAATGCCCATGGCAGCTGCCTTGGCAATGGAGTCAGCCATGTCATACAGGGCTCTGAGGAGATGCTTACTAACATCCTCCCACAGTCTGAAGGCACTGGAATGGCTCCTGCTTTGGGGTGCCCTCCGGGAAGGCCTGGACCATAGCGTTACCCTTCTTCCACCTGGCAATTTGGCATTTAACCATGTGAGACAGGTACTTTGCAGTCCTCAAACCCAAGGTAGAAGAGGCATATACCCATTTTCCCCAGAGGCTGATTTTGTGAGACTCTTTGTCCAGGGGAAGAGAGCGAAGGTGTCTGAGCGCCTTACACCTGTCATGAGCTGCCTTGATGACCACCGAGTTCATCTCTGGCTGGGCAGCATAGCAGGGGAACCCATGGGGGACATTATAAAGTTTGTCCGTCCTGCGAGGCATCGCTGGCACCAAGTCTAGTCTATACCAGGCTGCCATGGCCGCATTCCTCAAAGCTGGTAGCAGAGGAGAAACGATCTTCAGGGGAGACTCGGGAATCTCCAGAAAAACCACCAAATCTCTCCTGGTGATATCCCCTTTTCTCAGTGTGGAAACCCATGGCTAAAGTAACTGCTTCGTCACATTGAAAAATGTGGGGGTCCTTAGGAGACCTAGGTGTGTGCTTCACCAAATCCTCGCTGACAGGGAAAGCAGTGGACCTATCAGAAAGAAGAATTTCTTTCTCTTCTTCCTCTTCAACATCAGTAAGAATGAGATCAGGATGCTATTTATCCTCGATGTCTACCTCCTCAAAGTCCAGGTCTGGCATCGACCGTGTTAACAATGGCCAACAGGCAGTTTCCCGTTGCCAATGAGCAGGCACAGACGGCGAGGCTGCCGTCAACGGCGTTGGCAAGGAGGGCCGATAGGCACCCAGCTGCTGTACGATCACACTGGTAAATTTAACTAGGATCTCATTTAGGTCAACAGTGGTGGTCGCCGGGGGGGGGGGGAAGAGTCGTTGCCACGGAAGTGGATGACCCACCAGCTGGGCCCTGAGAACCCTAGAAGCCTGTAGCACAAGTAGGAGAAGGGGCAGGCCTCGACGGTAGAGCCATCAATGACGAGACCAACATCAACGGAGAAGGGGCCGACGACCCTGAAGTCGACAGCTGACAGCTCTGGGAATCAGGTGAAGATGCTGTCAGTATGGGTCTTGTGGGCACAGAAACCTGGACAACAGTTTTCCTCATCAGTTTGGCTGCCGCCGCTAATCCCCCAGGGGAAAGAGAGGCCAATGGGGAATGAGATCAATGCAAGGAAAGCAGCTGCGATCTCAGTCTTTTTTGTGACTTTTTCCAGAGGACTTGTCTCAGGCCATGGAGGCCTGGGAGCTCAACAATCCAGTCGGTGACTGAGGGTCGGGGCCCCCGAGGCCCCCTGCCCGGAACTGGCTACCTGCTGTTCCATCAAGATATTTTTAAGAGCCTTTCTGCATCGCCTGAGGGTTGTTTGATTAAACTTCTGGCAGAGCTCACAGTCGGAAATGTTGTAGTTAGGCCCAAGACAGTAGACACAAAGAGAGTGTTAGTCTGTGGAGGCAATCTTCTGAAAGGTAAAATTAGTAAAACCAGAGGGAAAAAATTGCACGAATACTGTGACGGAGCTTCCGCAGACACCCATGCGAGCGAGTCATTGGCGGGAAAGAACTGAGGAGGGAGCGGGGCTGCCCACGCCTTTATAGGGTAGATAACGTTGGCTGACATCGATGACGTGGGTGGCCCCAGTTATACTGCTGAAAATCTTCCATGCGGATTCCCCTTCCACAACGGCGAAGTTCCTATGGTGTGACCTGATGACTGAGATTATCCCAATGAAAATCTAAGCCTTGCCAGGGGAGGCTGGGTGGATCATGTGGATATCACTGAATACTAGTAGTACAACTATGGATATAGGTGAGTAACTTCAAAATCCACACATAGAATCTGGCCCAGTGGCGCTGTGGGTTAAGGCGCTGGACGTCACTCCTCACGCCACACTGGAGACCCGGGTTCGAGAATGAGCCGGGACTGTCAGGGGAAGGGCGAGGAGCGGAACTGAGCTACCGTGAGGCAGCTCTCCTCTCCTCTCCAGGGGGAGGGATGAGGGGTTTCTCTGACCCTTGGCTGCCTCCTGGTGGAGGACGGGTGGCAGTTCAGGCAACGGGAAACCCGACTACAGCCAGGGATGGGGCGGAAGAAACCAAGCCGGTACCCAGCATGCATGGGCTCATCCACACACACACACACACACGACCATGTCTGCCGGGGTCATGGGATCAGGGAGAAAACACAAAAACTGTAAATTAAAGAAAAAAAAAATCTACACATAGGCAGAGTCTTACTAGCACTTCTCAGGAGGAGGTGGCCAGGCATGCACCCCAAATTAGATAAAGAGACTGGTGATGTCCCCTCAACATTCAGATCCTTTCTTCCACTAGAAGGAACAGGTCTATTCCCTCACAACTGATACTATTTCAGGATTCTGCTAGTTTTCAAGCAATCTGAACATGTATTTCTCGACATTTTTTTTTTTTAGTCCTCAACTTAACTTTATCACCTGATCTATGGCATCCGCATCACGCTGCTTTTGCCATGGAACAGAAGAAAAAGCTGGGATTTAAGCCCAATCCACCATCATCATCAATCATCCATCAAAGAACAGATAGTGCAACTCCTGCAAAGTAAGCCTCAGGAGTGTAAGCCATCCACGGCTGCAGGGTCGGTAGCACAGTTTAGTGTACAGGGGGCTGCTGGTAACGTACCAGTACTTAAACTGCTTTTGGTTGAGTAGTATGCATTTTACCCAGTGACTCCTCAGGATGATATAGGGTTTGAGGGATTTTCTCCTGTCCCTGTATTCTTTTAAGGACTAGCCCCTTCCCCCATCCTCATAAGCATGAAAATGAAGAGCTACTGCTGGTCATGGGTCCATAGTCAGTCGAGGGACCACAGACTTTCATCGTAGTTGAAGGCTTCCAAACAGTAGTTGTTGCAGAATCCTACCTCCCCCCCCCCTTCCAGTTTGCAAGATGACTACCTGGGCTCACCTATCCCAATGGGACAATCTGGATATGTAAGGAGATAGCAAATTAAAGAAAAGCAGATAAAGGGAGGGAAAGGACAGATTACTGACCAGTGTCTTGAACCCACTCCTGAGGGTCAGGTCCACTGAGCTCACAGTGCCCACCCCTAAGTGCAATCCGTGACAGGGAGGGGGAAAACAGGTATACCCCACCCATGTCCTTTTAAAGTGCCCGCTGAGGTCACAACTGAACACCCGCCACGAGGTCCCAGGGATCCCTCTGTCCTCTGGATAAGGGTGCAATACCAGTCTCGAGTCTTGCAGCCAAATGACAACCCTTCTGTGGTTGTTGCACTAAGGGGGAGATCCAGGCGTTACAAGCTCTTCAGAGTAGCCTTGTGACCCCGATTTTGTCTTCTCCCACAGGGTATGCAATAACGTGGTTCAAACCCCACGGACTCTTCCCTGAGACTATTGTATTCTCCCTATCTTTGCCCAGCTTTCCCTTTTCAGATCCTTGCTCAATTGGTAGCTTATGGTGGCACCCCTTATCAATAACAGTTTGGTCACAGATTTTTAATAAACATCCCACAATCACACACAGTATAAGAAAAATCTCACTCAGGCAAGTTTCTTAAAAACAAATGTTTTTACTAAATAATTATCGTAGAGTACAACTAAAAGATTTAGAAATTTGGCCACAGACTAACACAAATAAAAGTGGAAAATATACATAAAACAAACAAACTATAAACGTTTATGTAATTTCTACTTTAAGTTTGTAGTGAATTGAAGTCCAGAAGAATATGTGCAGTCTGAAAAATCCTTTCCTCCCTTTTCAGCCACTGGCTTTCAGTGTCTGCTGGCAGTTTTATCGTGTGTCAGAAGAGTGTCCAGAATGCAATGCAATGAGCTTTTGGTTACAGGGGTATATATAGCCCCTCTGGTAGTCTGTAAAAGTCCTGGTCTAGTCCTAACTTTTAGGCCAGCAGACTTCACTCTTGTGCTTTCCCAAAATTCTTATTTAGGTTCTTTTTCTTTTCATTTTCAGTACCCCCTAGACAAATAACACCTCTACAATAATTCGCACAGGTCTGCCAGAAAGGATATTCCCGTCCTGTCCTTTCACCTCATAAAATGTAATATACCATGACAGTTTCCTGGAACTAAAGCATCCTGCCTCTAAAGTGCAAAGGTTATTATAGGCAAATGGAATTTGGCATGTACCTGTTAAGGGGCTTTGAAAATGCAATCTCAGCTTCTTCAATTAAGTTTACAAGGCATTTCCACTACTTCTGGCAAGTAGGCTTTTCTCGTATCACAGAATATCAATTTCCTATGTGACCTTTTCAGTAACACAGACATTCTTATGGCATTTCTTGTGGTATATGACATATACAAAATTACATAAAAAAATAACAGAAATATATCTGCAAATAATGACTGGCAGTGGCTAGCTCGCCACAACCAATACGTGTAGTTCTCTGACATAAGCCTTGCCACGGGAAGCTGGGTGGATCATATGGGTGTAAACTCAATACTAGTGGAAAGGACAGTTACTTAGCAGTAACAGTAGATCTTCGAGAGAACCTTCATAGAGCCATAACATAATGGACTGTAAGCAGTCAGCATCAGGTCCTCACAGGTAGTCACTGTAAGGTGGGGCTGCCCGCATCAACGTGCCTAAGTGTACGAAAGCAGTACTTAGTTAATGTGGACAAACCCTCTGCTTTATTCCTTCCGGTGAACAGAGCTCAAACACAGAGGAAGCGGGAGTAGGGTGGCTACCATACAAGGAATGATATTAAAATTTAGAAGGACTCATTAAGCATTACCATGCCAAGTGCTAAAAGGAAAAAAAAGTCCACCATGACAGAACAGTGGATGTGAAGCCATGGATCTATGGAGATCATCCCGAATATAGTACTCCCGAATATAGTACAGTTACGTAGAAACTTAACGTAACAGTAGATCTTCGAGAGAGGTTCCTTCAGTAGGTCATTACATATAGGACTGGCGCCACCTGCCGTCGGGCCACACGGCAGACTTTTCTAGCAATCCCTGATGGGGGACCGCCCGCCCGACATCAGCATGGCCGTATATAGTGGGCAGTCACCACACCCGCCCTCCAGTTCTCCTGCAGGAGCCAGGAAGAGGCCTGACAGTGGGAGTAAACAGGACTTGGGAGTTCCTCTGTAAGAAATAAAATGAGGGGAAGGAGGGAAAAATATGACCAAGTGAAGGAACCTCTCTTGAAGATCTACTGTTACGGTAAGTTCCTACGTAATTGTACTATCTTACTTCGAGAGGGTTCCTTCAGTAGATCATTACATATAGGACTGAGTCCCAATCAGTCCCTCCAAAAACAGAGACCAAGAGAAACAAGGGAGGAGGAGAAAATAACTCCCAACAGAACTGGTAACCAGAATGGACTCAGCCTAGGACAGAAGGCCCTGCAAGACAGCTAGGCCGAAGCCTGCCCTCTGCCTAGAAGCAATGTCCAGACTGCAGTGTTTAGTAAAGGTATGGACAGAACTCCAAGTGGCTGCAGCACAGATATCAGCTGCAGAGACGTTCTACAAAAAAGCAGCGGAAGCAGCCATGCCCCTAGTAGAATGACCTCTGATGGGATGAGGTTTTTCATACTTTTGGTAACAATACCGAATATAGCTGCCTAACCAGTTGGAAAGGTACTGCTTCAAAACTGCTTTGCCCTTCAACCTAGGGGCAAAGGAAACAAAAAGCTGATCACAGCTATGGAAATCCTTTGTTCGGTGTGTGTGTAGAACTGAAGGATCCAATGGACGTCCATGGTGAGCAGGAGTGCCTCAACTCTGTTCACAGGGGATGGAAAGTAAGCTGGAAGATCTACTGATTGGTTCAGTGTGGCTTCTGATACCACCTTGGATAAAAACTTAGGGTTTGTCCTGAGGACTGCCTGGTCCTTGTGAAAAATAAGTTAAGGCTCTTTATAAACCAGAGCGAGACGCTCCGAAATCCTTCGAACTGACGTAATGGCAACTAAAAATAACATCTTCCAGGAAAGGAAACATAAATCACAGCTCATCGCTGGTTCAAATGGGGGAGTGAGCTTCTCCAACACAAAGTTCAAATCCCAAGGTGGGGTTGGGCTGCGGATGGGGGGTTTCAGATGTAGGATCCCTTTCAGAAAGTTTTTTGAGACCTCCAGCTGAACCAGCTCATGGTACACCAAAATTGCCAAAAGGTGGACCTTCAAGGAAGAATATGACAGACCTGAGTATGACAGATGAAGGAGGTATTCCATGACTTGTGGGGTAGAACAAGAAAAGGGGTTCCAATTCTTGGAAGTCGCCCAGATGGAAAAACATGTCTACTTCATGGCATAAGTGGAATGAGTAAAGGGTTTTCTAGCCTCTAAAAGAACCTGAGCTACTCAAGAGAAGACCCCAAAGCGAGAAATCACTATGTCTGCAGGAGCCACGCATGAAGATGCAGAGTCCAGAGCCCCAGATGGACAAGGTGACCTTGATCCTGACTCAAAAGGTCGTGAGTCACTGGAAGTGGAACCGGTGGTTCCCTTGTTAGCTGCTGTAGCAGTGGGAACCAAACTGTCTTGGCCAGAGAGGGGCGATGAGGATCATCCTCACCTTCTCTGCCTGAAGCTTGATAAGGACCCTCTGGAGAATGGGAAATGGAGGGAAGGTGTACAAAAATGTCCCTGTCCAGGAGAGAGACAACAACGTTGTGCCAGAATGCACCATGCCCCGGAACGAGAGAGCAAAAACTGGGAAGTTTTGCGTTGTATTGGGAAGCAAAAAGATTGATTCCCGGATGCCCCCATCTTAGGAAGAGAGATTCTGCCACTTCCTGATTTAATTCCCATTCGTGAGTTAGGGTCCGAGACCTGCTGAAACTGTCCGCCAGGACATTCTGAACGCCTGGAACATGCACAGCCACTAGGGCCAGATCGTGCTGGACTGCCCAGTTCCACACCCACAACGCCTCCCTGCACAGGGGGTACGAGAGAGTTCCTCCTTGTTTGTTGAGGTACCAAACTACCGACATATTGTCCATCTGAACCAGCAGTGATCCCTTGGGAAGGAGGGTCTGGAAGGTCTGTAAGGCATATAAGACCGCCCTCATCTCCAGAGCGTTGATGTGTACTGATGCTTTCAAGCTGGACCACAGCCCTTAAGCTTAGTGCTCTCCTAGATGTGCTCCCCATCCCATATTCGATGCATCTGTAGTTAGGGATGCCGAGGGAGCCGGGCTCCTGAAAGAAGACCCAAGGAAAGGTTGCAGAGGTCCCTCCACCACAGCAACTGTTTCTGAACTGCTGAAGAGACTAGGATCGGATGGTCTAGGTCATCCAGGAGTTGGTCCCACTGCACCCGCAAGGACCACTGAATGACTCTCATGTGGAGCCTCGCCAGGGGGAACAGTAAAGATGGAGGCTGCCATCAGGCCAAGAGGGCGGAGGACCTCCCGGGACAGGATGGTCCTGGATGAAGCCACCACAGAAACCTGACGGACTAGGATCTCAATCCTGTCTGGAGGAAGGAAGGCTCTGCACTGGACCATATCCAAAACTACCCTGATGAACTGTAGTCTCTGGGACAGGGTCATGGATGACTTGGGAATACTGACAGTAATTCCCAGTTTGCCAAAGAGGTCTAGAGTAAAGCAGAGAGCCCCCAATAAGGAGTCCCTGGAAGTGGCTGAGATCAGCCAACTGTCCAGGTAAGGGAAAACTGCAATACTCTGGTGGTGCAAAAAGGCCACCACCACTGCCAGGCACTTGGTAAATACCAGAGGTGACGAGGATAAACCAAAGAGGAGGGCCCGAACCTGGAAGTGCTCTCCTTAGAAAAGGAACCACAGGAATCGGCGGTGGCTGGGGAAGATCAAGATGTGCAGGTAAGCATCCTGCATGTCCAGAGAGCACAACCAATGATTCTCCAAAAGGAGTGGAAGAAGGCTTTGGAGCGTTAGCATCCGGAACTTTTTGTACTCGATGAGCAGATTGAAGCTGCTTAAGTCGAGAATGCGTCTCAAGTCTCCTGTCTTTTTTGGAACCAGGGAAAAAATGGGAGTAAAACCCCCTGCCCCTTTGCCGGAGGGGAATGCGCTCTATTGCTTCCTTGAGCAAAAAGCTTTGACTTTCTTCCTGAACGAGAAAAGCCTGATCCCTGGAGTAGGAAGACCTTTTTGGCGGAGATTCTGGGGGAATTTCCAGAAACTCTATAGTGTGTCCAATGGACACCAGCTGCAGGACATATGCGTCTGAGGTTATTGCCTGCCATTCCTGCGCATGGCGGGCGAACCTCCCCCCCACCTGCTCCTCGTCGTGGGGCGGAAGAGGTAGTGAAGACAGGGAGTCAGAAGTGAGGCGTTCAGGGGGAGGGCCTCCTGAACGTCTCTGGTTTTTGGAGGTAGGAGGAGTGGCAGAACCCTTGGCCTTGCGTTTGCCCTGGTGTCGAGCCAGGGCCTGCTTCCTCTGCCTCCAGGTCCTTTTCCGAAAGGGCTGCTGCTGCTGTTCAGTGCCTGATTGGTACATGGACCTCACTGATCTGAGGGCGAGACCTCTGTCCTGGACATTAGTAATAATATCTTTGGTGTTGCCACCAAAAAGCACCGAGCCCCGGAAGGGGGCATCCTAAATCGCAGACTGTACCTCGCTGGCGAGGCCAGAGACGTGAAGCCAGGAATGCAGTATTAAGGCAACGGCAGTCGTCAAGGCGCAAGCTACAGAATCAACAGAGTCGTATGTAGCCCACAAAGCATGCCTACAGGAGAAGCGAGAGAGGCAAAGATCCTTGGCAAGTTCCTCCTTGAGGCTCAAGGAGTCCATCTCTTGGACTCAGGCCTCTAACCTGGCCAAGGCAGCTTTTTGGTGCGACACCATGTGGGCCACACAGTTAAGGGACCGGAGCACACATGTGGCGGAAGCATAAACCTTCCTGCCGAACTGGTCCATCTGCCTCAACTCTTTGTCTGGAGGAGAGGTGCTCATGTGCTTGGGTGCAGATGAGTGATCATGAGCAGCTGAAATAACGACAGAGTCTGCCTTGGGATGTGTCTTGAGAAAGTGAGCTTCCTTCGGTGCCCAGTACACTCTGTCTGCGCTCTTAGGGACAGCCGGGAGAGAATGAGACATCTGCCAGACCGCAGAGGTGAGGTCCTGGTGAAATCTGATCCAAGGAGGAATCGGGACCAGGGACAGAGACTCTAAGTCCAGGTGTTCGGCTAGACTCGTCTCATGGGGTCCTGATCCTATGACTCCCAGTCGAAAAAATCTTTCATGGACCTCAACAGGTCTGAAAAGGCAGGGTCCTCGGGGGGGCGGTGGGGGGAGACTTGGGGGAAACCTTACCCTTTGGGCCCTCGGGTTCCTCCAAAACATCCTCTGCCGAATCATCGTCACCATCCTCATCATCATCATCTGCCCCCTAGTCTGGAAGACCACGAATGTCCGGAAGAACGATGGTTTGACATGTCGTCCCAGAGACATGAACCATGGAAGGAGAGGAGCTCCTCGGGGACGGAGATCTGAGACAGCGTGGAAGTGGGAGCCTACTCTCCAGATCTGAAACCAACTCCAAACACGCCCCATGCCACCAAGACTGGATTAATGTCTTGAAGTCCGGTGTAGGGGAAGGGGGAGGGGGAGGTTGAGGTGGAAGTACTGGTAGAGGGAGGTAATGATCCCCATGATAACCCTGGAAGTGGTAACCCTGGTAGGGATTGTGCCCAGGGTAATACTGTCCCAAGGAACTCCAATCAGGAGGACCACCAGCCGGGTAGTGGTCCCCACGACACCCCAGTGGGTAATGAGGAACATTTCGTGGTCTGGAAAAAAATCCTCAACATCAGGGGGTCTGACGGAGGTGGGACCTACATTGGACCCGCTGTTGTATAAATCGGTGGCGGATCTGGCATCGGGATAGCCAACGTCAGGGGTATCGACGCTGGGACCGGCACACCCCATCCGGTGCCGGAAGGGGATCCGGTGTCGGAGGTGCCGGCATCGGATAAAGGGGAACCAACGGAGGGACCATGTCTGGTGCCAGAGCCAAAGGCTGGGGCAGACCACTAGGTCCAGGCTGAGGAATAGTCGGAGGTTCCAGCGTCAGGTTGGGAGTCGCTGGATCTGATGGTGGGATCAGGACATTCGCTGGATCTGAAGGGATCCCACCCGATGGGGGAGGAGGGGCCTCCACCGTAAGGCCAGACAGCTAAGGAGGAGCCTCCTTCCCCGTGATCCTGTCGGGGGAGCGTGGGACAGACCACAAGGAATGGTCTTCGACGTCGAGGGGTCCTACACTGTCCTCGCCTAAGGTACCCCCTGAGAAGGGGAGGGTACTGGCGAGGGAGAAGGGGCAATCTCCCCTGGTTCTGCTGGGCGTCGGGGATGGCGCCATTAGGCCCCAACAGGAAAACCACACCTGAGCAGCCATCAGAGACAGGCGTCTTACCAGACGAGCCAGGTGGGGGGAGGAGCCCCTGGCCGACTTCTCGGCTGCAGCCGAGCGGTCCCCGGAGGAGCCGGGGGCTGACTTAGCGGCCGCCAGATGAGCCGATGAATGACTGACCCGTGGAAATGTTTTATCAGACTTACCATCCGAAATCTTCTTAGGCAGTTGTAAGGCGGTCTTGCTCGTCGAGGGCCTCAGGCTGGGCCTCCACTGAGCGCTCCTGCTCCTGAGAGCTCTCCTTATGTTTCTTGGAGGGAGAAGATTTTTCTGAAGAGACCTCGCGGAGCCGGTCTATTTGCTTTTCAAGAGAAGCAAGACGGACTTTTAAAAGGTAGGCCTCCGAAGCCTGCTGTCTCCGCTTTCTGGTGGCCTGATTGAAAATTTAGTACTCCCGAGCAGGATGAGACAGGATGGTCTGGGCCACAAATCACGCACTTCAGATGACCATCCTTATGAGGTATTGGTGTGCGGCAGGATAAGCACTTCTTGGGTGAAGACATAAGCAAAAATTTTGAAAGGAATAGCGAAGGAAAAAAATCCAACGCAAGAACTAACACGTCGATCACTACTGGAAGTCTGCTATGCGACTGACATGAGGCGACAGCGGGAAAGAACTGAAGCGTGGGCGTGGGGACCGCCCACTATATACAGCCAAGCTGATGTCAGTCATGTGACATCGGGAGGGCGGTCCCCCATCAGGGATTGCTAGAAAAGTCTGCCGTGCGGCCCAACGCCAGGTGGCGCAAGTTCTATGTGTAATGACCTACTGAAGGAACCCTCTCGGAAGTAAGATCTACTGTTACTGGTAAATAACTCTCCTATCTTTTTTGAAGGTATCTCCACAGAGCCAAAACATACTGGACAAGTATGGTGCAGTAACAGCACTAATTTTGGCGTCGATGGTAACTAAAGTTTGTAGTTCAGATACTTGCCAGGCCAAAGTGATGGCCATCAGTGTTCCTGATACTTAATGTCGCAGGAAAAGTACGCCTGAAGGTGCTTTAGTCAGAGATCGGATTACAAGGTTCACATTCCAGACCATAATAGGTTTGCGGACCAGAGGGGAACATATGTACAAGGTTTTTCAAGAAACTGATAACTCAGTCCAACTGAACCACCATCAGCAATCTATTGTCCCCAGTGGTTGACAGGTGGACCTCTATGGAAGAATACTGGAATCCTGGCAAAGTCGAGATGTAGTCCAATATCCTCTGCATTTGGCAAATGCAGGGGTCCAGGGACGCCATGCTGGCAAATGGTGACGCACTTCCACTTCATAGAATAATTTTAATCTTATTGGACGGGTTTTGGGTAACTGGAAGAACAGCTGATACTTCAGAAACTCAGAAACGTCTGTGTCCTCAGAGACTAGGCACGAAACTGCAAGAACTGGAAGTTGTGATTCCTCCCATAAGCTGGGATAGAAGATCCATGTAAAGAGGTAGTGAAAAAGGGAGTTTCTCCGCCAGATATCACTGGAGAGAAAATCAAACTTGTCTGGGCCTCCAGAGGACCACCAGAATCATTCTGCTTGGTACTTGTCCGAGCCTGGTAAGAAAGGGAAAATTACGTACCTACCATAATTCTTGATCTTCTCTTGTATCTTCACCATTCGTTACTTCCTGGGTGTAAGCCGGAGGCGCGCACCCGCCACGGGAGCTTTTTTTTTTAAAAAAGTCTAGCTAACAGCACGCTACGAAGGTGACGTCATCGCCATGCGCGAGGGGCGCTGCTAGTAGCTACCCCTCCTCCTCCAACTCAGTTCTGTGAGCCGGAGAGGCAAAAGAGAAAGCAGAGAATATAGATAGCGAGGCAAGATAGCCAAGGATAGCAAAGCAAGGAAGAATGAACTGAAAAAGAAATGTGCCGATGGAGGAAGGACAGAGGAGATAAGAGTATCCCAGCCTAGGGACTGCAGGGCCTCATTACCTGGGCGACTCTGGGAGGAGAGATAAGAAAGGAAATGAGAAAATAGAAGAAGAAGAAGAAAGAAGAGAGAGATGGGATGTTGAAGGGACCAGAATGCCCATGAGCATAGTTAGCTTACAGCTGAAGGCTCACTAAAGGGGAAGCAAGAATCCCCGAGATAGAGCTGAAGAGAAGGTTCACCAACCCGCTAGACAGACCCAGGAGGCATAGTCCTCATCTTCAACATGCCATTGTTCTTGATACCTACTGGCTCCTGGCTGCGGAAGGCCTTCAACTGAGGGAACCCGAGGAGGGAGAATAAAACCCAGCTGCATGAGAGCTGCTCAGGGGTTTAGAATGGAAATGTAAGCCTTTCAGGCGCCTTAAGATAGAAATGGGACTCAGATTGACTGGCCAAGGCAGGCTAAGGCTTAGGCAGGCTGGGATCGGATATGGTCAGCACTGCTCTTCTGCAAAAATTGTCCAGGAGGACACTTAAAAAGGAAAAACTAATAAGCAACTAGCGAGAAGGATAGCCTACCTTCTCATTGCCTTCCTGTTTATTTTTCCCTTTTTTAGGTAAAATTTTTAGACTAGATGCATGACCCGATACCAAGATGCCTATAACAGTCGAAGAGAGTTCCTCAGCATTTAATATTTATTTATTTATTATTATTTTTTTGCAAAAGAAAAGGATTAGACGTGCTCATTCCTCTGCTCTGCAAGGCAAGAATGGGGGACTTGATTTCAGGGCAACTATCTGGAACACGGAATTGCAGGATCAAATCTGAATAGCCTGAGCCAGGCCAAAACCCTCTAAGAGGTATCTTGCCAGAAGAATGGCAAGAGATAGTTGTGCAGTCTGATCGCCAATGCAATCCACTTAGATGGCCTATGAATCTTAGAGTAAGTAATTTTTCTGGAAAAATTAGAACCCCCCAAAAGAAAGATTTTTTTTTTTTTTGGAAAAATTAACAACTTTCCTATATTTTAAGAAAAATTTTTTTTTTTTTTTTGTTTTTGTTTTTATATGCAGAGAGAAGAAGGAGACGGGAGGTGGAGAAGCACAGGAAGAGGCCACTGAGGGGATGGTGGGCGGTAGTATGAATGGTGAAGATACAAGAGAAGATCAAGAATTACGGTAGGTACAGTAATTTTCCTATCTTCCTTGTCAATCTTCACCATTCATTATTTCCTGGTGAGTATTAAGCTCCTCTTCCCCTGGAGGGGGAAGAGGCCATACCCTGAGGGAACAAGACCCCCAGCCTTCTGTTGGTGAGAAACAGGAGGAGAAGACCCTGGCTTATTCAGAAAGCCTAAGTGGGAGAAGAGCTAGGAGGTGCCTCCCGAGGACGAGGAGACGGATGGAGCCCCTGTAAAAGTCTCCTAGCTCTGGATGAGAAAAGACGGTTCCCCCAGAAGGCGGAGCGCATCACCCTACGCCGGGCCAGGGGTGACAACCTGGAAAGACGAAGCCATGCCGTCCGCCTGATGCAGATCGCTGTCCCCGCAAGCCTGGAAGCCACCTCACTGGCGTCATAAGATGCCCTTGCTTGGTGTCTTGCCAGCTCCAGGCCTACCACGGAGAGGGCAACGGCTTGTCTGGTTTGTTCGTGTCAGGCATAGATGCCAGCAGCTGGGACATCATCGACCACAGATGCCGGTTGTAGGCAGCGTGGAGCCTGATGTGATGCAATACAAGCACTGCTGCAGAAGAAGAAACCTCTCTTAGCCCCACGGTCGAACTGGGAGAGTCCGAATCCGGTGGGCGGTCGGTCGCCAGGCAACGGCGCCAGAAGGAGTATCCAGGTATACCAAACCTGAGGACGGGTTGGGAAGGGAACCTAGAGACCAGAGGGGGCACAATACCCACGCTGGCAGTCCGCCGGGGCTGGGGAAGAAGCGGCAGGGAACTGCCAGGACCGGAGAGACGCCTCCTGGAAGGGGATAGGCCAGGAAGGTACCACCAGATGCTGGGCACTGAATTCACGCGTCTCCCGCTCGGTATTGTCTCTCCGAACGTAGGAAATCCAGAGATCCCTCACCATCCTCGAGAGGAAACGCTGATATTCTGTGAAATCAGCATCGGAGGACAGATGAGCAGGGGGTTCCTCTCCCTCAGAGGAGGGAGACGAGGATGATGGGGAACTGGAATGTCCAGAGGATTCCTGCGGCGGTGGGGAGAGTCGAAAGACCCGCTCATGCATGTATCTAACATATGAGGGGAAGGCCGCCGCAGAACCTCTGAACTGCTCCCAGGATAACGGACCCGTAGGACCGACATGGCCCGGGAGCGGAGGTGGTGAAGGCAGAGAGATGGGAGAGGGCACCCAGGAGGCAACTGCTTTCGAGGGCTCTGGAATCCGGGAAAGGAGCCCTAGTAGGAGGGATTCCGGATATCAAACCAGGCCGCAGAACGGAACTCTGGGGAAGCGGAGCCTGGAAGAGCCCTGGGGGAGAAACTCCCCTGTGACGACGCCGGGACTGCATGGATCCAGAAGGGCAGTCTGCACACACGCCAGAGGACACCCTAGAACCCTGGGGAGGGGTGGGGCCTCGCACTACGGCTCCTGGCCACCCCTGAGGTGGCCAAAGAAGACCGGGCAGCAGGCCACCTGCCCTCAACCCCTCGATTCCGAGGGCCCTCCTCCTCGACTGCAACGCCCCTGTCCCTAGAGGAGGCAACAGCACCCGGGGTAGCTGTCACGGGCTCCAGAGAGGGAGCCCTCCGTCACCCCCACGCCTGCCCCCGGGACCTCGGCCACCCCAGCCGAGGAACCCTCAGGAGACGACGGCAAGGGGACAGAGGGAGGGGCCGCTGCGCGCCTGGTACCCCAGCCACCGAGGACCCAGATTCCGAAGAATGGGGTGCCAGGATGGGTCCACATCCGAGTCATCGCCCTCCGGGGGAGGACGACCAGCAGGACTCGATGCTGGCCACCCCAGGGGTCCCGAGGCCGCGGGCCGCCGAACGCCCCGTACCAAGCGCGACGCCGCTGTTCCCCACGCCGGCAGCAGGAAGGCCTAACCCCCACACCCCAGCGGCTCCGCAGGCCCGGCACTGCCCGGGAGGGGAAGCCGCCGCAGCGCCGGGAGGCGGCGGCACCGCTCGGCGGCGCCGCCATGCCCATCGGGCACCGCGAACGGGCGCTGAGGCCAAAACGGCACCGCTTAACGGGCGCCGCTTCGATCACCGGGCGCCACGAACGGGCGCTGGATCCAAATAGCGCTGGAACGGCGCTCAAGATCGATCACCAGCACCGAATGGCGCTGGGATCCGAAATGGCGCTTGAGAGGCGCGCCGAGGGTCCACCGAGCCAGGCCCAACAGTCGAGGGCCTCGACATCGGGGGAGCCTGCATCAAGAGGTGACTGCCGAGGCGGTGTCGGTGTCGCTATCCCGGGAGGGACCATGACGCCCCGACATCGCGAAGGGGCCTCCTCGGCAAGAGAAGACGAGAGACCCTCCTCCACGGACTGATAGGCCCGGAGGGGACCCGGGGAAGGCCAGAGACTCACCTGGGCCCCTTGAGCGACGCCGCCCCTCGGCGGTCGGCGGGTCTTGCAGAGCTTGAACGCGCGACTTCTAGGACACCGCGTCCATGGAAAACAGGCGTCAGACGAATCCATGTCATGGTTGGGACCCAGGCAACGAAGGCAAACGTCATGCCGGTCCGAGACGGAGAAATGCCGGCCGCAGGAGCACCGGCGCATAGGGGCACGGCCCGTCGTAGAAGAACGTTCAGCTCCAGAACCGGACATAACGCGAAATAAACAAGGTTAAACACAGTCGGAAATACACCCGGCGGCGTACAACAGAAAAGGAACAGTCTTACCGTAGGCGTCGAGTGTAGAAAAAAGGAGTCGGCCTAAGACGCAGTTAAACTGAAGCTACCGCGAACAGGTGCTGCCTCGACGGCGGAAGAAACAGAACTGAGTTGGAGGAGGAGTCGGTCGCTACTAACGGCCGCCCCTCGCGCATGACGTCACTCTCGAGGGCGGTGCCGTTAGCTAGACTTTTTAAAAAAAAAAAAAAAGCTCCCGTGTCGGGTGCGCGCCTCCGGCTTACACCCAGGAAGTAATGAATGGTGAAGATTGACAAGGGAAGATCACTCTCTATTAGATGTAGAGAAATAGAACAGCTAACATACTTACCGTAACAGTAGATCTTCTGAGAGAATTTCTTTCATCAGGCCACACCTATGGAATTTAAAGCTGCCAGGTATTAGGGCTACAAGGAAACCTTTGCAAGCAATCTATTAGGAGATGCCCACAATGACGTCTGACATCCGCTCTCCCATGTAAATGTGGGATATCCCCCCCCCCCACTTTAGTTCCCTGCCAGAGATTATGCTTGGAGAACCTCCCTGCAGGGAACCAGTAGAGAACCTAGAGCTCTGCCAGCCAGGCAAGGCAGTAGACCCTTATGGAGAAAGAGAAGGAGACAGCACTTAAAGAGTCCTAGGAGCCTTAGGGGGATGGAGGGCGGAATGACATGGCATAATGAAAAAGATTCTCTCGAAGATCCACTGTTACGGTAAGTATGCAACTATTCTATCTTCTTCGAGGATACCGCTTTCATCAGGCCACACCCATGGAATGCGTATGTAATGGTATTGTCAGTGAGCAGTCTAATGGGCTGGAGCCTACAGGCCTAAGAAAGCAGGCCCTAAAGCACCACCAGGCCAAAGCCAGCCCTTTTTCAGAAAGCAATGTCCAGACTATAGTGTTTAGTGAAAGTGTGGACAGTAATCCAGATGGCAGCTGCACAAATCTCTGCAGCACACACATTTTTGAAATATACAACGGACGTGGCCATGCCTCTGATGGAATGACCACGAACACCACCAGGACTTCCTTACTGTACCTTCCTGTAACAGAAAGTAATACAGTTGGCCAGCCATTTGGACAAGCACCTTTTAGAAAGAGAAGCGCCAACTTTCCCTGGGCAAATTAAACAAAATGATGTGAAGACTTCCTGCAGTCTTTCGTACAGTGTATACAGTAAATACTCAAGTATTCTATGTACATTTAGAGTATGGAGCTCTGAAATTCTTCAAGCAGAAGTAATAGCAACTAAAAAAAACAGGTTACTCACCTGTAACAGTAATTCTACGAGTGGTATATGTTGTTCATCCACACTCTTTGGCATGTCCCTTTCCGCTTTAAATCTTTAAGACCAGAAGTCTTCAAGCTGGCTCCTCCCACCCACCCGGGTGGTGTATATACCTCGGCTCCGCCCCATGACGCCAGATCTTAGCCCGCTGGAAGCAAGGTAATGCGCCTAAAGCCAGAGAGGTTGAGTGGGTGCGTGTGGATGAACAACATATACCACTCCTACAACTACTGTTACAGGTGAGTAACCTGTTTTTCTAGGAGCGTGGATATGTTGGTCATCCACACTCTTAGGCAGACTCCTAGCAGTTCTCCGGGAGAAGGGAGGCAAGGCGCACACCCCCTACTTAGGAAACAGAGATTGGAGAACCGAGGCCCCAAAACCAGCATCCCGACGTGACTCAAGGTCGATGTGGTAATGGGTAATGAAGGTGTTTGCTGACTTCCAGGTAGCAGCCCAACAGATTTCCTGGATAGGGATGTCCCTGGAAGCAGCCACCGATGCAGCAATATGGTGGGTAGAATCAGCTCTTATCCTTCTGGGATGATCCTTGCCCGCCAACTCATAACACAGACCTATGCATGATGTAATCCATCTTGCAATGCTCCGTTTGGCTGCAGGTCTGCCAGAAGCGGCATCAGCGTAGGTGACAAACAGCTGGCGAACCTCTCCCCGAATTTCCGCAGTCCTCTCCTTGTAGTAGTAGAGAGCACGTCTAAGGTCCAGGGTATGGAGCCTGTACTCGGCGTCTGAGGTGTAGTTAGGTTAGTATACCGGCAGAGTCAACACCTGGTTAAGGTGAAACTCTGACACTACCTTCGGAAGGAATTTCGGGTGGGGGCACAGGGCAACTTTGTCTCTGTGAAAGACCAAACAAGGGGAGTCCACCAAGAGCACCTGGAGCTCCCCTGTCCTTCTGGCTGACATGATATCCACCAGGAAGGCAGTCTTCCACAACAAGTGTGAGAGCTCACACTTGTGCATGGGTTCGAATGGCTTGCCCATGAGCTTTGCCAAAACCAGCAGAAGATCCCACAGAGGTGGAGGTTCATGCACCGGAGGGGATATGTGATCCAGGCTTTTGAAAAAGCACCCGACCACTGTCTCCTGTGCCAATATCGACTGATCGGCCCGCGCCCAGTAAGCAGAGATGGCTGCCAGGTGCACCCTAAGGGTCGATGACTGAAGACCCCCTTGGGAGAGAGACCAAAGGTAGTCTAAAATGTTAGCCACAGAGCAGGATAAGGGGTCCAGACTCTTACCCTGACACCAAATAGAAAACCTTTTCCATTTGAAAACATAACATTTCCTGGTCGATTCCTTACGAGATGCCTCCACAACGGTGTAGACATCCTCGGAAAGACCCAGGGCCTGGAACTCTAGCCGCTCAGGTACCAGGCTGTGAGGTGCAGGGATTGAAGGTCCGGGTGGAATACCTTCCCCTGGTTCAATGACATCAGGTCTGGGCGTGTACAAAGCCGCTCCGGGGCCCTGCAGCTGAGGCTGAGGAGATCTGGATACCACAACCGGCAGGACCAATCTGGGGCTACCAGGATCATCTTCGCCTTGTCCCTCCTCACCTTGAGTAACACCTTGTGGATCAAGGGAAATGGAGGGAAGGCGTAGAGGAGGCCTGGGGTCCACGGCCTCGAAAAGGCATCCACCTGCAGTGAGCCCTGCTGAGGCGGGCGGGCATGGTACAGCCTCAGCTTGGT
The DNA here is from genome assembly GCA_016271365.2 of Neoceratodus forsteri. Lineage (NCBI taxonomy): Eukaryota > Metazoa > Chordata > Ceratodontiformes > Ceratodontidae > Neoceratodus > Neoceratodus forsteri. The sequence continues at coordinate 794,518,140 of CM057456.1, forward strand.
GTTCTCCCTGGAGGCAAACAGGTCCACCAACAGTTTGCCCCAACGGGAGAACAGATTGTAAGCTACCTCTGGATGGAGAGAGCACTCGTGGGATGTCTGGCCTATGTGGCTGAGAACATCCACCAGTTGGTTCGAGACTCCTGCCACATGGATGGCAAGGAGCTCCACCTCCAACCGCTTGACAAAAGTCCAGATCCGGTGCGCCTCCTTGCACAGCAGACGGGAGTACGTGCCGCCCTGTTTGTTGAGATAGTACATGGTCGTGGTATTGTCCGTCTGGACTTGAACCACTTGACCCCAGAGCTGAGGAGCGAAAGTTGACAGCGCCAGTCTGACTGCCCTGAGCTCTAGCAGGTTGATGTGGCAACAGGACTCCTCGGGGATCCAGAACCCGTGGGCTCTGTGGTCCTCCATGTGGGCTCCCCAGCCCATGAGAGAGGCATCGGTTGTGAGGACGACCGTTGGCTCGGGTGGACAAACGGGATCCCTTCCAGCAGACGACTTGGGATGGTCCACCATTGGAGAGCATCCCACATCATCTTGTTGACAATGACCAGCTGGTCGAAAAGACCCTGACGATGAGTCCACTGAGTGGCCAGCTCCCACTGGAGGGGGCGCATGTGCAATCTGGTCCAACGGACCACTGAAGTACATGAGGCCATGTAACCCAGAAGGCGCAGGAATCCCGGGCAGGGCGCAAGTGCTCAACCAGAAATGATTGGGCAAAGGAGGAAAGAACCTCCGCCCTGTCCGCCGGGAGCCGAGCTCTGGCTTGACCAGAGTCGAGCTCTGCCCCGATAAAGCCCATCACCTGAGAGGGCACGAGTTCCAACTTGGCCTCATTGATCAGGAGGCCTAACTGGGAGCAGGTTTGGAGGGCCAGATCCCTGGAGCTCTCTACCTCCTGCAGAGAGGAACCTGCCAGGAGCCATTCATCGAGGTAGGGGTATATCCAAACCCTTTGATGCCGTAAATGGGCTGCCACCACTGCAGTGCATTTGGTGAAGACCCAAGGGGCCGATGACAGGCCGAATGGCAAGGCTCGGAACTCGTACAGGGTCCCTTCAACCCTGAAGCGGAGGAACTGCTGGTGGGACAGACAGATTGGGATGTGAAAGAACGCGTCCTGTAGATCCAGTGAACAGAACCACGTTTCGCTCCAGAGAAGGTATGATCTGGATCAGAGTAACCATCCAGAAGGTGCGAGACCTGAGATATTGATTCAGGTCGTGGAGATCTAGGATGGGGCGCCAACCCCCCGTCCACTTGGGCACCAGGAAGTACCTGGACACGAAGCCTGGATCTGTAAGAGGATCCGGCACTGGAGCTACCGCCTCCTTGCGGAGGAGCTGAGCAATGTTGTCCTGAAGGGCCGACTGAGCGCCAACTAAGATCCTTTCCTCCCATGGGGCACGGGCTCGGCAAGGAGGGTACTGCTCGAACTCTAGAGGCAGTCCCCAACCGACCACTTCCAGGACCCACCTGTCCGGAGTGATACCGGACCAGGCGGAAAGAAAGTGGTGGAGCCAGCCCCCCAGGGGAGTACCCAGAACTGGTGTGATGGGAGTAGGGGTGGCCACCCCTGACCCGTCACTGCACAGACTTAGAGGAGGAGGAGGCTCCTGGGCCGGCACCTCAGCCTCCTTTGCGGGGCTGTTGGGGACCCTACTTGGGCCTAGAGCGCCAAGCTTGAGCCTGCTGTTGCTGCTGACCTCCCTGGAAGGGGGGCTGTCTAACCGCAGGAGAAGAGTGCCGAAAAGGCTTCTTCTTGCACTTCTGCTGGTTCTTGCCCGAAGAACCCTTTGCAGAAGTGGCATCCAAGGTGGCACTGGACTGCTCTATGCGCTGGAGGTGACCTGCCACTCCCGGACCAAAGAGGTCGGTACCAAGGAAGGGCACGTCAGCTAGCTTGTGCCGAGTATCCAACGGAAAAGAGGGTAATCTCAGCCAGGCTCTGCGGCGAGTAGCCACTGCGGCTGCTAGTGAACGGGCACAGGAATCTCCAATGTCCAAAGCCGTCTGGAGCTGCTGTTTTGCAACAGCACGGCCCTGGTCACAGACTTGCTTAACCGTGGTTTGCATGTCCGCTGGGAGATGAGGGAGGACTTCACCTAGCGACCCCAAAAGGGTATGAGAGAAGTGTGCCATGATCACTGCCGAGCTGGCCTGACGAAGGCCCAAGGATGAGGCCGCATATACCTTTCGGGCAGAATGGTCCATATTTTTGGACTCCTTGTCCGGAGGGCGGTCAGTATCTGCTGAGCTACCCATACGCCTAAACACTGAGGCAGTCACAAGGCTCTCGGCCAAGGGATGCTCAGTGAAACCCGCCAAGGACCCCATGTGCACAATGTACCTCAAGCCACATGCGGTAGATAGAGTTGAGCAAGGCATGGCGCTGCCAGCTCAATGTCCGGCCAACGATGGCTTTGGCCACTGGGAAGGCCTCTGTCGGGGTATCCCCCCTCTTAAGGATATCCGTGAGAGGATATTCCGCCTTCTTTTGGATAGGCTGCAAGGGCATACCGGTAAACTCAGAAATAAGTCGAAGGATGCCCTGGAAAGAGGAAGGTCCTTCCTCCAGGCCTGTCACTGACAACTCATCATCATGGTGTGAGTGAAGACCAATGGTATCACAGTCCGAGGAGTCGGGATACAGAGGTCTCCGGCCTATGTCCCCTTCAATACACCGAGGGCGATCAGGGACAACAGTGATGGACAGACGACGGGGCAGGCCCGTATCTGTCCGATCCTCCTTTCACGGAGCCCCTCCCTGAGGCTGCATAGGCGGTGGTTCCACCAAAATTGGTGGGGAGACTGGAATAGGCTGAACAGGAATGTGTGCCAGTCCTACCGGAGGGAGAACCGGAGTCCTCAGTACCGGAGGAGTCAGTGTCGGCCTAAGAGGCTGGGGCCAAGTAATGGTAGGTGTAGACAGAGTAGCCTGCTTTTGACCTGTCAGAATTAGCTGTTGCCACATGAGGTCCTCATAACGTCGACAAAGCTTTCGTCGCAGTCTCTCCTCGTCCGAGGAGGATGAGGATCAGTGGCGGCACCACTTCCGGGAGTGTTTGTGACCCTTTTTCGGTTTTTCGACCGACAGGGTCCTAGTCATCGATCAAGACCGACGGTGTCGGCTCTGTCGATCGGGAGAGGCTGGATGCGGTGAAAAAGGACCCCACGGAAATTTTCTAGCTAGCAGTATTCAGCGGGGACAGCCTCCGACGTCAGTCCCGCCCCCGTCAGGCGTAGTACATATGGAGGCGGTCCCCCATAATCCTCAGTTCTCCCGCCGGAGACTCCCGGCCGCTGGATGACATCAGAAGAGGAGACCGAGGATCCACCATCAAATGGCAAACAAAGAGGCTGTAAATGCCTTATCCTAGGAGAAGGATGTTGTGACTATAACCTACTTCCAGCGGGGATGGTGGGAGGGAAAGTACCTGCTGCAAGAGCTGTTCTTGAAGATCTACTGTTACGGTAAGTTCTTACGTAACTGTACTATCCTACTTCGAGAAATGGCTCTTGCAGCAGGTTACACCATTAGGACTGATTCCCAAGCAATGCTGGAAATCACACAGCATCGGGAGGAGGAAAGGTAGAATCCTCGAATGACATCGAGCCTAGGACAGAAGTCCCTGAAGGACTGCTAGACCAAACCCTGCTCTTCGCCTCGATGCAATGTCCAGGCTGTAATGCCTGATGAAAGTGTGCACAGAGCTCCAAGTAGCTGCAGCACAAAGAGCTGAGGTGGATACGTTCTTTAAAGCCGCAAAAGAGGTAGCCACCCCTCTGGTGGAATGACCCTTAATCGCGCCCGGTAAGGGTTTGTTGCGCTTCAGGTAACAGAACGTAATGCACTGAATGAGCCACCTAGACAGCGACTGTTTTGAAACAGGAGCTCCCATCATCCTGTGGGCAAAGGAGACGAAAAGTTGGTCCGATTTTCGGTGGTGTTTGGTTCTGGTCAGGTAGTATCTGAGACACCTATGCACATCTAGAGTGGCAGAAGAGCTTCTCCTGGATTAGAGTATTTCGGGAAATACACTGGTAGATCGATGCCCTGATTAAGGGTGAGAGCTGAGACCACCTTAGGCAGAAATTTAGGATAAGTCTGTAGGGACACCCTGTCTTGGTGGAAAACCAAATAAGGTTCTTTGCACATAAGTGCGTGTAGTTCAGAAATTCTTCTGGCCGAAGTAACGGCAACTAAAAATAACGTTTTCCAAGACAGAAAACGTAGCTCGCAATCCGCGGCTGGTTCAAAAGGTGGCAGCGTGAGCTGCTCCAAGATGAAGGGTAGATCCCATGGTGGGATCGGATCCCTAATCGGGGGCCTAAGGTGGAGGACGCCCCTCAGGAAGGCACGTGTCGTGTCCAGTTGAGCTATAGTGCGTTGGCCTATAGGGATGAGATAGGCTGAAATGGCACAGAGGTGTACCTTAATCAAGGAGTAAGCCAAACCAGACTGGAAAAGGGACAGCAGGTAATCTAATACCTGCTTCTCTGGGCAGTCCATAGGTGATAAATCGCGCACTTGAACCCATAAGCAAAACCTGTGCCACTTCATGGCGTAGATCGCATGGGTAGACGGTTTCCTGGCGGCAGTAAGAATGTCTGCCACCTCTTGCGAGACACTGTGTCGCATCATGGCTATGTCTCTAGGAGCCAAGCATGCAGGTTCAGGGAACGTAGGTCCGGATGGACCAAAGAACCGCCTCCTGAGACAGCAAATGGGAGCTGATTGGTAAAGGCACTGGAGGTTCCCGGGATGGCTGATGCAAAAGAGGGAACCAGATCTGTCTGGGCCAAAAGGGCGCAATCAGTATAAGCGTCACTTGCTCCCTGCGAAGTTTTAGAAGAACTCTCTGGATCAACGGGAAAGGGGGAAAAGCGTAGAGGAATCTGCCCGCCCAGGAGAGGGACAACGCCTCTCGCCAGAAAACACCAGGCCCTGGATCTAGCCAGCAAAATTTGGGCAGTTTTGCGTTGGATGGGGACACGAAAAGGTCTAGCTCTGGAGTACCACATCTGCGAAACAGATCCTCTGCCACCTCCTGCAGTAGTTCCCATTCGTGGACTCTGGCCTGAGAGCGGCTCAGGCTGTCTGCGATGACGCTGTCCACTCCCGGAACATGAACGGCAATAAGGTTTGCACCGTGTTGTAAGACCCAATCCCACAATCTCATGGCCTCCCTGCAAAGCGGGTAGGAATGGGTGCCTCCTTGTTTGTTGAAGTAATACATCACCGCGGAATTGTCTGTTTGTAACAGAAGTGTACCCGGAGGAATCTCCGACTGGAAGGCCTGCAGGGCATAAAGAACTGCCCTCATCTCCAGAATATTTATGTGGAGATGAGACTCTTGGTCTGTCCACAGGCCCTAAGACCGGGCACCGTCGAGATGTGCTCCCCAACCGAGCCCCGAGGCATCTGTGGAGAGTGTCACAGTCGGGGACGGCGCTATGAAGGGGACTCCCACCGAGAGATTCCTCGAATCTAGCCACCACTGCCAATCTCGAATTACAGCCTTCGTGATCCAGACTGGATGCTGCAGATGGTCTTGCCTTTGGTCCCATTGTACCCTTAACATCCACTGGGTTACCCACATGTGGAAACAGGCTAGCAGGACTGTTGCAATGGCCGCAGCCATGTGTCCAAGCAGGCAAAGAACCAGTCTGGCAGGAATTGTTTTCTTCGCCAAGTGCCTGATTAGGGATCTTATGTGTTCCGCCCTGTCCGGGGCTTTCCTTTGGACAGTGTCCAGAACTGCACCTATGAATTTCAGAGTCTGAGACGGAACCAGGCTTGACTTCTCGTAACTGATGATAATGCCCAACGTCTCGAACGGAGACTGAGTGCAGTAAATGGCAGACATCAGAGCCTCCCGGGAGGGCGCCATGAGAAGCCAATCGTCCAGGTAGGGGAACACATAGTGGCCCTGTCTCCTCAGAGATGCAGCTACGACTGCCATGCACTTCGTGAATACCCAAGGTGCCGATGACAGCCAGAAGGGGAGAGCTCGGAACTGATAATGGCGACCCAGAAACTCGAAATGCAGGAACCTCCTGTGCGCCTGAGCAATAGGAATATGCAGGTAAGCATCCTGCATGTCTAGGGACGCTAGAAAAGCGCCCTGCTTTAGCATGGGAATCAGATCAGAGAGGGTCACCATGTGGAAGCGTTTGTACAGGACCAAGACGTTGAGGTCGCTGAGGTTCAGTATCGGACGGAGGTCCCCTGTCTTCTTTGGAACCAGAAAGAAGTGAGAACCTAACAAAAGGGGGAGGGGGGGGTTGTGCTATTTACATTAAGGACAACCTCTCTAGCCACCCTGTCTGCTTTTCCACCACTAACTCCTCTGTGCAATTTCTCCCTGTCAAGCTACTACTTGGTGCCCAAAATAAAGTGCTTACTGTGGCCGCTGTCTATATCCCACCTTAAGATCCAGGGTCCGGCCTCCAGACTGCTCTTGAATTTGTAAGATCACAACCACCTGACACCGAGCTCCTTCTCCTTGGTGACTTTAATATAAATTGGCTCGCATCAGACGTTGGGTCCCTCAAGGATGCTATCCTAGCAGCTAACCTAACGCAGATGGTGAGCTCCCCACTAGAAAAAACTACAAAACTGGAACTTGCACTTTCATTGACTGGATCCTTGCTAGCCACCCAGCCCGCATAAAAAACACAGTTGTTCTCCCGGACTCTCTCAGTGACCACTCCCCTGTGATCTGTACCTGGACAAATAAGTTCCAAAAACCACCTCCAAAAACCATCTCAAGCAGAGTGCTACCCCCATGGAAACCTTACTAAGCTCAAGACCTGTCTTTTACAGCAAGACTGGTCCCCAATATACAATACCCTAGATGTTGACGCAGCCCTAGATTATTTTATCACAACTTTCAACACTGCCTGTGACACCTACGCACCAGTAAAAAAGCATAAAATCAAAGTGCTCTCAAATCCCTGGCTCACGGCCAAACTACTGGCCCAACTCAAAGCTCGGGACCATCTCTGGGCCATAGCCAGAGCCACAGGCTCCTTGACGGATATCCAGAAGTATAAACAGGCACAAAACCAATGTATCAAACAAATCCGACTAATGAAGAGCTCCTATTTCAAAAATGCCCTCGCAAACTCCTGGGGTGACGGGAGATCATTCTGGGACAACATCATAAATATCTCGGGTAAGCAGTCCAAATCCTCTCCCACTATAATGACTGTCGATGGAACCACTACCCTAGACCCAATGGTCATGGCAAAGACCTTAAATAAAACTTTCACTAACCTCAGTGGGGTCCTCCCGCCGGACTTCTTCTCTGACACGGACCTGCCAAAACCAACATCTCCTACTGCCTCACCTGACCAACCACTTTTCCACTTCAAAATAGTTAAGGCACATGAAGTCTACAAATATATAAAAAAAGGTTATCTCTAAATCCAGAGCAAGCAGTTATGCTATTGATCTTAAAATTCTGTCCCTTACCCTGGAAGAGGTGGTGCACCCACTCACCAAAATGTTCAATCTCTCCCTCTGCCTTAGTCAATTTCCCAGCAAATGGAAGTCCGCTATAGTCACACCAGTGTTCAAAAGTGGCGACAAGTCCCTACCAGGAAACTATCGGCCTATATCTATACTTCCACCCCTCTCCAAGGCCCTCGAACGCATTGTGGCTGACCAACTCTCAGACTACCTGCATAAGTATAACATACTCTGCTTGCAGCAACATGGATTTAGGAAAGGACACAGTACGTCGATCGCCTCTACTGGAATTCTCAGGAGAAATTCACACTGCCTTGGACAAAGATATCAAACCGAGCTGTTTTCATTGACCTAACAAAGGCGTTTGATACTGTTCACCATGGCTTACTTATCACACAACTACACAGTCTTGGCTCTCAGAAGGACCAGGTGCCTGGGTTAAAGTTACCTGGCCCAATGCTCTCAATCAGTAAAAATCTCAGAAGTTCTCTCAGATTCAAAACCGGTCCTCTCAGGTGTTTCACAGGGGTCAATCCTAGGCCCCCTCCTTTTCAGCCTTTTCCTAAACTCTCTTCCCAAATCCTGCCCAGAACAAATAATCCTTTATGCTGACGATGCCGTGATTCTCTCCTCTCAGAAGGACACGAAACCTTTACTCCAGATCCTGCAACTTGCTTTCTCCAATGTTGACAAGTGGTTCCTAGATCACAAGCTGGTCCTAAATTACAAAAAAACAAAATCCATGCTTTTCTCCAGTCCACAAAACAGAGAAAGACAAATTCCACTTACTATCAAAACATACCCAGGAAATACCCTTGAACAAGTGTCAACATTTAAATACCTTGGAATCACCTTTGATCAAGGTCTTACCTTTGCGACCCACATTGATAACACAGCGAAAACGGTGAACCAGCGCACTGGTATCCTGTTCCGAAACCGGCAATTCCTTACCCAAGCTGCGCTGAGGATTGCTATCCAAAGTTCTGTCATCTCAATCATAGACTATGGCTTAATTATCTATGGCTCTGCCACTATCACCACACTACAAGGCATCACAACCACTCCTAAACAAGGCCTGTCGGCTGCTCACTGGAGCGCAAAGATGTACTCATACATGTGAGCTCTACACTGAAACAGGATGGTTGCAACTCTCAAATCGCATAAGGTACCTCACATGCTTGATGGCAAAAAAATCCATCTTGGGCCGCACTCACCGTATCCAAGACCTACTTTGCCCGAATATCAGCATCCGTCCCACCAGAAGATCGGAACACCAGCCTCTCCAGGTCCCCAGATGCCGGACCACACAGGGCCAAAGATCTTTTGCCTATCGTGCCCCCAGCTGGTACAATGCCCTGAGCTCGCTCATTACATCCTCCACGTCACTAGGAGCTTTCAAATCTAAGCTTTACTCTCACCTCTCAGCCTCTAGCTCCTGTGACTGCCTTGACAAATGATTCTTCCCTCATGACTGTTTTTACTGTTTTTTATCCTCCTCCTCCTCCTCTGCTCCTTTCTTGACAAAGGCATCTGAGTACCTCTAACTACTCTAAGTCTGCTCCCCTCCCCATATCTCCTCCTACCCTTCCCACCTTGACCACTCCTCCAATGTTTTGTTTTTTTCCTGTGATGTACTGTATTATACGGGCTTACTGAAACCTTTATAATTTGCTGACCATTCTATGTAACATGTCTTGTTTGTTTGTACATTGATGAAGTAGAACCTTTGTAAAAGAGCCACTGGCTCAAAGGTAATAATTCCTAGAACAATAAACTAAACTAAAGAATAATATCCTAGTCCCCTCTGGTTCCTTGGTACGTGCTCTATGGCTTCTTTTTCCAGAAGCGCGAGCACCTCCTGCTGTATGAGCAGGGCATGCTGACCCGAGTAACGGGAGAGCAGGGGAGGTATTGTAGGTGGGTCGTCTAGAAATTCTATGCAATGGCCTTTCTTGACCAACTGGAGAACCCACCTGTCGGTGGTGATCGACTGCCACCCTAAAAAGTGGCGAGCGATGCAACCCCCGACTTTCCTTGCCCGTTGATCCAGAGGAGGGTTGGGGGCCGGGAAGGAGTCATGCTGTGGCAGCATTGGTCCCTGCGGGCTGGGCCGGCCTCGTGTAACGATGGCCTCTGCCTGGGGACGACTTGGCCTGGGCCTTACGCAAACAAGTGCCCCTTTGCTGCTGGCCGGAACGTGGCTGCTGCCTTTGTTGCTGACCGCGAAAACAGCTCTGGTTCCTACGAAAGGAACTAGGCCTGGATCTGTACATGGCTTGTACAAATCGGACTGCCTTCCCTGCGTCCTGGAGCTTGGTGATGACCTTCTCCGAGGATTCACCAAAGAGTACCTCGCCGTTATACAGGACGTCGAGAATGTTCTTCTGTACATCCGGGCGAAGCCGGAGACACGGAGCCAGGAGTGTCGCCGGAGACAAACGCCTGAAGCTACAGCTCTGGCAGAAGAGTCCGCGGAATCGTATGTGGCTCTAAGTACTTGGGTCCCCACATCTGACCCGGTGCGGAGTAGGTTGAGGATCTCTGCTTTCTGGTCACCATCGGGAAGCTTTTCGACCAGGTCCTGGCCCTGTTCCCACAGGGCGTTCTGGAACTGTACCATATGGGTAAGGTAGTTCAGAGACCTGATGGCGCACGTTGCAGCCGCATACGTGCGCTTCCCCAGGGCATCCAACTGCTTGGATTCCTGGTCCAGTGGCTGAGTGCTCATATGCTGGGGCCTTTGAGACCGGTCATGTGAGGCCGTGATGACCAGGGAGTCTGCCAGAGGTTGCTTCGCCAAGTACTGGTCTTCTTTGGAGCCTTGTACAAGCGTCAGCCTTCTTCGCACTGCAGGAGTCGAGTGCAGATGCTTCCACGAAGACTTGGTGACGTCCGCAAAGGTGCCCACCAAGGGTGGCACTACCAAAGGCTTTGGGTCTTTTTGCCGAAGGTAGCGGGCAAGGCGTTGTCATTCGGGGTCAAGGTCTTCAGCATCCCACCCCATGTCGTCCTGGATGTGCCTCATGATCTCAGCGAAAGAGGGATCATCCTGGGGAGGTCGTGTGGGTCAGGAGAGGAGATGCTGAGCAGAGGAGGAGATCTGGAGCAGTCCGAGGTGTCCGATCTTGAATCCTCCCCCGACGGAGTATACCGGCATAGTCTGGGTCGTTTGGGGCTGGGAGACCCTGATGGAGATCTAGAGGAAGGCCTTCTCCTGTCTGTAGATCAGCCCCGAGTCTGTTACTTGGGGGTCGGTGGTCGTCCTACTGGCCCCTTAGGTGGAGGAGGGGGTGAAGGAGGTGAAGGTGGAGGAGTAGGAGTAGGAGGTTTGACGGGAACCACATCCTTTCTGATGGTGTCCCACCAAAAAGTAGAGAGTTCCTTTACTTCTGCGATATTCATGCCCGACCACGGGCCTGGCGCTGGTGGTCTGTCGCCAGGGTTGGGCATCGGGTCCCCGGGTGTCTCCCGGTCCGTGGAGGGTTCCTGTGGGAGCCCGGCATCCTTGGTGTTGCCCGCCTGGTCTTCGGGCTGTGGGGTGTCCTCCTCCGTCGATTCCTTATGACCGGTGTCCGCCGGTGATGGGGGGGCAGTCTTCCGCTCCGGAGATGCCGACGTCTGTCCCCTGGCTGACGCCTTCAGATCTGGCGAACGCCTGGCCGGCGACTGGTGTCTGGCAGGTGTCGTCGGCTCCTGTGAGTGCCTGGCTGATTTGGAATGTTTAGCCGACGTCGGGTCCGATGCCCTTTTCAGGGACGTCAGGTCCTTGGTCTTTCTGGGTGCAGGATCAGGACCCCTGGGCAGTTGGGAGACCAACCTGGAGTCAGTGTCCCGACGTCGGGTGGAAGAAGAGGACGTATGACGCTCAGAAGACTTTGAAGAGGCCTTGGATGGGGTGGAGAAAGCCGAGGGCCTCGTTGTCTTGATCGGCTGGAGCGAGGAAGAGCCGCCTGAAGTCCGGACCTTAACCGGGAAGGGGGGCTGCGACCGAGCCCTGGAGGGAGAGCGGTCCGATCTGGAGCCGGAGCTGCGGGAGTCCGAGGCCCGAGATGGGGACCCAGACCTCACCTTCTCCCGGTGCTTACAGGATTTAGAAGAAGATTCTCCCCTGAAGGAAGGTTCTTGGTCCATCCTTTTTAACTGCTCTTCGAGGAGATATGCCTGTAGTGTCTTCTGACGGCAGATCCTGGTGCAGCTATTGAATCCCTGGCAAAAGGTGCGGGCCTTGGTGTCATGGTCCGGGCTTAGGCAACGCACACAGGAAGAGTGAGGATCCTTGAAATGGATCTGTTTGTCACAGGCACACTTAGAAAGGTGACCCTCAAGTGATGGAGTTGGAGAGGACATCAGTTGTGCAAAGAAAAAAATTCACTGAAAGTTCTGTAGTCGTCGTACGCTAGATCGAGACCGAGAGGCCAATGCTGGCGAGTCGACGGCGGGAAAAGAACTGAGGATTATGGGGGACCACCTCCATATGTACTACGCCTGATGTCGGGGGCAGGACAGACTTTGGAGGAGGTCCCCGCTGAATACTGCTAGCTAGAAAATTTCCGTGGGGTCCTGGCGCCTGCCAGCTTCAGTCCTAATGGTGTAACCTGCTGCAAGAGCTGTTTCTCGAAGTAAGATCCGAGGTTCCGGCTCCTGTCCCTCGATTGAGGAGACCCATCCTTCGGGTATCCCGTCGGGGAAAGAAAGGATGGGTGTCCTCCCCAAGGAGTCGGCGACAACGGCTCGATCGGGTCGAGAGATATCTCGGCCGGTTCTGCCGTGTCCTCGGTGCCTTGGCCTGACAGAAGGTCCGAGAAGCCAGCGGCCGAGGAAGCAATCTCGACCGAGGCCGAGACCGCCAGGTCCTGAGAATCGGACCACTCTCGGTCCCAGGAACGTCTTCTTCAGACAGAAGATTTAGGGTCCTTGTCCCTTTTCTTAGGGTGGGAGGAGTGCGAGCCCGAGGGTGCCTCACCCTTGGTAGGGAGAGACTGGCACAGTTCCCGAAAGGACCCAGTGAAGGTGCAGCCCAGGTTAAGCGGCACGAAAAAACTTCGGCTAGCCGAAGCTTGAGCAGCTTCCTCTTCGAAAGCTGCCATCTGGTCGAACTGCTCGGCGGATCCCGTGGCCGAGGAAACTTCGATTTCACCAGTGGATTGCGGAGCTCCGGTCTCCCTAGCTGTAGGCGCACCTTGCGGTCATCCAGGACGTTAGGATAGAAGGCCAGACAGATGGTGCAAGCAGTGGTGTCATGCACGACACCCAAGCAATAAACGCACGAGAGGTGGGGATGGGTGCAATACATTTTCTTGTCCAAGGACACGCTAAATCGACCGACTCGTCCTCCATGTCCACTGCGCTCAGATCGGAATCGTAGACTCTTACAAGTTTCAAAGAAAGCACATGCGGTGAAAACCGTCCATTAGAATCCAGGGCCTACAGTACTTGAAGTAGCACGAAGGAACCTGAATCTTCCAGCGGAAAGCAAGATCTGGCGTCATGGGGCGGAGCCGAGATATATACCACCCGGGTGGGTGGGAGGAGCCAGCTTGAAGACTTCCGGCAAGATTTAAAGGGGAAAGGGACATGCCAAAGAGTGTGGATGAACAACATATCCACGCTCCTAGAAATAACACTTTCCATGAAAGGAAGTGCAGGTCACAAGTCACGGCTGGCTCAAAAGAAGTCAAAAAAAGCTTTTCCGACACAAAATTCAGGTCCCAAGCCAGAAATGGAATACAGATAGGCAGCTTCAAGTCCAGAATGTCTCTCAAGAATGTACGGCTAGAGAGCTGATCTCCAAGCAGGATGCTTTTCAGGGAAACTCTGCACATCAGCTAAAAAAAACTATTAAATTTAATACCTTCACAGTCGAATAGAAGCATTACAACTTTATAGCTTCAGATTCCTGAAGTTTAAAGCTACAAATCAATCCTAAACTCAATATGGGAAAACCAAAAAATACAGGACCAGGACCTTCCAAAACACCTGTGCTGAAACCAGGACAGGCACAGGAAGCCACAAGCCATGAGGCAGCAACTGCACCAGATCACACAAGTTCCACCATGGCAACAAATTTTAGCAACCATTCAATCGATGGACAGTAAAGCTGAGCGAACCTTGACAAAGTTGGAAATGCATGAGGTCGCAATAAAGGAACTGAGTGGCACAACTGCCAAGGCAGACAAACGTTCCATCTCTACCTAAGTGACAGTCACTACTCTGACCAGGGAGAACACCCAACTTAGAGGCTAGCTGGAGGCTTTAGAAAATGAAGCCCGGGCACGGAATCTGCACCTGGTCAGTGTCCCTGAAAGTGCTAATTTGTTGGGCTTTTTAAGGAGCTGGATGCAAGTTCAATACCGGTTCTGGAGGACTTTGAGTGGAATATTCTCCAGAGGGCCTACGGAGTAAATCCAAGAGTGCAGCCTGTTAACACTGATGAACCCCGCTCTGTGTTAGTGCAAACAACAAGAGTGGAGATACAGGATCAACCATTAGCGGCAGCAAGAGCGGTATACCCGATCTCTATCACTGGACAAGATGTGAAAATATTCTCGGATCCTTCTTACCAAACTCAAGCCAGAAGAAAGCAGTTCAACGGGATCCGGCAAAGACTTTATTACGCACTAGGAATAGTGCATTCTTTTCTGCTAGCTGCGCGTCTTGGGTTGGCTATGGGGTAAAGCTGGCAATTCAACGACCCTAAAGACGCTGAGTGCTAGATGGAAAAAAATGAAAAAAGAATTTGCGGCTAAAGACGCTGGTGCATTAGAAGAGAAAGTTTCTGGTGAGGAGTAAATGAGACTGATGGCTCTTTTGGACATTATAAGTTTTACCAAAGTTTAGAGTTTCTATACGGGACTAAGTGAACTGATGTTTCTACTTATGCTTTGCATGGGGAGATGATTTTCACTAAATATATATTGTATACCCTTTGATGCTCCTCTATCCTATTCAAATGGAGAACCCTACTGTTTTAAAATTGAGGTAGAGCTACCATTTATAGTAAGCTCCGTTTTTCTTTAAGGACATTAAGGTTTCGCTCTGTAATGTTTATGGGAGTGGAAGGGCAGGGAACACAATTAGTCCTAATTTAGAAGCTCTCAGTTATTAGTATCTGTTATAACAGTAGCCTCTAAAGGATGTTGGCAAGATCAAATATTTGACTGTGTTATATAATTCTTGTTCGGTTTAAGGGGGCAGTTTTCTTTTGCTATGTGCAGAGTTACTATTGAAAAGCACATTTTTCCTAATAGTTTCAATACATATATTTGGATAAATAGCAATCCATAGTGACTGCTGCAAGCAATTCCCTTTTGATTCTACCTAATTTGGATATTCCAAGGCTACTGAGTCAGCTGACATATGTGGACAATTATTTTGGACTTGTTTATATATTACCGGGTTACCCCTCAACTCCTTCTGTAACAGATTGCAAGGGATGAACATGTATAACAAATTTACTGGATTAACACAGTATTGATTGCCTTGTATGAGGAATTCAGTGTACTGTTTTTACATGAAAGCGATAAAGTAAAAAAAAAAAAAAAAAAGAATGCATAGGCCACCTACAGCTGGGCAACAATGCAAGGTATGGACTTCCTCCAGAAGCAGAAGAATATGATCTGGAAGATGTGAAGGCACTGGGGGGGATGATCTGGAGGTAGTTCTAGAAGTTGAGAGCATGGCCTTGTGCTATTTCCAGGACCCAGGCATCTGATGTTACCTCCCTCCACTGGTCCAGGTAGAGGGAGAGACGACCCTCATCAACCACACCTTGAAGCAATGGTGGTTGAGGGTCGTAAAGAGAGTCAGGCAGAGCCAGATGGAGCAGCTGTTGCCACTCCACCACCTCTAGGAGCTTTTGAGTGGGCACCTGGGGGGGAAGCACGGCTCCTGCTCCTCTACCTTTACCCTGTCTGGCAGTGATATGTTGTCTAGCACTGGCTGGATGAAAAGGTATCCTCTGTCTGCTCCTTGGTTGGGTATGATAGAGGGAATGTACTGATTTCAGGGTTCTGTCTGAGGCCTGCAGATTAGAGGATATCTTGAACATCATCAAACAACTTGTATCCTCTAAAGAGGGCACCGAGAGTGGATTGTAGTACATCATTTGCAAAGCTCAACTCCTAAGTCATATTCCTGAGGTAGCAGCTCTGGCTGAAGCATCAGAGATGTTACAGGCTGTATGCAGCAGGTGTTTCCCCACATCAGCCCCAGCTGTCAGAGCTTTGAAAAGCTCCTGTTTATGTATATCTTCTGGGAGAGCTTGAGCAGCTGCTTCAGCTTTCCTCCAGAGAGACTTCTGGTATGTGACCATATG
Organism: Neoceratodus forsteri; assembly: GCA_016271365.2. Taxonomy (NCBI): domain Eukaryota; kingdom Metazoa; phylum Chordata; order Ceratodontiformes; family Ceratodontidae; genus Neoceratodus; species Neoceratodus forsteri. The sequence continues at coordinate 794,533,937 of CM057456.1, forward strand.
GGCCTGGTCATTTGCAATTCTGAGTATCAAAGAGACTGAGGCATAGGTTATTTTGCCCAATACAGATAAGGAATCAAGGAGGTTATCAGGAGGAAGAAAGCTAAAATTTTGGTGCCTTGGATCTGTCATGGGCAGCATTTATAACTACATAATCTGCCTCAGATTTGCCTGCAAAAAGAGGTTTACCTGACGGGGCCTGGTACATCTTGTCTGCACAGCATCCTCCAGAGCAGGGAGGAGTGGAATAATTATGGGAGATGTGTCAGGCAACTCCAAGAATTCTACCAGGTTCTTCTTGGTGATGTCCTGTTCCTCCAAATCAAACAAACCCAAACACCATGGCAGCCTGCAACTAACCACTGACTCTTCAATACATGTGGACACAGTGGAACTAGTCCTTTCATAAGCGCTTTCCACAAAATCTTCAGCCTCCTCTTCATCCTGCATCATAAGATCAGGTTTACACTCCAGGTCATCATCAATCTGGTCAACGGGATGAAGGTAGTATGCTGGTGAAGCTGTGAGCGCTCAAGAAGGGGGCTGAGACACACCCCTAGCAGGCATCGGTGCAGGGACTGGACTTAGAGACCCCATCAATGTGGTTCCTGTTGCAGGAGGAGGTGGTAGCAGGCACTTGAGTATGTCCGTAAAGGACGAGAGCATTGCCTGGACCTCGGCACCCGCGTGGTAGACAGGAACATCGGTAGAGGTCGACAGGGGGGAAGCAGGCCCCCATCGACAGTAACGCACCAGCCGTACTAAACCTGGTGGTGCCTACAGTCTGCCCTGACCTGGAAGGAGGGTCGACAATGTGGGTGGCATCACCACTGAAGCGGTCCACAACATTGACGAGGTCGTACCTGTATGGAGGGGAGACCTAGAGCGAACCAGGGAGGTCTTATTCTTCTTCTCTCTCTCTCTCTCCCAGTGTTTGTGCTTTCTCTCACGGTGGTTGTGCTTGTACGACCCGGCTACCAGAACTTGAAGACCTTGGATCTCAAGGAAGGGGCCAGCAATGCGGCAGAGCTCTTTAGCTGGAGTTCCTTCTACATTTGGGTTAGTTTTTGTTTAAGGAGGTGCTTTTCCAAAGCGCTCTTTCAGCATCACAGGGTGGCTGTGTTGAACCCAGTACAAATCTGGCATGCCTGTATATTATGGTCTGGGCCAAGGCAACACACACAGATGTCGTGTACATCTCTGGAGTATATCTTTTCACCATATTCACATTAATGGAACAGTTTTGACAGCTCCTTAGTCGACATACACGCCGCCAAAAATCACTTTCAGGAAAGTGATTACTAACTGTGGTGAGAAAAACAAGAAAAAGCAGCAACTGGAACAGCGTTGTTTCTGTGCACGGTCCGACAAGTATGGTCGACGGCGGCAAAAGAACAGAGGAGGGAAGGGGCCGCCAACAATTATATGGGAGAGCCAACATCAGACATTGTGTGGTCGGCCCCTACTGGACTGCTTGCAAAAACTTCCATGTAGTCCTAGCGCCTGGTGACTATAAGTTCCATAGGTGTGGCCTGATAAAGAGATACGCTCGAAGATCTCCCTTTCCAACAGAAGGACAACATGTCATGCCAAAAGAAGCAACTCCCCTGGAATGAGCAAGCAAAAAAACAAGTGAGTGGAAAAACATCAATTTTGTGTTGTGTGGGTTGATCTCCAGAAGACCCAACAGAAGCATGGTATCTAAGCCTGGAGGCCCTTAGATGCAAGGGGTGTGCAGAAGGGACACCTACATGCTACCACAGTAGCCTCTCCCATGGCAGTATGCCAGGAGGAGGAGGGATAAGAACTTTTTCCAAGCTGGGCAATAACAAGAAGCAAAGCAGCACAACACTGCAGTTCAAATCTACAAGAAGAGACCAATCAGCACCTCCTGCAACTCCCTCACAAACAACTGATAAAGGAGATCTTCAGTCACAGAGGAGAGGTGTGGAGAGCATTTGTCCCTTCCACGAGAATGTCGAGTAAGAGGATGCTGGAAGTGGATGAAGTGGAGGGAGGCACCTGGAAGAGCACAGGGTCTGTCTCCCTAAACCAGCGCTGCACATTCTCCATCCACTGGTGGAAATGCTGCTGGGAGGAGGTCTTGGGATAGTAGCCACCCTATCAAAAAAGGACAAAGACATATGAAGCGGCAGCTGGGGGGCATAACTGGTCTGGTAATCCACAGTACCCATGGCTTCATCCTGGACATCAGGGCTTGAAATACAGCCTTTCTTTATTTCAATGGAAAGGCATTTTTCTCACTGGAAATGTGTTAAAAAAATTATATATTTTCATCCAGAAATGAAATGCATGTATGCACTTTGTTTCAGGCATTAGCTGGCCAGCCTGAGGCAGCAGCATATGGAGGTCTATGCCGTGAGTTCCAGAGGAAGCACAGTGGCTGTTTTTTCCTTTGTTTGTTAAACAGGACTCGCATATTTGATTTCCTGCTGGGAGAGTGTGCCAATTACAGAAAGTACAGTTACGCAAGAACTTACCATAACAGTAGATCTTCGAGAAGAGATCTTGCAGCAGGCTACACTATAAGGACTATGCCGCCAGGCACTAGGACCCCATGGAAAAATTCTAGCTAGCAGTATACAGTGGGGACCATCGCCTGACGTCAGACCACCTCCGACGCTGGCCAATGGTATAAAGGGGGTTGTCCCCAAATACAACTCAGTTCTCTGACCGGAGACCCGGCCTAAGGAAAAACAGAGAACTGAGGAGGTTCTAATGTTCCCAAGTAGAGGAAGTAAAAAGACCAGGGGGAAGGAGTGAGGGAAAGCAACGCCTGCTGCAAGAGCTCTCAAGAGCTCTCAAAGATCTACTGTTACAGTAAGTTCTTATGTAACTGTACTATCTTACTTCGAGTTGGAGCTCTTGCAGCAGGCTACACCATAAGGACTGAGCACCAAGCAGTACAGAGTAGACCCAGGTCGGAAGGGAGGAGGAAACTAATGCTATTGGGGGACTTCATGAGAGGAGTCCTTGAAGGATGGCTAAGCCAAAGCCTGCTCTCCGCCAAGAGGCAATGTCCAGGCTATAGTGCTTTACGAAGGTATGTACTGAGCTCCAGATAGCGGCAGCGCAGATGTCTGCTACAGAGACATTCCTTACGGACGAGAACTAAGTGGCAACGCCCCTCCACCCCCGGCAGAGTGACCGTTAACCGAGCCCAGTATGGGTTTGTCATATTTGTTGTAACAGAAACTGATGCAATTCATTAGCCATTTGGATAGCGTCTGCTTAGCCATTGGTGCCCCACTGGATTTCCGGGTAGATCGGGTATGATCAATATAATAACGAAGCACCCTATGGACATCCACAGTATGCAGAAGGGTCTTCCCCTGACTGGAATACTCTGGATAATACACAGGCAAGTGGATGTCCTGACTGAGGGTAAACTCTGACACCATGTTGGGAAGAAACTTAGGATTGGTTCTCAAAGACACCCTGTCCTTGTGGAAAATCAAATAAGGCTCTTTACACATCAGAGCCAGGAGCTTGGAAATCCTCCCAGCAGAAGTAATGGCAACTAAAAAGAGCGCTTTCCATGACAGAAAGTAAAGTTTGCAATCCGCGGCTGGTTCGAAGGGAGGCAAACTAAGTTTCTCTAATAAAAACAAAAGATCCTATGGGAGACTAGAGTCTCTAATGGGAGGTTTCAAATGCAACATACCACACAGAAAGGTGCGGGGGCAGGTGCTTGCCCTCCACAGGTGCATGATAGGCTGAAATTGCTGAAAGGTGCACCTTAATGGAAGAATAGCAGAGTCCTGAATCTAAAAGGGAGAGGAGGTACTCCAGCGCAGAGTTTACAGGGCGAGCGAACGGGTCTAGGCCATAGGTGGAAGCCCATAAGCAGAAATGCTTCCATTTCACGGCATAAGTAGCCCTGATGGAAGGTTTTCGAGCTGCAACCAAAACCTTGGAAACACTAATGGAAACCCTGAAACGGGCCATGGCTATGTCTGCAGGAGAAAAGTATGTGGGTATAGAGATCTGAATAGACCAGGGTGCCCTGCTTCTGGGGTAGCAAGTGCAAGGTCAGGGCAGTGGGATTGGAGGTTCCACTGCCAACTGCTGAAGTAGGGGGAAATCAAATCTGTCAGGGCCTGAAGCCTTGAAGGAGCTCCCACTTGTGGACCTCCCACTTGTGGACCTCGGACCGGGATCTGCTTAGGCCATCGGCCATGGTGTTTTCACCTCCTGGAACATGAACCGTGGTGAGGGATAGACAGAGATCTATGTCCCAGAACCACATCCTCATACCCTTCCGACACAGAGGGTATGAGTGGGCGCCACCCCCCCCGCTTGTTGATGTAAAAGACCATGGACATATTGTCCGTCTGAATCAACAAGGGGCCCAGAAGGAGGCCCAAATGGAATGCCTGTAGCGCACAGTGAATCACTCTCATCTGTAAGACGTTGATATGAAGGGTTTGTTCCACTGGACACCAAGTGCCATGGACTTGACAATTCCAGATATTGGCTCCACATCCTAAACCGGTTGCACCGGTGCTAGGACCTGTTGCGGGGAATCCTTCCAAAAGGAAACTCTCAGATCCAAGTTGGGAGGAGTCAACCACCAAGAAAAGGTCTGAGTCACTGCTCTGGAGATCTGGACAGGCTGATTGAGATCATCTTATCGTTGATCCCATTGCACTGTGAGAGTCCACTGGGGAACTCTCATGTAGAGGCAAGCTGAAAGAAGTCACTTTGGCAGCCACCATGTGGCCGAGTAGCTGGAGAAGTGTCCGGGCCAGAACCTGTCGGGAAGAGGAAATACTAACATACTAAAATGCCAGCAGAATAGGCCTAATGGTCTTTCGTGTCTGCTTGTTTGGTCAGCCCCCACCTTGGGTGCTGACCTTGCTGTCCCCCTCGCCTTCTCTGGCTTCTCCCTTCCCAGTTCCGGATATTCTTGCTGCATTGGATTTTGATTCCTGAACCCTTCCCCTGTACCTGTCCCACCCCCTCTTGAACCCCTCCACTGTCTCTGCCTCCACCAGCCCCCTAGGTAGTGCATTCCATGGCTCTACCACCCTCTCAGTGAAGTAGCACCTCCTCCTTTCTCCCCTGAATCTTCCCCTCCAGCTTCCACCCATGCCCTCAGTGGCCCCTCCTCCTTCCTTCAAGCACCCTCACTGTTCCTCCCTATTTACCTCTTCATGTACCTGAAGACCTCTATCATGTCCCCGGTCCCTTCTCTCCTCCAAAGTGTACATATTTAGCTCTTGAGCTCTCCTCATAGGTCCTGTCCCCAAGCCCCAAATCATTTTGGTTGCCTCCTCTGGACCCTCTCCAGGAGGTTAATGTCCCTCTTTAAGTGCGGCCTCCAAAACTGCACGCAGTACTCAAGGTGTGGCCTCACCAAGAGTTATACAGAGGGAGTATCACTTCCTCCTTCTGGAGGTGATCCCCCATGGTGCATCCCAGCATCCTGTTGGCCTGGCTGCTGCCCTCCCACAAGTCTCAGAGTTGTTCATCTTGACATCCACCACCACCCCAGGTCCCTCTCAGCCATTGAGACTTGTAGTATTTCCCCCCAGGGTGTACACTTGGCCTGGGTTTCTGGCCCCAGGTGGAGTACCTTGCATTTCCTGCATTAAACCTCAGCTTCCACTTTCTAGACCATCTTTCCAGAGCCTCCAGGTCCCCTGCAGGGCCACCCCTCCTCCCCATCCACCACCGCCTCAGTTTGCAGTCATCTGCAAGAGACTCATCTCACTCCCTGATTCCTGTCCTTATGTCAGATACGAGGCGTTGAACAGAAGGGGCCCAAGGACTGATCCTGTGGGACCCCACTAATGACCCTCCTTGGGAAGAGACTATCCCACCAACCACGACCCTCTGGGTCCGGTCCTGGAGCCAATTGCCTATCCATCGGATCATCTGGTTTCCACCCCCATTTCTCCTAGTTTATCCAACAGGCCCACGTGAGGAACAGAGTCAAATGCCTTGCTGAAGTCTAGAAAGAGGACATCCACTGGTCTACCCAGGTCCAAGGCACTTGTCACCCAGTCATAGAACTCCACCAGGTTTGTCTGACACGATTTCCGGGATGAATCCATGCTGTCTATCGTCCAGGCACCCTGACTTATCCAGGTACCCCTAGCTCTCCTTGACAATGCCTCCATCACCTTGCCCACCACTGATGTCAGGCTGACAGGCCTGTAGTTCCCTGCCACCTCCCTTGATCCCCCTTGTGGATAGGCACTACATGTGCCACCTTCCAGTCTTGGGGCACCCACCTGTCCTCAGAGAGATGGTGAAAAGCTCTCTGAGGTTTCGCCAGGACATCTGCAAGTTCCTTCAGCACTCTAGGATGTAATTTATCCGGCCCCGTGCTTTCTCCGTCTTAAGGGAGCTGAGGGCTTCCTCACTCTCTGCTGTGATTTCACTTCCAGTACCTCTTTTCCCTGCTTAGCCTCCCCACCTGCCAGTGATGCCCCTCCCCAGACCTGCCCGATTGGTAAGGGGCCCTCCTCATTATTCTGTCTCCTCCTGTATGATGCAGCATCCCCATTTTCCTGGTGAAAACTGAGGTGAAGTACTCATTTAGTACCTCAGCCTGCTCCTCTGGGTCTTGTGCCCATCTCTTCCTGATTTAATCCTGCTAATCTGCCCTTCACCCTTCGCTCTTTCCCCAATGTATCTAAAGAACCCTTTTTCCCTCTCCTAATTTCCCTGGCCAGGTTCTGCTCCTTCCTTGCCTTAGCCAATTCTCACCACCTAGTGGCCCTTCTAGCCATCAGCTCATACTCCCCGATCCCTTTCACCCTTGAGCACTTGAATTTCTTATAGGCTGCTTTCTTTCCCGTGACCACCTCCTGGACCTCCCTGGTCCACCAACAGGGTTTTGGGCCTCACCGCATTTTTGTCTTACTCTTGCACAGGTGCTGTGCAGCATCCTTGCACCCTCTCTGATGATTTCCCACCTACTATCAGCGCCCATGTCTGACCCAATCCCATCCAAATGCTCCTTATGATCCTTCCCATTTCTTTAAATCCACCCCTGAAGTCGGTTACTTCCGCCTTTGTGCAGCCTTTCTACCCTCCCTAGGTCCAGGCAGAACCAGACCGTGGCATGGTCACTCCCCGCCAATGGGTCCCTTACCTCCAGGCTCCCCAATCTGGTCACTGTCTGCCAGGACCACATCCAGTACCCATGCCTCCTGGTCGGTTCCCTCACCTGCTGAGTTAGGAATGCGCCTTGAAAGACATCCAATAACCTCTGTTCCTGGTCACAGAGGATGTCATAGTCTCCCAGTCTGTTCCTGGCATGTTTAAGTCCCCAACACCACCACCTTTCCTCTGCCCAGTCTGCAGTGTCTCCCAACATCTGCCACCAGACTGTCCTCCAGCTCCTCCGCCAGGGCAGGGGGTCTATACACCACTCCTATTTTTACTCTTGCCCCTTGTTATCACAGGACCCAACGCTTCCACGGTTCCCTCCGCCCTCTACTCCCCCTGCCAATGTAGTTTTTACTATCATTGCTACCCTCCTCCCTTCCCTCCCCTGTCCTTCCTGAACATAGTGTAACCCCTCCAGGTTCAGGTCCCAGTCATGTCTTGCAGTGGCTCAAGTCTCAGTGACCGCTGCCACATCCACTGCTCCCTCAGTTAACATCGCCTGGAGCTCAGGCATTTTATTGCCCAAGCTCCTGGCATTTAGCAGGACTACCTTCCACCCTTTCCCCATAGTTCCATTTCCCTGCTCGTGTTCCTTGGGATTCTGTTTTCTCCTGGTCTGCACTTTGCCAGTTGGTCTTTTCCTGCAATCCTCCTGGTCCCCAGGGGTGGAGACAGAGTCCTCCTTTATCGGCATCCCTTGACTGCCTTTTCTCCCATCCCCACCCTTCACAAGTTTAAACCCCACTTTCACCAATGAACCCTCTACTTTCAACTTAAGGATTCCTCCCTCCAAATTGAGATGTAGTCTATCTCTAGCATACAGCCCTTATCCTCCCAGGTCTCCCACAATCCCCCATCAACCCATACCTCTGGCCTCACACCACTCCTGAGCCACTGGTTTATCTCCCTAATTTTTCTTGTGTGTTCCCACTAGCCCTTGGCACTGGCAGGATTTCTGAGAAGGAAACTGTGCATCCTATGTTATGACAGACCCTATGAGCTCCCTGAATCTTGCCTGTATCTCTAGCTCGCTATTCTCCTCAATGTCATTTGTGCCCAGGTGGACCAGTATGTCTGGGAACACCCACAGTCCTTTGCCAGCTGATATACCTCGTGGCTTAGCCCAGGCAACGTTAGTCCAGGGAAGCATCTGTTCTAACTGGCCAGGCTTCTCCCTCCCTATCCCATTTGATACCCCTGATCATAGAATCCCCCAGCAGGAGCACTCTGACCACTCCTTTTCCTCCATTCCCCCCTTCCATGTCCCTCATCCTTTCTACCAGCCCTTCCACCCAGCTGGCTCCTTGTTCCTCCCCCTATCTGTGTGCCACATGCCACCCGCTCCTTATTTACCATGGCCACTCCCTCCCCTCCAATCCTATGCCTCTCCTCCTCCTGAGTATCCTTCTGTACCTTGTTAATTCCCCCCTCACTGCTCACAACTGGTCCTTCTCCCCCATCTGCTAAACTAGCCTGGCTCATCCTCCCTTCCTTCCTGTCTCCATTTAGTTCCTCCTTGCCGTCGCTGCTCCCTGGCCTACCCTCAGCTCTCTTTACTGAATCCTCCTTGTACTTCTGGTCCTTCTTACCTTTCCTCCCAACTGGTCCGGCTCCTTGCGCTTTCCTCCCTCTTCCCCTGCCCCTCCTGCTCCACTCACTGCTCCCCATTCTCCTGCATTCCAGGTCTCCCCTGTTCTTCCTGCCATCTGACCCCTGCCTCCTGCCCCCACTCCCACACCCTTCCGTCTCTAACCACCTCTGTCGTGGCAACATCCCCCTCATCCTTGAGCAGAAGAAGAGAATTGAAGTGTTACTAAGTATAAGGTCTGATCCACCTCCTGCCTTGCTTCCTTCTGTCCAGCACTGGCTATCCGCCTACTTCCCTGAGAATGTTGTCCTCCATCCCCCTTGTGAGGGTCCCCAGTTACCTGCCTGCTTCCTTGGTAGTGTCCTTTGGGCCCTCTGCCAGGGTCCCTATGTGACCCTGAGTATTCTCCTGCACTCCTTTCCCTATACCCCGCCCCCAGTGCTTGGTGCAACCCTGTGGGAGATTTCCAGCCCCTTCCCCAACCATACCACCCCTTTCCCCAGCTTTCTCCTCATCCCTGCAACCTCCTCCCTAAGCTGTGCTAGCTGGTAGCACACTGGGCACCCACCAAACTTCCAAGCCCAGTCCAGTATCATGGCTGCTCCACACCCTGTGCACTCCACCACCCTCCCAAAGATGCCAGCCCTAATGATGTGTGGTTCCATCCCCTTTCAAATAGGTTTCCTTGGGTGAGCCACCAGGTTCCCCCATTCCAAGATCCCCTACTGCCTAATCAGGTCACCCACTAATCCTAGAGACAGTCCCACTGTACACCAGTAACTCTGTTACTAGGTGCAGTACAACACATTAAACATGTAAGGAAAATGAACAACTCCCTAAGCTCCTCTCTCGGCCTTTAAATTCAACCCCAGTGGCTAGAACTACATGAGCTGCACCAGCAGCCTTTTCCTCCAATTGAAGGGCAGGTCTTCCCTCATAAATTTGCAGACTTCTGGGAGGGGGGTGGGAGGGTGGGTCTTGGGCAGACACCTGACAAGAGAGAGTGTATCAGCCCTGTGTCTCCTCCAAGCCCTGCAGCTAAAGAACCAGGCCCAAGCAAATCCCACCAAACAGGTTTTAAATCAGAAGAAATAGGCCTCACCAGCGCAGCCTGTTACAAAGTGAAACATCCACAAAAAGAGCCCCACTTACAGCCACTAAATCAGTTTACAAACATCCAGGATCCCCCAGAACAATACCCTGCTAACCCCTTAGAAGCAAGAAAGAAAAGAACTAACCTACCAAGTAAAATCCACAAGAACCCTGTGAAAACAGCAGCAGCTACTGTCCTGGAACACAACTGATCCTGCCCCCTTCCAGTTCTTTCTGTGAGCCAGCATCTGAAGAGGGACCTGCCCTGTTGGGAGAGAGGAAGACCTTTCCCTGCATAGTGTACGAAATGGCCTTGATATTATGTAGTCATTGCCCGAGCCAAGGGAATGATTTGGGGATGTTCAGTGTGATCCCAAGATCTCTGAACATCGTGAAGGTGTCAAACAGGGTGGATAGCAGTCGATCTCTGGTGGGGGCAGCCAGAAGCCAGTCATCTAGGTAGGGATAGACATAATGGCCCTGCCTTCTGAGGGCCGCAGCAACCACTGCAAGGCACTTTATGAAGACATGCAGTCCCGAAGAGCAAGGCCCGGAACTGGTAGTGTTTTCCCTGAAAGGGAAAATGCAGAAACCTCTGGTGAGCCAAGAGCACCAAGATATGGAGGTAGGCGTCCTGCATATTGAGCGAACAAAGCCACTCCCCTTGATGAAGCATGGGGATGAGGCCTTGTAGGGTCACCATCCTGAACCTCTTATACTCTATGTAGTAGTTCAGAAGACTTAGGTCTAGGATAGGACGAAGATTCCCTGTCTTCTTGGGTACCAAGAAGTGGGAGAAGAAACAATTACTCACCGAAGTGATATTACTTCTTCCACGGTATTCTTTAGCATTATTGACAGCTGCAGCATGCCAGCTGGGTTCAGCTGCCCCGGAGAGGAGGGAGTCAATGCAAATGAGGAAGGCACTGGCCAATCAGGATACAGTTAGAGTGCTGCCTGCAGTCAGCCTGAGGGACCTCAGAACGCCTTTCGGAGCTGAAAAAGAGCAAAACCTGTGACCGCTAGGCGCAAAAAAACTGTTAGCAATAACTCAATATATATTCTAATCCACACGAATGAATGACAGTCATCAAATTTGGCTAAATCCCCTAGCAGAGCCTTCAAACAAGGTTTCCAGGGGAGGAAGGGTATGAGTGTCAATAACGCTAAAGAATACCCTGGAAGAAGTAATATTACTTCAGTGAGTAATTGTTTCTTCTCACCCCAGGAATTCTTTAGCTTCTATTGCCAGGTGCAGACTTCAAAGCAGTGTAGTTGGGAGGAGGGCACACAAACCAATTTAAAGAGGAGGCTCTGAAGTACCATCCTGCCAAAATTGGCATCCTATCAGACTACACATACAAGAAAGATCTTATTTAACGTGAAAAGCAAATTTCAAATAAGTAGTCTGCACACTTCTGGTGAGGATACAGCCTTGAACGCTGCCCAGGAGGCAGCTGGTCTCCAGGAAGTAGGCCCTAAGCACGAGAAGGGCTGAATGTCAGCCTTACTGTAGCAGACCCAAAATATGGGAAAACAGTCCCGTGGTAAAATACTCTTGGTCACTGGTTTCTCCTTTTCTGCAAAAACACAGGAAAGGAAGGTATAATAACAACAGTACCTGAACTGCTAGGACCGCTAACGCAGACCGGCAGGACTAATTCATGCCCCATCCAAGCAGACTGAGACAGCCTAGACAGAACTTGCCTGAGAGCAGCACAGGCAGAGCAAAAGGGTTGATGAAGGTGGAAATGGTAGAACACTTGGGAAAAGGATTTCCTATCCGTCCAGAAGACTAAATTGTTCTTAAAGGCACTGAGAGAATAAGGCCTAAGAGAACAACCTGAAACTCTGAAACACGTCTGACAGAGAAAAGACAAGCAGAAAAGTTGTCTTCGATGTTACTCACTTCAGGACGGAATTTCCACAGGTTCAAAAGGACACCCCATGAACTTGAATGCACAGAGGTTTGTGTTCCATGGGAAAAAACTCCGGACCCTAGAAGGGTCTGGAAGTGAAATGGCCCCTTGCGGAATTCTTTGAAATGGTCTGAGAAATAACAGATTTTTCTTGCTTGTCGGAAAAAGAATCTGAGTAACCGCTAGGTATACTCCCACAAAAGAGGCCTACTGTCCCACTGTTGGAAGGAAAATAAAAACCTTTACATTTTTAAAGAAAACAAGTCACAAGGCCAAACTAGTTAAAAGTACCAGATAGTAATGCCTTGATGTGAACTAAATAATCCAGTCATGAGAGGAAAGAGGATTGAAAAAATCTAGGCTCTTGTCCTTGTACCAAGGGGAAAAAACACTTCCCCTAGGAAAACTGAAGTTTTCGTAATGCTAAAGCCTTTTTTTTTTTTTTCCCCACAGATGTTCCAGGCCTTGTTTGGATACAGGGACTCTAGGAGATCTAGCCTCTCAGGAACCAGGCCTTGAGAAGAAAAGACTAGGAGCTGAGAAAAACACTACTCCTGCAAGAAAGGAAGTAGCTTGTGGAAACAAAGTACCAAGGTTGTCCAGAGCCACCGGGATCGTGGTGGCTGATACCTTAACTAGAGAGGTACTTTGGAAACAAGGGATATAAGGACAGAGAAAACTTCTCAGGCCAGTCTTGAGATAAGGAAATCCACTGGATGGAACCCTGAGCTGTGGCCTGCAACAGGAAAAAAAGGAAAAACTGAAGGTTAGGGCTGGAGGTGAAAACTGAGATCTGGGCCTGACCCTTCCCCCTGAATGATGTGGCTAGGACTTATGAGCTGAGGGCTCACTTGCAGTGGCCCTGACTATTGCGGCTTAGAGGATCTGCCAAAGGACCCACTTGTGGTGGCCCTGCCAAAGTTTTGTCTTTGCCCGACAGATGGATGAGTGGCTAAGACACCTCCAAAAAAAGTCAGCTAGAGATCACAACTCATAGCTATTGCGAAAAGATTGGAAACCCTGTGTCCCAAATGCTCGTTAGTGCGATAAGGCAGGGATATCTAACTAAATGGCCTCTGACTGAAAAATGCAGGCCTGATAGATGCTCTGAGATCTCAGGGACTGATGAAAGAAGGACCTCTCTCAGAACCCAAGACCCAATGATGGAACCCCAAGGAAGCTCAACCGGAAGGAAGCCTGCAATCAAGATTTGAAGGGAGAGGTGTGAAGTTTACCGTTTCCTTACACCTGTCCAGCTTGTAACAGGGTTCAAGCTTCAAAAAAAATTCTCTTATTTGGAATCTAATCTAGAGGCCTTGCCCCTGGGACTTTAATTACAAAATTATGCACCCCATGCAGGGAAAGAGCTTCCCCTGACAAGAGATGAACATTGCCCCCTAAGAATTGCTGAGATTTAAATAGGGAACTTTTTTCTAGTAGGTACAAAGAACCCTCGAGACTGTAGGAAACAAAATGTCAGACTTAGGGCTTGAAAACCAAAGTCAAGGAGCATTGGCTAAGGTCGGCCAAACCTCTGATAAGGGAAACCAGAGATTCCCTGTCTTCAGGGGAGAACCGCCAACCTACCCAGATACCTGGAGATCAGCCTGAATTTTACTCCATATCTGAGAACACTCTGGAGGCAGTCTAAACGGCATGGAATAAAACTGCCTGAGAAAAAAAAACCTGTACTAAGGAACTAAGAACATAGAATGTATCGAAGGAAACTAGAAAAATCCCCTACGTTTGCACCAGAAAGACCTGAGTCAAGGAAGCATCCTGACCCCAGGTTGTGAAAATTGATAATAACTTGCTGTTCCCTATGTTCCTTTAAGATTCAGGTGATAGCCTGAGAAAAAAGGTCCAACTCCCAAGCAGGAGGGAACCCTTTCATGACTTCGACCCTCACGAGATTCTGGTGCTCTAGTTACCACTGCTGACATGCTACTGAAGAACAACAGAGAATGCAGCATATGGAGGTAAACTTTAGCTATTTATTAAGTTATCGTGCACATAGATATACTCTACATATATATTTAAATTTTAACATTTGCATATATCTCCCTTTATTTAATTTTTTTTCCCCAACCAAAGAAGGGGTAAAAAACTTGAACCAAGAAGAAAAGTAACTGAAGAAAAAAGGGATTATAAGGAATGAAAAGAGCATTCCTGTCTAAACCCCTGGAAAACTTCACATTTGGAAATCTCCTAATGTGTTGGCGTAGGGAAAACAGGTTAAAGGGAGAATAATTCCTACCCAAATCCCCCCCATTGAGACTTCTGGGGAACGAGCACTCATATTTAACTTAGTGCTAGGAGAGTTAAGCTCATCCATACGTGTCTGTCAGCTTCAGTTTGCCATAAAGACAAACCAAAATTTGCACCAAAGCATAACCCAAAAGGCTGGAACTTCTCAGACAGGCAAGCCTGAGAGCAATGACCTACGCCAAGACTCTAGAAGCTGTAACATTATGATTTACTTATGAGGGCATAGTGCTACTAAATGCCACTTGGGTATTCCAGCAAATCTCCTTGTGAATAGTGCTCCAGAAATGCCGCACTATGGCAAGGATAGTAAACATCAACACACTCTTAATATATAATAGCGTATGCTACAAAGGTTAAAGGCATTATATACAATTTCTTACACATGGTATATGATTATCTAGGGTCTGTCTCTGGGGGGAAAGCAGACAGTGGCATAAGGCTGAGAAGCAGGCCGCTGTTTGCACCAACTCTCTTTAATCTGAAAGTGTACAGATAAAAACAGCAGAACACTTACCGAGCTGGTAATTCATCTGAATGCTTCTGTCATCCCCGAAAGAGAAGGAGGGGTTTCCAGAACCTACATGTAGGAGTCTTCAGAGAGTTGTCAACTTCTTTGGAGGAAAGCAACCACCAGATCTAGTAAGTCGTCGTCCTCCACCTCTTTATCGGCGTCATCCTGAAGGGGAAAGTCCAGGGAGTCCACCGGATGTATATATATGCGTGTGTGTGTATATATATATATATATATATATATATATATACACACATATACACACATACATACACACACATAGATACATATATATGCCTCATTATACCATAACCTGAATCAACCTCAGGGTGACCAACTGGAATTAGTGGGCCCCGAGAGGAGTTCATGAAGGAAAATTCTCTCCTAAATTACTAATAATAATCATAACAATACCACCCTTAGGCATAAGGATTAACAAGGAGAGGAATACTCGGACCCGAAGGAGCCGAGAACACGCCCAGAAAAATAAAGTCTGGAATAATTGCCAAGCTCTCAGAAATTCAGTTGCAGAGGGCATAATTTTATCAACCCCTGATGTCTCCCTAAGTCCTTCAGGAGGGAGAGTCAGAGGAGATTAATCTCTATCTTTGTTCAGGGAAGAGGACACCCTGCCTATTTTCAAATTAAAGGCTTGGACAGAGAAACTACTACAGAACCAGACTTGTAATAATAGAAGCCCCAAGGGGACTTGTCATTTCTTTTGTGTTAACTTGAGATATCCTCCTCAGCGCTTTTAGAGGAGGAGGAGGTAGACTAAAAGCCCAGATAACAATAGTTAGGCCAAAGCTTAAACAAATCAAAATCAACTTTGAGAGTTTTTTTTTTTCACAAAGAGGAAAAAACAGAACCACCTCCACACCTCTTGTTAACAAAGCCCACTGCACAGCAACAAGAGAGTCTCACCTCAAAAGAGAGGGGATTACCCTTCAAATATTAATCATTTTGAATTTAAATAGAGAAAAAAAGGGTTCCTAGAATTTGTACAGCAAGAATGGAAAAAATGCACATAAAGCGTGAAAAACAATCAATGATTTTACCTCGCAAAAGCGTTAAAACCACCAATAAATACTAAAACTAACAAATGAAATAAAATTGATGCAATTTATCACGCACATCGGCAAATTTTACTTAGAAAAATGCTGAAGCGGAAAAAAAAAACGAAAAAATCCAGCAACTGCGCGGAACCCAGCGCAGATGCGTTAAAAACAGACAAAAATACCTTAAAGCAGCACTCAAATAGAAAGAAAATGGCACAGGAAGATCTCTGAAGAGAAAAGCTCCAAGGCAGTGTTGCCAGTTCAGCAGAGAAAAAGTTCTGAGGTCCCTCAGGCTGACTGCAGGCAGTACTCTAAGTGTATCCTGATTGGCCAATGCCTTCCTCATCTGCACTGACTCCTCCTCCCCGGGGCAGCTGAACCCAGCTGGCATACTGCACCTGTCAATAGATGCTAAAGAATTCCTGGGGTGAGAAGAACCCCTTCCCTCATTGGGACAGCAGAACAGGTCCTATGGCCCGCTTGATCAGGGGGGTTTGGATTTCCATGTGAATGAGGACGGCGTGGGATGGGGAGTAGATCAAGGGGACAGAAGGGTTGTCTGGAGGAATCTGGACAGACTCCAGAGTGTGTCCCTTCTCGATCATCGGAAAGGACCCAGGTGTCTGATGTAATCTTGGTCCATCCCCTAAGACAGAGGGAGAACCGACCCCCTACCACTTCCGCCAAGGACTCCGCTGGAAGAGGGGGGTTGGGCATGGAGTCAGGCAGAGGCTCCAGGAGTGGGCAAGGAGACCTGGGAGGACTTAGCATTTCTAGGCCCCAAAGCTCCTGAGGGGGCCTTATGTTTGAATGCCCCTCTTGCAGGCTACCCCTTGGACTGCTGACCTGTGGGGCAATGAAAATGTTTCCATCTGGCAGAGTTTGGCTCCAATTTATACATTCTGTAAACAGACTGGACAGCCTTGCCAGAGTCCTGAAGGCCTGTTATGATTTTCTCGGAATCTTCTCCAAAAAGAACAAGTCCCTGAAAAGGGGCATCCAGGACAGCTTCCTGGAAGTCCTGTTGGAAACCATAAACCCTGAGCCAAAAGTACCTTCTCAGTCAGACGCCAGTATCGGCGGCTATAGCAGCAGTGTCCACTAACTCGTAGGACGAACGCAAAATGTGTTTTCCTATGTCCAGGTCAGACTGGAGGATATCTAACAGCTCTGTTATTTTGAGAAGAGTCAGGTTGGGACTGGGCCAACTCCAGGGCCTTCTGCCAAAGAGACTTCTGATATTGCACCCTATGTGCCAAAAAACTGAGCTACCGTAAGGAGCAGGTGGCTGAAGAGTAAATCTTGCATCCAAATTGGTCCAGAATCTTGGATTCCTTGTCCGGGGGTTGTGACCTAATGTGCCAGGGTTGCTTAGACCTGCCATGAGCAGCCATGAGGACCATAGAATCAGCCCTTGGTTGCTCTCCTAAGAAGGATAATTTTTTGGAGTCCTGTAGAGTGTGTCTGCCTTTTTCGAGACAGCTGAAGCTGAAGAAGGATGTCTCCAAGCAAGCTTGGAGACATCCTGAATGGGGGCCACCAATGGTGATATGACCAGTGGCTTAGGGTCACTCATACCCAGAAAATGGGCAAGTCGACATCTCTCCAGGTCCTAGTCCTCAGTGTCCCATTGGTTCAGGAATTGGATAGGATGCATTACATTCATGAAGGTAGGGTCGTCCAGAGGCGACCGGGGGGAATCCTTGATGTCAGGGTGAGGAAGAGGAGGAGAAGTGAATCCCTCAGAGGACCTGGAGGATGAAGATGAGCGCCTTCTGGAGGAGCCCAAAGAGGGAGATCTAGTGTAAGAGCGCCAAGAGCAGCAACCATGACACTGGTGTCGGTGTCTGGAGGAAAACCGGGACGAAGAATGCTGTCTCCGTCCAAGACCACTGACTACCCTTTTTAATAAATCATGGGAGGATGGTGTGGTACCTGAGGACCGGAGGAGGGCAGATGTGATTCCCCTTCACAAAAGTGGGAGCAAGACAGAGGCAGGAAACTACAGACCAGTCAGTTTGACCTCAGTGGTAGGGAAAATGATGGAATCACTTCTGAAGGAAAGAACTGTTGAGTACCTAGAGGCCAGTGGCACACAGAACCCAAGGCAGCATGGATTCATAGCAGGAATGTCATGTCAGATGAATCTAATTGATTTCTTTGACTGGATGACCAACGTAGTAGACCAGGAGGGGCTGTGGACATGGCCTAACTAGACTTTAGCAAGGCATTTGACACAGTCCCGCACAAAAGATTAATAACTAAATTAGCCACCCTGGGAGTGGGTCCCAGGATGGTAGCATGGGTAAAACACTGGCTGGACAAGAGGACACAGCGAGTAATAGTAAATGGAGTCCACACTGAAGAAGGGAGGGTTACTAGTGAGGTACCGCAGGGTTCAGTACTGGGGCCAGTCCTTTTTAATGTCTTTATGAGGGACTGGCAGGGAAAGTATGTCTCTTTGCAGATGACACAAAGATCTGCAACAGGGTTGATACGCAAGGTGGGGTGGAAAGGATGGAAAGAGATTTGGCAAGGTTGGTGGAATGGTCAAATGTATGGCAGCTTAGATTCAACGAAAAGAAGTGCAAAGTAATGCACCTGGGAAACAAAAACTCAGGGGAAGAGTACACATGGGGGGGGTGAGATACTGACAACAACAAAAATGGAAAGGCACCTGGGGGTAGTCATATCAGATGACCTAAAGGTGGGCCAACAATGTGAGAAGACAGTGAGAAGGGCTGGCGGGATACTGGGATGCATAGGGAGAGGCATCACCAGTAGAAAACAGGAAGTTGTTGGCCCTCTGTACAGACAGTTGGTAAGACCACATCTGGAGTACTGTGTACAGTTCTGGAGACCCCATCTCCACAAAGACTTAGACAGGGTGAAGGCTGTCCAGAGGAGGGCAACCAAAATGGTGCAGGGTCTGCACCAAAAGACATATGAAGAAAGACTAAAGGAGTTTAAGATGTACAGCCTCGAGGAAAGGAGGGAGAGGGGGGCATGAGAGAAACTTTCAAATACCTCAAGGGAATCAACAAAGTCCAAGAGGGTAGCATCTTTCAGAAAAAGAGATGTGCAAGAACAAGGGGGCACAATTTGAAGATAGAGGGGGGACGGCTCAGAGGTAATGTGAGGAAGCATTTCTTCACACAGAGTGTTGTAGATGCATGGAACAGACTTCCTGAGGAGGTCGTAGAGTCAAAAACAGTGGGGAAATTCAAGAATGCATGGGACAGACAAAAGACAATTCTAGTGGGGGGCAGGGAGAAATAGGTTGTTGGTTAACTAGGATCTGCAGCTTATCCATTAGGTAGGGAAATGGGCAGACTAGGTGGGCCAAGCGGTCCTTATCTGCCGCCAAATTCTATGTTTCTATGTTTAAGACTCCTAGGGGACCCCACGTCTGAGAGGCCAGGAGGAGGGGTGACCTTCTTAGGCAGAGGTGACAGTTTCCTGGGTGGTGTGGTGGTGAAGTAGGCTGTCTCGGAGGTCCTTGAGGTACTCCAAAGGGTGTCAAAGCCGGTAGAGGGGTTGAGCGCTCCATGGGTAGGAAAGTCCCCTTTAATAGTGTTCCACCATGAGTTGAACTGGGTCCCTACATCTGTCAGTGTGACTAGGGGAGCCCCTGGAAGGTCTAGCGCCGGGGGGGGGGTACATTAGGGATACCCGGCACTAGACCTGTCTGCATGGTCAGACGTCATCAGGTCTGGGAATGCAGGTATATCTGGCAGCAGTCCCACAGGGTAGGTGATGCCAGGTCATTCAGCTTGTCGGGTGGCGTCAGGTTGTCTGATGGCAGCTGGTCTGGTGCCGGAGGTGGGGGAGTCGGATTACCGACAACGGGACCTCAAGCAGTAGCTTGGGAGAAGTCAGCGGAGGGCTTGTCACCTATTTTGACCCTGGGGAAGCAGACGTCGAGGACTTCGAGGTGTCTGATGACAGGTGTCCGAGGTACCGGCCATCATCTTGTGTTTAGGGGACTGAACTCCGGACTGGAGTTCCTGCTCCAGGTACCTCTTTTTGTCGTCGGAGACCGACGACTCACCAGACTAAGAGGACGCCCTAGCCGGGCAGATGGCAGATCCTTGCCCACTGTCCAAAGAGGAGCTGGCTGGCCCCCTGGATTAAACCCGGAAGGATGCTGAAAAGGCCTAAGACTCAGGGGAGGGGCCAAAGGCCCTTGCCCCGAAGCCCCAAACCGGACGTCTGGACCAGGCAGGAGGCTTCATCAACAGGAACCCTAAAGGAGTTAGGGCTGTCGGGGCTTCCGCAGGATTGCAGACTCGAGAAAGCCGCCCTACGATGTGGAAATCTGGAGCACGAGTCCAATCAGGGTCTCTCCTTGTTCTTGTAGTAGTGTTTCCCACTGGTCTTCTTGTCCTTGTGGGAAGATGGGGAAGACCCTGGCAGCAATAAGGAAGAGGAGACATGAGTGGAGGATGTCCTCTGCATGGCGGCTACTTGTTGTTCCAACAAGTGGCTCTTCAAGGCCTTCAGGTGACAGATGCAGGTCCTGCAGTTAAAACTATGGCAATGGGGGGAGGCCTACGAGTCATGGTTGGGGCCTAAACAAATCAGGCAGGCCGAATTACCGTCCTTAGCTGGTATCTGTTTTGCACAGGCATACTTAGACTTCCTCTGCTCTGTGGAAGAAGACAGTGAAGACATGCAAGAAAACTGAAAATAAAAAGATAAGAAAACGCAAAAAATGGCAGTTAACTGGTAGCAGGAGGCATCCGTGGAGCCAATGTGCACGGGTCGACAGTGGCAAAAGAACAGAGGTGGGGATGGGGACCGCCCCTTTTATACCACTGCCCAACGTCGGAGGTGGTCCGACACTAGGGGCGGTCACCGCTGTATACTGCTAGCTAAAATTTTTCCGTGGAGTCCTAGTGCCAGTGTCATAGCCCTTATGGTGTAACCTGCTGCAAGAGCTCCAACTCTAAGATAGATAATTTAATTCTGTGGTGACAATGGCATGCTGGACGAGTGGCGTGTCTGTCAAGACATTTGGACTAAGAGATGAACCAGGAAGTATTGACTTGTATCTGCTCCCAATCAGATTTTGTGCATGTGTGAGTGAATGCTTCTGGAAGCAGGAAAGTGTGTGCATCAGCATAATAGAGTGCGATCTTCGTGGGGTGAACGCAAATCATGCAAGCTCCCTTTATAAGTTAAAAAAAAAACAGCAGATTGGAAATCATAAAAGGCACTGCAGTGGCAGACATCTTATAAGGTTCTATGTCACAAGGGCGAATTCAGCATGCCGAACACCCTTATGGCAACCCCACATCGCTGAAATTGAATTTCGACGATGTGGGAACTTCACGACAGTAAACGCGGTGCAAAAACCTTTTTTTGTTTTGTTTTATGCAGGGGGCTGTGCCCCCCACATCCCCCTCAATTAGGATTCTCAGCTCCAGGGGTGCATGTCTCTCCCCCCCCCCCAAAAAAAAAAAACACTGTCTCGGGCCAGGCACAATAAAAACTACCGGCGTCCGGTCCAGAACCCTGTATCCCCACCACCCAACCCACGACGCCAGCTCGCCGGAACCCAGTGGCACCACCCCTCACATACCCTCCCGCCCCATGTTTGTCAGGCTCGCTCACCCACCCACACACCGTGCACGTATACGCGTGCAACATCATGTCGCCTATTCGTGACCTGCCCCATCTGTTCGCCGACCCCAAACCCCCCCAGTCGGGGCACTAGCCGAAAGTGGTTCGCCATTTCGGCAGGCGCCCACTTGCTAGTGCCCCACATCACATGATACCATCTTGTACCTCGTGGTGTGTTTTTATGTCAGTGCTGCATCTACATGGTACAGATCTGAGGTGGAACTGCAGCAGTGTCATGGTGGCATGCAAAATTTAGAGTTGGTCAGATGCCTGGCTTTGACAGCTGATTCTGTCAGATCAGAAACTTCACATATTTAGTTCTTTACTGCCCAGTCAGGCAAAGGATTAGGGAGGAGGAGGGGGGGCTTTTCATGTTGCTGAATAATGCTTAATATTAGAAAGAGAGCGGACTGAGAAAAAAAATGCAAGGCAGACTCAGAGGCAGTTGGGCCTGGGAACAAGCTTTCTCCATCTCTTTACATTTTAACAAGGCAGGCAGTGAGGAAAAGGACTCTCAGTGTATTAAGCATCTGTTATAGCATAATGCTATACAAAACTGGGTAATGCTAACAATTTCCAGAAATGAATAGCAGTAGACTGTTAACCATTTTTTGAACAAGTCCACGGCACAGTAGACAAAAAAAAAAAAAAATCAATAAAACTATATATATAATTTTACATTTCGCTAACCATTCTGTGCTAAGTGCTATGCATTTTAACAGTTAATTAACACTTTAGTGTGCAAAACTGCTAATCAATTTTTTTCTACCTAACACCTTGGATCTGTATGTCCATTAGTTGCTAAAGTACTGCAATACAAATGCCAAGACAAGCCTATTGAACATTTTTTAAAGAGACGTAAAACTGCGTTTTTTAAGGAAAAAACTCTAGCAGAGTTGGCCAAAAATGACCTAAAGATCTCTGTCAGCATACAAGAAAAAGTTTGAAGTTACCCGGGGGGGGGGGGATTGTTATTCAATAGGGAAATGCAGTACTGACCCAGAAAATACAAATGGTCAGTCTCACATTTCCAGACAAAATGTACTATCCAGGTCACCATTTCAAGGTCTGCTGGACATCATGGATCGCTTGACTTCTTTGCCTGCAGCAAGAGTGGGAAGAGCTTCTCGACCCAGCAGGACCAGCAGTGGTTACTGGAAGGATGTCAGTAGGCCAACCTCCAGAAGACACTGCTGCAGAGACCAACGCAGATCCACCGTTGACAGTGACAATTCTGACACAGGTGCCATGCCCTGACTGAAAGTTTTACTCTGTGGGGTCCAGGAACCTCCAGCCTAAGGCTAGAGTGGTGTTCCTGGGAAAAGACTGATTCGTAAAAGATTTGATGCACAGTGTGGGGGAGGGGTTGCACTAAATATTAGCTCAAAATGCTAAATTTTGAACAAAAACTGAATTTTTATTATTGGCCAACTAATTTGCATCTTCTTCCATTTGTATGGAAAACTGTATGCCCTACAACACAATTTTTATTTCATGTTGTACCTTCCATTTAAGTGTTTTACAAACAGTGTGCTTTTGTGCATGTGTTTTACAAAATGCTTCACAATAAAACAAAGCAAACATTCAAAGACAAAAAACGACAAAACCAACCCAATGAAGTCAAATTGATATACAGCACAATATTCTCTCCAAAACAAAGATAACAAATTTGCTGGGTTTTCTTCCTCTTCATTCTTTGTCCCCTCTTCTCCCTCCATTCCCAACTGGCTGCACTCTAATTGCACCACACCCTCATCCTGGCTTCAAGTTACCTGTGGCAGGCCACATACCAGAAGCAAGATGGAGTTGTACTTGAAGTTCCTGGCCCACCAGGCAGAGTCCAAGACTCAGGCAGATGCTAAAGGGGCTGAGTGCTGCCTCATAAAGATGGGCCATTTGTGGTTTCCTTATTTCCCAATCCTTCAGCCTGTGACCCTGATGCACACCTGCACTCAGCAACTCCACCCCCCGCCCACTCTGGCTTGTCATGGCTCCCAGCTGTTAGAGCCTCAACAAATAATGTCCCACATTTTGGCCGACCTGTAGGGAGTACCTATTAGAAGAAGGACTACCCATACCTCTCAACCTTTTGTCCCCCAAATGTGGAACACTGCCTATTAAAATGTGGAACAAATGGGCAAAATGTGGAGCACTTAATCAAATCTTTATCTAAGAAGCTCAAAACAGTGTTAAAATGTTGCATTTATGTTCAGAAAATCTGTTATTAATTGAATATATTTTTTGCATCATTTACTATGGATTTTTGCGTTAAAATGTTGACTTTCAACGTGGAACAAGTCCTCACAATGCGGAACATGGAGCTTTATGAAGTAAAATGAGGAACGTTCCTCATAATGTGGTACAGTTGAGAGGTATGGGACTACCTACTCCCCAGCCAAAGGCAACTCCTCCTTGTCAACCACTAGAGTGTGGGGATCCAAAAGTGTTGCTCAAACGCACGTCGCCTTTATTATAACATGACATTCTACCTCTGGGTCATTTAGAGGCAAGCACTGCATGGTCTTAGTCTTACAAGTAAGACCCTTATAAAATGTACAAACCCTGTGAGTTAAATAGTTTTGCCTTTTTTTTTTTTTAAATAAAGTCTTCTCTATCCCACAGTCCACCTTCCCCTACTGACAGAACCATCCTGCCCTGTTGACTACCTTCTCATCGACTTATGCCTTAACCACTGCTTGTCCAGGACTATCGTGTGGTAGGTGGGGTTCTATGTCGGTAGTGCGTGGGCTAGAACAGGTGTGCCGGTGTCAACTCTGGCAAACCAGAGGCTTTTCTCTTCCAACTTCCCCCGACGGGAGTCCACCATGAAGTGACATGCATGCAATATTGTGTGGCACTGCTGGAGTCTGATGGCATTTCTCCCTTTCTGGTGGCCCAGAGATGTCCCTCTAGCCACATACTGGGTATAATCTCACCATGGGGCACACAACTCTTCCACCCCAAAGGAGGAAGCTATCCCTTGGATGCTCAATTCTCCTTCCCACGACCGGCATCTGACAATCTAAGTCCACCTCCAAACACGGGCCATCAGCATCACAAAGGGTAATGCTGCTGCTGCACTAAGGGGACAGCACTGTTTGGTTACTCTCTTTAACTTTTAACCCCCATGAGCATGTGCAAAAAAAACTTTAGTGCTCAGAAAATGACAGTGCTAATGAAATATACTGCTGGACAAACACAAAAGTGGAGTAGGTTTAAAGTCTTGTGTACCAATTTAAAACTGCTCTTACCTTCCTGTGTTTTGCTCCTCCAAAGTGGCTTTCAAGGTTTTCTGCACATGTGCAGGATACGTTGCAAAGCTGGTTCAAGAAGACAGACACGCCATCAATAATGAGAATCAAACCAGTGACCATATCATTAACAAATTCTAGTAAAGGTCATTCCACTTGACTAAGATAAATATACAATGACCCATCTCAGAATATTCATGTTAGGCTCCTGTGACCATCCTGCTGGCTGCTGGTAACTGCGCCAATTGGCAAACTTACAGCAGACACAGCGTGGTTTATTTCTGAGCACTTTTTGAACGGCACTCGTGCTCCAACAAACAACTTGTAAGCTGCACCGTGTGGAAGAGGGTCCTGGTAGGGCCATTCAGGTGGAGCTGCTGGATTTGTTTGCGTTTTTTTTATTATTTAAAATCTGGAAAGTACATGGGCCAAATACCCGTTTTCATGGACGACCAGAACAATTAACAGATATACAATACAAAAATAAACAGTAAGACATTCAATATAAATATACTTAACCAATACAACAGTGCTAACTAGGAAAACATTGACATTGCCAATTTGAAAAAAACATAATTTTTCAAAGCATGTCTAAAACTAAAGAATTACTAACACAGGATAAAGATGGCAGTAGTAAATAAGAAAAAAAGATGGCAAATTATAAAACACTGTTTTTTTGACCAATGTCCTCATGCTGGGAACAGAAAATTGAAAGAGCAGAGACAACCGGGTTGAAACAGTACTACTGTTTGTTTTGGTTTTTGTTTTTTAAACAGCATGAAATGAGGTTGGAACACCATCCAAAATTACTTTTTTAGCAAGGATACCTAGTTGGAATAAATACCTTTGATCTAGTGGAAGGCACCCAGTGTGTTTTTGCAAATCGCAGTGATGGGTACAACATGGCAAACAAGTAGCAAATCCTGCTGTCTGATTTATTAAGGGTCTCACCGTTGCTAGCAACCCCTCTCCAGCTGAACGATGAAACAGTATACCATAGTCAGTTACCAGAAGGAGAAAGTTCTGGGACAGGAGCAACCTTGTCGAGGGAATAAGTTGTGAACAGTGAACCTAGTCTTCGGTGAATTGTTTTGGCCATGAGATTTATATGCTAATCATAGGTTAGGCAGTTGTCCAGGGTGACACCAAGATATTTTAATGTCCTGACTTGTTCAATTTCCATCCACATCCTTAAGAGTACATAGTGAAAGAACTGGTTTAACAGACAATTTTTTCCTATGGTTACAGAAAACCAAAAATGTTTTCCGCATTCAAGACCAATTTATTTGATAGAAACCATTTTTAGATTTCAACAAAACCAGATGCCAGATTTTCACATACACCTTGAAAACTGGGGCCACTCGTGAGAATCACTGCATCATTAGCATAAAGAAACATCTGAGTGTTATTGCAAACAGAAGGTAAAGTGTTCAAAAATAAACTAAATAAAAGGGAACCCAAAATATAAACCTGTGGAACACTCAGTGACACGAGATATGGGGGAGAGAAATAATCTTTAATTTTTGTAGATTGTGTCTGTCCGTGAAGATAATTCTGACACCAGTTAACAGCTTCTGAAGACATGTCCAATTTGAGAAGGGCAGTTAAAAGCAATTTATGATTTGCAAGGTCAAAGGCCTTGGTGAGGTCCACAAAAACAGCTGTGGTAAAAAGACCCTTATCAAGGGCCTCATGAAATGTATGTGTGAACCCCACCAAGACTGTCGACGTACTATGTCCCAGATGAAATCCATGCTGTGCGGCTGTCAAGATATCATACCTGAACAAATGCTCAATCATCTGGTCCAAAACTATTCGTTCTAACACTTTTGTTAAAGGAGCCAACAGGAAGACCGAATGGTAGTTTTGCACATTGGCTGTATCATCAAATTTAAAAATTGGAACAACGAAGCCTTTCCAAATATCAGAAAATTGACCAAAGCAGAATGACAAATTAAATATTTTTGTTAGGGGGTAACAAATGATGTCCACAATGACCCTCACGAGCCTAAAATCCATTCCATCAGTGCCTACTAAGGGTTGTGGATTACGTTTTAAAAGGTAGGACAAGCTTCCCCGGAGTAAGTAACCTGAAATAAAAAATAGGATATACAGGCCTTAAGTGAATGTCTGTATTATTAT
Organism: Neoceratodus forsteri; assembly: GCA_016271365.2. Taxonomy (NCBI): domain Eukaryota; kingdom Metazoa; phylum Chordata; order Ceratodontiformes; family Ceratodontidae; genus Neoceratodus; species Neoceratodus forsteri. The sequence continues at coordinate 794,560,531 of CM057456.1, forward strand.
ATGGACTCTTTACAGTGCCAGCCTCTTCACAAGGAATATAATTTGCAAAATGAGAAAAGAATTTATTAAATAACACCATTCATGCTCTGTTACAAAATACCCCGCGAAGGCAACGAAGGACCCCTGGCTCCGAGTTCGACAATATACTAACATACTAAAATGCCAGCAGAATAGGCCTAACGATCTTTCGTGTCTGCTCGTTTGGTCAGCCCCCACCCGGGAGCTGATCTTGCTGCCCCCCTCGCCTTCTCTGGCTTCTCCCTTCCCACTTCCGGATATTCTCGCTGCATTGGATTTTGCTTCCAGAACCCTTCCCCTGTCCCACCCCCTCCTGAACCCCTCCACCAGCCCCCTGGGCAGCGCATTCCATGGCTCTACCACCCTCTCAGTGAAGTAGCACCTCCTCCTTTCTCCCCTGAATCTTCCCCGCTCCAGCTTCCACCCATGCCCTCTAGTTGCCCCTCCTACTTCCTTCGAAGCAACCTGACTGCTTCTCCCCTATTTACCCCCTTCATGTACCTGAAGACCTCTATCATGTCCCCCCAGTCCCTTCTCTCTTCCAATGTGTACATATTTAGCTCTTCGAGCCTCTCCCCATAGATCCTGTCCCCCAAGCCCCAAATCATTTTGGTTGCCCTCCTCTGGACCCTCTCCAGGAGTTTAATGTCCCTCTTTAAGTGTGGCCTCCAAAACTGTACGCAGTATTCGAGGTGTGGCCTCACCAAGCAGTTATACAGAGGGAGTATCACTTCCCTCCTTCTGGAGGTGATCCCCCTAGCGATGCATCCCAGCATCCTGTTGGCCTTGGCTGCTGCCCTCCTACAAGTCTCCGAGTTGTTCATCTTGACATCCACCACCACCCCCAGGTCCCTCTCAGCCCATCGAGACTTGCAGCATCCCCAGGGTGTACACTTGGCCTGGGTTTCTGGCCCCAAGTGCAATATTAAAAATAACATTTTATATGGTTGCATTTTTTGGGAGGGAAGGGATCAGGTTTTGCTCGAGGCCTGAGCAGCTGATCCCTTCCACTTCCCAGTTTGGTGACACGCCCCCACACTCCCCCATATTCTTACATCACAACATGCTTGCGTGGCGGACGCACTCCAAACATGCCTATGGAGCACGCCCCAGTGCAAACACGTTGTGATGTAAGAATATGGGAGAGCGCAGGGGCATGTCTCCAAACCAGAAAGTGGAAGGGATTGGAGGCTCGGCTCCTCAGAGCCAAAATACAATCCTTTCCCTCCCAAAAATAAAACCATATAAATTTTTTTTTTTTTTTTTATCACTACTGAGCCTGTAATGGTCCTTTGTGGCTGTGAGCACTAATACCACAAATGGTGCTCTTTAAATTCAAAAGCAATGAATAGTAGCTCATTTAGTTTCCCTAATGATGTATTTATGACTGATGTATGATGTATGACTGAAATGCAATACCGGAAATGCAAGGTACTTCATTTGGGGGTAAAAGACCGGGCCATGTATGCACCGGGTTACACTGCAAGCCACATTGGGAAAAGGGATTTAGGTGGTGGTAAACGTCAAAGCCAGAGAAGGCGAGCAGCAAGGTCAGCTCCCAGGGTGGGGCTGACCAAACGAAAGCAGACACAAAAGACCATAAGGCCTATTCTGATGACATTTTAGTATGTTAGTATGCTAGTAAAATGAATAACTCTGAAAACTGCAGAAGAACAGCAGCCAAAGCAAACAGGATACTGGGCTGCATAGCCAGGGCAGGGTTTTATTTATTGATTGATTAGCGTTTTGCTCATAAAAGTTCTAAAACATTGTGAAAATACATAGCACTTGCCTCACTGTGTTTAACAAATATAACACTTCTAGAAAACCTATATAAATGCTTTCTATACTGTTAGTATTGTCCAAAGGAAAAAACTGCTAATCAATTATTTAAAACCCTGCAGGGGTATTCTGTCCAGAAGAAAGGAGGTGATCCTCCCGCTGTATAATGCCTTGGTTAGGCCACAGCTTGAGTACTGTGTACAGTTCTGGAGACCTCATCTGAAGAAGGATACAGTACTGCTGGAGTGGGTTCAGAGAAGAGCAACCAGGATGATTCAGGGCATGGAGGGAGGCCTTATGAGGATAGACTGAATGAGCTTGGGCTTTACTCACTGGAGGAGAGACGGGATAGGGGAGACATGATAGAGGTTTTCAAGTATGTAAAAGGAATAACCAGGAGTGGAACCAAGGAGCTGTTTAGGTTAAAGAAGGGGGGAACAACCAGGGGCCACGAGTGGAGGCTGGAGGGGGGAAATTACAGGAGGGCGCGTAGGAAGCATTTTTTCTCTGAGACGGTGGTGGAGCTGTGGAATGCGCTGTCTGGGAGGCTGGTGGAAGAGGGTACAGTGGAGGGCTTCAAGAAGGGGTGGGACAGGTACAAGGGGAAACCGAAACAAATGAAGATCCTCTTGGGGGTTGGGGGATAGTAAGACGAGCAGTCTTTAGGTTTCTTACTTTCGAGCAGACAACACAGCCCATTTGGCCTATTCTGCTGGCGTTTAGTATGTTAGTATTTAAAGTTTGGGGAGTAGTATTGGATTTTTTGCCTAGTAGTTAATTTATTAAATCTCAAATGGCCATACTATTTCTCCCAGTAAACTGTTTCTGTTTTTTGATTTAAAAAAAAAAAACACAGCTGTTTCAGTTTTCTAATCATGGATTTGCACTTATTATGGGCTTCTTTATAAGACAAAAGAGTTACAGCATCCACAGATGTTTTTATGTCTTCCATTTGTTATCTCTGTCTCTCTCATGGATTCTAATAACTCAGGGGTAACCCACTCTTGTCTATTCCCCCAAACCTTAACCTTTTTAAGGGGGCAAGTGTACTGCAAATGGTAAGAACAGATTGCTTGAAGTCCATCATTCATATTCGTTGAGTGATCCAAACAGGATCAGTCAACGGAGGACAGGACATCTGGAAATTTTTCAATATCCAATATTGCGAGCATAAATATATACAGGTGTAACAGACTTTTTAGCACTCCAGCAACAATACACTGCGGTCACTGACACCATCAGATAAAACACCTAATTGTAAAATTTTTGTGGTGTCAGAAACCAGGATCCAATCCAGTATAGAGGATGAAAAATTCATCTTGTAGCGAACCCTGGTAGAAGCATCAATTATCTGTGTAAGCCTAAGGTTAATTAAGGCATCTCTATACTTTGGTGCATCCTTCCCGGACCAGTTCAAATTCAGGTCCCCCAGGACGAACAACTTGCGATTTGCTGGGATAGTCCTTCTGTGGGCCTGAATCAAATTTACTTTGATTTACTAGACAGTTTTGTGTTAGGTTCCTGTGACTGTTTTGCTGACTGTTGGTGACGGCTCCAATCAGGAGACTAGCAGAATGAGGTGTGGCTTATCTACCTGTACATCTGTACTGCAGTCAAGTGGTCCACTGCTGTAGTCCACTGCCAAAGGGCCAGAACATAAGGGCGTCACACTGGGACCAGCAGTTGGCAGGAGATGCTGCACCACAGCTGTGACACACCCATCTGCAGCACTGAACTGCATTATTGTGAATGTACTAGTGTGTATTAATTGTACCTGTACTTTACTACATGTATGCATCTATTAGCAAGGCCTCTGCTGCAACCTGTGGGCCACTGTTTATCCACAATCTGCTCATTTATTGTGTGTGCTACTATTTTACAGTTGCCAGCTTTGTCTGTATAACAGAAGTAAGACTACAGTCCCAAACAATCTGTTTGTGAGGGTACTTAATGTTTTATTTTCTGACCATCTTCCCGAGATATGGAAGTGTGGTTTTAATAGTGCATATACCAGATCTTCTGCTTTTATAACCGCCTCATTTGATTTTTGTCGATTTTGTCTTGTGCATGGTGATGCTATTCTCCCATAATTATTTTATTTTCTATTTACTTTTGTCTGCCACCCTTCTTGGGTCAGGCATTACGACCTTGCAGCCTTTTCCGAGTAAGTCTGCTTCACTTTAGCCTCCCCCATCTGGGTCTGGCTATCATTACATTTACATCCCTAATGTAATTTCAGGCCTACATTCCATCAGCAATTTAGTTAAGTCTTTCTTCCCTGTTTATCTCCCAGTCTCGGTGAGTCCTACTCACCTGTAAACTTATTATTCATTCTGGCCTCTCCTTTATACGTCACTGTCTGGGTAAGACTATTCCATTTGCCTCTCCGCATCTAGATTAGCCCCCTCTCCTACAGTCATATCTAATGTGACTTTCTTTTCTGCTCTTTCGTGTGTGTCCTGCATCATCTGCTCGTTCCTCCCCCTAGCTACCTCCCCCCAACCTCCCAACATCCAATCCTGGGTGTCAACTCCTTCATGCTCCTTGACTTCATCCCGAAGCCCTCTGGTGCTTTCTGTCCCTTTCCCCCCTTTATTCTTCCACTTCTACCTCCTCCTCATCCCCCTCCTCTAATCAGCATACTGGTTCCATTAAGCTCCTTGTTTCCATGCTGTTTTTGGCATCGGGAGACATCGCACTAAATACTGGCCTCATCACTGCACTACTGTTCGGCTTCCCAAACAACTGAGAAATGCCCTTTTAAACATCTGCAGCCTACTTCCAAAAATTGAGCAAATGCAACCAGTCAAGCTTAACCTACAGCAAGATGTTCCTGCCATATACAAATCTTGGCTCCCCACTAAGGTCCATGATTCTGCTGTGGCAATTCCTGGGTGCTCTTTAGCTAGACAGGATCATACAAAGAAGGGTAGTAGTGGTACTGTTTACATATCACCAGCATCCAATTTGAGACTGTGCTTGCTGTCTCTTCTCCCTCCTCCTAGGAGCTGCTCCTTCTCAAATTCTCCCTTTCCTTCTCTGCTCCCAATGCTACTGCTGGGGTTACAGATGTCCTTGTATGTCTCCTGATTTAGTTACTCAGCTCCTTTTATTTCTATTTATTCTTACTCCTGCAGAGATGAACTGCTAATCCTTGGTGACTATAATATTAATGGGCTCTCCCTCCCTATAAATGAAATCTCCCAAAATGTAAAATCCCTCCAAAAGACACAAATGATGTCTAACACCATATGTCTAAATTTTACATCTTAAATTACTCTCTCAGACTGGATCCTCTTATCCCATCCCAACTGAATAAAGGATGTAGGTATCCTTCCTGATGCCTTCAGTGACCATCCTACTGCTTACTGTGTACACAAGATACATAATCCTAAACCACCCCCCCCCCCCCAATTTTTTTTTATCTATCTCAGGTTCTTTAGGTCGCTGGACTTGTCCTCCCTCCTAGATGACCTAGGGGCATCTGATCAGTTCCTAGGTCAACAGCCATTAATATTAATTATACCATCCAACACTTTCAGTCCATATTTATGGCTGTATACAATCATCATGAACCCCTGAGAAAAAAAAGCTGAGTACTGGGGTCCCACCTTTCCTGGATATCCGCCAAGTTGTTAGCTTGACTCTGCACCAGAAACCTTGATTAGAAGATGGAATCCAGGGTGTCCGAGAGGGAGGAGGACAGCAACACAAACTTACACTCTATGCTGATGATTTGCTTATTTTCATGACAAACCCAGAGTAGACGATGCAGGTCCCATTGGAGGTTCTGCCCTCTTTTTCCAGTTTTTCTGGCTATAGGCTCAACCTGGCTAAGTCCCAGCTTATGAGTGTGGGACAAGAGGCTAGACCCATGATACAAAATGCGTGGGAGTTGCAAAACGTGACAGGACATATTAGTATTACCTATTTCGGTGTACAAGGACGAAGAAACCTTGATAATCTCTATACCCTAAATTATATCCCACTATTTCAGACCATCTTAACGCATTACCTCCTGGAAACATCTGTAGATGGCAGCCAAATCACCCCCGCTGTCTCCCACAATGTCTTCAGTCGGCAGACAAAAACTTCCTGTGTGCCCTGGACACTTCTCAGGTCGTCAGCACTATTTCTCTGTATTACTTGCAAACTGAACTGATTAGAATTGACTGCATAGCCCCGTTAGAAAGGCAATTTTGTGCTTAACAACTCTGCCACTGATACTTTGTGTGTATCACGTATAATTTAGGAGTTTTTCACATTTGTTTATGGGATGGTGTGTGTGGCGCTAACATTTGTCCTTCAAGTCTTGCCTAAGCATCTTGAATCAAATGGGAAAAAAAATTCATGTTTCATATTAGAAAACTGCTTTTTAATACACAATTGCTTTTCTACCTACAGAGAGGGGGAAGGGATGTGTTATTGTATATTTTGGTTTTTGATTTAATTTGGTTTATATTTATTTTATTTGTCGCTGGGATAGTCTTGACTTTCTTCTGGGGGGATTAGAAAGTTATTGATTTAGTTTAGGTTATTTATTTATTGGATTTATTTTGGATTTTATTTGAATTTCAGAGTTATTGCGTTGTTTTAGTATTTTTGCTGCAGTATATGTCAGCTTACTACCCCCACGGCGGTGCGCTATTCATCCTCCCTGCTCCGCGCCCTCCACCCTTTTTATCCTCCAGCCCTTCGGTACGATATTTATCAGCGCTGTAGAGCATTGGGAACTGCCCGGAGGAGACGGAGGAGGGCGGGGGGGTGCGAACCAGGGAGGATGGACGAGGGTTTTTTTCGAGTCGGGGTTGTTAGATCTAGAAGGCGCCCTGGGGCGAAATGGAACGCAGATCGTGGCTTACTATGTCTGGTGTCCATACCCAACGGCTCTACGGAATTATGTAGACAGATGAGCTTGACGGCCTCCGAGGTTCATTCAACTCGGCCGGTGTTATGCAATGCTAGGTCCGTCAGAAACAAGACGGGCATTATAGCCGATCTTGTTAGCTCGGTGGACCTGGCTTGCATCACCGAGACCTGGCTGGATGGAAATCCAGGCCCCACTTTGGAAGCTATGACTCCAGCCGGGTACTCGGTGATACATCGCCCGAGACTGGACCACAGGGGTGGGGGGGGGTTGCAGTCTGTTTCAAGACAGAATTGGACCTCACGAGTGTGGTTACAGGGGAGGCTGAGTCCTTTGAGTGCACAGTAGTAGCGGGTGTTGGCGTTCGAATCGACTCATCTACCGTCCCACCAGGAGATGGGAGGCCGTTCTTACAGGAAGTGGAGACTTCATCGCCGACATGTCATTCGAGTCGCCCAGATTGATGGTTCTGGGCACTTCAACGCCTGGATCGAATGGTGAACTCTCGCAATTTGCAATCACTTCCTCCAATTAATGATTTCTTTGGCTTTACACAGGTGGTTTCCACCGCTGCTCATAAATCTGGGCACTCTTGGACTTAGTCTTTCTCCTGGGATTGATGCTTTGATTTGGGGTGGAACCAGTCGCTTTGGTCAGACCACTACATGGTGAGGTTCAATTTTAGTACCCCTCTGAGAAGGCCTACCCCTGTGGAGATGGCGAGATACCGCCCTTTATGGGATATTACACCGCAGGGCCTTGTGGCGGTTCTCGACCTCTCGTCCCCTGCGTTGGCGAAAGCAGTAGTCCGAGACTGTGGTGACTGCCTATGGTAAGGCTGTTACACTGGCTCTGGATACTATTGCTCCAGTCCTGTACGCCCCTCTCCCTCGTCCCAAGGCCTGGTTTGATGGGATGCTGAGGAGATGAGGAGACAGGGGCTAAGATTAGAATGCTGCTGGCGCAGATCCGCCCTTGATGCCGACCGCCTTAGACTGATGGACCATTATTCTGTCTATCAATCTGCAATCTCCCATAAGAAGGCAGAATTCCTGTCCAGGGAGATTGCAGTAGCCAGGAACCGACCGGCTCAGCTTTTTCGAACTGTGGACAGGCTGTGCAACCCAGCCTGTGTACAAGTTCGGAAGGCTTTTTCACAATTAGAGTGCGAGGAGCTTGCTCAATTCTTTGCTAATAAGGTGGCTGACATCAGGATGGATTTGCGTCCGATGGCTTCTAAGGGGGATGCCGTTGAGCAGCATGAGTTCACAGTACCTCTGTCTTCGTGGTGTTCCTTCAGCAGGCCAGACTTTGTGGATGTCATGAGGATTATCCATGGTGTAGAGCTCACAGCTGTAGTTTGGATCCCAATACTTCCATAATATTGGGTTGTTGTGACATCATCGGCCCAATCCTTGTGCAAATAGTCTGGTGCTCCTTGGAATCAGGTGAGTTTCCTAGCTTCCTGAAAGAGGCGGTGGTGACACCCTCTTGAAAAGCTTCCTTGGACCCCGACTGTTTCAAAACTACAGACTTATCTCAAACCTTCCTTTATTGGGAAGGTGATTGAGAAAGTAGTGGCCCCAATTGAGAACCACTTAGCCATCCATGGCATCTACGAACCCTTCCAATCAGGTTTTCGTAAAAGAGACAGCACTGAGACTGCGCTGGTTCGGGTGCTTAATGATCTCTTGAGGGCGAGAGACCAGAAGAGACATTCTATCCTAGTTCTTCTTGATCTCTCGTCAGCTTTTGACACCATGGATCACCTGGTGTTGCTAGCACGCTCGAGGCAGATTTGTGGAATATCAGGAACCGTCCTTCGATGGTTTACCTCATTCCTCACTGGAAGATCACAAAGGGTTGTGTCAGGACTTTCCTTCTCTGGCCCTATACCTTTGTTATGTGGGGTGCCTCAGGGTTCTGTGCTGTCTCCCATGTTATTTACGGTGTATATGCTGCCCCTTGGAGACATTATAAGACGGTATGAGCTGAGGTTTCATTGCTATGCAGATGATAACCAGCTACACCTGTCTTTTGCTCCTGACCAGGATAGAGCTGTCTCAGTGCTTAACAGCTGTCTGAGAGAAATCCAGGGTTGGATGGATCCTAGCTGTCTGAAGTTGAACGCAGAAAAGACGGAGGTTTTGGTGGTGGACCCAGGCTGTCGGATAGAGGGGTCGCCTGTTGTTGCACCATCAGGAATTTTTCTTGGGGGTGTTTCACTTCCGACCTCTGAACAGGTGCGTAACCTAGGGGTTATATTGGATGACAGGCTGACACTGCATTTGCAGGTGTCAGCTGTCGTCAAGACTTCCTTTTACCATCTTAGGAATATCGCTAGAGTGAAACACCTTGTTCCGTCCGACATGTTACCTATGCTGGTCCACGCCTTTGTGTCCTCTCGTCTGGACTACTGCAACTCCCTGTATTTTGGGCTTTCTGGGGTTGAAATCATGCGCCTCAGCTAGTGCGGAATCGCGGCAGTCCGGGTTCTGACGGGAACCAGTAGTTCTTGTCATTACCCGTAGCAAGCGTGGAACTGCACTGGCTTCCGGTTAGGTGGTGGATCACCTTTAAAGTCTGTTTATTGACTTTCAAAGCCTCTACACTATCAGGGTCCAGCTTATCTGAAAGACCTTCTTGTATCTTACTGTTTCTGGCTATTTGCTCTGCTCGGCCATTTAGGTTGCTAGAGATTCCAGAGTGTGTTTAAATTCATCTGGCTATAGAGCTTTCTCTTACGCTACCCCCACTCTCTGGAATTCTCTACCCCATCGGTTACGGCAGTGCACCTCCCTGGGGGAATTTAAGAGTGGCCTTAAAATTCATTTGTTTCACATGGCCTTTTTATAGTATAATGCGACCTGTTTATAAAATTGTGGTTTTATGACTGTTTTATATTGTATTATAATGATAATTGTATGTTTTTTACTTTTCATATGATTGTACAGCACTTTGAAATTTGAAAGGCACTTTAGAAATAAAATTATTATTATTACATCTAATGTATGGACGCTTAAGTTGGTGTTCCTATGTTAGATATTTTCCTACTAAAAATGGTTTATGTTGACTTTCCTATTGCAAAAAACACACTTTTTTTGCTATTTCAGCAAATATAGAAAAAAATAAATTGCTTATAATTAATTGCATAGCACCATTGGAAAGGTAATTTTGTGCTGAACAACTTTGCCACTCATACTTTGTGTATAGCACTTGCTGTTCATGAGGTATTCGCATTTGTTTGAGGCATGCTGATTATGGCTTGATTTTGCTTAGAAAGACCCAGGATACAGTGTTAAGAGTATACAGGGCACAAGTGGTGGAACTCTCAAAGTGCTCCTGTAGAGTGAAAAGATTTGCAAAGATGCACGGCACTCCGATTTTGTGGTCAGGCTACATTAATTTACCATGATCCCCGGAAGAGTTCTCAACGCTCTGAAGGAAGAAATCAGGAAATGGCTACCCCTTCTCCTCATATTCAGTTCTTGCCTCTCCCCCTCTCTTCTCCACCTGCCCTTCTGGCTCACCAGTGTGTCACAGCCTAACCCCATCCTTGTTACTGCAACAGCACTTATGTGCTACCTCGAGTCTGCTCCTGGTACACTCATGCACTATAAATGGTTCTATTGCATTATTACTGTTTTGTACGTTCATATGTTCTTTTGTATGATTTTGGACATGTATTTTAATTTACCCAATATTCCACTACTGTTTATTGTAGAGTACCTTGTGTTCCAACGGTTGCACAATCTTTACAATGTTGTATAGTTTGTACTACCCACATACTATTGTAACTGATCATCCTTCATAACCCTATGTAACACCCCCCCCCCCAAAGTCACACCGTGAGATAAGCAGCTTGTTGTTCAGTGTGACCTCCTGGTAAAACATTTCAATTCATAAATAAATAAAAAATGAATATACTTCCCCGGTTGTTGTACCCTATGCAAATTCTCCCAATGGGTCCAACCAGGGCAGACCTTAAGAAACTGGAGAGAGGCTTCACCACTTTTATTTGGAAAGCCGCCCCAGGATGAACTTGGCCAGACTAAAATGGGACAGAGATAGAGGAGGCTTGAGCTTTACAGACATGCAGGGCTAGTATCTGGCCACACAAATAGATACTTGCTTGACTGGGTAAATGGGGGACAAGAGGCAAGCTGGATAAGTTTGGAGGAAGATGATTGTCCAGGGAGGCTGTTGCCATATCTGGCAAAGGAGGGCCTACAAGCACCTCCCAGACCCGAATCCACGATGCACTGGGTTCTGGAGGCCTGAGATATAATCAAGGCTAGCAGATGGTGGCCAGACACTTTTGGTCCCAACACTGCAGAACCCTGAATTTTTGCCGGGCCTGGACGACCCTGGGTTCAGATTATGGCAGGAGAGAGGGATACGTTACATGGGAGATTTGTATGGAAGGGATAGCTTCAGCTCCTTCTCGGACATACAAACAACGTTAGGGGTTCCAAAAATGCAGTTTTCCAGATTTTTGAAAGCACAGGCATTTAATCGCTTACTAAAGAGAGAGCCGATTGACAACTCCAGCTTACTGGAACTAGAACAAAAAATGTATTGGACTAGGAAAAATATTAAAGGTATGATTGGCAGGGCCGCTAAGAAGGACACAGCCCACCTACCAGATATGACAGGGCGGGTGAAACAGCAATGAGAGACCAATCTGGGAAGACATATCACAGAGGAGAACCGGCAGCTATTACTGCGCACTCATATGGGACTTTTAGTATGCATTAAGTATAAAGAATCCCAGTTTAAGTTTTTACATACACTGTATTGTCCACCCAGTGTTGTACATATGTTTCGTCCGGGGGGGGGGGGGTGTCTCACCGATGTGGGATAGAGGTACACACTTCCATTATTTCTGGGAATGTCGCATCCTACAGAGATACTGGAAGAGTATAGCGCAGGAGCTGTGCAGTGTATCGGAGATTCATATTCCCTGCACTCTGCTCTCTACTCTTTGGTACAGAGGAGACTTCAGAGGAGAAATGGGCATTGTACCCCAGATGGATTAGAGTATAAGTAGTGGCAAAACAAGGTATTCAAAACACCTGGGTCTCATGCACCACACCCACACTAGAACAGTGGAGGAACATGGTACTTCAGACCCTTTCGGTAGACAGCCTGATTTCTGGAGGGAATGGGGGACATTCCTAGATGCCCTACCTTTCACAGAAGTGCAGATGCTGAGAATAGGGAGTGCCCAAAACAGAGCATGAGGCAACGGGGTACCCCTTGTTCTCTTCTTTTTTAGTCTCTGTTTACACATACCGGAGACGATGTTATACTAATAACGATCCAAAGCCATGGCTCTAACTCAAGTTGGACATGTGGTGACAGATGCCACCTATGCTGCTAATATTGCATAAGTGCAGAACGAAATATAGGCAATGTGGAACGAGGTAGGCAATGTGGTCCAGAGGCAGAGCTGCTGACTCTGACTACAAAGGTACTGGGTTTGAGCACAGCTCAGGGACAGAGTGTAGAAAGTTTTCCTACATATCGGACATAAGGACAGGAATCAGGAGTGAGATGAGTCTCTTTGCAGATGACTCGAAACTGGGGGCGGTGGTGGATGGGGAGGAGGGGAGGGTGGCCCTACAGGGGGACCTGGAGGCTCTGGAAAGATGGTCTAGAAAGTGGAAGCTGAGGTTCAATGCAGGGAAATGCAAGGTACTCCACCTGGGGGCAAGAAACTCAGGTCAAGTGTACACCCTGGGGGGGGAAATGCTACAAGTCTCGATGACTGAGAGGGACCTGGGGGTGGTGGTGGATGTCAAGATGAACAACTCTGAGACTTGTAGGAGGGCAGCAGCCAAGGCCAATGGGATGCTGGGATGCATCGCTAGGGGGATCACCTCCAGAAGGAGGGAAGTACTCCTCTGTACAACTGCTTGGTGAGGCCGCACCTTGAGTACTGCGTGCAGTTTTGGAGGCCGCACTTAAAGTGGGACATTAACCTTCTGGAGAGGGTCCAGAGGAGGGCAACCAAACTGATTTGGGGCTTGGGGGACAGGGCCTATGAGGAGAGGCTCGAAGAGCTAAATATGTACACATTGGAAGAGAGAAGGGACCGGGGACATGATAGAGGTCTTTAGGTACATGAAGAGGGTAAATAGGGGAGGAACAGTCGGGGTGCTTCGAAGGAAGGAGGAAGGGGCCACTAGAGGGCATGGCTGGAAGCTGGAGGGGGGAAGATTCAGGGGAGAAAGGAGGAGGTGCTACTTCACTGAGAGGGTGGTGGAGCCATGGAATGCACTGCCTAGGTGGCTGGTGGAGGCAGAGACAGTGGAGGGGTTCAAGAGGGGGTGGGACAGGTACAGGGGAAGGGTTCTGGAAGCAAAATCCAATGCAGCAAGAATATCCAGAACTGGGAAGGGAGAAGCCAGAGAAGGCAAGGGGGACAGCAAGGTCAGCACCCAGGTTGGGGACTGACCAAACGAGCAAACACGAAAGACCGTTAGGCCTATTCTGCTGGCATTTTAGTATATTAGTAAATATGCATATTTGAGTTTTTCCTCTTTTTTTAGAGGTTTTTTTTCTTTCCCCATATGTAATTTCTGTGTTTTTGCGGGTTTTCTCCCGGCCCCCACCCATGCATCCCCAACACAGTGCGTGCGTGTGGAGGCACACATGCGCACGCCGTTCAGGACACCCCTCCCTTCCAGTCATGCCATTGACCGCCTGCACCAGACCTCCATTCAGTGATGGCTGGATTATGGGCGGGCAACCTCACCCCTTACCCAAGAGAGGAGAGCCAACACTAGATACTACTCCCATCTCTGTGCCGGCACCCCAGCGACAGAGTTCATTCTCGGAACACCGACGTAGCGCAAGGTGTGGCATCCAGCACCTCAACCCTCAGTGCCACTGGGCCGGCATTTTTTTTTTTTTTTTTCTTAGAGTTTTAAAGTAGTTCAGAAACATCAAATATTTCAGCTAGAGAGGAATGTCACTATGCTGTCATTTTTACTATTGTAAGTCTGTAAATAATATGATGTATTGAAGTATGTTGACAGTGCTTGTATATATAATTTCTAATAAAAATATTTAAAAAAAAAAAAGAAAGAAAAGAAACCGAGCCTGGAGATCCTGTAAAATTACTGTCCCCCCCTTCTGCTTTTGCCAACTACTGGCACCTTCGCAACACCTGTGCAAAAACCATCAACCATAAGACTTGCGAAGTCCAAGTATTTTGCATCCACACTCCAGAACATTAATCACCCCTCCAAGTTCTGGAAGGTTATCTATTCCCTTTTCTTCCTTCCAACCTAGTCTCCCTCCTGTTCTCAAGGCTGGTGATCCCGTCATCTCTGACCCCTCTTCTGTTGCCGCTTCAACAGCTTATTTACCACCTGTGCGCTCTCGCTCTCTCTCTCCCCCATCCCTTTACTTACTTAGAATCATACTTAGAGGTTTAAGACGATAGAAGGCACGAGCCCATGATAGTTGTCCCCACTGCTTAGTGGAGGCGACCGAAGCTGCCAGCTGATAAGTAGTGATCCAGCCTTGTCTTAAAAACATCAAACTGGATGACAACTATATCTTCCAGTAATCTGTTCCACAGTCTAACAGTTCTAGGTTTGAAACTATGTTTCCATATTTCAGTTTTATACTGCTCTTCTACTAACTGTCTTGAGTTTCGTCGTAAAAAATTGTTTGATTCCACAAACTTAAGGTCCATGTTGTTTTTCAAATCCTCTTCGTTGAGAATCTTATATAATAACAGATCCCTCTTACCATACGCAGTTCTAATGGCCATAAGACCAGTTTATTTAGCCTGTCTTCATACTGTAATCCATGCAACCCTGTTATCTATCTAGTTAATGACCCCGGAGGTCTTTCAACTGCCTTAATATCTTTTTTTCAAGAAGGGACTCCAAGCAGATGAACAGTAGTCCAAATGTGGCCGTACGTATGTTTTGAACACGGGTAATAAAATACATTCATTTCTAGAGAAAAATGTTCTTCGAATGCAGTTTGTAAGATACACTGCCTTATTGGCTACATGTAAGCTATGTATTGTACATTTCAGATCTTGTACAATAAATACCCCCAAATCTTTCTCAGAATTTGACTCCCTTAATCTTACCCACTGTATATAATAGTCCTGGTGTATGTAATTCCGGCCCATGTGCATCACTGTACATTTATGCAAATGGCAATTCATTTTGTTGCTCATTGCCCATTCATTAATTGTCAATATGTCTTGCCCTAAGGTTAGTCTATCCTCAAAGGTATTGACCACTCGCCCTAGCTTAATATCATCTGCAAACTTGACTAACTTGTTTCCACTGCAAATACTCAGATCACCTATGAACACATTAAACAAGGGCCCCAGCACGATCCCTCCGGGACACCGCTGGTCACCCTTGCCTCCCCAAATACATATCCCTGTACCCTTACTGTCTGCGTCCTCTTGGTCAACCATTGATCTATCCATTTTATTATATAGTAATCAATACCCAACTTCACTAGCTTGCTTATCAGCAGTACATGAGATACAGTATCGAATGACCTACTAAGATCCATCATCACCACATCCACCGCTGACCCTCGATCCACATGACTGCCCACATAGTTATAAAAACTTGCTATATTAGTATCACATGATCTGTTTTTCGTGAAACCATGCTGCTGCCTATCAATTAAATTCCTTTCACTCAAATGGCTTTTAATTCCATCAGAGATGATTCCTTCAATCAGTTTGCCTACCACTGATGTCAGACTCACAGGCCTGTAGTTAACTGCCTCATCCCTTTTTGCCCTGCTTGAACATGGGCACCACTGATGCCGTCCTCCAATCCTTTGGCATATAACCCTCTCTCACAGATCTATTACCAATTTCAACTATGCCTTTCTCTCCCCTCCCTCTGCCTTCCCCTTCACTCTTTTTCCTTCTCTCATACCTTTCTCTCTGCTTTCTTTAAGGCTCAGCTTACCCTTAATCCTCACAAGTGAGGGAACCCTAATGGTCTCGATCCTAAGCTTGGGGGTTCAGGACTGGGACATACAAAGGGGTCTGCAGACAGCACTGAAAAAACGGGGGGAGCTGTGCAAGGAGGTGAAACAGGGGGTCTGTGCTGGGCAAAGACGAAGGCTGGGGAGTGGCGAGGGGCTGGGGTGGAGGACGGTCCTGATCAATGCCAGGAACATGGGCAATAAAATGCCAGAACTTCAGGCAATGTTAGTTGAGGGGGTAGCAATTACCGAGACATGGGCCACCCACAGGCATGATTGGGACCTAAACTTAGAGGGCTACACAATGTTAAGGAAGGATAGGGGAGTAGAAAGGAGGGAGTGGCGCTGATGGTCAAAAGAGACAGTAGTTTGCGTGGGGCGAGGAGGCTGGGGGGGGGGAATGGAGGTGATTTGGGTAACCCTGCAGACGAGGGGGGGAGGGTAAGAGATTAAAATTGGGGGTAGTGTACAGACCCCCCCCCCAATGGAAGCAGACTTGGAGGATGACCTGGCTGAGAACATCAGGGGTCACTGTGGCCTCGAAAAGGGCAGGGGGGTGGTGGTCATGAGCGACTTGAACATGCCAGAGGCAGACTGGTGCACTATGACATCCTCGGTGGCCAGAGAGCAGAGGTTGATGGATGTTTTCCAGGATACCTTCCTAGTCCAGCATTTGGGGGAGCCTACTAGGGAGGACCGGATACTGGACATTGTCCTAGCAGACAATGACCAGATAAGGGGCCTGGAGGTAAACTGCCCATTTGCAGGCAGTGACCACGCCACAGTCTGGTTTCTTCTGTACCTAAGGGGAGAGGAAAACCACACTAACACAGTAGTAATAGATTTCAGGGGTGCGGACTTTGTGGGCATGGGAAGGATTCTCAGTGGGTGTCTGGATGAGATAAGGCCGGACATGGATACTGGTAGCTTGTGGGAGACCATTAAAAAGGGGAGAGGGGAGAGTATGAGTTACTGGTCAGGAGGCTCACCAAGGTGATAAGGGGGGGCCAAGGCGAGGAAGGAGCAAAACCTTGCCAGGGACATCTGAAGGGGGAGGAGGGTTCTATAGATACATAGGGGAGAAAAGAAAAGCGAGGGCACAGATTAGCAGGATTAGGACTGGGGAGGGATGGGCGATGAAGCAGCAGAACAAGCAGAGGTATTAAATGAGTATTTTGCCTCAGTTTTACGGGGCGCATAGGGGATCCTTCCATTCCATCGGGAGGGAAGGGGAGCCCACAAAATTAGGAGATCAGCTAGAGAAGGAAGGACTGGAAGAGGCTAGGGCAGAGGATGGGCCGAATCTAGAGGGGGATGGGCGGGTGCATGAGGAGGTGGGCTGGGAGGCCGAAATCACAGTGGATAAGGTTAGAGAAGCTCTCTGGTTGCTAAAGAGTAAGAAGGTACCAGGGCCAGATGGGCTGCATCCGAGGGTACTGAAGGAACCGGCAGATGTGCTGGCAGCTCCACTGGCCGCACTCTTCAACATCTCACTGAAGACAGGGTGGGTGCCTCAGAACTGGAGGGTGGCTCATGTGGTGCCTATCCACAAAGGGGGTGGGGTCCAGAGAAGAGATGAGGAATTACAGGCCAGTTAGTCTAACATCTGTGGTACGCAAGGTTATCAAGAAGAGGCTTTGGGGGCAGCTGGAAAGGTTGGGGCACCTGGATGACAGGCAGTATGGTTTTGTTCCGGGAAGGTCGTGCCAGAACAACCTGCTGGAGTTTTATGACTAGGTGATGGGTGCCCTGGACCAACATTGGCCGGTGGACGTCCTCCATCTGGATTTCAGTAAGGCGTTCGATTCGGTACCCCATAATGGCCTGCTAACAAAGCTGGAGGGATGGGGGTGGGGGAGGAGTAGCTCAGGTGGGTGAAAAATTGGCTTATGGGGCGATTACATAGAAACATAGAAACATAGAAACATAGAAACATAGAAGTTGACGGCAGATAAGGACCGCAAGGCCCATCCAGTCTGCCCATTTCTTTTTCTGATTACAGAGCGTGGTGGTTGGAGGGATAGTCTCCTCCCCCAGAAGGGTCATCAGTAGGATCCCCCAAGGTTCGGTCCTGGGGCCACTCCTGTTCAATGCCTATGTCTTGGACATAGGGAAGGGTATTAGGAGTAGGCTGAGTCTCTTTGCGGACAACTCAAATCTGGGAGCACTGGCGGATGGGGAGGAGGGGAAGAGTGGCCCTCCAGGGAGATCTGAATACCCTGGGGCAGTGGTCAAGTAAGTGGGGATTCAAGTTAAATACAGGGAAATGTAAGGTGCTGCATCTGGGGGTCAGAAACCAGGGGCATGCATACACCCTGAGGAGGGGTGTCACACTGCAAGCCACAGCAGGTGAGAGGGACCTGGGGGCAGTGGTGGACATCAAAATGAATAACACTGAGAATTGTCAAAGAGTCGCAGCAAAAGCAAACAGGATACTCGGCTGCATATCCAGGGGGATTACCCCCAAGAGGAGGGAGGTGATCCTCCCTCTGTAGAATGCCCTGGTCAGGCCGCAACTTGAGTAGTGTGTGCCATTCTGGAGACCACAACTTAAAAAAGACATAGCACTGCTGGAGAGGGTCCAGAGGAGGGTGACAAGGATGATTCAGGGCATGGAGGGTAGGCCATATGAGGACAGACTGCAAGAACTCCAGCTGTATGCACTGGAGGAAAGGAGAGACAGGGGGGACATGATACAGGTCTTCAAGTATGTAAAAGGAATAAATAAGGGCGGAGCCAAGGAGGTCTTCAGGTTTAAGAAGGGGGAAAACTACCAGGGGGCATAAGTGGAAGTTGAAAGGTGGGAGGAACAGTGCAGGGGGGAGCACAGGAGACACTACTTCACTGAGAGGGTGGTGGAACATTAGAATGCACTGCCCAGGAGTCTGGTGGGAGAGAGCACAGTGGAGGGATTCAAGCGGGGTTGGGACAGGCACAGGGGGATACTGAAGCCCTCTGGGCTTGGGGGGGTGGAGGAGCGAGTTCCCAGTAGGGGGCTGGCTAACGAGCAGACACAGTAGACCATGAGGCCTAGTCTGCAGGCTTTTACTAAGATACTAAGATTCTGCTTTTCTCGGCTCTTGCCATCACTAGGCCAGTCCCTGAAGCCTGGAAGCAGACAATTGTCATCCCTCTCCCTAAAGGTGGTGATTCTTCTGATAGTTTCCACCCTATTTCTCTCCATCCCACTCTGGTTAACTTACAAGAACACACTGTTCTTTCATAGCTCTTCCTTCTTTGACTCGTCCACCTTCTTCAACGCTTTCCAATCTGTATTTAGGAAATCCTACTCCACCTCCCTCCCTCCAGCTTACTGACTCTATCCTTTCAGGTATGGACCAGGGTCTGATCACTCTGCCATCTCTGTCGAGCTTGCTAAATATTCTGACACTGTGGCACACACCCTCCTTCTGGACAAGCTTAAAGCAACAGGCCTCTCTGCCTCCAAAGTCAGCTGATTCAGTTTCTACCTTGAGGGAAGGTCTCATGAGCTGGGCAGATTGAAAGCTCCCCTCTCCCTCATCTGGTTAGGCATCTCTCAGGGGTCTGTCCTGGACCCTATTCTCTTTTCTATATTCTTTAACAACCTCACCTATACTAGTTTTAACTCGGGTTTTAGAGTGATAAGAGGTGGAAGGCCCAAAGCAGGAGTCGAAATAACCACCTGTCTGCCTGTCCCAGACACTCAGTTTTCTCCAGGGACAGCTGATTTTATTTTTCTGCCTGTCCCTGGGACAGGCACCAACTGAAAAAGCATTAGTGGGTACTAGGACCCAGGAGATGTTGCCACCTGCCAGGCTGGGCTATGGATGTCCCGACATCCCGTTTCCACATGATGAGAGATATTCTTCCAATTCAGCGTCCAGTGATGGGCTCTACTGGGTGGTCGGCAGTTTCGAGAAGTAGCAGAAAAGAAAACAGTGCCACAGCAGGACTAGACTATGCATGTGTTCTATGTCTTCATGTAGTCCTTTTGCTTTCTGCACTGCATACCTCTTTTCTCTGTGTGCTGCACCTGCAGCACCAGCCCAGAACTAGCTTCTGTTCACAGACAGCAGTTTTGGGGAAGCAAATTAAAAAACCCTTTCTAGGGTTGTTTACTAACTAAGGGGAGCCTGGGTCAGGGTAATTAAAAGCCTTTGTAAGGGCTAGAAAACCGTATTTGAAAACCCTTTTCAGGGCAGACCATCACAGCAGAAAAGGGAGAGATTTGTATTTAGAGATAAGGAGAACATAAAGGGTCGCGACAACCACTTAAAATACCCTGTCAGTGCAGGAAGGACTTCACAGACAAGAGAGGAGGAGACTGGTTAAAAGCCCCTGTCTGGGTTATTAAGTAGGGAGAGACATTTAGTGTTGGTGTTAGACACAGAAGCAAATGAAACTGATCGTTTTGTCAGGGCAGAACAGAACAGATGGGAGTTAACGCCCATTGGCCCCTATCAGGGCCATGAACTGGGGGCACACTTGTTAAGTCCTTTTCAGAGCCACGTAGCAGCCAGTGGGTAATATTTAGTAGCACCTTTTAGGGCACCTCACAATGGCACTATTAGTAATTAAGCCCTTTTCAGGGTACTGTACCAGCCAGAGGGCACACTAGTTACCATTAACTCATATCGGGAAACAGAAATGTAAACTTAGTAAACAAACATTTACTGGACAGGTACAAATTCTGTGGGACAGTCAAGATGAATATTGCACCTGTCCCTTGGAGAGCCATCCACAGAAAATTATTTCTAGCCCTGGCCCAATGACAATCACCCCCACTTCTCAGTGGTCTTGGATGAGCATACAGACGTTCACTATAAACTCATCTAGTTTTTCCTTGAAACTCACAAGACAGAAGTTACAATCTCTTCCGGTAACTTGATCCACAGTCTAACTGTCCTTGGAATGAAAGCATACTTCCTGCTATCTCTATTTGGATTTATTTATTTTATTTGCGGCTGATGCCTACATAAGTTGTACAGCTGCTTCTTGAACTCTAACGTCCCCTATGTTCCTCCACATCCATTTATATGTACTCTGATGTTACAATATTCTGCTTTTGGCTCCATTTCCCCGTGACCTTACTTCCCAGCTGCAGCTGGGATTTGACGATATTCAGCGCTGGTTCCAATCTTACAACTGTGTCTCAATACCAAAGAAACAGTTTTCATGACACCTGGCACCTGAAAGAGGCTTACCAGACTCACCTTCTTCCCATTATTCCACACCCTTGATGATGCCGCGGTTGAAGATGAATTTAAGTACCGTGGGGTCTGGCTGGACCATCATCTTGATTTCTCAGTACACACTGATAAACACCGTAAGTTCCCCCCAACCTTGGTGCACTATAAAGGACCAATCAAGTATCCTACCTCCTGCCCACCATGACACTGTTTTAAAGATTATTCTCCTTATTTTTGACTATGGTGACATAGTTTATAGTCAAGCTCCCAAATCGTCTCTTGCCAGACTGGACCCACGCCCCGCTTTCACCGTTTTTGTTGTTTTGCCTCAAACTTTTCCTTTCATGCCCATCACTGCTTGCTCTACTGTCCTCTCCCTCTCCTCTACTGATGCCAGGAGCCTTTCCCACTGTGACTACTTTATATCCAAATTCTGGTTTGGTTCCCTTCCCTCCAACCTTATCTCACTACTTTCCTCTCCCCTCCTTCCTCCTACCAGCTACGCAGTAATGTTTCTCATTCCCTTTCTATTCAATCTAGGAAATCTATTGTTGGTCAAGTTACCTTATATCGCTTTCCTAAACCGTGGTCAACCTTTCCTCGGTAGATACGCTCTGCCTCTTTTCCCTTCTGTCTCATCTTCGTGACTTTTCTACTCCTACTTGCAACTGGCCATGACCCCTGCCTCTTTTTTTTTTTTTAGTTATGTTTTATGCCCCCAATCCTGCGGCTAACCCAGCTGCAGCCTGCCTCCACGGAGCCGCAGTTTACCCTCCAGGCAGGGGAAAGAGGACAGCTGGCTATGCCCCCTTACACATCCAGGCGTTGGGCGTCCATGTAGCAGTGGCTCGGGGACCAGGATCAAGGCCGAATTTTTCTTTTCGTTACAGTTCTGGGTTGGGGAGGAGTGACGTGCAATAACACCAGAGCACGTGCGCACCAAGCATCCGCACACTTACCAGCCTCAGCCACCAGTTCCAGTAAGCGGCCCCCGTGGTCACCCAGGGGTGCTGTACCGGGAGGCTCAGGAGGCAGAATCCCCCCTCCCACCCCAGAGATGGAGAGCATGTGGTTGCCGCCCAATCCATCTCCTCCCACCCCTCCCGGCCGACCCGCCAGCCACCCGAGTCCATGCATGAACTGGAGTCGCTTGCGCCACAGGTGGTAGCGCTACCACTGTGCTGGCAGGTCAGCCGTGACCCTTGCTTCTTTGAGACCCCCACCCCCATACTGTACTGGCCATTTTGCTCTCCCACGTATGCCAGTAAGGGTACTATCCCCGTGCCTATCCAAACTCAGTTTTATTTATTATATCTGTTGTTACTGTTATGCCTTACAATGTTTATGATTGTGCTCCTTTTTTCTTTTATAATAATCTTTATTAAACTTTCAACAAAGCACGAACAGACTTGACCAGTACAGGGATAACAACTTGGATCACAGACACTTAAGTATTAAGACACAAGAAAAGCCTCAACCCACAAATCAAAATATCTATTAAGACAAATACAGGCCATGATGGAGAAAATCTCATTACAATAGTACCCTCTAATTTGATAGTCAACCAGTGACTGTGCTCCTTGGATGTACTGTATTGCTACATATGACTATTATTTTTGTAATACTGTATATTACTATTTGTTCTCCTCTTGTACTATCTTGTATACATATCTTCACCCCCAAAAAACACACATGCGCACACCCACAGGCTGAATCTGGAAATGAGCTATCAGCTCAGTATGTATTTCCTGGTAAAAACCTCTGAAATAAATGCTAAAATACTTACATACTAAAATGCCAGCAGAGCAGGCCTAATGGTCTTTTGTGTCTGCTCATTAGGCAGCCCCCATACTGGGTGCCGACTTAATTTGGAGACAGGCAATGGCACCACAATCCGCATAGGGGTTGTATACAGACCCCCTTCTCAGGGGAAGGAAATGGACAAGGAAATGATAGAAAGTATACTTAGAATGGCAGAAAAAGAGGAGATACTGCTGATGGGTGATCTGAATATGCCAGATGTTAACTGGAGTGCAGTTGCAGCTGCCACTTCGAAGAGTGCAGTTATTCTAGATGCCCTACAGGGGGCATGCCTTAGACAACTAGTACTGGAGCCCACTTGAGAGGGAGCAATATTAGACTTGATACTCTCAAATGGAGATGGAGAGAGGATCACAGATGTAGAAGTGGGTAGCCATCTGGGAACTAGCGACCATCGAACAGTATGGTTCACAATAAACACAGTAATAGAGTCAAGCCATACAAAGACAAAAGTACTGGACTTTAGGAGGGCTGACTTTGCCATAATGGGTGAGTGCCTAAGGAATGCACTAGCAAATGGGCAGGAAGGAGGGGTGGAAGAACAATGGGGAATAATAAAAACTGCCATCACAGAGGTAACAAGCCTTTGTGTGAAGCAAATAAACAAAACAAGACGATGTAAGAAACCACTATGGTTCTCAAAGGAAGTGGCAGTGAAGGTTCAAGAGAAAAGAAAGCATTCAGGAAGTACAAGGAATCGAGAAGGAGCAGGACAGAGAACTGTATCAGTTAAAGCAAAAGAGGCTGGAAGGCAGTCAGAACAGCAAAGGCCCAAACCGAGGAAAAGATAGCCAACTCAGTTAAGAGGGGGGAAAATCTTTTATAGGTACATCAGGAGCGAAGGAAGACCAAGGGAGGGATAGTGAGGCTTAATAAAGGGAGGGAGGGTGGGCAGAGGAGACTGTGAAAAGGCAGAGATACTAAATAAATATTTTTGCTCAGTATTTACGAAGGAAGAGAGGAGATACATAAAACAAACAGTAGTAACACTCTGGATACAGAAGTTGATTCGGCCCATTTACAGAAGAAAGGGTTCTGAAAGAACTCTTAAAACTGGAAGGTGGACAAAGCAAAGGGGGCCTGATGGGATTCATCCCAGAATTCTAAAAGAACTAAGGGTAGAACTAGTGACACCACTGACTACCCTTTTAACAAATCATGGAGGATGGGGTGGTACCCGAGGACTGGAGGAGGGCAGATGTGATTCCCCTTCACAAAAGTGGGAGCAAGGCAGAAGCAGGAAACTATAGACCTGTTAGTTTAACCTCAGTGATGGGGAAAATGATGAAATCACTTCTAAAGGAAAGAACTGTCGAGTTTCTAGAGGCCAGAGGGGCACAAGACCCTAGGCAGCATGGATTCACAGCGGGAAGGTTATGCCAGACGAATCTGATATATTTCTTTTGACTGGGTGACCAAAGTAGTAGATCAGGGAGGGGCTGTGGACATGGTCTACGTAGACTTTAGCCAGGCATTTGACACAGTCCCACACAAAAGATTAATATACAAGTTAGCCAGCCTGGGAGTGGGTCCCAAGATGACAGCCTGGGTAAAGAATTGGCTGGAGAATAGGACACAGAGAGTTATAGTAAATGGAGTCCACTCAGAAGAAAGGAGGGTTACTAGTGGGGTACATGGAGGGTTCAGTATTAGGATCGGTCCTCTTCAATGTCTTTATAAGCTTACATTGCAGAAGGACTGAAGGAAAAGTGTCTTTTGCAGATGACACTAAGATCTGCAACAGAGTTGATGCACAGGTGGGGTGGAAAGGATGAGAAGGGACTTGGCAAGGTTAGAGGAATGGTCAAATGTATGGCAGCTTAGATTCAATGCTAAGTGCAAGGTAATGCACCTGGGAAACAAAACCCAGGGAAGAGTACACAATGGGGGTGAGATACTAACAACAAAAAATGGAAAGGGACCTGGGGTAGTCATATCAGATGACCTAAAGGTGGGCAAGCAATGTGAGAGAGGGCAGCAAGGAGGGCTGTGGGGGATACTGGGATGCATAGGAGAGGCATCACCAGTAGAAAACAGGAAGTTATTATCCCTCTGTACAGACAGCTGGTGAGACCCCATCTGAGTACTGTGTGCAGTTCTGGAGACCCAATCTCCAAAGACATAGACAGGATGGAAGCTGTCCAGAGGAAGGCAACTAAAATGGTGCAGGGTCTGCACCGAAGTCATATGAAGAGAGACTTAAGGAGCTTAATATGTATAGCCTCGAGGAAAGGAGGAGAGGGGGACATGATAGAAACTTTCAAGTACCTCAAGGAATCAACAAAGTCCAAGAGGGTAGCATCTTTCAAAAAGAGGTGTGCAAGAACAAGAGGGCACAATTTGAAGACAGAGGTGGCTCAGAGGTAATTTAAGGAAGTATTTCTTCACAGAGAGGGTTGTGGATGCATGGAACGGCCTTCCGGAGGAGGTTGTGGAGTCAAAATCAGTGGGGGAATTCAAGCATGCATGGGATAGTCATAAGGCAATTCTGGGGGGTGGGGGTAGGAAGAAGTAGGCTGCTGGTTAACTAGGATCTGCAGCTTATCCAGTAGGTAGGGAAATGGGCAGACCGGGTGGGCCAAGCGGTCCTTATCTGCCGTCAAATTCTATGTTTCTATGTTTCTATATCTGTCCCAGCCCCTCTTAAACCCCTCCACAGTCTCTGCCTCCACCAGTTCAATGGGCAGTGCATTCCATGGTTCCACCACCCTCTGAGTGAAGTGGCACCTCTTCCTCTCCCCCACCACCCGAGTCTCCCCTCTCCCAGCTTCCACCCGTGCCCTTTAGTTGCCCCCCTTTCCTTTGGAACACCCCGTCTGAGCCTCCTCTATTTACCCCCTTCATGTACTTGTAGACCTCGATCACTTCTCCATCTCTCCTCCAGAGTGTACATGTTGAACTCCTCGAGCCTCTTCCCTCTAGGTCCTGTCCCCCAAGCCCCAAATCATTTTGGTTGCCCTCCTCTGGACCCTCTCCAGGAGTGAAATGTACCTTTTTAAGTGTGGTCTCCAAAACTGTAGACAGTACTCGAGATGCGTCCTAACCAAACAGTTATACAGAGGGAGGATCACTTTCCTCCTTGTGGAGGTAATCCCTCTAGCGATGCATCCCAGCATCCTATTTGCTTTGGCCGCCACCCTCCTACAAATCTCAAGAGTTGTTCATTTTAACATCCACCACCACCCCTAGGTCCCTCTCGCCCATAGAGACTTGCAGCGTTTCTCCCTCCAGGGTATAAACTTGGTCTGGGTTTCTGGCCTCCAGGTGCAGAACCCTGCATTTCCCTGCACTGAACTTCAGTTTCCACTTTCTCGTCCATCTCTCCAGAGCATCCTGGTTCTCCTGCAGGGCCGCCCCCCCCTTCCCATCCTCCACTGCCCCCAGCTTTGAGTCATCCGCAAAAAGACTAATTTCACTCCTAATACCCTTCCTTATGTCAGAGACATAGGTGTTAAACAGGAGGGGCCCTAGGACCAATCCCTGGGGGACCCCACTAATGACCCTCCTTGGAGATGACACTAGCCCCCTAACCGCCTCCCTCAGAATACGATCCGAGAGCCAATTTCCTATCCATCTGATCATCCGCTTTCCCATTCCCATTTCCCCCAGTTTAGCCAGCAGGCCACCATGAGGTACCGAATCAAACGCCTTGCTGAAGTTGAGAACGAGGACATCCATCGGCCTACCCTGGTCCAGGGCACCAGTCACTCACACGAACTCCACAAGGTTTGCCTGACATGATCTTCCTGAGATGAAGCCATGCTGTCTATCATCTTAGTACCCCAATTTCTCCAGTACCTCCCCTAGCCTTTCATTGATAATACCCTACATCACCTTGCCTACTATCGACGTCAGGCTAACGAGTCTATATTTCCCTGCCTCCTCTCTTGATCCTCCCTTGTGGATAGGAACAATATGGGCCACCCTCCAGTCCTGGGGTACCCACCCCATGTTCAGAGAGATGTTGAAAAGCTCCGCCGGGGGCCACCAGTTCCCTCAGCACTCTGGGATGTATTTCATCCAGCCCTGGTGCTTTCTCCATCCTAAGGGACCTGAGGGCTTCCCTCACTCTATCGGGATTTCTCCCTCCACGTCCTCCCCTTGGCCCCCAGAACTGCCTTCCCCGCTCCTGATTCCCGATCCCTAGACCAGTCAGAGCTCCCAATGTGTAAGGGTCCTGCCCCTCCGCAGATACACCATCCCTTCCCCTGAATGACACAGCCCCCCCCCCCAATCCTCCCTGGTAAAAACTGAGGCAAAGTACTCTTTCAGTACCTCAGCCTGCTCCCCCACATCCTGTGCCCATCCCTCCCCTGTACTAATCCT